>CM042143.1:117288222-117295722 GCA_023376005.1 Doryteuthis pealeii | reverse complement strand
TCCAGGTCAAATGGAGGTTAACCAGAACTTGAGCAAATCCTACACGCCACATGATCGGTTTATTAGATCTACATGCCGTAGATGTAAGGTGGATTTTAAGAATAGAACATTGACCAATGAATCGAAGAAACCTTTGCTTTCTATTGGAGATCAGCATCGTCTCTTGGTTAATTAAGTGTGAAGAGACCAAACCGACACTTGGGATTGAACTTCAGGCTCCACAGATTTAAGTGAGTGTCTCTAAGGATTAAATAAAAATAGATTCACTTAGTAGATTCACTTGAGATATCATGGGTAGGATTTAACATACAGGCTAAATTCTCCCTAATTATAATGATGACTGTTATTGTAGGAAAATATCGAACATATTAGGGGAATGTTCCTTTTTTTATAATGATTACTTGTACTGTGGGAAAGTATTTAACATATAGGCCAAACATTCCTTGACAATAACTATTACTTATATTGTGGGAAAGGATTCATAATACTGGACGCGGCTGTTTGCATTTCACATTGCGCTCAAACCATTGGGAAAGGTATGCATCCAACTATTCTCCCTCCAGGCAGACTGTGCTCTTTAACCTTGGCTAGGTAATATTTATATTGTGGGAAATGATTTAAAATATAGGCTAAAATTTACTTGATTATAATTATTACTTACTAGGAATATAAAAAGACACCCTCCGGGTGATATGAAAATAATTTTTTGAAAGATATTGTCTGAGGGGATGGGAGCTGAAAATACAATGCCATAGAGGTGCACCATAAGTATGTAAAATCGTCAAATTTATTAAAGGAGTAAAAAAAAAGAAAGAAAGAAAGACAATTTGAAATGGAAAAGTTCCGATAACTTTAAATATTATATTAGAATAAAACAATCTATATATAAATATATAACGCCAGGCATCTATTTATTGAAACAATGAGGATTGTCCAACGTTGCATGCTCACATTTTGAGTATATTTATTCTGTTATGACGTTGGATTATGTGTTGGTTAATGTGGCCTAAGCAGTGACGTAATTTTTGTTACAGAGAAAAACCGGAAGCGAATCTCTATTATTAATAGATATTGTGGGAGAGGATTCAAAATATAGGCTAAAATGTACTTGATTGTAATAATTACTTATATTGCGGGAACTGATTCGTCACATAGGCTAACATTTCTTTGATTTTAAATGACCAACGCATATATATATATATATATATATATATATATATATATATATATATATATATATATATATATATCGGTTCAACCGTAAACCGTGCTTTTAACTGACATCTTCTCAGAAAAAAATCACCTTTTTTATTAAAAACCCTTGTATATATAAAGTAAAAGGTGCAACATATGGGCTAAAGTTTCCTTGATTATAAAGATTACTTATATTGTGGGAAAGGATTCAACATATAGGCTAAAACTTTCTATTTAATTTATTTACTTTAATCAATATAAACGTGTACGAATGAATTATGAATTACAAATGTTGAGAAAATGAATGAATGTAGGTGTACACAAATATCAATGTAACAAATTAATAATAGATTAAGTTATTTTACCCCTGGGATTTAAAACTCCACTCAATGCCTCGTGCCTTGAGTCTTTCCTCTCAAGACCTAAAGACCTTATAAAATTATTTTGACAAAACAACACATGGGAGGCTTTTCCAGAAGACCGTGCGACCTGGCGCCTCCTCGTCAAATAAGGAACGAAAAGGAGTGAAAAAGAGAGGAAAGAAGTCGCCACAGAAAAGTGAGCCAGAAGGAAGGAGAGACAACTGCAACTCCAGCGAGCATCACTGTTTGTTTGCAGTCACTGCAACAGAGATTGCCATTCAAAAATTGGCATATTTAGCCACTCACGCAGTTGCAGATAAAAAAATGTAAAAATACAAAAAGTGGAGACTACGCTATCGTAGAGGGAAGGATGCCAACAACCAAATGGTATACACTTTCTGTTAGGGTAGATTTTATTAATATTATTTAAATTTTTTGATTTGTAGTTTTGCCTTTCTTTTTGTATCTAAAGTTACTACTATTGAAGTCAGTTAGTCTGCTGTTGGTTTGAATAACAGCAACTAGCTAAGCACAACTGAAGCAGTGTCCGCGACAGTTGGTATGTATAGAAATCAAGAATAGTCCATTCATGCATTTGGGTGATTCCATTCCCTGAGTTCTGATTGGCTGCTTGGGTTTTATAAATACCCTGTCATTCTGCAGTAGAATTGCGACAGGGCGGGATTGTATTAAGTTACAACCGCTTGTTGCCGTGTCTTACCAATTCGTCGGTAATTGAAACTTAGCTTGATTATTCTTCACTACCACTCCGGGTCTGAGTGGACCTGGGAGTAATGGCAAAGAAGGGATACTTCAAACTCCCAAGAGCTTCAAAATTAGAACTTCACCATTAAATACAGTTTAACGTCATACACAGAAAACTAAGACCCTTAGCCACAGCCTTCTAGCATATATATAATAAAAAGGATTTTGGTTTGCCATAAGACAATTAGGTGGTAGGGCTTGACATGAGCAGCCGATTAATCAGAGGGACCCTCTCTGACCGCCCATCTAGCCTAAATAAGAGCCAAAGTGGAGTGTTGCTGGTCACAGATTGCTCAGCCACCAGGGTTCGACCTTGAGCATCACGGGTCGCCATCCATAGTCAACAGGTGGACTATTGTTTTTTACCACTCTGTAGAGGTGCAGTCGGTGCACTCTTTTGCCTCAGCTGACAAGGGTGTTACAATTTTATGTGCCATCCTTTAGGTTTCAAGCAAGAGCGCTTGTCAAGCGGAAATCCTTGGTAAAGAATCCTTTGGTTGTTCCTTGGTGCTCCTCAGTATTGCAAGTGTCTCCAGCAATGATTGCAAATGGACGTCTCTCAGTATCAGTGCTAAGTTGTCAACCAGCCACGCATTCAGGCTATTGATTGACTGATGTTTAAACCAAGTGACCTAGCTTAGTCTATAAATTTAAGGGGTGTGGTAGCACGGCTTGTATAATCCAACAAGGAGTTACTGGGCAGAGTTCGCAAGCTGGATTTGCAGATAATTGTTAGTGAGTTACATACTTACTGGGGACCCTATACTTCTAAACCTCTGCCACATTTAGTAAATAATTATTAAACGATGTTACCTGTAAAGGGAAAATATCGTTATGTATTTACAAACCACTTCACACAAGTAATATGTGACATAAGGTAATTTATAAGCGTTTATCCGTTTTTAATTTTCCTTCCCCTAGACCGGTTGCCATATTAAGGTCAAAGAGCCTAGTCTGTCCTACTATTTACCCATAGCTGGAGGGAAAATAGCTGGATGCATATATTTCCCGATGATCTCAGTTGGTAGAGTGTTCGGCTAGGAACCTCAAGGTACTTAGTTCGATACCGGCCCTCGTCAACTCAGCGTATGAGTAGCACAAGTATCTGTGCGGTAAAGTGAGGAGCTGATGGTAGGTGTGGCGCACCGCCTCAGACACTAAAAACGATCTCCTTGGTCTAGCGCTAGTGAAAACAGGATAGACCCCATCGTTGTCTGGTTGATCCCGACGTTAGGCCACCCCGACGACTTTACTTTATTAGCGCTATGTGAAAGTGAATATACATCGTCCGGGATTTGAACTCATGCCGCCGTGTTCATTTTCAACTACGATAAACATTACATAACGAGTGCTGTAATGTAATCTAAGTTTTTTTTTTATTGTTGGTCTATACTAGTGTGCCCATGTGTTGGAGTCCATAGGAGAACGTCGCTTATGAGTTCATCGTTGCTTTTCCATCAGTAAATTCTATGCATCAGAATCCATGAGAAAGAACAATAAAATCGATAACTTCAATTTTCGTCAAAATACTCATAATGGCTGAAAAATAACATTTTGGGGGCATGTTTGAAGCCCCATATCTCCCCCAATTCTCAACAGAATTCAACCATCTTTTACTATGTGATACCCCTCATCGAACTCTATCAGAAAATCATATTAAATTGGCACTTTAATTCTGCACGAAATTGGCCATTTTTACCCACTCTCAGGGAGGGGGGGTATCAGGCCCTCGTCTTACTTGGATGATTTGCGAGATGGGAAGTAAGTGGATGTACAACTGTTGTTTTGTAGGATTTTACTTCCAAGATTTATTAATCGTTTCGTAGCCTTGTCGACCGGGCTTTTAGAATACACCGACTATACATCTGCAGGGCTGTAAATTCCTTCCAAAGTAGCCACCCGTTGGCTGTGCGCGGTGATCCCTGATGCTTACGGATGGATACCTGTTGGCTGAGCAGTCCATGACATGCAAGACTCCATTTAGGCTGGACGGGCGGTCGGAGAAGCCACCACCGCTCAATTGACTGGTCACGTCAGGCTCGAGCACCTCAATGATTGTCACAACCCTATTGTTCTTATGGCAAGCCCCGAGCGCTATTTATCGTATATGTACTAGAAGGCGGTGTATGAGTGTCTTATCGTCCTTGGTATGACGTTACTCTATCTGACGAAGTTCAAATTCTGGAGCTCTGAGGAGAGCACCTCTTTATCACCATTACTCCCAGGTCCACTCTGACCCGGAATGATAGCACCTGTTAGGGTCCCATCAATGGGGTAAATAGGAAAAATGATTTTGAAAAAATGTGTTTAAAAAATTGAGTTTGAAAGATATGGAGTACCCATCAAGAATTAATGAGACAAAACGTCCTCGGTATAAAATAACCCAACAGGAGTTGACATGCCGTAAAAACTAACCAAACAATCAATAGATTCACTAGATTCCAAGTGTTGCATACGTATATTGTACCGACACGGTTACAGCGAGGAATTTCTGTTTTATTTTTTCAGAGATATCATATTTCCCCTTACCAAATGAATTTTAAATACTTTTAGTTTAATGGTGGTATTAAAAGAATTAAAATATGCCGATCGGCCTATTTGCATTGTATAAATCTCATTTTTCTTCCTTTGTTAAAATTGCAATTTTTATGGCTATCATAATTAAACTTTAACTACACACACACACACACACACAACCACACAGCACACACAGAGGACACACACACATATACCCTTACAGAACGAATAAAATTAATTAAAAGAAATGATTTATTGAAGTTAGAGGTCGACCTATCTACATGCTCACACTAACAATATTCAGTTGAGGAGAAATTAAGCATTCATTCTCCAATTCCGATCAGAAAAGGGCGGGAACTTAATTGCAATAAACGATGTCTAATGTCTAAATGCATATTAAACCTGTAGAAAACTCACTCACCTACACCTCCTCTCTCACTCTCTCTCACACTCTGTCTCTCTTTCTGTATTATGTATATTTATTTATTTTTATTAAATAAATGATACATACATAAAAATAATAATAAAAATTAAAATTAAAATATAAAAAATATATAATAAAGAATACAAAAATAAATATTAAAATTAGATGAATAAAGTAAGTAAATATAATTTTGGTTTGTTGTAATTGTATTATTCTTTTTATGATAATTTTCGACGAAAAAAATTAAATTAGCAACCAAACCCTGGTAGTAGAATTATCCTGATGATCGGCTAGGAGAAACCTGGTAGATATTCTCTGCTCATTAGGCTTACTATATATATATATATATATATATATATATATATACAGAGAGAGTGAGAGAGATTGAGAAAGAGAGAGAGATAACGAGAGAGAGAGATTAGAGATAGACAGATAGAGAGAGAGAGAGAGAGAGAGAGAGAGAGAGAGAGAGAGAGAGAGAGAGAGAAAGAGAGAGAGAGAGATGTTGGTTGATTTTCAGTCCACGTATGCGTTTTTATAAATGAGTATTGCGTTTCAACTTTGTTTCTTGTGAACGTTTCTCATGAATCAAGAGAAAAATGAACAACAAAAAAAAAAAAAAAAAAAAAAACAGAAACAAAAACCATAGTTTCCGTCCCTGGTTCGATCTATTCCAATATTTCCGCTCTATCAATGTATATGATGACTGTATGGAGAATAGTGATATATATATATATATATATATATATATATATATATATAATATATTATATATATATATATATATGGTCGCGTAACATGGAGTCAACACAGGCTTACTGACTCGCCTATGCGTCTTGAGACCATATTGGTATATAGAGAAACTCTCAGTAACCAGGTGTTGACACCCTGTGCATGCTCCCTTAACTGAATTTGACGTATTTGACGGCATATAAGACGCACGGGCATATAAGGCGCACCCCATTTCAAGCAGGTCAGATTCCAGGAGAGAAAGTTTTTTAGTGTATTTAAGCATATATTGTTGAAAACAGTCTAGCTGTGCATTGCACAAGCAGAAGCATAGCTGTAAAAAACAATTTTGGTAGTACAGGCAAGCAATAGGCATACGCAAGACTTCTCAATAGCAGGAAATAATAATAATAATAATAATAATAATAATAATAATAAACAGTCCCAAAAGGATTGGAAAAGGGTCTGGAAAGTTTGGGAATCAGAGGAAGGATTGAAACCATTCAGAACACTGCACTGCTGCAATCTGCCAGAATACACAGAAGAGTTCTGGAGACCTGAGGAGACTTGCTGTCACTCAGATTCCAGTGAAAGACTATCAGCTAATGCTGATGTGAAAACTCAAAATAAGTAAATAATAATAATAATAATCTTATTATAATGGAGATTGTGTGTTTTTCTGTCTGTAACCGAAACTATATTCCTACTCAAGTCACAATTCCCTTAGTTATTTACATCACATTCTCCATGATTTTATTTTTATCTAAATCTCAATTATCAAATAAAATTGTCTTACATTATTAATACTGTTAACTATGTCTACATACTGACAACATGCAATATATTTATATATACAAACAAATGGCGGTTACAGTGTGAACGGGAAGGCTATTTGCATATTAATATTAAAAAATCGCAATTTAATAATATGTGCTAGTATTATGATTTCTAACTGTTTGGTTTTATTTTAATGATAATAAACAAAATCTCTTCAATGATCTTAAATGAATCCTTTAACAAGATAAAATAACTGTCATTTTATTTCTTTTTTACTTCTCTTATAACTAAATACTTAAATTAGAAAATAAACAATGAAAGACGAGAGTGATGGAAGAGTAAGTTTCAGTGTTCCATTTTTTTATTATACTCCCTCTGTTTCAAATCTTTATTATACTCCTTCTGTTTCAAATCTTTATCTGTATTATATTTAGTTTCATTACCTTTTAATTTAATACACTTTTTATTACATTAAAACTTAATACTTGCACCCGGAGGGTGCATATATTTGCTGGTAATAATAATAAATAATAATAATTTCGTAAAGTATAGTAATGATAATAAATAATAATAAGCAATAATTGGACACGAAAATAAAGAGTTATTATGTATGAGCGTAAAGCTGGGTTAGTGGCAGTGCAATGAGAGAAGATTAGCCTAGGCCCTACGAGAAGTTTCAAAACCTCCCTTAAGATGTATAAGACGGAGGGTGTGGAGTTCACCTAAGACAAA
>CM042143.1:117281650-117288122 GCA_023376005.1 Doryteuthis pealeii | reverse complement strand
GGAGAGAGATTCAAACAATTGAGCAACAATCTATATATTAATATGCTTGTTCTTTAATCTTTCGAATCTTGCAACAACCTCTGGTTAAAAATGAGACCGTCAAAATCGTCACTATGGAAGGAAAAATGGTAAATCCTGATTGTCTGGTGTTGTTTTCCACCGAATTCTTTATTCTAATGTGTGTGTCATCGCAGCTGAATTATGGACCATTCCGTTTTTACATAAAGGAAATAAAACGCAAGAAAAAGGAATATTTCACAGGAGAAATTATCAATAAGAAAGAAAGAAAGAAAGAGAGAAAGAAAGATAAAGAAAGAAAGGGAGGAGCGGAAAGAAATGAGAGAGGAGGTTAGAGCGTGGAAGTGAATAACGCTAATCTATTTCAATTGAATAAGAAAGATGAAAGAAGTAAAGAAATTAAAAAAGAGAGATAGAGATTAAATCAAAACTTTATACTTTTTTACATATTGACTACTTGCAATAGCTCTAAACATATCAAACGTTTGTAATAAGTACATTTACATAATGTTGTATATTTACAGGTCCTGCTAGTAAAAAAAAATACCGAAATTACTTTGACTTCATGACAGCAAAACTAATTAAACCTAAATTTTCTTTGAAAGTATTTTTTTTTTTTTAACAATAATTCCGTATATATAGTTACATTTGATTTTGTAACAATGCATTGATATTTTAAGGCCCCTATGCCTCTGAATAAAGATATGTTAACTCGCGCTCAATTTCATTATGAACTTTTTATAGAAACAGCTGGCAATTAGTAATCAACTAACAATAAATCAGGGCATTTGTTTTTTTGTTAATTTTTTGTTATTTTTTTATTATTCTTTTTTCTTCTTCAATTAATTCAAGTCTTACTTGCGATGATTTCTCTGTTCTCTTACTTATATTCTCATGATAAGTAAACGGAACATAATTAAAATTAATATTGCTCATAAGAATACCCGACATTACTTCTCGTTTGATGTTTAGAATAATGACCAAAACATTTATTGATAAAGAGGTATGCTACCGGCATTCGTTCTACCCAAGCTTTTTTTTTCTCTAAAAATTAACACAGTTTTTTTTTCTGGCGGGGGGGAAGAATGGGGGGGGGGCGAGATTAGTCAGATTTTAAGTTTAATGCAAGCAATACTATTAAAGGCGACGGCTGTTGTACGCTGCTCGGTCATTGGTCCGTTCCGAGTCGGCTTCACTTCGCTGATCAAAAGAGAATTGCTTTTCTCCTCACCCACCAATGTACTGCGTTCGTGAGACATCATAATCAGTAGACAACAGTAATTCTTGGCCTTCTAATATTAAGAGAGTGTGTTTGGACGCCTCCTGTAGCGCAAGCCACTCTCTGTGATTGTTCGGCGGTAATAAAAGTGTTCGATTCTCGCTGGATACTTGATTAGAATTTTTATTTTTTATTTCTTTCATTTTATTTATTTTATTTTTTTTTCGTTGTTTTTCTTTGGTCGATACTAGACTAAGCTTAATGAAATAGCGTCCATCCTATTCGGAGATAAGCTGTAAAATAAATCCTCCATGGATTAAACCTTGCAGAGGGCATGTAGTCTTTTATATTATTATTATGTATTGGTACTTTCGGATTATCTATATTCTAATACTCGTGATCCTTAATTGTACGAGCGTTATCATCTTGCAATAACGTCTGGGTAAAAATGAGACCGTTCGAATTCTCCAAGAGGAAATGCAAAAATGTAAATCCTGATTATCTGGTGTTGCTTATCCTCAGATTTTTATTTCTTATGAATATTGTCACCTCATTTAAATAATGAACTATTCCGTTTTTATTATGGACATGCTACACATTAAAATATAAGAAGAAATAAAGAGAGATTGTATGGGGGTAATAGGTAGGGGAAGAGCGTGCGGAAGCGATAACGCTTATCTGTTTCAATCGAACATACTGAAAATATGAAAAGAAAGAAAGAAAAAAAAGAATGAGAGAGAGTAAAATTAAGATTACTATACCGTTTACATATTGAACTATTTTACAATAGCTCTTAAGTAAATATATCAAACGTTATAATAATTAAATTATCAAACTGTTGTATATCCACAGTATTTACATAATACTATTTAATTCATGAGTGTAAGTATAATATATATTATTAGAGATATCTTAAAATATAATGCATTATATTAGTGTTTAAATATACATATATACGCCTTAATTAGAGAAATATTGGTTAAAAATAATAATTACAACAATAAAGCTTATTATTATTATTATTATTATTATTATTATTATTATTATTATTATTATTTTACAACTCCTTGTCAGTTTTTACCACCAGTTAATGCTCCCAGATAAAATTGAATGTTTTCTGTAATAATTTGTGAGTATATACGATTATATATAAGAGTATATACGATTGTAAAAATCAAAGCATATTTTTGTAAAAAAAAACAAAACAAAACAATATTTATTAATGTGTCTTGTGGTACAAATACAAGACTCATCGTTGTTCAATTAATATATTACATTAAATTCATCATTATTTTGTCATTTCATCTGTTTCTAATATGAATTATGGGGAAATTAAAATATTCATCGAGAGCCGAAATAAAGAAAGTGCCTCCTCAATAATATCCGATATAAATGGTGTTTTAATAATGTATATATCCTTCTATATAAATATACGATGATTAAAACTAAAGAAAAAAGAAAAAGAATTAGAAAAAAACAATATAGATATACAATATAGATATACTAAATGTGCAGTTGTGTAAGTATATACATTGATGTTATTCTTTATTTATAATTCATTATTAATAAGCACATATGTACACAAGCACACACACAAACACACACACACATATATATATATTATACAATTATATATGTATATTATTATAAAAAATTATATATATATATATATAAGAATTATATACAATTTTATATATATATATATATATATATTATATATATATATATATATATATATATAAATTTCAAATAGGAATTTAATTTCGCTAAACAAGATGTAAACATGTGATCAAAGTTCATTCATAGAATATTTGTTATACATATACTGAATTATATTTACTGCGTATATAAATAGATGAAATAATACTAAATATATATATATATATATATATAATATATATATATATATGCGGGGGGTGTATTCAGGGTATATCTGCATAAATTTATATGAGTATGTATGCGTATTGATATACCTACACACAATCATAGCTACAACACCGAATATACGTTATATATATATATATATATATATATATATATATTATAATATATATATATGTGTGTGTGTGTGTGTGTGTGTGTGTGTGTGTGTGTTGTGTGTGTGGTGTATGCATATATATTTTAAAAATATATATATATACATCAATATAAATTTACGTAACTGTTCATCTCACAATATCACTCATTACGTCTGTCTACATCTGTATTATATATATATATATATATATATTATATATTTATTATATATATATATATATATATTATATATATTATGTATATATAAGAGAGAAAGGGGGAAGACAGGCAGACAGGCAGACAGACGGACAGGGACAGAGATAAGTGTGGAACATTATTTCTCATCCTGTTGTTTTTTACTTGTCATAGAACCGGTTTTAACTGTAATTTTATCATAGTTTGAAAGGATTTCTCCACAGCAGTAGCTCTATCTCCGGAATGTAGCTCTCTATAATAAAAACAATCTAACTTACTTTATTTCCTTTTTAAATAGCTGTTATGTTTAGCCACACTGATGAGACGTAAACGTCGAAACACGGTGTCTGTGGATGACTATATATATATATTATGCATGCATATATATGTATGCATATATATATATATTAATATATATATATATATATATATATATATATATATATAATATATATATATATATATATTTATATAATACATATATATATATTATACAACACACATATATATATTATACATATATATATACATATATATATATATTTATACATATATATTTATACATATATATATATTTATATATATATATATATTTATACATATATATAATATATACATTATATATATATATATATATATATTTATACATATATATATATATTTATACATATATATTTAATATTTATATATATATTTATACATATATATATTTATATTTATACATATATATTACATATATATACATATATACATATATACATATATATATATATATATATATATATAATTATATATATATATATATATATATATACATGCATGGAGTCATGTTTAGAGTTATTCATATTTTAATCTCATGACTAAAGAAAATTTCGTAATATCTCAGAAAAAAACAAAACATAATAACAAAACAATAAAAAACTGAAGTGTAATAATGTCAAAATATCCCATCTAAACTCTAAAGAGTCCATGCATATTCTTTTTAAATAATTCATAAGTACTTGTGGTGTTTATTAATTTAAATCGTTTTTTCTATATACAAAATCAAAAACATTTTTAAATTTTTTCGGTATGATTTATCTCCGTATTTATTTCCAATATCCTTTCAATTCTAAAATCATTGCCTCACCATTAAACATTACTATAGTCAAAATTTCACGTGTTTTTCTTAAGCCCCATGATTTAAAATTCAACCTGACTAAAAAAATAAAAAAAGAATGAAATGTACTTTTTGTTGTATTATGAAGATGTAGGATTTTTCTCTCATGAAGATGTGCTTCATTTAACAAGAAAACCATAGAAGAAAATATGTTATCTAGGCTCTGTCCTTACGGGAAAAAATACAACAAATATCAATTTACAATTTTAATTTCTTTCATAAAAGTTTAAAGAAAGCGGAGGTTCTATCGTACCGATATTTTTGGTCATACCTATATATATATATATATATATATATATATATATATATATATATATATATATATTACTGAAATATGTAATCTTTTCGACAATATTCTTATATATGTACTTTTCACTTTTATTCAGATTCATCATTAAAAAAGACTATTTCTATTACAATTAATCATATGAAATTTTTTTTTGACTGATTGAATAAATTTTATATGGAATTGAAATATATAGAGATTACCGTGTTTAGGTAAAATTATGAACACTTAATTACAATGAATTCAAATTCGTGTCGATTTATACATAAGTATTAATTGTATGAGGTTGAACAAATTTAAAGTGCAAGATTTGGTTTCAAAACTTATATAAATATAACGACTTGTTAAGCAAAAATCGAGCGTTAACTTATAGACAATATCGACGAATAAACAATCATATATACCGTGTTTCCCCGAAAACAAGACTTATATTAAGTCCCACTACAAAATATAACACTAGGGTTTATTTTCGGGGCATGTCATAATTTTCGTGTATCGAAAAACGACATAAAAACGTAGAAAATGACGAAATTTCTAAATAAACATAAATTACGGAAAACGATATATATTCATTTACTATTAATACATTATTTCATTCACAAAGTCATTAACGAAAATTCATTACAAAATAACCCTCTAGAGTGTTATAGCTCTCAACTAGAGCTGATTTTAAGATACAATCAAAATCATCCTTGAAAATCCCGCTAGGTTTTATTTTGGAGGTAGGTCTCATTTTCGGGGTAAACACAGTAGTATTTAGTCAACAGTTTACTTTGTACAGACGTGTGAATAATTTTGACCTTACATATATATATATTTATTGAATATCTAATAACAAAAATTGACACTTCAATAAATATTAATCGCCTGAGAAATAGGATTTTGAAACTAATAAGACAACATTTTCCGGAAACAGCATATCTAAGGCCCGGTGACAGGATATATATATATATATATATATATATATATATATATATATATATATATATATATAATATATATATATATATATATATTGTATGCATGTGTATATATATATATATATTGTATGTATATATATATATATATATATATGTGTGTGTGTGTGTGTGTGTTGTATGTGTGCGTCCTTATACATAAGTATATATATATATTTTATATATATATATATATATATATATATATATATATATATATATATATATATATATATTATTTACTTGTCTAGTAATATACATATATATAATAAGCAAACGTAATTTTTTATTGATTGAAATGTATATATATATATATTGATGTGATTGAATGATATATATTTCAATGATACTGACGGATTCATTTCCATTTATTATATACTTATATATTGATATATATATTTATCTATATGAGAGAGAGAGGGGATAATATATGTGTGTGTGGGTGTGGGGTGCATCAGGGCCGGACTCTCTTGTCGATGCCCTTTAGCTATACGAAATTTGAGTCACTTCTCTTAATTTATTTCTATATTATTAACTAGCAAGATCTATGTATATACCACAGTATGATAATTTAATTATTACAACGTTTTTTGATATGTTTACTCAAGAACAATTTTATTTCT
>CM042143.1:117264150-117271650 GCA_023376005.1 Doryteuthis pealeii | reverse complement strand
AAAATTATTACTTATATTGTTAGGAAGCGCGTGGTGCAATGGTTAAAGTCAGGGGAAATGGACTCATCGCCCCGAGTTCAAATCCTGGACATGGTAATTGCATTTCACTTAGCGCTAATACCCTTGGGAAAGGTATGAATCCTACTCTCCCTCCAGCTATGGGTAAATAGTAGGGCAGACTGGGCTCTTTAACCTTGGTTAGGCAACCGGTCTAGGAGAAGGAAAACTCTGAATTCAAACCTGTTAAACTCCGCTTAAGAAATTGACCTTGTGTTGCATCCTGCTCGTGCAGAGGGGTTGGTAAATATAGATATTGTGGGAAAGGAATCAAAATATAGGCTAAAATTTACTTGTTTATAACTATTACTTATATTGTGGGAAATGATGCAACATACAGGCTAAAATTTATTTGATTATCATGATTAATTATAGGATTCAACATATATGCTAAAATTACTTGATTGTAATAATTACTTATATTGCGGGAACTGATTCGGCACATAGGCTAAAATTTCTTTGATTTTAAATGACCCACGTAAATCAATATATATATATATATATATATATATATATAAGTGATAACCTACTCGAGTTTCATCATAAGGATCTTCAGGGTTAGATCCACTGAATTAATGAGGATATTGATTAATTGCAGTCGATTACACGTGTGCGTCTGAAGATCCTTATGGTGAAACTCGAGTAGATTATCACTTGTACCTGTATTACAATGAAGTTGCTGTACTAACGTATTGGGCACTTTATATTTGTTATATCGCTGTCTTACCTTTCTGAATTTTGCATCAACTAACCATCGTGACCATGTTCACCGGTAAGTCACCTTTTCCATTATATATATATATATATATATATAAAGGTTTAATCGTAAACAGTGCTTCTAACTGCCTTCTTCTTAGAAAAATTCACCTTATTTATTGAAAACCCTTGTATATATAAAGTAAAAGGTGCAACGTATTGGCTAAAGTTTCCTTGATTGTAAAGATTACTTATATTGTGGGAAAGGATTCAACATATAGACTAAAACTTCCTATTTAATTCATTTACTTTAATCAATATAAACGTGTACGAATGAATTATGAATTACAAATGTTGAGAAAATGAATGAATGTAGGTGTACATAAATATCACTGTAATAAATTAATAATAGATTAAGTTATTTTACCCCTGGGATTCGAGACTCCTTTCAATACTTCGTGTCTTGAGTTTTTTCCTCTTAAGACCGAATGATCTTATAAAATTATTTTGACTAAAGAACACATGGGAGGCTTGAGCAGAAGACCGTGCGACCTGTCGCCTCCTCGTCAAACAAGGAACGAAAAGGAATGAAAAAGAGAGGAAAGAAGCCACCACAGAAAAGAGAGCCAAAAGGAAGGAGAGACAACAGCAACTCCAGCGAGCATCACTCTTTGTTAGCAGTCACTGCAACAGAGATTGCCATTCGAAAAATTGGCATGTTCAGCCACTCACGCATTTGCAGATAATTTTTTTTTAAATACAAAAAGTGGACACTACGCCATCGTCTTTAGTAGACGGAAGAATGTAGATTTTATTAATGTTATTCATTTTTTTATTTGTTGTTTTACCTTTCTTTTTGTATCTAAAGTTACTATTATTGAAGTCGGTTAGTCTACTGTTGGTTTGAATAACAGCAACTAGCAAAGCACAACTGAAGCAGTGTCCAAGACAGTTGGTACTTATAGAAATCAAGAATAGTCCATTCATACATTTAGGTGATTCCATTTCCTGAGTTCTGATTGGTTGCTTGGTTTCTATGATATTGTGGAGTTTTATAAATACCCTGTCATTCTGTGGTAGAATTGCGACAGGACGGGATTGTATTAATTTACAATCGTTTGTTGCCGTGTCTTACCAATTCGACGGTAATTGGAACTTAGCTTGATTATTCTTCACTACCACTCCGGGTCTGAGTGGACCTGGGAGTAATGGCGAAAAAGGGGTAATTCAAACTCCCAAGAGCATCAAAATTAGAACTTCACCTTTAGATACAGTTTAACGTCATACACAGGAAACTAAGACCCTTAGCCACAGCCTTCTAGCACATATATAATAAAAAGGGTTGGGGCTTGCCATAAGACAATTAGGTGGTAGGGCTTGACATGACCGGCCGATTAATCAGAGGGACCCTCTCCGACCAAATCTAACCTAACCTAAATAAGAGCCAAAATGGAGTGTTGCTGGTCATGGATTACTCAGTCACCAGGGTTCCACCTTGAGCACCACGGGTCGCCACCCACAGCCAACAGGTGGCCCTATTGTCTTTTACCACTCTGTAGAGGTGCAGTCGGTGCACTCTTTTGCCTCAGCAGACAAGGGTGTTACGATTTTATGGACAATCCTTTAGGCTTCAAGCAAGAAAGCTTGGCAAGCGGAAATCCTTGGTTAAGAAACCTTTGGTTGTTACTTGGTGCTCCTCATTATTGCAAGTCCTTCGTCAATGATTGCAAATAGACGTCTCTCAGTATCAGTGCTTAAGTAGTCAACCAGCCACCCATTCGGACTGTTGATTGGTTGAGTTTTAAACCACATAACCCCGCTTTGTCTATAAATTTAAGAGGTGTATGGTAGCACGGCTTATGTCACCAAATAATGAAGGCGCGTGGTCAAAAGGTTAGAGTCGTAGGAAATGGACTCGTCGACCCGAGTTCAATTTCTGGACGAAGCTGTTTACATTTCACATACCACTAATACCCTTGGGAAAGGTATGAATCTAATTCTCACTCCAGCTAAGGACAAATAGCAGAGCATATATATATCACCAAATAGTCCAATGAGGAGTAAGAGGGCAGAGTTCACAAGATGTTAGCAAGCTGGATTTGCAGATCATTGTTATTGAGTTACTTACTTACTGGGGATATCAAACTTAGCTACTTTTGCCACATTTAAGCTTGGTAAATATCTATTAAACGATGTTACCAGTAAAGGGAATATATCGGTATGGATTTACCAACCACTCCACACAAGTAATATGTGACATAAGGTCGTTTCTAAGCATTTATACATTTTTAATTTTCCTTCTCCTAGACCGGCATGGTGCAGCACTGGTTCAACCACTACACTAGCGACTCTGCAGTTGCTGGGAACATGGACACATCCCACAGGACAAACGGGACGCTTCCATTGTCCCCTTATACAGGAACACAGTAACAAAGGAGATCGGAGCGACTTCAGCATAGTTTGAGAAGTCTTGCGCGTATCACACTGGCGCGTCTGCAGACTTTGCATCTTGCACCTATCCAGGAACACTGTGGCTTCCTAGCAACCGTGGATTTGATCTCACTATTCCAGCTGCAGGAGAGGTGCTGGGAGAGCGTATGTCTCTCTGCACTGCATTGATGGACCTAACAAAGGCATACAACCTGGCCACCCGAAGTTTTCGCAGTCACTACACTAGAGATTCAGAGATTGCCATTCGAAAATTGTGTTCCTCAACCACTCACGCAGTTGCAGATACATATATTAAAAAAATACCAAAATGTGGACTCTACGCCATCGTCTTTATTAGAAGAAAGGATGCCAAACAAACCGGTTGCTATACCAAGGTCAAAGAGCCTAGTCTGTCCTACTATTTAGCCATAGCTGGAGGGAAAATAGATGGATGTATATGATTCCTGAGGGTCTCACACGGTAGAGTGTTCGGCTGGGAACCTCAAGGTTCTTTGTTCGATACCGGCCCTCGTCAACTCAGCGTATGAGTAGCACAATGATCTTTGCGGTAAAGTGAGTAGCTGATGGTAGGTGTGGTGCACCGCCTCAGACACTAAAACAGCCTCCTTGCTCTAGCACTGGCTGTTACCGACTTTAGGCCACCTCGACGACTTTTCTTTTTCATCGCTATGTGAAAGTAGATTTACATCATCCGGGATTTGAATTCATGCCGCTGTATTCATTTTCAACGACGATAAACATTACATAACGAGTGCTGTAATGTAATCTAAGTTTTTTTTTATCGTTTGTCTATACTAGTGTGCCCATGTGTTGGAGTCCATAGGAGAACGTCGTTTATGAGTTCATCGTTGCTTCTCCATCAGTAAATTCTATGCATCAGAATCCATGAGAAAGAACAATAAAATCGATAACTTCAATTTTCGTCAAAATACTCATAATGGCTGAAAAATAACATTTTGGGGGCATGTTTGAAGCCCCATATCTCCCCCAATTCTCAACAGAATTCAACCATCTTTTACTATGTGATACTCCTTATCGAACTCTATCAGAAAATCATATTAAATTGGCACTTTAATTCTGCACGAAATTGGCCATTTTTACCCACTCTCAGGGAGGGGGGGTATCAGGCCCTCGTCTTACTTGGATGATTTGCGAGATGGGAAGTAAGTGGATGTACAACTGTTGTTTTGTAGGATTTTACTTCCAAGATTTATTAATCGTTTCGTAGCCTTGTCGACCGGGCTTTTAGAATACACCGACTATACATCTGCAGGGCTGTAAAATCCTTCCAAAGTAGCCACCCGTTGGCTGTGGGCGGTGACCCACGATGCTTACGGATGGATACCTGTTGGCTGAGCAGTCCAGGACATGCAAGACTCCATTTAGGCTGGACGGGCGGTCGGAGAAGCCACCACCGCTCAATTGACTGGTCACGTCAGGCTCGAGCACCTCAATGATTGTCACAACCCTATTGTCCTTATGGCAAGCCCCGAGCGCTATTTATCGTATATGTACTAGAAGGCGGTGTATGAGTGTCTTATCGTCCTTGGTATGACGTTACTCTCTCTGAAGAAGTTCAAATTCTGGAGCTCTGATGAGAGCACCTCTTTATCACCATTACTCCCAGGTCCACTCTGACCCAGAATGATAGCACCTGTTAGGGTCCCATCAATGGGGTAAATAGGAAAAAATGATTTTGAAAAAATGTGTTTAAAAAATTGAGTATGAAAGATATGGAGTACCCATCAAGAATTAATGAGACAAAACGTCCTCGGTATAAAATAACCCAACAGGGGTTGACATGCCGTAAAAACTAACCAAACAACCAATAGATTTGCTAGATTCCAAGTGTTGCATACGTATATTGTACCGACACGGTTACAGCGAGGAATTTCTGTTATATTTTTTCAGAGATATCATATTTCCCCTTACCAAATGAATTTTAAATACTTTTAGTTTAATGGTGGTATTAAAAGAATTAAAATATGCCGATCGGCCTATTTGCCATTGTATAAATCTCATTTTCTTCCTTTGTTAAAATTGCAATTTTTTATGGCTATCATAGCTAAATTAAAAAAAGAAAAACTTTACTAACACACACACACACACACACACACACACACTCACACACAGAGGTACACACACACATATACCCTTACAGAACGAATGAAATTAAATTAAAAGAGATGATTTATTGAAGGTAGAGGTCGACCTATCTTACATGCTCACACTAACAATATTCAGTTGAGGAGAAATTAAGCATTCATTCTCCAATTCCGATCAAGAAAAGGGCGGGAACTAAATTGCAAATAAACGATGTCTAAATGTCTAAATGCATATTAAACCTGTAGAAAACTCACTCACCTACACCCCCTCTCTCTCTTTCTCTTTTTATCTCTCTCTCTCTCTCTATATATATATATATTATATATATATATATATATATATATATATATATTATGTATATTATTTTTTATTAAATAAATGATACATGCATAAAAATAATAATAAAAATTAAAATTAAAATATAAAAAATATATAATAAAGAATACAAAAAAAAAAAATTAAAATTAGATGAATAAAGTAAGTAAATATAATTTTGGTTTGTTGTAGTCATTTTATTTTGAATTGTATTATTCTTTTATGATAATTTTCGATGAAAAAAACTAAATTAGCACCAAACCCTGGTAGTTAGAATTATCCTGATGATCGGCTAGGAGAAACCTAGGTAGATATTCTCTGACTCATTAGGCTTACTATATATATATATATATATATTATATATATATTATATACAGAGAGAGTGAGAGAGATTGAGAGAGAGAGAGAGAGAGAGAGAGAGAGAGAGAGAGAGAGAGAGAGAGAGAGAGAGATGTTGGTTTGATTTTCAGTCCAGTTTTTATAAATGAGCATTGCGTTTCAACTTTGTTCTTGTGAACGTTTCTCATGAATCAAGAGAAATGAACAAGCAAAAAAGTAAAAAAAGAACAAAAAAAAAAAAAAGAACAAAAAAAACATAGTTCCGTCCCTGGTTCGATCTATTCCAATATTTCACGCTCTATCAATGTATATGATGACTGTATGGAGAATAGTTATATATATATATATATATATTAAATTTTTACTTGAAGGCACTTACAACGCATGTATCGCATAAAATTCGATACTTTTTCTTATAGAAAATAAACTTGACAAGTGTAATCCCAACAAAGGATGGTTCGATGTGTAGAATACCGTACAGACTGTTTCGACTTTATTAAGTCTCATCAGCGGTATATACTAACGATTTCCTCCGACAGAAATTCGAAACCGGGACCTCAGCAGACACAGTGAAACACCTTATCGCCTCGGCCACAGTACACAGCTGACCATCTAGCGAAATTAAGCTTGTCAAGTGATACACACGCCTCTACCATAATAGGTAAGGGGGCGTTATTGAGAGAATAATAACAACAAACAAGACCGTTTGCCCTTCGGCGAAGTGAATAAGATTTTTGGATGTTTGTTTATTTAGAAACGTTGCGGATAAAGTATATTAAATTTTTTACTTGAAGGCACTTACAACGCATGTATCGCATAAAATTCGATACTTTTTCTTATAGAAAATAAACTTGACAAGTGTAATCCCAACAAAGGATGGTTCGATGTGTAGAATACCGTACAGACTGTTTCGACTTTATTAAGTCTCATCAGCGGTATATACTAACGATTTCCCTCCGACAGAAATCGAAACCGGGACCTCATATATATATATATATATATATATATATGGTCGCGTAAACATGGAGTCAACACGGCTTAGTGACTCGCCTATGCGATCTTGAGACCATATTGGTATATAGAGAAACTCTCAGTAGTCAGGTATTGACTCCATATGCATGCTTCCTTAACTGAATTTGACGGCATATAAGACGCACGGGCATATAAGGCGCACCCCCATTTCAGCAGGTCAGATTCAGGAAAGAAAAAAAGTTTTTTAGTGTATTTAAGCATATATTGTTGAAAACAGTCTAGCTGTGCATTGCACAAGCAGAAGCATAGCTGTATAAAAGCAATTTGGTAGTACAGGCAAGCAATAAGCATACGCAAGACTTCTCAATAGCAGGAAATATAATAATAATAATAATAATAATAATAATAATAATAATAATAATAATAATAATAATAAACAGTCCCAAAAGGATTGGAAAAGGGTCTGGAAAGTTTGGGAATCAGAGGAAGGATTGAAACCATTCAGAACACTGCACTGCTGCAATCTGCCAGATTACCCAGAAGAGTTCTGGATACCTGAGGAGA
>CM042143.1:117249150-117254150 GCA_023376005.1 Doryteuthis pealeii | reverse complement strand
GAATTGATGAGAAAGGTGTTATAGGCATTTTAAAATGTGTGTACTGCATTGGAAATTAATTTTGTTTAAGGATGGTTTGTATTGATTTATGTATAAAGCTTCTAGTATTTATAGTTTTTGTTTATTTTTTTCTTTGGGCAGAATGTGTGTATTTTCTGTTAGAATATTTCGGTAATTAGAGTGGAGGTATGAATGTAATTTTAGGTGTTGTGAAATAGAGCTATTATCTGTTAAATGGAGGGTTAGACGACGTGTCAATGTCGTTGACGAACAAATCAAAGCAGATCATCCAAAAAATAGACGCTAGTCACAAAGAAAAACATACTACAGCAAATACTTCTTCAAATAACATTTAATATCGCAACCAGATGCACAGAAATTACAAACTTGACGAAATAGCACTTAATCAAATAATTCGGAATAATGTTACTGCAACCACGCCTGATAATAAGGTAAAAATTTATTATTTATTATACAAAATTCAAAACAACCAACCTCGTCGTTCGTAACAATTTCTCTCCCCAGACAAGTCGACTTAATGAGACCAATGTAGTATACAGATATAAATATCCTCTAGGAGATTGCAGTCTCCCAGAAAATGAAAATACATGCATTGGATTCACCTCAACCACATTGTCACGTCGTCTAACCCTCCATTTAACAGATAATAGCTCTATTTCACGACACCTAAAATTACATTCATACTATCACTCAGCCACGAGTGAAGCAACGGTTACGGCAGGTATGAAAACGTAATAATAATAATAATAATAATAATAATAATAATAATAATAATAATAATAAGAGGGGAAAAGAAAATTAATGGGCGGAATACAACTACCAAATCAGGACTCTATAAAATCACTTGAAGAACAAGCATGTTACAAATACTTAGGAATACATAAAAAAGAGCAAAGAAACATTACTTATAGCAGCCAACAACAGCAGATGTAATATATGGACAAACAGAAAAAAAAACAAAAAACAACGAAATCTAGAAAATAAAGATGGAAAGAAAAACAATTATATGGACACTTCAAACGACAAACGGGTGAGGTTGCACATGAAAAGACTTGGACATGGTTAAGAAGAGGAAACCCAAGAGAGAAACTGAATCGCTAATAATTGCTGCACAAAATAATACCATAAGAACGAGTTATATCAAAGCAAAAATAGATTAGATACAACAAAACAGTAAATGTAGACTGCGTGGTGACAAAGACGAAACTGTAAACCATGTAAAAAGCGTATGTAGCAAACTAGCACAAAGCTAGGCACGACCAGGTTGGGAAGGTGATCCATTTAGAATTATGCTAAAAATTTTGACCATACAACAAAATGGTATATAAATTAACCAGAATCTGTTCTTGAGAATGAAACGCATAAAATTATCTGGGACTTCGAGATAAAGACGGATCACCCCATCACAGCCAGGAGACTAGATCTAGTGTTAATTAACAAAAAAAAAAGACACCGTGCCAACTGATGGACATTGCGATTCCAGCAGATCACAGAGTGAAGTTGAAGGAAAATAAAAAGATGGATAAATACATGGACCTTGCCAGAGAACGGAAAAAGCTATGGAATATGTCAGTGAAAGTGATACAAATTTTAGTTGGTGCACTTGGAACGGTCCCGATATACTTGGAAAAGAGACTGGAGGATCTGGAAATCAGAGGAAGAATTGAGACCTTCCAGACAACTGCACTGCTGCAATTGCTAGAATACTCAGAAGAATCCTGGAGATCTGAGGAGACTTGTTGTCCCTCAGACTCCAATAAAATACCACCAGCTAATGCTGATGTGAAAACCCAAAAAGGGTGGAAAAAAATAATATTTAATAATAATAATAATTTTGACCATACAACAAAATGGTATATGCATAAACCATAATCTGTTCTTGAGAACGAAACATAAAATTCTCTGGGACTTTGAAATAAAAACGGACCACCTTTTCCCAGCAAGAAGACCAGACCTAGAGTTTATTAACAAAAAAGAAAGAACTTGACAACTGGCGGATTTTGCAGTCCAGCAGATCACAGAGTGAAGCTGAAGGAAAACGAAAAAATGGACAAATATCTGGACCTTGCCAGAGAACTGAAAAAACTATGGAATATGAAAGTCAAAGTGATACCAATTGTAGTTGGTGCACTTGGAACAGCCCCAAAAACCTTGGGGAAAAAAACTGAAAAATCTTGAAATAAGAGGAAGAATTGAGACTATCCAGACTACTGCACTGTTGCAATATCCAAGAATACTCAGAAGAATCCTGGAGACCTGAGGAGAATTGTTGTCACTCAGACTCCAGGGAAATGCTGGTGTGAAAAACTATATCTAATCCCAGTTAGGAGACCAGACCTAATTGTGATTGACAAGAAGAGGAAGACTTGTCATCTTGTGGATTTTGCCGTCCCGGCCGATCACAGAGTGAAAATAAAAGAGAGGGAAAAGATTGACAAATACTTTGACCTTGCCAGAGAATTGAAAAAACAAAAAATCTAACATGAGGGTGAAGTTCGTAACTATTGTAATTGGGGTCCTTGGAACAATCCCCAGGGGTTTGGAAAAGAGCCTGGATGAATTGGAAATCAGAGGAGACCATCCAGACTACAGCATTATTGAGATCGACGGAATACTCAGAAGAATCCTGGAGACCTGAGGAGACTTGCTGTCACTCAGCCCCAGTGAACCATCGGCTACGGCAAGTGTGAAAAACTCGAATGGAGTGAAATAATAATAATAATAATAATAATAATAATAATAATAATAATAATAATAATAATAATAATAATACACTATCTTCTATAGTTTAGTTTCCTAATATATATTTTTCATTTATTCACATTGTTTGCTAGATAACGGTATAGTGCTAGTGTGGGCAAATAATATTGTGCTATAGCACAGTATACATGATACAATCAATAGTTTTCTATGAAAAAATCGATTTCTTTCTTCCTTTCTTTCTTTCGTGCTCCCATTCTAAAATGATCGATAACATGTAATCAATATGAAGCGCAAACAAAAATAATTAAAGAAAAAACCCAATTTAGCATCAAAATAAAAAAATGAAAATGAAAAAAAGAAAGAAAGAAATGAAACATTAAATAAATTATAAAAGATGCCATTTTTGCATTGATGTTAGGATTTTCTATTCAGATGAAATTCCTTTTCGACCTTCAAAGGATTCAATCCCGTCTGCCTATTTGTTGTGCTTTTAAATCTGAAGGTTATTCTTCTTTGCCCTTAATTTCTTGACTTTTTGTAGCTATTCAGTTATTATTCAGAGATGAACGGGGGGTCCTCTGCTCGGAAACAGGTTTTTTAAAAGAAAATAAACAAAAACAAAAAAAGGAAGAAAAAAGTTGATGAGTAAAGTGTTTACTATCTCTTTTCTTTTTCTTTGTCTCTTTCTTTCCTTCTTTCAATCTCAATCTATCTCTATTTCTCTATAGCGGGTGTAATATGCAAACGTGTCTATCAATCTACCCATCTCTTCTCTCTCTCTCTCTCTCTCTCTCTCTCTCTCTCTCTCATATATATTACACACACACACATATATATATATATATATATATGTATATGAGGAAATAATGAATTGGGGAAAAACCAACAAATGTAATTAAAAGTTGAGTAACAAAGCAAATAAAACAACTTCATTCACTTAATATTTCGCCCCGGTGTATTAACTTCGTCAACTTTTAATTACACACACACACATACAACCATATAAACACACACACACACACACACACACACACACACACACATATATATATATATATATATATATATATCTTTGACAGGAAGGAAAAACTCAACACCGTTATTCCATAATAAATTTATTTCGACCAAAATTGGGGCCTTTATAACTCTAAGTTAATTTAACAAAGCTCCCCAATTCAAAAGAATTTGAGGAGCTGTATTAAATCAACTTTATATTTATAAAGGCCCCAATGTTGGTCGAAATAAATTTATTATGGAATAACGGCGTGGAGTTTTTCCTTCCATTCAAAGATATATATTGCTCTGAATATAATCTAAAAAGATTATTATACATTGAGCTCTCTGTAGTGATTTAAAGATTCAGTGTATTTATACATACTGGATCATACAATTATAATACAGTGTGTCTTAGATATCACATATAGAATCATCCCTTACTACCAAGTTTTGGATACCTCACACACACACACACACACACACACACACACATAATATATATATATATATATATATATATATATATATATATATATATATATATATATAGTGGGCAATATGTATAAGTAAATAGTTTTCAATATTCTGAATAGAGCATTTATTTCTATTTTAGGGTAACGTGGACTTAAGAATCAACAGCTCTTCGTGACTGACAGTTTCTCGCCAATGCGATTTCCAATTAAAGTCCTTGCCCTTGGGTTGAAAATCACATAGGCGTGAAACTGTCTGTAACCAAGCGCCGTTGAATTCATGTTCACGCTAACCTACCAGAGAGATAAATAGACAGATAGATAGATAGATATGAGTTATGATAACGGGGACATGAAATCAACGGCGTTTGGTTAGTGACAGTTGCACGCCTATTGGATTTTAAACGATGTTACGTCTCTTTCTGTCAATCTTAGTTTGAAATTCGCATAGGCGTGAAACTGTCAGTTACCAAGCTATTCATGTCTACCATATCATAGTTTACATATACACCGCTCTGTCCAGGATATTGAGCACTATTTTGATATATCAAATCGTTAGCAATATTAATATAAACCCTGCCTCAAAAGCAGGTCAATTTCTGAAGCGCAAGTTTGAATTTAGATTGCTGGCCTAACCAAGGTTAAGAGTCTTAGTCTGTCCTACTATTTACTCATAATCCAAGGGAGAATAGGTTGCGGTATATTTTCCCAAGTGTATTCGAGCAACGTTAATATAGTAAAAATTATTTCAATGCATTTTGATACTAAAAATCATTTGCAATGCATTTTTATAATAAAAATCATTGTCCA
>CM042143.1:117239150-117241650 GCA_023376005.1 Doryteuthis pealeii | reverse complement strand
ATTTAGTAATCAAATTCCTTTAAATTATTTAGTCACCTTTACGGCAAATGCACTTTCGGCCAATATATATATTTTATAATATTTACAAATAACGTAGATTATTTATAAGAATCTCCGTTGATTAAGTCACCGTGAGCTATTACACACATGTGCATGAGATCACGTTACCAATACTAATAATTTTAATTAAATGTTTGCTTTAATGAGTCATATAGAAATGCACACTTCTGTCTTAATAGTTTGCGAAATTATTAAAACTAAGATAACAAGTAATTTTGTAATGATAAAATATTAAAAGTTTATACATTTACGAACAGGATAGTTATCCTGAGCTTAAGAAACAGATATCGAACGAATAAAAATATTGGACGTTGCCTTTTTTTAAGATATAAATAAAAATTTATAAGGAAATTTGATTTTGAGTATATTCAAATTTATATATAAATATCTATACATGAGTTTGTTTATGTGTCTGAGCGTGTGTTATTAAATATATATATATATATATATATATATATATATATATATATATATATATAATAATATAAGACACTATTGTTTTTTCAACATACACTTGACCAATTAACAAAACCCCTTTTGTACGATCAGGCACTTTGCATTAACTAATCTACTATAAATTGTAGCTCTGCGTCAGTTCAATCCTTTCCATTATTCTACATACACACACACACACACACACACACACACACACACACACACACACACACACACATATATATATATATATATATATATATATATATATATAATATATATAGTTTATATCTATCATAGATATTAAAAATACGCGAAAATATTGATAGATAGAAAATGGAGTGTTTTCTGATTTCAACCTATATATTATTACGTAAATTTCTTCTTCAAAATTAAAGAAAAGTATTTTTTTTATATATGATTACTAACCCTTTATTATTATGCTTTATCCATTGCTATATATATATATATATATATATATATATATATATATATATATATATATATATATTATATATATATATATATTGTTTCACTATAATCATCTTTAAATAATATGAACACCTATTCGCTTAAAAATTTTACACCTCGAACAAAACTTTTCATTCACTTTAATACTAAAACAGGTATAATAAAATTATAATATTTGATATTATTTATTATCAACTTAAACATATTGAAACTATATAAACCAATATATGAATATGCGACCCAAACAGAATAATCAAAACTGTTATTTATTTACGCAATCTTATTTTGGTTATTGTGATTCAATACTGAAGATTTTGGTATTACTAAAAATATACATTTTGTAGGTATGATGTTCCACTAAAAATGTCCATAAAAATACTTCTATATTTTATTAAAAAGAAATTTCGAAATTTACGATTGTATAAATATATAGTGTTTGGATTGTACTGATTTCTGTTTGATACTGTGTAAATATTATATATATATATATATATATATATATATATATAACGTACGTATGTATGCATGCATATATATGTATGTGTATATATATATATATATGGCATGGAAATTGTACCGCCGATAAACATTCTGTCGCCAAGCGCCGTTGACTACTTATCGATGCTACCCATACTTATACATACATATTCTATCTATGATATTGAGCTCTATTCACTCATAGATATACCACTCTATATTAGCAATACATAAACACACACACACGTACACTCAAACACAAACACAAACACACACACACACACACACACACACACATATATATATATATATAACCTTATATGAATCTTTATCCATTTGAAAACCAGACTAGAAGGACAAAAATTAACCAAATAAATTTATTTTTGACGAACTAATATATTCACATTAAAGTATAAACATACACACACACACACACACATATATATATATATATATATATATATATATATATATATATGATATTTTGGGTGTTTTCTTATTGCATTTCATATACATACTTATATTTTACTAAATAATCCATATTCAGTATCTAATACTTTGTAACTCTAAACATAAATTATTAATGTGACACAACACATTACTGAAACAAAATAACCGACATTTTTTTTTTTTTTACTAAGTCAGACAATACTACGTAATAGTAGAATATTACCAAAGATTGAATTCAATACAAAATATCACTATTTTTCTTATAGACTCGTTAGTACACAATTCTTTCCCTGTGGTTCTTTTTTAGGAATTGAAACAAGACTTTAAATCAAGGGGTGGGGGGCTTATAATTCAGATTGTACCAAAGACATTTGCGTGTTAAGCTCTACTTTTGGGCAGATTATTGCGAACAAGATTGCTTTCGTGGGAATTGTCTGTACCTTGGTCTCCAATTAAGCAAACATTTACAAACCTTGCAATTGTCTGAATAAAGATTGAAGGTAGGCAATACACCGGACACTGTAAGTTCTAATTATCGCTATGTAACAGACGCTAAAAAATGTAAGCATGTATTTATTAGAATAACTAGGTATAATATACCAGGGAA
>CM042143.1:117224150-117226650 GCA_023376005.1 Doryteuthis pealeii | reverse complement strand
TAAAATTACAGTTATTTCTTCTTGTTAATGGATTTCTTTTAAGATTTATCTCAGAGATGTTTGCTCATATTCAATAAGATACAACCAAACAATTAGAAATCAATAATACTAAACACATATTTATTAAAATCAAATTTCTAATATCAATATGCAAATTAGCCTTCCTATTAACACTGTGAACTGCTATTTTGTTGTATATATAAATACAATTGCATGCTATTAGTATGTAGATATGGTCAACAGTCTTAATGATGTAAAACAATTTTATTAATAATTGAAGTTTGAATAAAAATAAAATCATGGAGAATGTGATGTAAATAACAAAGGGAATTGTGACTTGAGTAGTAATATAGTTTCGGTTACAGACAGAAAAACACACAATCTCCATTATAATAAGATATGCGGATGGCACAGGACAAAGTGACAATTATATAAATTAAATACTTGTCTGAAGGTCATGAGTGTAAAGTGAATAAAAGCAGTGTCAAACATCAAAATTGTGGTTACATAAATGTATGCACACACACACACACACACACACACACACATTCACAAACAAGCAAAACATAAATTACACATAAACAGTAAAACAACAGTAACTATTCATAATTACGTATTTACCCGAAGCGATCGACAAAAGTTGGCTATCACACAAGATCACAATAATGAGTCATCCAGTGAGGATCGAACTCCATTTTCAAAAGTAATGAATCTGCGAGACTAGCGTGCTAAACATTACACACGATGGGACGCCTAGGTATTTACCAAACACGTTCCCCACTGGTAAAATGTGACACAAGTTCACCAGTATGGAGCATCCAGCGAGAATCGAATTCGCTATTCAGTAGTAATTGAGACTAGCTTGCTCACTATTACCTAACGATGCAACGCCCTTTCACAAGTTATAAACTGTGTCTAAAGCCTACCTGTACAGGTTTACTAAGGAAAAATGAAGGCTAAAAAATACAACTTTATTCTTAAGATTCATTATGCACAGAATGTTATCTAATTAACATTATCTGCGGTCAGGTATGTACTGGTAAAAAATGAATACATGCAATGTAAAAATAGTTATTAACGAGAGAATTAAGCAAGCTAAGTTCTATTTACATCAGAATTCATATTTATTCGATAAATACAAACTGAGGTGTACTATAGAAAGTGAGTTAAAAATATTACCTTAGAGATTATAAGAAGATGGTGAACATGACGACTGTACAAATTAGTAATGCAAAGGTTTTGGTAAACAGTTGGTAAGTATTGGAAATTAAAGGAGAAAGCGAAAAATATTTAGACAACATTATTAAAAACTGAGGGTACTTCTGCAATGTTTAGAAGACTACAAATCATATCAGTATGTTTCTAATCTGAAATATCAAATTGTAAATAATAATAATAAAAAAAACAAAAAAAAAACACCACCACCACCACCACCACCACCACCACCACCACCACCAACAACAACAACAACAACAACAACAACAACAATAATAATAATAATAATAATAATAATAATAATAATAATAATAATACACAACAAAACAGTAAATGTAGTTTGTGGTGTGACAGAGATGAGACTTTAAAGCATGTATTAAGCGAATGTAGCAAACTAGCACAACGAGAATACAAAGCTAGGCACGACTGGGTTGGAAAGGCGGTCCGCCAGGAATTATGCCAAAAACTAAATTTTGACCATAATGCATAAACCAGAATCCATTCTTGAGAATAAAACGCATAAAACTCTGTAAGAATTCGAGATAAAGATGGATATGGACCTCATTTCAGCCAGAATACAAGACGTAGTATTAATTTACAAAAAAAAAGAGAAATTGTTAAGCCGTAGATTTTGCAGTTCCAGCACTTTAGAGGGGGAAGATGAAAGAAAACGAAAAGACAAATATCTGGTCCTTGCCAGAGATTTGAAAAAGCTGAGGATGAAAGTGATACCAATAGTAGTTGGTGCACTTGGAACCGTACAAAAAAAAATAGAAAAAATGACTGAAGGATCTGGAAATTAGAGGAAGAATTGAGACCATCCAGACTGCTGCATTGCTGCAATAAGCTAGAATACTCAGGAAAATCCTGGAGATCTGTCCCTCAGACTAGAGTTAAAGACCATCAGCTAAGGCTTGTATGAAAAACTCTCATGGAGTAAATAATAATAATAATAATAATAATAATACACAAAAAAGAACAAAGAAAGATTACTTATAGCAGCCAATAACAGCAGCTGCAACATATTGGACTAGCAAAACACCCACACACAACAAAACAAGAAAAAAAAAGCAGTGGGAAGAAAAACAATTATATGAATACTTCAAACGACAAATTGTGGAGATTGCACATGAAAAGACCTAGACATGGTTAAGAAGAGGATACCTCAAGAGGGAAACCGAGTCACACATAATTGCTGATTAAAAAATGCCATAAGAATATATTATATCAAAGCAAAAATTGATAAAACACAACAAAACAGGGAATGTAGGATGCGTGTTGAGAT
>CM042143.1:117196650-117209150 GCA_023376005.1 Doryteuthis pealeii | reverse complement strand
TGTTGGAATAATAAGTGTCTGCGTGTGGATGTATGTATGTGTGCGTGTACTAAGGTAGAGTGTGAGTGTTTGGTTAATGATATCTGACAATATATATATATATATCTTAAGTATATCTCTGTGTGTGTCTCTACGTACATGAGTGTGTGTATGTGTAGCTACGTGTAGTTGTATGTGTGTGTGGTTTATTTGTGTTTATATTTTTTGTGTGTGTTTACAGAGAAACAGTAAATGTGATGATTTTAGAAGCAGATGGAAAATGTTCTTCACCCTCAACGGAGTCAAAAGACGAAAAAGCCGCCCTTGTAAACCAGAAGGAACATTAAAAAACCAAACACAATAAAATAAAACCTCTTTGCCCGGCAAATAGAAATAAAAGAAAAGACAAAAAAGACAGAAGAGGTCACAAGGAAGTAGAGAAATGTTTGAAATATGTTAATTTTCGCTATTGTGCTGACCCCTTCACTCTTGATTCCCCAAAATTATAACAATTACTAATGGGTCTTGATATTCTCCAGCGTCAAGAGTAAATGACACTTCTGCTGCTAATTTTGCATACACCACCCTAATGGTCGCTGCCTGACTAGACACCAAACAGGTGTTCCTCTATTCCCACCCTGAACACCACAAACATAAATCTTTTTTTTTTTTTCTTCTTTCTTTCTTCGCATTGGTATAGATGCCTACTCATTTCTGGACGCGCGTCTAATGGTCATTTTTACTTATTTGTTTATTTTTACTTATTTTTCTTATTTCGTTCTCACCTCTCCTGGTTTTGGCAATCGTTGATATTCCTAAGTAAGTATTGACGTTTTAATATAATTAGATATATCAAATTATAAAGACTAACAAAATTAAATGAGAACGCATATAAAACATTACATTTTTTCCAATTATATTCTAATTGGTTTCTATATAAAATAATTCATAGGATTGATTTTAATACATTGGAGAATAAAAAAAAAATGAATTAAAGATCAATAACACCAAGCAATTATTTATTAAACACAGTTTTGTGAAAACCAGTATGCAAATTACCCACACCATATATTATTTAAACCTTTATTTCTTACATCTAAGATTGCAAGATTTTAGACGCACTAAATACGTGGGCTGTTTGGGATTAAAATTCAGATTTTCATGGAGAGGTCGTTAATAAATAAGATTTATTCTATCAACTAATGATTTTGATTATAAATCAAACATTCATTGATAAACTTACGCAATTCCTGAGGGTATTGTGACGTAATTAGTGACGTTTCGGTTACAGATACACCGAATCTCCATTATAATAATATGCTTTAGTTTGTCTTTTTTTCATTTGGTAATTGCAGTTGGTTTGCATATCCTTTTGCTTTTTAATTAAATTGCTTTTCTATTGTATGCATGCTTATTTATCTTATATAAATAAAAAGATATCATCAATTTTGTTTCTAGGTGTTTTTGGATATTCAACTTCTAATATCTATTCTTTTAAGTACCAGGAGGCCAAAGTAGCATCCTACTTGTTCGCGCGTTCCAGAGAAAATGTGTTTCTTATCTTTAAGGAACATGATAGTAGTGCTGAAAGATTAGAATTATGATTCTTCCTCCTCTTTCTCCATGTCTATCTATCTATTAATGTATCTATTCATCTCACCGCCCTCTTCTCTCCTCTCTTTCTCCCTCTGTATATATATATATATATATATATTCGTGTATATATATGTTGTGTGTGTGTGTGTGTGTGTGCGTGTATATATGTGCATACGTGTGTGTGGGAAACATTTGTGTGTGTGTGTGTGTGTGTAAGTGTGTAAACTAATAAGAAATAAGATCTCACCTTCTTACTACTGCTTCATCTCTATAAGTTTCATGTATCCATTATAGAATAGAAGGCACAATCATCAGATGAGACTTTAAAAACACTGGTCTCTCTCACACACACACACACACGCACACACACATATATATATATATATATATATATATATATATACATACATATAAGTAAAGAAATAACAAAAGACATAGAGATTTAACATTATAGTCTATTCCCTGAAAGAGACTATAAGGCTAAATCTCTAATCTTTGTTATTTCTGTACTTATATATTTGCTCTATGACTCTAACATTAAGAGCACACATTGAGCTCTCAAACGGCGACAGGTTTTTAAATAAAACTCTTGTGTCGTAAGGAAAGATTTTATTCTCTGGACTTTTGGATTATATATTATATAATATATATATATATATATATATATACACACAGATGCTGATAGGTACGTGTCCATTGTCATTGAGGCATAAAACATTTTAAAAGACGTAAAAAATGTTATCCATGCGTCCCCGGACGCACTGAATTAAAACTCTACCAGCCTCACTGTATATATATTTTTTTTTTTTTTTCTTATATAGTCTTCACAAACGAAACTGTTTTAAAATTATATTAACCCTCTACGCACGCATTTTCCACTGCACAAAGTAACTTAACTCCCTGAATCAGAAACACAGCAGCCTAATTATAATTTTTATTTTGATACATGATTACATTAGAAAATAATGAAAAAGGTAACAAAATGTGAAGATAATTTCTTGAAATAATAAGTTGGTGTCAGTATAATCTTATACCAAATCTTTATATATATATATATATATATATATATATATATATATATAGTCTTCACAAATGAAACTGTTTTTAAATTGTATCAACCCTCTACAAAAACTTTTTCCACTGCGCTAGATGGCTTAAATCCCCGAATAAGAAACTCAGCAGCTACATGATTACATTTGAAAATAATGAAAAATATGACAAAAGTAAACATAATTTCTTGAAATGATAACTTGGTGTCAGTTAAATCTTATAACAAATCTTATATACCCCTTCAATTGTACGGATTTATGAGCTTTTCATTGGCGCAGGGGGCACCACAAACTCATTCTACTTAAGAGGACCAAAATGTCAAGCATGGACTATGTTCCCCATAAAAATAAACCTTTGTAAGAAACACTTGATTTTTGATATTGCAAGTAATGATCACCACTTCACTGGAAAGCAGCCCCTCTATAAATCCATCTTCAGCTTCACAATGCTCCTGCCATTCTATAGAAAGGTCTCCGGATTGGATAGACAATGGAAAGAAAACCCCTAACATTTAATTGATGCTCAAGTTTAGAGGAAATACATTTGTGGCAAACTTGAATCTTAAAGTTGGCTTGTCACAAACGACTATTAAAATATAAAATAGTTTTAGAGGAGTTAACACCCCTACAAGATGGACTGATTCATAGACTTAGAAGAGTCAACATAGCAATGATAAAGTCAGGAAAATATATTCGGACAAAATCACTGCGTTTGACTACAGACATTTGACCCTCGTCATTCTTGTACGCGTGTCTTGTGAATTGTACTACGTCTTGTTTTATGTTATAAGTATCTGTTAGCACCAAATACAAGTGCTGAATAAAATATATATCAAGCACACTATTTCTCTGTGTATCTTTTACCACCTCAACGATACAACAAAAATCCCTTTTTAAATAACCGTGTTTTCATTAAATTGAAATATTGTTATTTCTTTCTGGGATTCACCTTATTAAATCAGCAATGGATCATCACCAGGCAAACCTATTTAAACTGAAACAATAATTTTACTATTATTATGAGTTTTTCACACCAGGTTTAGCTGAAGGCTTTTGACTGGAGTCTGTCAACAAGTCTCCACAGTTCTCCGGGAATCTTCTGAGTATTCTAGTTGATTTCAGCAATGCAGTTGTCTGGATGGTCTCAATTCTTCCTCTGATTCCCAGTTCCTCCAGTCTTTTTTCTAATCTTTTTGGGACCGTTCCAAGTGCATCAACTACAATTGGTATCGGTTTCACCCTCATATTCAACAGCTTTTTCAATTCTCTGGCAAGGTCCAGGTATTTGTCCTATCTTTTCGTTTTCCTTCATTCTCACTAGTGATTCTGTCGTAACTGCGAAGTCTACCAGTTGACAAGTTCTCTTTATTATTATTAGTATAATTATTATTATTATCATTATTATTATTAAAGTCTTGCACACTAGCGTCGACTGGTGCTCTCTCCCTGGAATCTGAGTGACATTTGTCTTCTCTGGTCTCTCAGACTCTTCTCGCCATTCTAGCTGATCTAAACAATGAGATTAATGGTGTGGTCTCCGATTATTCACTTTATTTCATTTCCTTGTATTTCTTTGCTTTTTTTATTAAAAGTTGACAATTAATTAAAACAATTGGAACTTATACTAAAAAAAGCTCTCAAAATTACAATCATTATATAGCAAGAATATATATATATATATATATATATATATATGTTATGGACTCTCGTCGATTTTCGACGCATGAGGGTTCACACACACAATGAACACCCACACAGTGGTTTGTTTATAGTGGTGAAGGCTTGTGTTGGACCATCCACACTTTTTGGTACAGTCGATAGGAAAGAATTGGTGCATCAAGGATTGCCACAAACCCAATCAACGACCGACCTCGGGAATTTTGAATTCAGAGTTATCCCTCTCCTAGTTACTGGTTACCTACCCAAGGCTGAAGGGCCCAGTCTGCCCTACTATTTAACCCATAGCTGGAGGGAGAATATATGGATTCATACCTTTCCCAAGGGTATTAGCGCTATGTGAAATGCCAACAGCTTCGTCTAGGATTTGAACTCGAATCTATGAGTCCATTTCCCACTAGCATATATAATATATATATATATATATATATATTTATATATATCGTTGGCTTCACTGGAGTCACGCAAGTAGTGACAAGTCTTCCAAAGTCTCATAACTAATGAGAATATTCTAGCTGATTTCACCAAAACTGTTGCCCGGATTACCTTGATTCTTCTTCTATTTTCCAAAATCCTTGGGGTCATTTCAAATACACCAATACAATTGGTGTTACGTTTATCCTCATGCACCACATTTTTGTTTTCAGTTATCTGGCAAAGCCCTTTTTTTGTTTTTTTTGTTGTTGTTATTTCACACCATTAGAGATTGGGCACCCTCCTTACACGGTGTTTTCACTGGAGACTAAGTGAAAGCAAGTCAACTCAAATCTCTCTGATAATTCTATCCGTTCTTAAAACAATGGCCGTAGTTTTTTGATAGCCTCGATTCTTCTCTGATTTCTAATTCACCCAGACGTTTGCAGATCATTGGGGACCGTTCCAAGCGTACCAATTATTATTGATTCAACCTTTACCTTCATGTTTATCAGTTTTCCCCAGTTCTCTGGCAAGGTCCAAGTATTTTCATTTCTCTTTTTTTCACTTCCGCTGAATCCGCCGGATGACAAAATCCACGAGATGGTAAGTTTTCTTCTTGTTTATTAACTCTAGGTATGTCTCCTGGCCGTGATTTGGTGATCCCAGAGAACCTTATCTGTCTCATCCCACAGGACAAATTCATGTTAAGGCATAGACCATTTAGTTGCATAGTAATATATTATTATTATTATTATTATTATTATTATTATTATTATTATTATTTTCACTCCATTTAAGTTTTTCACATCAGCGTTAGCGGATGGTATTTCACTGGAGTCTGACTAACAAGTCTCTAGGACTCTTTTGAGTATTCTAGCCAATGGATGGTTTCAATTCTTCCTCTGATTTCTAGATCCTCCAGTCTTTTCCCCCAAAGTTTATTGAGGCCGTTCCAAGTGCCCCAACTACAATTGGTACACTTACTCTCATGTTCCACAATATTTTTAATTCTCTGGAAAGGTTCAGGTGTATTATCCATTTATTAGTAACATTATTAAAAGTTGAAACATCAGTAGAGAGAATTATCTTTAGGTCCGATCTTTTTTAATGTTATTCTAATTCCATTTTGTCCTCCGTACTTGAGTATTACCTTATTTTATTCTGATATTCGCAAGAAAGGAAGATGATCAAAAGAAATGACAACAGCGAATCAAAGATAAAATTTTATTTGAAAAATAAGTTACCTACACACTTAAAACGAGAATGACGGTGAAGCTTTTACTTTGAATCCTACATAGAGACACAGATACTCTAATCACCCGAGGTGAAAAGGCCTAATCCATAGGTAAGTATATAACATTTTTTTTCTTTTTTACACGAGTCGCATATGGAGTGGGATTAATGGGTTGATTCTGTTCATCTCTCTCACTTCCTTTATTGTTTGGAAAGTTGAATGGGTAAAGTTTGTTCACGGGGATTTCAACTCAGCTACATCACCTCCGCAATTGGATCAAAGTAGAATACGGAAGAATACAATATCAAAGTGGCGGTGATTATAGGGAACAATGGGTAAAAAAAAGAAAAACATGAGTTATCCGTGCATTAACGAGTTGGATAAGACCACTTGTGTATAGATAGATAGAGAGACAGACAGACAGACAGACAGAGATTGAAAGAGAGATACAGAGTATCGCGCGCGCTTTTGTATGTGTCGGGGGTGTTTTATATCATGATATGGAACGCTTATAACGAGGATAGAACACAAAACATTATTTTCATTTTCCTTTGAAAATATTTTAAAATATATTTTTAATATCTGATATTAATCGCCTTGATGATAACTGACACAAAAAAAACAAAATAAAAACAACCGTATGTTGGCATTTTATTTTATATATATATATATATATATATATATATAATATATTATATGTGTGTGTGTGTGTGTGTGTGTGTGGTTGCCACTATTGACACTTGAAAAAGTGGTTGTAATCCACCGTACAGTGTTATTAAAGGAGTGCTCAATATTTGTGCTAGAACGTTAATTAATAAAAAATAATAAATAAAGGATAAATAAAAGGTTAGCTCTTTTTTATTGGAACAATTATTTTTGCATCATTCCAAAAGCAATTTCGTTTTACCTGAGGAATTCCATCACACAAAAACCGGAACGGTTGTAATGATTGTTCCAATAAATAAGCTAAACCTTACCTTATATATATATATATATATATATATATATATAAATATTATATATAATATATATATTGTGTGTGTGTGTGTGTGGTGTGTCTGTGTGTGTGTGATGTGTGTGTGTATGGAAAGATATTTCGTTAAGCTCCATTTGTCTGAATATAAAAATCATCAGTTGGGTAGGAAAATATTTTTAACATATGGGGATCGAATGACATTGAGTCATTTGGGATTATTTTATTACATTATTTTCAGGTTCTTTTCGGTGTTTTTCTTCTATTTAGTTTTATTTTTAAATTTCTATGTCATTTATTTATTCAGATATTTTCTCTCTCCCTTTCTTTCCCTTCTCTTTTGTTTTGTTGGTTGAAGGAATTCGTTACTGTGTTTGTTATGATAAACCCCTCTTGCTTACATCTAGTGATTCCGCTTGGAGAATTTTCATTTAGTTATGGGTTCACCCATTAACGATAAATCGACTCAGCTATTTTAATTCAATTCATTTGTAATATTTTTTCACCCCTTCAATTTATTTTTTTCGTTGTTTTTTCTTTCTTGTAGGTTCTTTTCATTTCTTCATGAGTAGGTTTGCAGATTTTATAACTCATGGTGAATTCTGGTGTTAATATTTATTGGCTTCTCAAGACGAAGAAATAAAACAAATCTAAATTAACATGATAATGGCCAGGAAAATATCGAACCGGAAGAGCTCTGCGGCAAAAGATTAGATGCGTGTGGTAGGTCAGCGCCAAGCGAATGTGCCCTGTTTCATTCAGATATATTTATAATGTAGATATTTCCGGGAGAAACAGGAAAGATGTGTATTTATGAGTATATACTTTTTGTTATTCAAAAACATTGGAATATCGAAGGTGTTGGTCAGTAGGTTGTTGGTTGGATTTTGTTGTGATAACACATGATAAATAATGACAGCGCGCCTCATTGTAATGTTAAATAGTCATTCTTAGGGGATGTCGCATTTCTGTTCTTAAATTCTAATATCTGCTGTCCTTAGCTGGACCGCTCGGTTCGGGCTTGTTGGAAATTATTTTTTACATAGATATTTCATTATCGATAAAATCTACAACTAGGCACAAGGCCGAGTTTTTTTTTTTTTTTTTTTTTTTTTTTGGGGGGGGGTCTGGTCATTTCTTTAACTTGGCTAGTTTCATTCGTTACCCATATATTCTTTATTTACATTCACAACAATTTACATTCATACTCCAAACACCACGCAAAATTACCATTTACACTATGACTGGCCTATTACTAAGTAAAAATTTACATATTCGTGAGGGGGGGGGGGATAATAATTGTTTTTTTTTAACGAAACAAACCCCAGGATGAGAGAAAAATAAAATATGACAAAAATATTACGGAGTGACCCCCCCCCCTCACTGCTTTACAGGAAAAAATTCTCCGGTCGAAAATATGCTTGCCTGGGGCTTTAAAAATTAACAAAAACCAAACCCTCCGTTAAGCGTCCGAGAGAACTGAAATGTGTCCTCTAATGGGGTGGACACACAAAACAAGATATTAAAGGGTACTAAAAAATCAAAAAGAACCAATGAACTCGCATACACTAGCCAAGTTAATCTAATAAGCTCAAGAGACATTTAAACAAAATAACGTCATGTTTTTAAACAAACAGTAAATATCAAACGGAAAAATTATGTCGTTTAAAACAAATGTCAATCTTTTTGCTTTAAACAAAGATCAAAATATTAAAAAAAAAGAAAGTTTTTAAATAAAAATGTTCAATTATTTTTTTCCCCCAGATGTCCAACAAACATTTAGTAAACAACGTCAAGTCAAAGTGTCAATTCTACAAGTGCCCAAGCATATAATGTTGTCTTACCTTAGAGGCTTAAGGGTTTAAGATAACAAGGAAAGCTCGAAGGCCCACTGACACCGCTCATTATACGGCTCCATCTCTTCGGTGAAAGCTCCAACACCAAGCAGCACCCCGATGGTCCTGGCGGGGAATATCAATTTTACATGCTTGTATAGGGATGGGTGCAAGACAAATAGGGCACCTCCCCGGATCACATTGTCGAAGTTTATCTGTAGGATTAGATTGGGCCGAAACCCTGCATCTAGCTTTTTCCACGCAATAGCCAGATCGATTCAGCTTTTCAGCCCTCTAAGTTCTGATTATCCATGTACGTACCTTTTCTCGCATCTTACAAAAGGTTCAGGGTCCCCACATTTAATTCCATTAACTTCTCTTTGAAGTTAAGGACCTCCAAGTCCTTCATTGTCTTGGATGGAGTTTATCCTGTATTTATCCGGATGTCTCCCACCTTATTCCAGCAACAGCTGGTGTTTCTTTTTTAAGTTGGGGTATGTTCAGTAGACTGAGGGCTTCGCTGTCTTTTAGTATCGCCTGTTCAACCATTACAGAAGATGTTAACTTCTCTTTCTGGTTGATACGGCGTCTTTTGTCATTTCATGCGGAGGGTATATTGGGTGTCTGTTTCAATGTTTGGTCAGTGTCTCTCATGTTGGTCTGCCATTGCGGGGAGGGGTTACCGCTGGTTTAAAATGATCTCGCCCACGTCTTCCAAACTCTCAGACCAATCTCACCCTTTAGAGGAGAGGGGGGTCTAGATTTATCCCCAACCATCTTGGCTGTGATCGGACAGCAGTGAGACTATAGGAGTATCTCTTTTCCTTCTTGGCCGTTCTGTGTGGGTAAAACAACTCGGTGTCTTCAAGGTCACCGGGGATTTTTTTAGCTGGGCAGTCTGATAAATAGCCAGCTTCCGAAGAAAAACAAGTCGGCCTCCCTACCAGTGACAATGACTGGCTTCTCCTTCACCATCTAATTCCAGCCAGGGTGGAATAGAGTCAAATGCCTTCTTATCGAGCATAATGTCATATTTCCATTCCCTTCTGAAAGCGTTATGGCTGGTGCCTACTAGATTACCAACTTGTAACATGTAGGTCGCCAGGTTCTCGTCTAAGATGTAGTTCGGTACTTCGTAAATAGCCACTGTTGTCCGCCGTCGTCCACAGAACTCCACCCTTAGAATATGGTCTTCCGTTTCTTAGTGAGTTTTCGTTAGGGCGACGGCAGCTTCCATTGTCGGTAGCAGTATGTCCCATACAGCATAGGAGGTGCCAGTTATGATTGCTGACACTTTGACTCCTAAACTCGTAAGGGACTTTGTTACTGTGTCTTTCGCCGTTTTAAAAATCTTCTTGGTCTTTCTGTCGACCGCAAAGATAGACAATGTTCTTGTTTGTTGTTCTTTTTTCAATTCCTCCAGGTTGTAAATTAGTCCTTCGTTCTTAACTTTTTGCGTTAAACAGTAACAAGGTCGTCCACGTTAACTTCTAAGTTTGGTTTCGCATTCCAAACATTTTTTCTGCGTACCTAATGGTTGTCGTAGTAGCAGCTCTTTGGTAAAACTTGTTCCTTTTTTTATTTGGAATATTCACTTGTTTATTTTGAACCCCTGTTTTCTCGGGAGTTCTAAATAATGCGTTCATGGTAGCACTGAGTTTAGGGTCAGCCATAAAGTTGAGTAAAATTCAAAGTCATTTTTTTTTTTCCTTTTCAAAGTAATCAAAAAGAACTTTTTTTATTTTTATTTTTAGGGGGTAACCAAATAGGCCCACAATTTTATTTTGTTATATTTTTCAGTTTCTTGGGGTTTTTGTTTTGTTACCCAACCCTCCATCTTTCATATGAAGCTTTCAATCATCATTCGAAAGGGATAACTTTAAGTAGGATAAAGCCATAGGCGAAAGAAGCATTTGGTGAAGCGCAGGCCGCGAAAGGACAGAATGCCAGGTTTATTTTTGAATGCATCGATCAGTGAGTGAACCTAGCTATAGATCCATGTAGTGGTATGACCAGCTTTTGTTACCCTCCCCCAAACAAAATTTTCCGGTATATGCCGAGATATGATGACACACTCATGTATTCAAACTTCTTATTTTTTGAATAAAGAATTTGGAATGAGTACATGAGTGTGCTCACTTCAAAAATATCAAATAAAAGACTTTTTTTTCCTTTCAAAAAGGAACAACAAAAATAACAATATGTCAACTAAAGTTAAGTAGCCAAAAATGCTAGAACATCTGTTTAGTAAGTCAGCCAATGTATTACTCAAAATTCTAGGGAACGAGAAAAAAACACAACCGTATGCTCTTAATTCCCACCTGGATTTAATAGACGAGCCAAGGTCCACGTGATTGACTCATGTTGCAAGCACTAAACATACTGTGTGTAAACACACTATTTTAAACCGCACGGGCATAATTACAACACAATACACGCTTTTGAGGTTATACAACATATCTAGTTATAAGTATCTGTCTTTGGTTCTATTTTTGTCACAGCTATTTCTCCACCTCCTTTTAAACCTTTTAAATTTTTGTGTGCACTAAGTTTAGCCCCTGTTAAAGGGAACGGGTTTCTATGGAGTTGTCAGACCAGCGGGGTCTGAGCATTCAATCAGCTGGAGAAGAACTGCCTGAATGCATCTACCCAACGCGTAGCAAAGAAGCAGGGAAGCCACACTCTTCACTGGGATGATAGAACAGTCAGCCATACAGCGGCTATTGGAGATGGAGCGGGGTTGCGTCCGGCCCAGGAGGGGCGAACACGCCCATTTAGGGAAAGGGAAGGACTCACAGCCACGCGAAAGGCTGGCAAACAGATCGCTACCGACAAATGCGGCCAGATGGCGGGGTTACGTCCGGCCCAGGAGGGGTCAACCCCGCCAACCCAGTGAAGGGTCGGGTCGCCGTAGCGACTCACACTCTGACCCAAGCCGGAAAAAACCTCCGAACCAAAGGGCCCGCTTCAAAACCGACCGCCCCAGACAGAGGCAGGGATCCTCAAAACGTATAACTGGCCTATAATATTCCCATTTTCGTTACAATGGGAAATGACCTGGCCCCTACATTATCTCCAACACGACACAACTGAAGAGTGCCTCTACAACAGCAAAAGACCTCAACAATGACCCGTTACACCCAAACCGGCAGCAGCAGGAAGGCACGCCACAAGCAGGCTCCCGGAACGTTCGACATCAGCCCGGAGACAGGAAATTCAAGGGATCAGTACAGGGGAATACCTGCTCCCGGTCCAGAGTTCCGAGAGTTTGCGACAATATAAAGCCCAGGATCCTCCTCTCTTGTGACGACAAATTGCTCAACGCAAAAGGTTGGACGCGCAATTAAGCAGAGGAATTGTTAGACGTAACTTGTTGCACATAACATAAAATTCCCTGCCAGTACGTCTACTCAAAGGTCATTCGCAAACCTGGGACGTGCTGCTGCCAACCGAAGAGGAGCCAGTGAGGAGGGCCAAAAAGGATGTGGTCGTCAAAAACCTCCGACGCACAACTCTTTCAACTTGTGGTCGGAAAGTTGATTGTGATCTGGGATTGCCGTGTATCCCACCTTTTTCAAATCATTTTTAGCACGTAATCGGGGACTTGGATCCCCGATTTACTATGTAGTGGGATCTCATAGAGTCCGACGCCCCCCGAACGGCGCAGAAAGCGCTAACATGACGTGGCGATAGAGTAGGTGGGACTCCTAAGACCTTCACTTTGGTCCTGTCGGCAACCC
>CM042143.1:117191746-117196550 GCA_023376005.1 Doryteuthis pealeii | reverse complement strand
ACTATATATTTATATATAGATATTTATATATATATACATATTTATATCTGTATTATATATTTATATATATATAAATATACATATTATATATAATATAAATATACATATTATAAATATATATATAAATGATACTATATATATAATATACTATATTATATATATAATACTACATTATATAAAAATATACATATATATATAATATATAAAATATAACACTATACTATATAATATTAAATCATAAATATATATAAATATGACATATATATATATAAATATAATATATATAATATACATATATTATATATATAAATATAAATACTAATAAATATTAATTATAACTATTACTATATATTATATATTATAATATAGATATAAATAATATATATATAAATATATATTAAATATATATATATAATATATTTATATATATAATAAATATAATAAATATTATATTATATAAATATATATAAAACTATATAAAATAAATATACATCATATATATATTATAATATATATATAATAAATATAAATATATATAAATATATATAAATGAATATACTATTATATATATATAAAGAATATATATATATATATATATATATATAATAAATATAATTAATATATAAAATATATATATATCATATATATATATATATACAATATAATATATATATAAAGTACTATAAATATAATATATATATATATAATATATCATATATACTATAATATAATTATATATATTCATTCTATATATATATAATAATATATATAATTATATCATTTAATATATATATATATATATAATATATATATAATTATATATATGATATTCATTTATATATATTCTATATATATTATATTTCATATATAGTATATATATATATAATGTATATTTATATTTATATTATATATTTATATATATATATTTATATATATATATATATATATAGTATATATATTATATATATATATTTACATATATATATTTCAATATATTACTATATATATATATATATATATATATACTATTACTATATTATATTTATTATTATATATATATTATTATATATGTATATTTATATATATTTATTTTATATATATAATATATGTATATTATATATATTTATATTTATATACTATATATATGTATATTGTATATATATATTATTTAGATATATATATATGTATTTACCTATAATATAATTATATATTATATTTTATATTTTTTTTTTTTTTTGTAATATATATATATATATATATATATTATGTACTATTTATTATATATCATATATATTATAATATATAATATATGTATTATTATATCTATATCTTAGTATATATATATATCTCAGTTTATTAATAGTTTATATATATTTACTATTCATATATAATATTCATATATATTATATTTATATTATTATATATGGATATATTTTTTAATTAAAAATTTTTATACTTTTTTTATATATATTTTAATTGTACTTATTAATTTACTATATATTTATTTTAAATTAATTTTTTTGAATATTTCTTATTTATATATGTATATTTATGATATTCTAATATATGTATATTTTATATATAAATTATTATATATTTAGTATATATGCTATATTTATATATATATATATATATATATATTTAATTATAGATATATTCATATATATATATTATATATATATTATTGTAATTTTGATTATATAATATATATATATATATATATTCTATATATATTTATATTATATATATATATATATATATATATGTATTATTTTAGTATTATACTATAATATATATATATATATATATGTAATATATATATATATATGTTATATATATATATATATATGTATATTCTATATATATATTAAATTATATATCATATAAATATTTATATATAATATATACATATACTATATATATACTAAATTATATATACATATAATATATATATATATAAAATATATTATAAATATATATTATACATAATAATATACATATAAATCACTATATTATATATATACATAAATTATATATAACATATAATATATATATATACATAAATATAACTATTACATATAATAAATATATATATATATAAATATACATTATATAAATATATATACATATAATAATATAGTATATATAAATATAATATATATAAATTAGATACATTTATAATATATATATAATATATATATCCACATATATATATATATTAATATATATACATATATATAAATATTATCATATACTTATATATATAAATATTATTAAATATATATATATATATATGTATATATTTGGGGGGTTTGTGGGGTGTTTGTGAGAGAGAGGGGGAGAAGAGAGAGAGAGTGAAAGATAGTAGAGATAATGAGAGAGAGAGAGAGAGAGAGAAAGAGAAAGAGAAAAGCTGAGTGAGTAGGACAAGAGTGAAAAAGAGAAGGTGATCTTAAGAAGGAATGAGTAACAGAATGTTAAGACATACCAATGCTTCTTTTCATACATCAATCCCTGAAAGATTTACTGTTTCTCTTCTTTCTTTCTTTCTTTTCTCTTTCTTTTCTTTTTTCATTTTCTCTCCTTTTTTTTTTCTTCCTTTTTTCCTGTATTTTTCTCTTTCATTTTTTCTTCTTCTGCATTCACGAACTTTTGTTAAGCAAACAAACAACAAAATAAAAAAGGAAAAAGATACTAAAAAAAATAATGAAACGAAAGAAAACTTTCTCTCCCTTCTTCCCTGGCGACCCCTCCTCCTATGAAATTCCCCAGCAATGAGCCAATCGTTCATATGAAGATGGCCCTACGTTTCTCCCTTGTTTATTTGTATTCATTCTAGCGTGCCTTTCTATTTTATTGTTTTGATTGTTTATTTTATTTTATTTCATTCCCTTGTCCATTCATTTTCTCCTAAATATAAGTATTTGTTGTATACCTACTAATCAACTAGTATATTGTTATTTCCAACTATTTCGATAAATCATAACTTTAACAACAGAAACTGAGAAACGATTTGCATACCGAAATGACATAGACGATTTCATTGCTGACATTTTTACTACTATTATTACTACTATCACAGCATGGATCTTTGAGCACAGTCCCCAGGTGAGAGCATAATTCGGATGTCTGAGATATCTAAAATGTTGAGCTCTAGCACACCAAGTCCTATATATTCATATCTGCATATTTTCGTAATAGCTGATCTAGATAAAAATGCACCATTTTTAGTAATTTTCATTATTCTTTGTCAAATCTATCTTAAGGAAATGTATTAGAGTAATTATACTAAATAGGTATATGCAAGTGTCCACAAAGTCCGTATTTTCTTTTCAGTGAGACAATGTAATATGCCATTGCGATATTACGTTATATATACTAGCAAATATATGCACCCTCCGGGGTTGCAAGTATTAAGTTTTTAATATAATAAATATCATATTAAAATTAGAAAGGCTAATGAAACTGAATAAGAATGCGATAAAAAAAATTGGAACAGAGGGGATATGATTGAAAAAATAGAACAACTTTTTGAAACTAACTCTTCCATAATTTTCCATTACTCCCGTCTTTCATTGGTAAATTTTCCTAATGTAACTATTTAGTTAAAATAGGAAGTAAGAATAAATTACAGTTATCTCTTCTTGTTAATGGTTTTTCTTTTAAGATTTTATCTCAGAGAGATTTTTGCTCATTATTCAATAAGATAAACCAAACAATTAGAAATCAATAATACTAAACACATATTTATTAAAATCAAATTTCTAATATCAATATGCAAATTAGCCTTCCTATTAACACTGTGAACTGCTATTTTGTTGTATATATAAATACAATTGCATGTTATTAGTATGTAGTTATGGTCAACAGTCTTAATGATGTAAAACAATTTTTATTAATAATTGAAGTTTGAATAAAGATAAAATCATGGAGAATGTGATGTAAATAACAAAGGGAATTGTGACTTGAGTAGTAATATAGTTTCGGTTACAGACAGAAAAACACACAATCTCCATTATAATAAGATATGCGGATGTCACAGGACAAAGTGACAATTATATAAATTAAATATTTGTCTGAAGGTCATGAGTGTAAAGTGAATAAAAGCAGTGTCAAACATCAAAATTGTGGTTACATAAATGTATGCACACACACACACACACACACACACACACACACACACACATTCACAAACAAACAAAACATAAATTACACATAAACAGTAAAACAACAGTAACTATTCATAATTACGTATTTACCCAAAGCGATCGCCAAAAGTTGGATATCACACAAGATCGCAATAATGAGTCATCCAGTGAGGATCGAACTCGATTTTCAAAAGTAATGATTCTGCGAGACTAGCGTGCTAAAAATTACACCACGATGGGGCGCCTAGGTATTTATCAAACGCGTTCGCCAGGGGTAAAATATGACATAAGGTCACCAGTATGGGGCATCCAGAGAGAATCGAACTCGCTATCCAGTAGTAATTGAGACTAGCTTGCTCACTATTACCTTACGATGCAACGCCCTTTCACAAGTTATAAACTGTGTTTATAAACAGGTTTACTAATTAAAAATTAAGGCTGAAAAATACAACTTGATTCTTAAGATTCATTATGCACACAATGTTATCTAATTAACATTATCTGAGGTCAGGTATGTACTGGTAAAAAATGAATACATGCAATGTAAAAATAGTTATTAGCGAGAGAATTAAGCAAGCTCAGTTCTATTTACATCAGAATTCATATTTATTCGCAAAATACAAAATGATGTGTACTATAGAAAGTGAGTTAAATAT
>CM042143.1:117151746-117181746 GCA_023376005.1 Doryteuthis pealeii | reverse complement strand
ATATATATATATTATATAAAAGAAAGAAAAAAATAACAAATAGTCATTTGTCTGTTATAATTTATTTTGACCTGAAACTCAAAATGAGTCTAGCCTCTTCAGACAGATTTTACAAATAAATATAAACCTTTCCTTTACATTTGTTACACATACACACTCACACACACAAGCACACACGCACATAAATTCCATTTCCAAAACAACAATTCTATAACTAATACCTACATTGGTTACACTACAAAACTAGCAGCTTTTCCATTGTCTTTCATACCTACTTTTTAGATACTGCTGCCATCAAACAACGTTTTACTATAAACCAATATCACTGAAAAATTCACATCAGCTTTATACGGAAAATCCCCAATCAATAATACAAAAAATCGTCCATAAACATAACAACAGAAAAAAGCTTACAATCCTTGTGGCAATTAGTATGAAAAATAAAGAAACTGACATAAAATAAAATACCATTCAGCTCTGTCATTAATATACTATATAATATATATATAAATATATATATATATATATATATATATATATATATATATATATGTGTGTGTGTGTGTGTGTGTGTGTCTGTGTGTGTGTGTGTGTGAAGAGAAAAATTGAATTGAATCCGACGGTATGTAATAAAGTGAAAAATTTGAAATTTATAATTATTCTGTGATAAAAATTTTATTTTCCCTAATATATCAACAAAGGCCCTGAAGAAGATCTACGAAATAGATAGAATCACTGCTGCGTTGGCTGAATAAATATCACTCATTTTATTTGAACCTGTGTTTTTTCAAATTTTTCACTATCACACACACACACACACACACACACAAACACACACACACATATATATAAATTTTAATATTTAACCATAGCACCCGGACCCACAATAAACCCTCCTAATAGAATAAACCTCGCAACCACCAAGACCCACAATAAATCTTCCCAAATGAAAAAGACCCAAACAGAAAAACAAGATTAATATGAACCTAAAAAAACAAACAAGTATAATAACCCCCAAAGCCGATCAAGGATATAGTCGTAAGCTCTTGAGAGATATATGGGGCACACTCTCTACCAAAAAAGTTGATTGCATTTAAACTTTGTTCTTTTGAACGTTGTTTTTTGTTATTATGAAGCATGGAAATGAACAAGTGAACAAAAATTAAAAAACAATAACAAAAAAGTTTCAATATCCAGCTGCTGTTCTGTCCCTGGTTCGATTTATTCCGATATTTCGGGTGATCATCTACCCTTTATCAAGGTATAAAGACTGTGTGGGGGAAAGTGAAATCAAGTATATGTGAGAAAAAATACATGTGAATGGATTTGGCTTTGTTTAGTCGGTATTTTTCTTTCGAAATTGTGTGGCATAACTCACCCGAAATCGATCAAGGCAATCATTCCAAATATTATATATATATATATATAATATATATATATAATAATATATATATAAGCTCTGTACCAAGCAATTCCTTGCTATAATGCATATGATTTTAAATATATACCTGATTATTACAGGCTTGTGCCAAACTAACCTAAATCTATGAAATAAATGGTTAGTTTGTATGTGTTTATAATCTACTGCACGGCTGAAATAGTTGCCTATTTATAACTGGCGCCAGGGGTCTGCGTTCGCACACAGATGAAAAGACAGGATATTGTATGGTGATTTTCAAAACAGACAGAGTCTACCCACTTGTATGATTAGCGTAAAGAGTTGTCGTACATATGTTAAGGTGCACCTGTATATCTACAAGCCATTCTATCTGTCCATCTGGCTTAGAGTAGATATGTGTCTAGTTGTGGGAAATTTGTGTTAAATGTGCATTAGCGGAGATATAGGTGGTTTTATATAAATTATAGCAATGTTTCTCAAGTCCAGGTAGGTCCCATTGTGAGACGCAACACATTCTTCTATACCAATTGTCATTCAATATAATGTTAGTATATAACACCACCCTCTCTCTTTTCTCTCATTATATATATATATATATATATATATATAATATATATATATATATATATGACTAAGTCTGAAGAAACACGGGGTGAAATTGACTGTCGCCAAGCGTAGTTGACTGTGTCTATGTCATCCTATCACACACACACACACACACACACACACACACACACACACACACACACACAATATATATATATATATATTATAATATATTAATAATTTGAAGGCAATTACAATGCATATAAAAAAATTCTATGTTAACGTTTTTATTTTGAATTCAACATAGCTACATTGTTACAATATTCACCGGAAGATAACCAGACACTATTGGATACATATACATGCATAGGGGTTCAAATTTTCGTTCTCAACAGATATTCCAAAAATAAGAAATTACAGTTATTCGCCCATTTCATTAATAACATAAAGAAAAAAGAAAGGAGGAGAAAGAAAAAAGAGAAGAAGAGGACAAAAAAAAATATAACCACTCAAAAAAAGACTGAAGCACGTACATTTCTGATAATAATCTCTAAAGATAAAGTTTTACTTTGAAATCGATAAGACAAAAATAACATCTCTTTGTTTTTATTTTTTATATCTCTCTCTCTCTCTTTCTTTACCCATCCTATCACTCCTAACAGGTTCTCAGCACGACATCTAAGATCTGCAAAGAGCGGTTGATATAGGTTTTGCAGGTCGAACAAGACTGGTCTGTCAATGTATAGATGTCCACATAATATACACAAATACATACATGTATAAATAGTATATATATATATATATATATATATATATATATATATATATATATATATAGTGACAGAGAGAGAGAGAGAGAGAGAGAGAGAGAGAGAGAGACGACAGACAGAGAGAAGATAAAAGAGAAAGAGGTATTATGTTAGTGTTATATATATATATATATATATATATATATATAATATATATATATATATATAATGTTCTGTTGAACTCGACGGACAATTTGGTCTGACGATTTTTTTTCAATTCTTTCTAATTGTCTGTTCATCTTTATATATATATATATATATATATATATATATAAACTAATAAAATTATTGTTAGATGGGAAATAAAGGGTCTACCATGGTTTCAATCAAAAAATGATCTCCACAGGACCCCTCAGTTAAAATTGAATATGTTTATCGGATAATAGCGGTTGAACGCTACGTTATTTTTCTCTCAATCTTTGCGTGCGGTCTGCACGCGAAAACTGAGAAAAAACAATGTATCGTTATATACGTGTATTCATTTCTTAATTCTCATTTCTATATTGTTATCAATTTAATTCAAATTCTAAATAATAGCAAGTAAAAACAGTTAAAATTTAATTCTAATTATATTTTAGGGGTTTAATATTAGTAATTCATATTTTTTTTGTTCGCTTTTGTATTTATCCTATTTAATATATATATATATATATATATATATATATATATATATATATCAATGTTTTCGTTTTGAATTCAGATTATCTTCAGCTTCTGTCTCGATGAGTCCGGTTTAAAAACAAGCTCTGATGATGATTTTTATGAATGGAAATATTGTTCAATATTGGCTATGAATATGACTTAAAATATTTTCATTTTAACAGCATTGTGTGTTTTCATATCCTTTTATCTATACTCATACCGTCGGGTTTATTTCCTTATTCTTAACATATATATATATATATATATATATATTATATATATATATATATATATATATATATATGAGAAGTAAACATCTGACGATGTGTTCTGATATGGCTTTTTTTAGCCGACAATTTTTGGGAGAATATGTGCTTAATTGATGTCGTGCCTAATTTTTGAGAATTAATTAATTAATAATTAATGAATTAGGCGGACACACCTATTCAAATGTAAGGCTAACCCGCCTAATTCATTAATTATTAATTAATTCTCAAAAATTAGGTACGATTTCAATTAAGCACATATTAACCCAATATATATATATATATATATATATATATATGTGTGTGTGTGTGTGTGTATGTGTGTTAGTGTGTTTACCTGCCTGCTTGTGAGTGTATGTTGGAATAATAAGTATCTGCGTGTGGATGTATGTATGTGTGCGTGTGCTAAGGTAGAGTGTGAGTGTTTGGTTAATGATATCTGACAATATATATATATATATCTAAAGTATATCTCTGTGTGTGTCTCTACGTACGTGAGTGTGTGTATGTGTAGCTACGTGTAATTGTATGTGTGTGTGGTTTATTTGTATTTTTATTTTGTGTGTGTGTGTTTACAGAGAAACAGTAAATGTGATGATTTTAGAAGCAGATGGAAAATGTTCTTCACCCTCAACGGAGTCAAAAGACGAAAAAGCCGCCCTTGTAAACCAGAAGGAACATTAAAAAACCAAACACAATAAAATAAAACCTCTTTGCCCGGCAAATAGAAATAAAAGAAAAGACAAAAAAGACAGAAGAGGTCACAAGGAAGTAGAGAAATGTTTGAAATATGTTAATTTTCGCTATTGTGCTGACCCCTTCACTCTTGATTCCCCAAAATTATAACAATTACTAATGGGTCTTGATATTCTCCAGCGTCAAGAGTAAATGACACTTCTGCTGCTAATTTTGCATACACCACCCTAATGGTCGCTGCCTGACTAGACACCAAACAGGTGTTCCTCTATTCCCACCCTGAACACCACAAACATAAATCTTTTTTTTTCTTCTTTCTTTCTTCGCATTGGTATAGATGCCTACTCATTTCTGGACGCGCGTCTAATGGTCATTTTTACTTATTTGTTTATTTTTACTTATTTTTCTTATTTCATTATTTCGTTCTCACCTCTCCAGGTTTTGGCAATCGTTGATATTCCTAAGTAAGTATTGACGTTTTAATATAATTAGATATATCAAATTATAAAGACTAACAAAATTAAATGAGAACGCATATAAAACATTACATTTTTCCAATTATATTCTATTGGTTTCTATATAAAATAATTCATAGGATTGATTTTAATACATTGGAGAATAAAAAAAATTGAATTAAAGATCAATAACACCAAGCAATTATTTATTAAACACAGTTTTGTGAAAACCAGTATGCAAATGACCCACACCATATATTATTTAAACCTTTATTTCTTACATCTAAGACATATTGCAAGATTTTAGACGCACTAAATACGTGGGCTGTTTGGGATTAAAATTCAGATTTTCATGGAGAGGTCGTTAATAAATGTGATTTATTCTATCAACTAATGATTTTGACTATAAATCAAACATTCATTGATAAACTTACGCAATTCCTGAGGGTATTGTGACGTAATTAGTGACGTTTCGGTTACAGAGATACACCGAATATCCATTATAATAATATGTTTTAGTTTGTCTTTTCTTCATTTGGTAATTGCAGTTGGTTTGCATATCCTTTTGCTTTTTAATTAAATTGCTTTTCTATTGTATGCATGCTTATTTATCTTATATAAATAAAAAGATATCATCAATTTTGTTTCTAGGTGTTATTCAACTTCTAATATATATTATTTTAAGTACCAGGAGGCCAAATTAGCATCCTATTTGTTCGCCCGTTCCAGAGAAAATGTGTTTCTTATCTTTAAGGAACATGATAGTAGTGCTGAAAGATTAGAATTATGATTCTTCCTCCTCCTTTTCCATGTCTATCTATCTATTAATGTATCTATTCATCTCACCGCCCTCTTTCTCTCTCTCTCTTTCTCCCTCTGTATATATATATATATATATATATATATATATATTCGTGTATATATATGTGTGTGTGTGTGCGTGTATATATGTGCATACGTGTGTGTGTGAAACATTTGTGTGTGTGTGTGTGTGTAAGTGTGTAAACTAATAAGAAATAAGATCTCACCTTCTTACTACTGCTTCATCTCTATAAGTTTAATGTATCCATTATAGAATAGAAGGCAAAATCATCAGATGAGACTTTAATAAACACTGGTCTCACACACACACACATATATATATAAGTAAAGAAATAACAAAAGACATAGAGATTTAATATTATAGTCTATTCCCTGAAATAGACTATAAGGCTAAATCTCTAATCTTTGTTATTTCTTTACTTATATATTTGCTCTATGACTAACATTAAGAGCACACATTGAGCTCTCAAACGGCGACAGGTTTTTAAATAAAACTCTTGTGTCGTAAGGAAGATTTATTCTCTGGACTTTTGGATTATATATATATATTATATATATATATATATATATATATATACAGATAGCGATAGGTACGCGTCCATTGTCATTGAGACATAAAACATTTAAAAGACGTAAAAATGTTATCCATGCGTCCCCGGACGCACTAAATTAAAACTCTACCAGCCTCACTGTATATATATATATTTTTTTCTTATATAGTCTTCACAAACGAAACTGTTTTAAAATTATATTAACCCTCTACGCACGCATTTTCCACTGCGCAAAGTAACTTAAATCCCCGAATCAGAAACACAGCAGCCTAATTATAATTTTTATTTTGATACATGATTACATTAGAAAATAATGAAAAATGTAACAAAATGTGAAGATAATTTTGTGAAATAATAAGTTGGTGTCAGTTGAATCTTATACCAAATCTCATATATATATATATATATATATATATATCTTATTATAATGGAGATTGTGTGTTTTTCTGTCTGTAACCGAAACTAAATCACTACTCAAGTCACATATTCCATTAGTTATTGACGTCACATTCACCATGAATTTATCCTTATTTTAACCTCAATTATTGATAAAATTGCTTTACATTATTAATACTGTTAACCATATCTAAATACTAACAACATGCAACTGTATTTATATATACAACTAAATAGCGGTTTACAGTGTGAACGGGAAGGCTAATTTGCATATTGATATTAAAAATGTAAGTTTAATAAATATATGCTTAGTATTATTGGTTTCTAACTGTTTGGTTTTATTTTAATGAATATAAGCAAAAGTCTCTTCAATAAATCTTAAATGAAATCCATTAACAAGAAAAGATAACTGTCATTTTATTCTTTACTTCCTCTTATAACTAAATACTTAAATTAGAAAAAATAACATTGAAAGACCAGAGTGATGGAAGAGTAAATTTCAGTTGTTCTATTTTTTGATTATATCCCCCTCTGTTTCAAATCTTTTTATCTGCATTCTTATTTAGTTTCATTAGCGTTTCTAATTTAATACGATATTTCATTACATTAAAACTTAAATACTTGCACCCGGAGGGTGCATATACTTGCTAGTATATATATATATAGTATTCACAAATGAAACTGTTTTTAAATTGTATCAACCCTCTACAAAAGCTTTTTCCACTGCGCTAGATGGCTTAAATCCCCGAATAAGAAACTCAGCAGTTACACGATTACATTTGAAAATAATGAAAAATGTAACAAAAAGTAAAGATAATTTCTTGAAATAATAACTTGGTGTCATTTAAATCTTATAACAAATCTTATATATCCCTTCAATTGTATGGTTTTATGAGCTTTTCATTGGCGCAGGGGGCACCACAAACTCATTCTACTTAAGAGGACCAAAATGTCAAGCATGGACTATGTTCCCCATAAAAAAAAACCTTTGTAAGAAACACTTGATTTTTGATATTGCAAGTAATGATCACCACTTCACTGGAAAGCAGCCCCTCTATAAATCCATCTTCAGCTTCACAATGCTCCTGCCATTCTATAGAAAGGTCTCCGGATTGGATAGACAAGATGGAAAGAAAAAACCCTAACATTTAATGATGCTCAAGTTTAGAGGAAATACATTTGTGGCAAACTTGAATCTTAAAGTTGGCTTGTCACAAACGACTATTAAAATATAAAATAGTTGTAGATGAGTTGACACCCCTACAAGATGGACTGATTCATAGACTTAGAAGAGTCGACGTAGCAGTGATAAAGTCGGGAAAATTATATTCGGACGAAATCACTGCGTTTGACTAGACATTTGACCCTCCTCATCCTTGTACGCTTGTCTTTGTGAATTGTACTACTTCTTGTTTTATGTTATAAGTATCTGTTAGCGCCAATACATGTGTTGAATAAAATATATATGAAGCACACTTTTTTTTCTGTGCATCTTTTACCACCTCAACGATACAACAAAAATCCCTTTTAAAATAACCGTGTTTTCATTAAATTGAAATATTGTTATTTCTTTCTGGGATTCACTTTATTAAATCAGCAATGGATCATCACCAGGCAAACCTATTTAAACTGAAACAATAAATTTGCTCTTATTATGAGTTTTTCACACCAGCTTTAACTGAAGGCTTTTGACTGGAGTCTGTCAACAAGTCTCCACAGTTCTCCAGGAATCTTCTGAGTATTCTAGTCGATTTCAGCAATGCAATTGTCTGGATGGTCTCAATTCTTCCTCTGATTCCCAGTTCCTCCAGTCTTTTTTCTAATCTTTTTGGGACCGTTCCAAGTGCATCAACTACAATTGGTATCTGTTTCACCCTCATATTCAACAGCATTTTCAATTCTCTGGCAAGGTCCAGGTATTTGTCTATCTTTTCGTTTTCCTTCATTCTCACCTAGTGATCTGTCGTAACTGCGAAGTCTACCAGTTGACAAGTTCTCTTTATTATTATTATTATTATCATTATTATTATTAAAGTATTGCACACTAGCGTCGACTGGTGCTCTCTCCCTGGAATCTGAGTGACATTGTCTTCTCTGGTCTCTCAAACTCTTCTCGCCATTCTAGCTGATCTAAACAATGAGATTATTGGTGTGGTCTCGATTATTCACTTTTATTTCATTTCCTTTTATTTCTTTTGCTTTTATTTTAAAAGTTGACAATTAATTAAAACAATTGGAACTTATACTAAAAAAAGCTCTCAAAATTACAATCATTATATAGCAAGAATATATATATATGTATATATATATATATATATATATATATATATTATGGACTCTCTCGTCGATTTTCGACGCATGAGGGTTCACACACACAATGAACACCCACACAGTGGTTTGTTTATAGTGGTGAAGGCTTGTATTGGACCATCCACACTTTTTGGTACAGTCGATAGGAAAGAATTGGTGCATCAAGGATTGCCACAAACCCAATCAACGACCGACCTCGGGAATTTTGAATTCAGAGTTATCCCTCTCCTAGTTACTGGTTACCTACCCAAGGCTGAAGGGCCCAGTCTGCCCTACTATTTAACCCATAGCTGGAGGGAGAATATATGGATTCATACCTTTCCCAAGGGTATTAGCGCTATGTGAAATGCCAACAGCTTCGTCTAGGATTTAAACTCGAATCGATGAGTCCATTTCCCACGACTCTAACCACTAGCATATATATATATAATATATATATATATATATATATATATATATATATATATAGAGAGAGAGAGAGAGAGAGAGAGAGAGAGAGAGAGAGAGAGAGAGAGAGAGAGAGAGAGTTGGCTTCACTGGAGTCACCGCAAGTAGTGACAAGTCTTCCAAAGTCTCATAACTAATGAGAATATTCTAGCTGATTTCACCAAAACTGTTGCCCGGATTATCTTGATTCTTCTTCTATTTTCCAAAATCCTTGGGGGTCATTTCAAATACACCAATTACAATTGGTGTTACGTTTATCCTCATGCACCACATTTTGTTTTTCAGTTATCTGGCAAAGCCCTTTTTTTTTTTTGTTGTTGTTATTTCACACCATTAGAGATTGGGCACCCTCCTTACACGGTGTTTTCACTGGAGACTAAGTGAAAGCAAGTCAACTCAAATCTCTTCTGATAATTCTATCCGTTCTTAACAATGCCGTAGTTTTGATAGCCTCGATTCTTCCTCTGATTTCTAATTCACCCAGACGTTTTGCAGATCATTGGGGACCGTTCCAAGCGTACCAATTATTATTGATTCAACCTTTACCTTCATGTTTATCAGTTTTCCCAGTTCTCTGGCAAGGTCCAAGTATTTTCATTTCTCTTTTTTTCACTTCCGCTGATCCGCTGGGATGACAAAATCCACGAGATGGAAAGTTTTCTTCTTGTTTATTAACTCTAGGTATGTCTCCTGGCCGTGATTTGGTGATCCCAGAGAACCTTATCTGTCTCATCCCACAGGACAAATTCATGTTAAGGCATAGACCATTTAGTTGCATAGTAATATATTATTATTATTATTATTATTATTATCACTCCATTTGAGTTTTTCACATCAGCGTTAGCGGATGGTATTTCACTGGAGTCTGACTAACAAGTCTCTAGGACTCTTTTGAGTATTCTAGCCAATGGATGGTTTCAATTCTTCCTCTGATTTCTAGATCCTCCAGTCTTCCCCCAAAGTTTATTGAGGCCGTTCCAAGTGCCCCAACTACAATTGGTATCACTTACTCTCATGTTCCACAACATTTTTAATTCTCTGGAAAGGTTCAGGTATTTATCCATTTATTAGTAACATTATTAAAAGTTGAAACATCAGTAGAGAGAATTATCTTTAGGTCCGATCTTTTTTAATGTTATTCTAATTCCATTTTGTCCTCCGTACTTTGAGTATTACCTTATTTTATTCTGATATTCACAAGAAAGGAAGATGATCAAAAGAAAATGACAATAGTGAATCAAAGATAACAAGATTTATTATTGAAAAATAAGTTACCTACACACTAAAACGAGAATGACGGTGAAGCTTTTACTTTGATCCTACACAGAACACAGATACTCTAATCACCCGAGGTGAAAAGGCTAATCCAGAGGTAAATAATAACATTTTTTTTTCTTTTTTACTCGAGTCGCATATGGAGTGGGATTAATGGGTTGATTCTGTTCATCTCTCTCACTTCCTTTATTGTTTTGAAAGTTGTATGGGGAAAGTCTATTCAAGGGGATTCCAACTCAGCTACATCACCTCCGCAATTGGATCAAAGTAGAATATGGAAGAATACAATATCAAAGTGGCGGTGATTATAGGGAACAATGGTTAAAAAAAAAAGAAAAACATGAGTTATCCGTGCATTGAGGAGTTGGATGAGACCACTTGTGTATAGATAGATAGATAGAGACAGAGACTGAAAGAGAGATACAGAGTAGCGCGCGCGCTTTTGTATGTGTGGGGGATGTTTTATATCACGAAATGGAACGCTTATAACGAGGATAGAACACAAAACATTATTTTCATTTTCCTTTGAAAATATTTTAAAATATATTTTTAATATCTGATATTAATCGCCTTGATGATGATCTGACACAAAAAAAAAAAAATAAAACAACCGTATGTTGGCATTATATATATATATATATATATATATATATATATATATATATATATATATATATATGTGTGTGTGTGTGTGTGTGTGTGTGTGTTGCCACTATTACACTTGAAAAAAAAAATGGTTGTAATCCACCGTACAGTGTTATTAAAGGAGTGCTCAATATTTGTGCTAGAACGTTAAATAAATAAAAAATAATAAATAAAGGAATAAATAAAAGGTTTAGCTCTTTTTTATTGGAACAATTATTTTTGCATCAATTCCAAAAGCAATTTCGTTTTACCTGAGGAATTCCATCACAAAAAACCGAACGGTTGTAATGATTGTTCCAATAAATAAAAGCTAAACCTTATATATATATATATATATATATATATATATATATATATATATGTATATATGTGTGTGTGTGTGTGTGTGTGTGTGTGTGTGTGTGTATGTGTGTGTGTATGGAAAGATATTTCGTTAAGCTCCATTTGTCTGAATAAAAATCATCAGTTGGGTAGGAAATATTTTTAACATCGGATCGAATGACATTGAGTCATTTGGGATTATTTTATTACATTATTTTCAGGTTCTTTTCGGTGTCATTTTTTCTTCTATTTATTTTTTTTTAAACTTTTCTATGTCATTTATTTATTCAGATATTTTAGTTCTCTCCCTTTCTTTCCCTTCTCTTCTCTTTTGTTTTGGTTGGTTGAAGGAATTCGTTACTGTGTTTGTTATGATAAACCCCTTGCTTACATCTAGTGATTCCGCCTTGGAGAATTTTCATTTAGTTATGGGTTCACCCATTTAACGATAAATCGACTCAGCTATTTTAATTCAATTCATTTGTATATTTATTTTCACCCCTCAATTTATTTTTTCGTTCGTTTTTTTTCTTCTTGTAGGTTCTTTTCATTTCTTCATGAGTAGGTTTTGCAGATTTTATAACTCGTGGTGAATTCTGGTGTTAATATTTATTGGCTTCTCAAGACGAAGAAATAAAAACAAATCTAAATTAACATGATAAATGGCCAGGAAAATATCGAACCGGAAGAGCTCTGCGGCAAAAGATTAGATGATGTGGTAGGTCAGCGCCAAGCGAATGTGCCCTGTTTCATTCAGATATATTTATAATGTAGATATTTCCGGGAAGAAAAAGGAAAGATGTGTATTTATGAGTATATACTTTTTGTTATTCAAAAACATTGGGAATAATCGAAGGTGTTGGTCAGTAGGTTGGTTGGTTGGATTTGTTTGTGATAACACATGATAAATAATGACAGCGCCCTCATTGTAATGTTAAATAGTCATTCTTAGGGGTTGTCGCATTTCTGTTCTTAAATTCTAATATCTGCTGTCCTTAGCTGGACCGCTTCGGTTCGGGCTTGTTGGAATTATTTTTTACATAGATATTCATTATCGAATAAAATCTACAACTATGGCACAAGGCCGAGTTTTTTTTTTTTTTTTTTTTTTTTTTTTTTTGGGGGGGGGGTCTGGTCATTTCTTTTAACTTGGCTAGTTTCATTCGTTACCCATATATTCTTTATTTACATTCACAACAATTTACATTCATACTCCAAACACCACGCAAAATACCATTTACACTATGACTGCCTATTACTAAGTAAAAATTTACATATTCGTGAGGGGGGGGGGTATAATAATTGTTTTTTTTTTAAAAAACAAACCCCAGGATGAGAGAAAAATAAATATGACAAAAAATATTACGAGTGACCCCCCCCCTCACTGCTTTACAGGAAAAAAATTCTCCGGTCGAAAATATGCTTGCCGGGGCTTTAAAAATAAAACAAAACCAAACCCTCCGTTAAGCGTCCGAAGAACTGAAATGTGTCCTCTAATGGGGGTGGAGACACAAAACAAGATATTAAAGGGTACTAAAAAATCAAAAAAGAACCAATGAACTCGCATACACTAGCCAAGTTAATCTAATAAGCTCAAGAAGTCATTTAAACAAAAATTTAAACGTCATTTTTTTTAAACAAAAGTCAAAATATTTAAACGAAAAATGATGTCGTTTAAACAAATGTCAATTCTTTTTGCTTAAACAAAAGTCAAAATATTAAAACAAAAAAAAGTTTTTAAAACAAATGTCAATTTTTTTTTTCCAAACAGATGTCCAAACATTTAAAACAAGTCAAATCAATGTCAATTCTACAAGTGCCCACAGCAATAATTTTGTCTTACCTTAGAGGCTTAAGGGTTTAGTATTAAAGATGCGTGGGCTCAAGACACCGACTGACCAGTTCATTAAATCAAAGCCCATCTCTTCGGTGAAGGCTCCGTAATAAGCCAGCACCCCGATGTCCTGCGGGAATGTCAATTTTAATGCAGTGTATAGGGATGGGTGCAAATAGGGACCCTCCCCGGATCACATTGAAGTTTATCTGTAGGTATTAGATTGGGCCGAAACCCTCATTAGCTTTTTCCACCATAGCCATGATGGATTCAGCTTTTCAGCCCATTCTGATTACCGACGTTACCTTCGCATCTTTAAAAAGTTCAGGGTCCTCCACATTTAATCCATTAACCTCTTTGAAGTTAAGGAGGACCTCCAAGTCCTTCATTGTCTTTGGATGGAGTTTATCATATTTATCCCGGATGTCTCCCTTCACCTTGCAAATGTCCTTTCCAGCAACAGCTGGTTGTTTCTTTTTTAGTTGAAATAGTTCAGACTGAAGGCTTCGCTGTCTTTTAGTATTCGCCTGGTTCAACCATTTAAGAAGATTGTTAACTTTCTCTTTCCTGGTTGAACCGGCGTCTTTTGTCATTTCAGCGGGGGTATATGGGGTCTGTTCATGTTGGTCAGTGTCTCTCAGGGTCTCCATGCGGGGAGGGGTTACCGCTGGTTTAATGATTCTCCCACGTTTCCAACTCTCAGCCAATCTCACCCTTAGAGGAGAGGGGGGTCTGATGTTTATCCCCAACCATCTTGGCTGTGATCCTGACAGCAGGTAAGACTATAGGAGTATCCTTTTCCTTCTGGGCCGTCCGTGTGGGTAAAACAACCGTGTCTTCAAGGTCACCGGGGCATTTTTTTAGCCGGGCAGTCTGATAAATGGCCAAGCTTCCGACAAGAAAAATAAGTCGGCCTCTTACTAGTGACAATGACTGGCATTCTCCTTCCGTCTAATTCCAGCCAGGGTGGAATGGAGTCAAATGCCTTATCGAGCATAATGTCAGATTTCCATTCCCCTCTGAAAGCGTTATGACTGGCGCCAACTAGATTACCAACTTGTAACATGTAAGCCGCCAGGTTCTCGTCTAAGATGTAGTTCGGTACTTCGTAAATAGCCACTGTTGTACGCCGTCGTCCACAGAACTCCACCCTTAGAATATGGTCTTCCGTTTCTTAGTGAGTTTTCGTTAGGGCGACGGCAGCTTCCATTGTCGGTAGCAGTATGTCCCATACAGCATAGGAGGTGCCAGTTATGATAGCTGACACTTTGACTCCTAAACTCGTAAGGGACTTTGTTACTGTGTCTTTCGCCGTTTTAAAAATCTTCTTTTTTGTCGACCGCAAAAGATAGACAATGTTCTTGTTTGTTGTTCTTTTTTCAGTTCCCCAAGTTGTAAAGTAATCCTTCGTTCTTAACTTGTTGCGTTAAACAGTAACAAGGTCGTCCACGTTAACTTCTAAGTTTGGTTTCGCATTCTAAACATTTTTTCCGCGTCACTAATGGTCGTCGTAGTAGCAGCTCTCTTTGGTAAAACTTGTTCCTTTTTTATTAGGAATAATCACTTGTTTATTTTCTCGGGAGTTCTAAATAATGCGTTCATGGTAGCACTGAGTTTAGGGCCAGCCATAAAGTTGAGTAAAATTCAAAGTCATTTTTTTTCCTTTTCAAAAGTAATCAAAGACTTTTTTATTTTTTATTTTTAGGGGGTAACCAAAATGGCCCACAATTTTATTTTGTTATATTTTTCAGTTTCTTGGGGATTTTTTTGTTTTGTTACCCCAACCCCTCCATCTTCTCATATGAAGCTTTCACATCATTCGAAAGGGATAACTTTAAGTAGGATAAAGTCATAGAGCGAAAGAGGCATTTTGGTGTAAGCAGGCCGCGAAAGGACAGAATGCCAGGTTTATTTTTGAATGCATCGATCAGTGAGTGAACCTAGCTAAATAGATCCATGTAGTGGTATAACCAGCTTTGTTACCCCCCCCCAACTAAATTTTCCGGCTATATGCCGAGATGGGATGACACACTCATGTATTCACTTCTTATTTTTTGAATAAAGAATTTGGAGTGAGTACATGAGTGTGCTCACTTCAAATATCAAAAAAAGACTTTTTTTTCCTTTCAAAAAGGAACAACAAAAATAATTCTTGTCAACTAAAAGTTAAGTAGCAAAAAATGCATAGAACATCTGTTTAGTAAAATCAGCCAATGTATTACTCAAAATTCTAGGGAACGAGAAAAAAAACACAACCGTATGCTCTAATTCCCCACCTGGATTTATAGACGAGCCAAGGTCACGTGATTGACTCATGTTGCCAAGCACTAAACATACTGCGTGTAAAACACACTATTTAAACCCCCCACTGGGCATAATTACAAATACCCTCTTTGAGGTTATACCTTACATAGTCTAGTAGCTGTCTTTGTTCTATTTTGTCACGAGCTATTTCTAACCACCTCTCCTTTTAATTTTTGTGTGCACTAAGTTAGCCCCTGTTAAGGGGAACCGGGTTCTATGGAGTTGTCAGACATTCAACAGCTGGAGAAGACGGCCTGAATGCATCTACCCAACCGCGTAGCAAAGAAAGCAGGGAAGCCACACTCTTCACTGGGATGATAGACAGTCACCATACAGCGGCTATTGAGATGGACGGGGTTGCGTCCGGCCCAGGAGGGGCGAACACCGCCCATTTAGGGAAAGGGAAGGACTCCCAGCCACCGAAGGCTGGCAAATCGTACAGATCGCACCGACAAAGCGGCCAAGATGGACGGGGTTACGTCCGGCCCAGGAGGGGTCAACCCCGCCCAACCAGTGAAAGGGTCGGGTCCCGTACCACTCACCTCTGATCCAAAGGCCGGAAAAACTCCGAAACCAAAGGGGCCCGCTTCAAAACCACCCCAGACAGAGGCAGGATCCTCAAAACGGTATAACTGGCCTATAATATTCCCATTTTCGTTACATGGGATGACTGGCCCCACATTATCTCCAACACTACACCAACGAAAGAGTGCCCTTCTACAACAGCAAAGACCTCAAACAATGACCCCGTTACACCCAAACCGGCAGCAGCAAGGAGGCCAACGGCCAAAAAGCAGGCTCCCGGAAAGTTTCGACATCGCCCGGGAGACAGAATTCAAGGGATTCATCCAGGGGAATACTCTGCTCCCGGTCCCAGAGTTCTGCGACAATATAAAGCCCAGGATCCTATCTCTTGTGACGACAAATGCCTCAACCAAAAGGTTGACGCGCATTAAGAGAGAGGAATTGTTAGACGTACTTGTTGCAACAAAATTCCCTGCCAAGTACGTCTATCAAAGATCATTCGCAACCTGGGACGTCCTGCTGCCAACCGAAGAGGATGCAGTGAGGAGGGCCAAAAAGGATGTGGTCGTCAAAAACATCCGACTACGGCCGCAGTATCTGGGTTGCCGACAGACCAAAGTGAAGGTCTTAGGAGTCCCACCTACTCTATCGCCACGTCATGTAGCAGCTTTCTTGAGCACGTTCGGGGGCGTGGACTCTATGGATCCCATACATAGTAAATCGGGGATCCAAGTCCCCGATTACGTGCTAAAAATGAATTTGAAAAAGGTGGGATACACGGCAATCCCAGATACAATCAACTTTCTCGACCACAAGTTGAAGGTTGTGGTCGAGGGACGCAGACCTCACTGCCGGGTGTGCGGGAAGGAGGGTCAGAGCGTCCAAAACAATAACGCCACCAACAAGTCTCCGGCCGCCGCTTTATCAGCTGCAGCAAAACCAACATTAATAGCAGCGACAACAGCAGTGACAACAGCTAAAACTATAACAGCAACAACAACAACTCTAACACCAACAACACACTTTAGCCCTATCAGTTGGTCGGTGAGGCCCCTCTCCGATCAATCTGCTGGTCACGTCAAGCCCTAGTACCTATATGATTTTCCCAACCCTATTGCCCTTATAGCAAGCCCCAACCCCTTTTTATCATATGGGTGCTAGAAGGCGGTGACTAAGGGTCTACATATCCTGGGAATGACGTTAAACTCTATCTGATGGTGAGGTTCCAGTTTTGGAGGTTTTGGTAAAGTGGAGCACACCTTCATCACCATTGCTCTCCGGTCCACTGACCCGGAGTTTTAGTACCTGTTAGGGTCCCATCTATGGATTGAATAGAAAAACATGAGTTGATAAACAAAATTGTATTATCCATTAAGAATTGATTTATTTCAAAACTTTATCGGCATTAGATGACCCACTGAGGTTGATATGCCGTCAAACCAAACCAATCCACCAGCAACAACAACAGGAGAGAGATTGTCCCTGGTAGTAAAAAAAAAGGAGGAAAAACCTCAATTATCTTGCCCACTTCTGACTCTCCTGCCATCACCCCTGTCATCACAACTGAAAAAGACTCTCCAAAGGAATCCTCTGAACGCAGGAGATCATCGGAGAGAAAACATAAAGGGAGTGTCAGGGAATCATCCTCCTTCCTAAAAAGAAAGCACCAGAAAAGCAAGAGCAATGACTCAAAAAAGAAAGATTGAGGAGTCCCAGTCCGTTCCCCTACAAGAAAAAGGCGATGCCCCAAACAGGTGCCAAAAGACATTTAATCTGGCATCCCCCTCACCGTCAACATCATCACCCAAACATAGTGACCTCCAGAGGGCGCAAACTTTCTGCCCTCTCCAGAAGACGAAAGAACAGACCTTTTGTTTTTTGAGGGGGAGAATGTATGTGAAATCTGACATGAGTCACCCCCAAAAGAATTGACGCATGTCCATAAGACTGCTCTTCGCCCTCAGGGTGAAATGGAAATGATTAAATGTAAAAGAGTAGACAATCCGAGGAATTTTAAGGGTGCTCCTATGGTGACCACCTTTTATTCGGGAGGCGGACGGCCGCGCCACTGGTGTGTGGTCCATGGTGAGAGCAACCAAATTGGCCTTCCGGATTGAAAAAAAAAAATTGTGTGTGTGGGAGGGGGGAAGCTTTGTGTATCAAAGCACACTTGATTGACGAGAACTTAAGCATTAAAATGGGCTCAATATTTTTTTTAAAGTATATTGAATCACGAAAAGATATCGTGGATCTGTTTTACAAAGCCAGTGATTCGAATAAAAAGAGAATACTTTCAAATAGGAGACAATTTAGAATACATAATTTCGCCCTGTCGGTTTGGGCTGTAAAATATGCTGACTGTTTCCCAGCAGAGGTGTAAAAATCCTCCAAAACCGGTGTCTATGGCAAGACATTAAAACAGCCTTACTAAAATTACTAAACCACTATTTTTATGCATTGCATTTGTTTTAATTTTGTCTAGTATTAAAAAAATTAAAAAAAACAAAGGGGCAATACTAATAATAAAATTAAAAATAACAAAATGATAATACTAGTGGGGGTAAAATATATAAATTATAATATAAGATTTTTAAAAAGAGATAATAAATACATAAAATAAAACAAAGAAATAAATTTGATTTAATATTTCTTGATGGAAAAGCCCACATTATACCAAAATAGGGAGTGTATTGGAATTATTTTCATATAGTTATTTACTAAGCTGAGCTTAGATATGGCACAAGGCCAGAAGTATGCGGCTCCCAATGAGAATCGAACTCACAAACAATGGTTTGCGAAGCGAGCTTGCTAACCATTACACCACGAGAGGTGCCCAATTAACTTTCATATAAGGTGTGCTCTAATTACCCACGTGGGTTTATAGACTAGCCAAAGTCACGTGATTGACTCATGTAGCCAATCATTAAACATACTGCGTGTAAAATACACTATTTGAATCCCCCACTCGACATAATTACAAATGCACTCTTTGAGGACGGACATAGGATTGCCGGATCTTTACCAATACCAGAAAGGACTTATACGATTACCAGAGTAACCAAAGGATTCATTATTGGAGGACTCTTTGTGAAGGATCCAATTCCACTGGATAAGCGCTTCTGCTTTAAGGCCAAAGAATGGCCCTTAAAAACGTAACGGGGTTGTTGGTTTATTTTAGTATATAAGGTGTGCTAGAAACCGCCACTTAAACGTATAGACTCGGCGTTGTCACTTGGATTAAACTCAGCCAATCAACAGCTCGAATACGCGGTTAATTACCTATTCATTTGCGCGTTATTTGACATAGACGAACAAACCTTCAACCAACAACTTTACTCAAAGCAAGGATTTTACCCAACACTAATGCACAACCAAAAGCATGATACCCAGCAATAAACAACCAAAGGATCATACCCAACACTAAGGAACAAACCAAGGTTCATTCACTAAATATCGCGCTCTGTTTAACACCCGCCCTGTCGGTGGGGCGTTAGAATGCACCGACTGCACATCTGCAGAGGGGTAAGACTCCCCCAATGGGGCACCTGTTGGCCGTCGGTGGGGGTCCGTGATGCTTAAGGATAGAGCCTAGGTGGATGAGCAGTTCATGACCTGCAATACTCCACTTTGACCCTATCTTGGGCTAGACGGGCGGAGAGGCCCCTCCGATCAATCGGCTGGTCACGTCAAGCCCTAGCACCTATATGATTTTCCCAACCCTATTGCCTTTATGGCAAGCCCCAACCCCTTTTTATCATATGGGTGCTAGAAGGCGGTGGCTGAGGTCTACATGTCCTGGGAATGACGTTAAACTCTATCTGATGGTGAGGTTCCAGTTTTGGAGGTTTGGGAAATGTGGAGCACCCCATCATCACCATTGCTCCCGGGTCCACTCTGACCCGGAGTGGTAGTACCTGTTAGGGTCCCATCTATGGGTTAAATAGAAAAATGTATTTATAAAAAAAAATTGTATTATCCATTAAGAATTGATTTATTTCAAAACTTTATTGGCTTTAAATGACCCACTGAGGTTGATATGCCGTAAAACAAAACAAACCAAACCACATTGGCCCTATCTTGGGCTAGATGGGCGGTCGGAGAGGCCCCTCCGATCAATCGACTGGTCACGTCAAGCCCTAGCACCTATATGATTTTCCCAACCCCTTTTTATCATATAGGTGCTAGAAAGGCCGTGACTGAGGGTCTACATACCCTGGGAATGACGTTAAACTCTATCTGATGGTGAGGTTCCAGTTTTGGAGATTTGGAATGTGGAGCACCCCCTTCATCACGATTGCTCCCTGGTCCACTCTGACCCGGAGTGGTAGTACCTGTTAGGGTCCCATCTATGGGTTAAATAGAAAAATGTATTTATTAAAAAAATTGTATTATCCATTAAGAATTGATTTATTTCAAAACTTTATCGGCATTAAATGACCCACTGAGGTTGATATGCCGTCAAACAAAACCATAAAACGTATTTTCGTATACGAATTAAGGTATATATATATATATATATATATATACTTGTGAAAAAAGTGAATGACGAGAGGTATGTTTCAAAGAAGAAAAGTCTTAATAGAAAGGCAATGCAAAAAAATCAATATAGATTTAATTTTTTAACCAAAAGGAGATGGAGTCTATCCCAACTTCGCTAAAGCAGGACCAGGGAAATTTTTGCTGCAGTGAAGCGACATAACTACCGTCAGCTCTCGATGCTTTACCGCACTGATTCAGCGGGGACCGGCAACGGTCTCCGGAACTTCCTGTTCTTAAATGATCACTCTACCGACTGAGCTACAGCAATCTTATTGAATGAGGAATGTTTTTTTTTAAGAATTGAAGTTGCCGGTTGAATACTTTTGCTACAGTCAATTAAATTGAATATAATATATATAATAGCATCAATAAGAATTGGGACTAAATGACATTCATTTATCTTCAAGGTATAATTACATTTCATTTAATAATTTTAGTCAAGTCGCAGAAGAAATTCATAAAAAAGGCTCAAATTTGCCCATGATAATTGCCGATTATGCTTATATATATATATATATATATATATATATATATATATATATATATTACACAAGCAATAATAATGATTTTATGGATGTTATGAACTCATAACTATAAGTTTCATGCTTACGCAATCTTCAGTTGAGTCAAATGGTTGAGATTTTAAAACAACCAGTAGTTTTTTAGCGTTTATATAAACGTGAAGCGTGTTCACGCGATGGAATGTTATAATGGTAAAAATTTGTTTTTAAACTGTGGCTTGTTAGCGTTTATATGACGTGAAGCGTGTTCACGTGATGGATATGACGCTAAAGTTGTTAAAAAAAATAATAAAACAAACTTGCTTTGGTCTTAATGCACGCAGTGTCTATATTTTTTATTTAATAAATAAAAGAAGGGCGAAAATTAAGGGATTAATTAGGATTTGAACTCGTCTCGACGTATCCATTTCCTATAACAGTTAACCAATACACCTCGCACCTCTACTGCCATATTTTAATGATTGACGCTATCAAGATTGGCCATAGGCTGATCATAGGATACTAAGAATGCAATGTGATATATCCTTAAAAGGAAAAAGTTGGCATTTTGAACTTTGATTATCATTAAGTTTCTATGTTGGAATATCTACGTACAGGTCCGAAAATACTTTAAATCTAATCAACAAATATTTCCCAGTTAACCATACTCTACACATTTTAAAAAAAAGAAGAGCAACTTAAAGCTCAGTTTCTTCTGTATGGATAATATAGAAAGGTTAATTAAGAATGAATAACAAAAAACAAAAACAAATGGTAGAAATAAGGATGGACAGAAAAATTGTAACTGCCGAAACCCGGATATGTGCCTTGTAAAAGGAAATTATTTGACCAACATTGTAATTTACCTTGCATCGATAACGTCAACACAGAAACCAAACCTTACTAAATATTCCGTGGGTATAAAAAAATCAGAATTTAAAACTAGGTTTGCAAATCGTAAATACTCGTTCTCAAATATTAAACTCAAAAATGTAACCAACTTAGCCAAGTATGATTGAACATAAAGAAAAAATGTTTGTCATATACTTCCCATGAGATCATGACATAGTCGTTGACATTGGAAACCTCTTTAGTGTATATATATATATATATATATATATATATATATAAATTAAAAGAAAGGAAATGAATCCGACAATATGAGTATGAAAAGGTGGAATGAAAACATCACACAATGCTGTTAAAGAAGAAAACAATTTATAATATAATCATAGCTGATATTGATCAATATTTCGATTTTACAAAAATCATCATCAGAGCTCATTCACTCCGTAGTTGTTTGGGTCGGAGAAGAATATATATATATATATATATATATATATATATATATATATATATATAAACAATCTTTCCGCACAAGTAGGATGCGACCTAAATTGATTTTCTTTGGCGGAGTTTAACTGGTTTGACTTCAGAGTTTTCCTTTTCCTTGATCGGTTTCCTAATCAAAGTTAAGAGTCCAGTCCTGTCCACTATTTACCCATATCCAGAAGGAATATAGTTGGATGTTTACCTTTCACAAGGGTATTAACTCAATGAGGAATGCAAAACGGCTCATCCTGGATTTTAACTCGGACCACTGGACCATTTCCTACGACGATAACCATTACACCACGCCCTTCCATATATATATGTATATTAATTAATTAGTGTGTGTATGGGTGTAACTGTCAATTGCATAATTTACTGTTTTAAATTTTCAGGCAATCCATATTTTTTAATTACTTTAATTTTAATTTTATTTGCGGTTAGGAAGCTAACATCCTCTTTTCTCGGTTACCATGATTATTTGTGGCCCCTTGGACTGGAGTGTGTGACCCGTTTTAAATTGAATATCCCATAGTTTTCCCATTCTATACGACAACATCTGGTTCTTGCTAATGTAAAATTCCACCTTTTTCTCCAACATCCGATGATTATCATTCCTCAATATTTTCTCAAACAAAGTTGCTGCGTTTGCATATGCAATATATATATATATATATATATATATATATATATATATATATATATATATATATTCTATTTTTATTAATTATAATTAATTTATAATTAAATTTTACAAATATACAGAGAAGAAAAAAAAATGCCAAAGTAAAAGTTAAATCATCCGTATGGCTTGAAAAAATCAAACTGCACACAATTTATCGACAAAAAAGAAAAAGCAACGGAACGTTTCGAGTAAGCTTATATATATATATATATATATATATATATATATATATATATATATATATATATACTAGCAAATATATGCACCCTCCGGGTGCAAGTATTTAAGTAATAAAATATTGTATTAAATTAGAAAGACTAATGAAACTAAATAAGAATGCAGATAAAGAGATTTGAAACAGGGGGGAGGGGTATAATCGAAAAATAGAACAACTGAATCTTACACTTCCATCACTCTCGTCTTTCATTGTTAATTTTTCTAATTTAAGCATTTAGTTAAAAGAGGAAGTAAAGAATAAAATGACAGTTATTTCTTCTTGTAAATGGATTTCATTTAAGATTCATTGAAGAGATTTTTGCTTATATTCATTAAAATAAAACCAAACAATTAGAAATCAATAGTACTAAACATATTTATTAAAATCACATTTTAAATATCAATATGCAAATTAGCCTTCCCGTTCACACTGTAAACCGTTATTTTGTTGTATATATAAATATAATTGCATGTTATTAATATGTGGATATGGTCAACAGCATTAATAATGTAAAACAATTTTATTAATAATTGAGATTTAAATAAAAATAAAATCATTGAGATTGTGATGTCAATAACAAAGGGAATTGTGACTTGAGTAGTAATATAGTTTCGGTTACAGACAGAAAAAGACACAATCTCCATTATAATAAGATATATATATTCAGGTGGATTCCAGTCAGCCATTCTATCTGTCATCACGTATATGAATGAAGAAGGGTCAAAGCTTTTAAATGGTGCGTAGTGTGCGTCAATACCTCCAACCTACGGAGATATTGACGCACCAAATATAAATATGTCAAATTTATCCCGATCACGCTGTGTGTATATATATATATATAATATATATATATATATATATATATATATATATATATATATATATAATGTGTGTGTGTGTGTGTGTATTTCATGAAATGTTACATTACCAAATAAATCAATGTATACTGTGACCATAGATAAATGATCTCTATGTATATTAAAAAAAAGATAAAATATATATAATGTCCGGGTGAGAGTGGAGCTGGAAGTGATAGTAACGTAGGGATCTCGGGAATCGAACCCCTCCATCAGATGCATTTGAGAGGGTGTGCAAAAATTATCCGTTCAAAATCACAGATAATATTCAATACTTTATTTTATAGCCCTTATTAAGTTTTAGTGCCAGTAAACCACCGGCTAAGGCGGGTGTGAAAAACTCGAATGGAGTGAAATAATAATAATAATAATAATAATATAAATATTTAATATTACCTCCATCACTTAATAGCTTTTACATTTGTATATAAATTTCATACCCTAAATATAATAATTATTATGGGTCAGAGGTGATATAATAACAACACACAGAATTAGAAATAATAAATAAAAATAAGATAGAACAATTATTATATATATAAAAACAATACACACAGTCATAGACAGTATGTATACAAATCAAAATTGAAACCGCAAAAGTGGATGAGATTTAAAATGAAAGAGTATGAGACAAAACTTACTAAAATATTTTACACTACTTTCCTCTTTGTCTTTATAAAAAAAAATTAAAAAAAGACTTGAAATATCTTCAACATTCACCAAAAAAAGTAGAAAATCTGTACACGTAGAAAATAACACCAAAAATATTTTCAGCTTTTTATAGAGTAAAAGTATCTTAACTAATAACAGGTTATATTTTCATTGAGTAATCTTAATATCAGTAGATCATTAGATCATTATATATACTAGCAAATATATGCACCCTCCGGGTGCAAGTATTTAAGTCTTAATGTAATAAAATATTGTATTAAATTAGAAAGGCTAATGAAACTAAATAAGAATACAGATAAAAAGATTTGAAACAGAGGGGGGTATAATAAAAGATTTGAAACAGAGGGAGTATAATAAAAAATGGAACAACTGAAACTTACTCTTCCATTACTCTCGTCTTTCATTGTTATTTTTTCTAATTTAAGCATTTAGTTAAAAGAGGAAGTAAAGAATAAAATGACAGTTATTTTTTCTTGTTAATGGATTTCATTTAAGATTCATTGAAGAGATTTTTGCTTATATTCATTAAAATAAAACCAAACAGTTAGAAATCAATAATACTAAGCACATATTTATTAAATTCGATTTTTAAATATTAATATGCAAATTAGCCTTCCCATTTACTCTGTAAACCACTATTTTGTTGTATATATAAATATAATTGCATGTTGTCAGTATGTAGACATAGTTAACAGTATTAATAATGTAAGACAATTTTATTAATAATGGAGGTTTAGATAAAAATAAAATCATGGAGAATGTGATGTCAATAACTAAGAGAATTTTGACTTGAGTAGGAATATAGTTTCGGATACAGACAGAAAAACACACAATCTCCATTATAATAAGATATATATAGTTTGTAATTTGCAACTACCGTATTTCCCCGAATAATAAACAAGTCTTATACTAATCTTCACTCCGAAATAAAACACTAGGGCTTATTTTCGGGGGATGTGTCTAATTCTTTCTATATCAACAAACGACATTAAGAAATAGAAAATTACGAAGTTTATAAATAAATAGAAATTATGAAAAATGATCTACATTTATTAACCACTAGAAGTGGCTACCCGGTGTTACCTGGGTAGAGGAGGTGATAATAAAAAAGTTAGTCTCGCAGATCTATTGATTGTTTTGGTCTTACATAATTGATTTATGTTTTAATCATGAACGCCACCAGTGACTTTCCCTTCTCTTACCATTCAAATCATAACTTTTAAATATCATCCCAGATATAAATTAAATCTTCCTAATTTTTTCTCAAAATGCAAGCTCTGATGATAATGAATGTATATATATATATATATTCTTTTCGTAGTTTCGTTTGGAAATACATACATACCCACAACTGCCCTTTATATAGGTATATATTAATGTTCCTTTATTCAAAATATCATTAACGACTATTCATTCATACATAATCATATTACATCCTCTGGAATATTATTGCTTTCAAATATTTTAAGGGGAGTGCCTAATATCATCCTGAAAAAAATCAAGGTCTTATTTTACAGGTTTTAAGGGAAACATGGTATATTTGGGTATCTGAGACCAATCTTTTGTGCAAATCTTCTTCAGATCATCGATGTTTTTGATTATCAAGTGTTTTAGACTGCTCTATACTGGTCTGGTTTGGTTTTTGGCATATCAACCTCAGTGGGTCATTTAATGCCGATATAGTTTTGAAATAAATCAATTCTTAATGGATAATACAATTTTTTATAAATACATTTTTCTATTTAACCCATAGATGGGACCCTAACAGGTACTACCACTCCGGGTCAGAGTGGACCAGGGAGCAATGGTGATGAAGGGGTGCTCCACATTCCCCAAACCTACAAAACTGGAACCTCACCATCAGATAGAGTTTAACGTCATTCCCAGGACATGTAGACCCGCAGCCACTGCCTTCTAGCACCCATATGATAAAAAGGGGTTGGGGCTTACCATGAGGGCAATAGGGTTGGGAAAATCATATAGGTGCTAGGGCTTGATAGATTGCTCTAGTTATAATGTTTATATAATATCACTATATATAGTATCACTATATGATATCAGTATATAGTAACAATGGTATCAGATTTGATCTTGCAAAAGTCAATGCTGTCTTCCAAGAAAAAGAAACAAAAACAATCAGAATATTATCAAAAACTATCAGCAATAGCTGATAGGGATGGAGGCTGAGAGAAAGTCAAGGGAATTTGTGCTATTAACATGACTTGATGATAAAAAATAAAGTCCTGGTATCTTTGATTTCAGAAGAAAATCAACTTTCTAATAATAATAAAAATATGTAATATTTTACTTATTTATAGGCAATACTGTATTTGAAAAGTAAGACACATTAAGAATCTCTTTCTCTCCTTTTGCAATTTGCAAGATATTACTTAAACTAGCAAATATATGCACCCTCCGGGTGCAAGTATTTAAGTTTGAATGTAATAAGATATTATATAAAATTAGAAAGGCTAATGAAACTAAATAAGAATGCAGATCAAAAGATTTGAAACATAGAACAACTGAAACTTACTCTTCCATCACTCTCGGCTTTCATTGCTATTTTTTCTAATGTAAGTATTTAGTTAAAATAGGAAGTAAAAATGAACTTACAGTTATTTTTTCTTGTTAATGGATTTCTTTTAAGATTTATTGAAGAGATTTTTGCTTATATTCATTAAAATAAAACCAAACAGTTAGAAATCAATAACACTGAGCACATATTTATTAAATTCGACTTTTTAATATCAATATGCAAATTAGCCTTCCGGTTCACACTGTAAACCGCTATTTTGTTGTATATATAAATATAATTGCATGTTATTCGTACGTAGATATGGTCAACAGTATTAATAATGTAAAAACATTTTATTAATAACTGAAGGTTTAAAAGAATGAAATCATGGAGAATTTGACGTAAATAATTAAGGGAATTGTGACTTGAGTAGTAATATAGTTTCGGTTACAGACTGAAAAACACACATTCTCCATTATAATAAAATATATATAGTTTGTAATTTGCAACTACCGTATTTGCCCGAATAATAGACAAGTCTTATACTAATTTTAATTCCGAAATAAAACACTAGGGCTTATTTTCGGGGGATGTCTCTAATTCTTTCTATATCAACAAAAGACATTAAGAAATAGAAAATTAGGAAGTTTATAAATAAATAGAAATTATGAAAAATGATCTCCATTTATTTACCACTAGAAGTGGCTACCCGGTGTTACCTGGGTAGAGGAGGTGATAATAAAAAGTTAGTCTCGCAGATCTATTGATTGTTTTGGTCTTACATAATTGATTTATGTTTTAATCATGAACGCCACCAATGACTTTCCCTTCTCTTACCATTCAAATCATAACTTTTAAATATCATCCCAGATATAAATTAAATCTTCCTAATTTTTTCTCAAAATGCAAGCTCTGATGATAATGAATGTGTATATATATATATTGTTTTCGTAGTTTCCTTTGGAAATACATACATACCCACAACTGCCCTTTATATAGGTATAGATTAATATGTTCCTTTATTCAAAATATCATAAACGACTATTCATTCATACATAATCATATTACATCCTCTGGAATATTATTGCTTTCAAATATTTTAAGGGGAGTGCCTAATATCATCCTGAAAAAATCAAGGTCTTATTTTACAGGTTTTAAGGGAAACATGGTATATTTGGGTATCTGAGACCAATCTTTTGAGCAAATCTTCTTCAGATCATCGATGTTTTTGATTATCAAGTGTTTTAGACTGCTCTATACTGGTCTGGTTTGGTTTTTGGCATATCAACCTCAGTGGGTCATTTAAGCCGATAAAGTTTTGAAAATAAATCAATTCTTAATGGATAATACAATTTTTTTTATAAAATACATTTTTTCTATTAACCCATAGATGGGACCCTAACAGGTACTACCACTCCGGGTCAGAGTGGACCAGTGGAGCAATGGTGATGAAGGGGTGCTCCACATTCCCCAACCTACAAAACTGGAACCTACCCATCAGATAGAGTTTAACGTCATTCCCAGGACATGTAGACGCTCAGTCACCGCTTCTAGCACCCATATGATAAAAAGGGGTGGGCTTACCATGAGGGCAATAGGGTTTTGGGAAAATCATATAGGTGCTAGGGCTTGATAGATTCTCTAGTTATAATGTTTAATATAATATCACTATATAGTATCACTATATGATATCAGTTATAGTAACAATGGTATCAGATTTGATCTTGCAAAAAGTCAATGCTGTCTTCCAAGAAAGAAAAAAAACAATCAGAATATTATCAAAAACTATCAGCAATAGATGATAGGGATGGAGGCTGAGAGAAAGTCAAGGGAATTTGTGCTATTAACATGACTTGATGATAAAAAATAAAGTCCTGGTATTTTGATTTCAGAAAAAAATCAACTTTCTAATAATAACAAAAATATGTAGGGTTTACTTATTTATAGGCAAACTGTATTTGAAAAGTAAGACACATTAAGAATCCTTTCTCTCTTTTTGCAATGTTGCAGATATTACTTAAATAGCAAATATATGCACCCTCCGGGCGCAAGTATTTAAGTTTGAATGTAATAAGATTATTATATAAAATTAGAAAGGTAATGAAACTAAATAAGAATGCAGATCAAAAGATTTGAAACATAGAACAACTGAAACTTATCTTCCATCACTCTCGGCTTTCATTGCTATTTTTTCTAATGTAAGTATTTAGTTAAATAGGAAGTAAAAAATGAACTACAGTTAATTTTTTCTTGTTAATGGATTTCTTTAAGATTTATGATAGATTTTTGCTTATTATTCATTAAAATAAAACCAAACAGTTAGAAATCAATAACACTGAGCACATATTATTAAATTCGGACTTTAATATCAATATGCAAAATTAGCCTTTCCGGGTTCACACTGGATAACCGCTTTTTTTGTTGTATATTATAAATATAATTG
>CM042143.1:117138860-117151646 GCA_023376005.1 Doryteuthis pealeii | reverse complement strand
CTTTTGATTTCATAAGTTCTATGTTGGAATTTACGTACAGTCCGAAAATACCTTTATATCTAATCACAATATTCAGGTTAACCATCTTACATATTTTTAAAAGAAGAGCAACTTAAAGCTTCATTTCTTCTGTATGGATAAATATTAGACAATGTTAATTAGAAAATATAACAAAACAAAACAAATGTGAATAAGGATATTGAAGAAAATTGTACTGTCGAACCCGGATAGTGCTTAAGGAATTATTTGACCAAATTGTAATTTATATATATACGTACGTCAACACAGAGAACTGTAAGCTTACTATATTATGACCCGTGGGTATAACAAAATCAGAATTAACTAGTTGCCAATCCCGTAAATACTGGTCTCAATATTAAATTCAAAACTGTACATTAGCCAGGTATGATTGAACAAAGAACAAAAAAGTTGTTTACTCCATAGATCATAATAGTCATTTGAATTGGGAACTCTTTTAGTGTATATATTATAGTATTAAATATATATAGTATAGTTATATATACTATATATATAGTTAAGAGAAGAAATGAATCCGACTGAGTATTTGAAAACATAATCAATGGCTGTTATTGTAACAATTATTATGATCATAGCTATCTGTCATATTTCGATTGTACAAATCATTGGTGTATGTGTGGGTCTAGAAGTATTATATGTATATATATATGTTGATATATTAATATATATATGTATTACAAATCTTTCGACGAAAGAGGATGCGATGTAAGTTCATTTTGCTTTGGGAGTTTAATGTTTGATTCAGAGTTTTCTTTTCCTTGATCGGTTTCTAATCAAGTAGGTCCATTCCTGCCCATATTAACATATCCAGAGATAGTTGATGCATACCTTTACAAGAGTTTACTCATATGGAATGCAAGACTCATCTGGATTTTTTGACTCGGAACATGGACATTTCTACGACGATCATTCACACGCCTTCCTATAAGTATATATATATTATATTATATATATATTATACTATAGTATATTATTGGGTGTATGTGTGTAACACTTCAATTGCATAATTTACTGGTTTAAATTTTAGGCAATCCAATTTTTTATACTTTAATTTTAACTGTATTTCGGTAAAGCTGAATCTCTTTTCGTTTTTTTTTTCTCCCTGTACTGGAGTGTTGGCCCGTTTTATTTTTTTCCATCTAACCCGAAACATCTGTCTTGCTAATGTAAATTCCAGCTTTTTCTCAACTCGATGATTATCACTTCCTCATATTTTTCAACAGTTGATGCGTCTTGATATGTAATATATTAATTATTCTAGTTTATTATCTATAATTATCTAATTAAATTTTCCAAATATCACGAAGAAAGAAATGCCAAGTAAAGTTAAATCTACCGTATGCTTGGAAAATCAACTGCACATTTTATCGGCAAAGAAAAAGCAACGTAGCTAATATATTATATACATTCAGGTGGTGTCAGTTCGCCATTCTTGTCATCCGTATATGATGAGAAGTAAAGTTTACTCCGTGCCGTCGTCGCTGCGTCATCGTCCCAATCTCACGGCGCTACTTGACCACACATTAATGTCAATCTTATCCCCGACCTGCATGTCCCTCAAATTCTATATACTATACCTTAATCCTCTATCCTATATACTATATTGTACCATGTATGTTGTATTATTTATGTATGATTTATATATTTTAGATGTATGTATTTATTATTATAGTATGTTATAATATTATATTTGTATGATTATATATATTTATTATATATGATTGATGTATAATTATTGATTATATATGTATGGTGTTGTTATATATTGTAGGATTTATGGTATGTATGTTTATGTTGTATATATATATATATTATATAGTATATAATATATGTATTATATTATAGGTTATTATATATGTATTGTTTATATATATTATGGTATTATTTATTTAGTTATATTTTTATATATGTATTTTATAATTTGTATATTTATTATATATGTATGTCTATATATTATATGTATATTTTATATGTATATTATATATATATTGGTTATATGTATGTTATTAATTTTTAGTTTTTTTTATATTGTATTGTTATTTATATAGTAATTTGTGTTAATTGGTGTACGTATGTTGAATATTATAGATTATATGATTAGGCGGTACCTATAATGTATGGGCTAAAACGAGGAAAATAATCTCTGTATTATTTCGCTTTGGCTATCGCAAGTATAGATCAAGACGCGCTGTGCGTATTTGAACCGGACGCCAACTGACAGGCGATTTCTTAACCCCAACACAACAGTTCTTAGATGTATGAGTTTGTTGTGAGTTGTGATTGATGTGTTTAGGGGGCTTTATTACCGACTCTGTGGTAAGTTAAACAAGTTTTGTCTAGAATGGTCTATTTTTGCCCGATGTTTTTTGCGAGTAAGTGTATTGGTTCGTACCTATGTTGAAATAATAATTAATTATGAATTAGCGGAATATCTTTAATGTTGGCTAACAAATCGAGAAAATCATCTTGTATTACTTCGGCTATTAGCCTATCGCAGGCTATTAGTCGGAAGACCGCCAGTACAATTCCCTTGTTATTTATCACTGCTCCTGATTTTTTTGTTATTTAAACCTCAATTATTATAAAAGTTATTTTTAATTTTAGTACTGTTGACCATATTAGTAGATAATGGCATTTTATTTAGTATACATAAAATACGGTTTACATGTGCGGTGAACCGAGGCTAATTTGATATTTATATTTAAAAAGCGAATTAATAAGTGTGTTCCAGTGTTATTGTTTTAACTGTTTTTTGTTTTATTTAGATATAAGAAATCTCTTCAATAAATCTTAAAAATCCATTAACAAGAAAAATACTGTAGTCATTTATCCTATTTTAACTAAATATTAATTAGGAAAAATAGCAATAAAGCCGAGAGTGATAGGCAAGAGTAGTTTCAGTGTTCTATGTTTCATTTTTGATCTGCGTTTTATTTAGAATGAAGGCCGATCTCTAACCCCAAACAACTTCGGTGTCAGCTTGGCCACGTCGGTTTCAAATCACGAGGCGTCTTCGATTCTATAGCTCTGTGATGGGCCTAATAGCCGAAATGTAATACAGAGATTGATTTTTCTCGATTTTGTTTCCATAATTAATAGGTTATTCCGCCTATTCTTTATTAATTAATTTTCAATTAGGTACGGATCCATTAAACTTATTCTCAAAAATTGATCGCCAAAAGCCATTCCTAAACCCTTGTTAAAGTTACCATCATGTGTAATAAAGTACTGAGGGATGTTAACTATTAAACAATCTAATCTAAGAAGTTGTTTGGTGTTAGGGTTATGAATCGGCCTGTCAGTTGGCTGTCGGTTCAATCCAGCGGTCTTCATTCTATGCTTGTGATGAGCCTAAGGCCGCATGTAATAGGATTGCTTTTTCTCGGTTTGTTTGCCTATTTAATAGTTTCCCATTCATTATTAATTAATTAATTATTTAAATTAGGTACGACTCCATTAACATTTTTCAATTATTCGGAAAAGCCATTCTAACAAACCCTTGTTTTATATATTTGTATGTATATATGATTATATATTGTTTATTATTTTATGTTATTATTTGTAGGTATATTTATGTATATTTATTAGTATATATATATTGTATGTTCTATATTATGTATATTTATGTTACTATAAACTCTAAGGTAATGTAATATACTATAGTATAAACTGTATATTATATGAGAGATATATGCTATGTGTGTTATATTATATTTTTTGTATGCATCTATATATATATTGGATTTATATATTGTTGTATGTATATTACCTATATATGTATATATGATTTGATTATTTATATACTAATAAAATCCTAAGGTATAGTGATATATGTGAATAATAGTTTTCATGAAATGTTACTTACGATATTTCAATGTATACTGTTTACAATAATTGTGATCTCGTGTATATCAAAAGAGAAGAGATATATAGAGAGTACTATTATCATTAGATATCGATACTGTATATTATATATATACATATATAATTTATATTGATGTCGGGTGGAGAGTGAGCTGGAAGTGATAATAGTCACGTAGATTTCTGAGGAGCATCAATACGACACTCAATATTAGCAGCTGCATTATGTAGTGTGCAATTATCGTTTCAAATCACAGATAATATTTTCTCAATCTTTTTTTTATAGCCCTTAAAATTAAGGTTTTAATATGAAAAGGATAATTACTAATAAACAAGTGCTATTCTATGAAGTATTTAAGACGGCTATGGGGGGTGTGAAGAAACTCGAATGGAGTGAGAAATAATAATAATAAAAAATTAAATATTTATATTACAATCACTTAATAGCTTTTACATTTGTTATATAAATTTCATACCCTTAATAAATAAATTATTATGGTCAGAGGTGATATAATAACAACACATCAGAAATTAGAATAATAAATAAAAATAAGATGAAATTTTTATATTTACTAGCAATATATGATCTCGGGTGCAGTATTTAAGTTTTTAATTTAATAAATATATGTTCTAGTTAAATTAGAAAGGCTAATGAAATAATAGAATACAGATAAAAAGATTTCAACAGAGGGAGTATATAAAAATGGAACTGAAACTTACTCTCCATCACTCTCGTCTTTCATTGTATATTTATTTTATTTATTTAAGTATATTAGTTAAAAGAGGAAGTAAAGAATAAATGACAGTTATTCTATCTTGTTAATGATTTTATTTCAGATTCATTGAAGAGATTTTTTGCTTATATTCATTTAAAATAACAAACAGTTAGAAATCAATAATACTAAGCACATATTTATTAAATTCGATTTTTTAATATTAATATGCAATAGCCTTCCCGTTCACACTGTAAACCGCTATTTTTTGTATTATGAATTAATGCATGTTGTCAGTATGTAGACATAGTTAACAGTATTAATATGTAAGACAATTTTATTAATAATTGAGGTTTAGATAAATAAAATCATGAGAATGTGATGTCAATAACTAAGAGAATTTGACTTGAGTAGGAATATAGTTTCGTTACAAAAAGAAAAACACCAATCTCCATTATAATAAAAACAATACACACAGTCATAGACAGTTGTGTATAAATCAAAATTGAAACCCCAAAGTGGATGAGATTTAAAATGAAAGAGTAGAGACAAAAACTTACTAAAATATTTTACACTACTTTCTGGTTGTCTTTTTATAAAAAATAAAAGACTTGAAATATCTTCAACATTCCCAAAAAAAGTAGAAAATCTGTACACGTAGAAAATAACACCAAATATTTTAGCTTTTATAGAGTAAAATATCTTAACTAACAGGTTATATTTTTTGAGTAATCTTAATATCAGTAGATCATTAGATCTTATATTATTACTAGCAAATATATCACACCTCCGGGTGCAAGTATTTAAGTCTTAATGTAATAAATATTGTATAATTGAAGGCTAATGAAACTAAATAAGAATACAGATAAAAAGTTTGACAGGGGGGGTATAATAAAGATTTGAAACAGGGAGTATAATAAAATGGACAACTGAAACTTACTCTTCCATTACTTCGTCTTTCATTGTTATTTTTCTAATTTAAGCATTTAGTTAAAAGAGGAAGTAAAGAATAAAATGACAGTTATTTTTTCTTGTTAATGGATTTCATTTAAGATTCATTGAAGAGATTTTTGCTTATATTCATTAAAATAAAACCAAACAGTTAGAAATCAATAATACTAAGATATTTATTAAATTCGAATTTTAAATATTAATATGCAAATTAGCCTTCCCATTTTACTCTGTAAACCACTATTTTGTTGTATATATAAATATAATTGCATGTTGTCAGTATGTAGACATAGTTAACAGTATTAATAATGTAAGACAATTTTATTAATAATGGAGGTTTAGATAAAAATAAAATCATGGAGAATGTGATGTCAATAACTAAGAGAATTTGATTGAGTAGGATATAGTTTCGGATACAGACAGAAAAACACCAATCTCCATTATAATAAGATATATATAGTTTGTAATTTGCAACTACCGTATTTCCCCGAATAATAAACAATCTTATACTAATCTTCACTCCGAATAAAACACTAGGGCTTATTTTCGGGGATGTGTCTAATTCTTTCTATATCAACGACCATAAGAATAAAAATTACGAAGTTTTAATAAATAAATTAGAAAATATGAAATCTACATTTATTAACCACTAGAAGTGGCTACCGGTGTTACCTGGGTAGAGGAGGTGATAATAAAAAGTTAGTCTCGCAGATCTATTGATTGTTTTGGTCTTACATAATTGATTTATGTTTTAATCATGAACGCCACCAGTGACTTTCCCTTCTCTTACCATTCAAATCATAACTTTTAAATATCATCCCAGATATAAATTAAATCTTCCTAATTTTTTCTCAAATGCAAGCTCTGATGATAATGAATGTGTATATATATATATATTCTTTCGTAGTTTCCTTTGGAAATACATAAATACCCAAATTTATATAGGTATATATTAATGTTCCTTTATTCAAAATATCATTAACGACTATTCATTCATACATAATCATATTACATCCTCTGGAATATTATTGCTTTCAATATTTTAAGGGGAGTGCCTAATATCATCCTGAAAAAATCAAGGTCTTATTTTACAGGTTTTAAGGGAAACATGGTTATTTGGGTATTTGAGACCAATCTTTGAGCAAATCTTCTTCAGATCATCGATGTTTTTGATTATCAGTGTTTTAGACTGCTCTATACTGGTCTGGTTTGGTTTTTGCATATCACCTCAGTGGGTCATTTAATGCCGATAAAGTTTTGAAATAAATCAATTCTTAATGGATAATAACATTTTTTTATAAATAAAATTTTCTATTTAACCCATAGATGGGACCTAACAGGTACTACCACTCCGGGTCAGAGTGGACCAGGAGCAATGGTGATGATGAGGGGTGCTCCATTCCCCAAACCTCCAAAACTGGAACCTCGCCATCAGATAGAGTTTTAACGTCATTCCCAGGGTATGTAGACGCTCAGTCACTGCCTTCTAGCACCATATGATAAAAGGGTTGGGGCTTACCATGAGGCAATAGGGTTGGGAAAATCATATAGGTGCTAGGGCTTGATAGATTGCTCTAGTGTATAATGTTTATATAATATACTATATAGTATCACTATATGATATCAGTATATAGTAACAATGGTATCAGATTTGATCTTGCAAAAGTCAATGCTGTCTTCCAAGAAAAAGAAACAAAAACAATCAGAATATTATCAAAAACTATCAGCAATAGCTGATAGGGATGGAGGCTGAGAGAAAGTCAAGGGAATTTGTGCTATTAACATGACTTGATGATAGAAAATAAAATCCTGGTATCTTTGATTTCAGGGGAAAATTAACTTTCTAATAAAAAGAAATATGTAAGGGTTTACATATTTATAGGCAATACTGTATTTGAAACGTAAGACACATTAAGAATCTCTTTCTCTCTTTTTGCAATTTGCAAGATATTACTTAAACTAGCAAATATATGCACCCTCCGGGCGCAAGTATTTAAGTTTGAATGTAATAAGATATTATATAAAATTAGAAAGGCTAATGAAACTAAATAAGAATGCAGATCAAAAGATTTGAAACATAGAACAACTGAAACTTACTCTTCCATCACTCTCGGCTTTCATTGCTTTTTTCTAATGTAAGTATTAGTTAAAATAGGAAGTAAAAATGAACTTACAGTTATTTTTTCTTGTTAATGGATTTCTTTTAAGATTTATTGAAGAGATTTTTGCTATATTCATTAAAATAAAACCAACAGTTAGAAATCAATAACACTGAACACATATTTATTAAATTCGACTTTTTAATATCAATATGCAAATTAGCCTTCCGGTTCACACTGGTAAACCGCTTTTTGTTGTATATATAAATAATTGCATGTTATTCGTATGTAGATATGGTTAACAGTATTAATAATGTAAAACAATTTTATTAATTATTAAAAAGGTTAAAATAAAATCATGGAGAATGTGATGTCAATAACTAAGGAATTGTGACTTGAGTAGTAATATAGTTCGGTACAGTCAAACAAACACACAATCTCCATTATAATAAGATATAGTATCACTATATGGTAACAATGATGTCAGATTTGATCTTGCAAAAGTCAATGCTGTCTTCCAAAAAAGAAAAAAAAACAATCAGAATATTATCAAAAACTATCAGCAATAGGAGGCTGAGAGAAAGTCAAGGGAATTTGTGCTATTAACATGACTTGATGATAAAAAATAAAGTCCTGAATTTTGATTTCAGAAAAAAATCAAATTTCTAATAATAAAAATATGTGGGTTTTACTTATTTATAGGCAATACTGTATTTGAAAAGTAAGACACATTAAGAATCTCTTTCTCTCTTTTTGCAATTTGCAAGATATTACTTAAATATATTAAATATAAAGGTTATTCAAACAGCAAGGTAATCCAATTAGTGACGACAAAAGAACTCTATACTTGTCAAAATAAACAAATCCTAATTCTTCATCATGATAGTATAGACCGCAGGGAATTTTCTAGAAGTGAAGTATTCCTGCAATATTGGCTCTTTAATTTTGAAATCGAAGAAGTTAGTGAGCATTGAAATACACAGTACCGCCTTTTTCGGTGATCTTACAGTGAATAGAGTCAGCATATCCCCGCCTACAGTGTGAGTGTTTGAGCCAAAGTCATAATAACGATAATAATTCTGGATTGAATTCACTACCAATGGCTTGCAACCAAGCGCTTCAATGTCTGCATTTCGACTTTTCTAAAGATATACAAATCCTGAATGAATGTTATCATTTTTGCCAATTCGTTGAGAAACTTGGCATTCATTCTGGCTACACAGAAAGCGTCACTTGACGCTTTCAACTGTGATAAAGTACTGACACAGCCGAGTCTCATAAAGTCGCTAATGAAAGAAATTACAGTGTTCGCTCTTTTACATTATAATATGAATTAGGACCAAGTTCTCACTGATGCCTTCAAAAATGCGTCGATAACCTTTCCTATTCGACGGATGAATAGAAGGATCTAGGTCAGACACTAGCATTTATAGGCCTTGCTCAATATGAGACGCTAGAGCTTATTTCCTGATTGAGTATTGATTATTGACCGTTCGATTTTATAGTAAATCGATATCTAACGTGGTAGAGTAACAGTTGTATTCGTGTTTGCCACAGTTTGTTCATAAACCAAATAGCACATAGTCTGTTCGTTGTAAGATATCACATGACCTGTTCGGGATAAGATGAATTGCGCTTAGCAATTTCCTATTTACTCAGTCGGATTTTTTTATTATCAATTACTGACGTCACTTCCTGTAATTTCTCAGACTGACATACTGAGTACAGTAACTTACCGGGAAGTGTGGCAAAACGGTTTTCGTCTTAAAAGAGGAATACGGTGACCCGAGTTCAAACCATTGACGTTTTTCTTCTCGCTAATATTAATCATATAGGTACATTCCTTCAATCCCCTTCATCTATGCTGAATATACAAGGCTCTTTGGCTTTGATACGGTATTCGGTCTCAGAGAATGAAAATTCTGAATTCAAACCAGATGGACGCCACTTAAAAATTGGCGTCCTGCAATATATGGAGGGGCTTGTAATACAAAGGTGCGCATTCTGATTTTTGATATTGTATTTTGGAATTTAAAACTTAAAAAAAATTTGATTCAAGGAACCAATTATAATAGATGGCTGTTTTTTTATTAATGTACATCTAAACGAATTATTCTGTATATCTTTTTCTCTGTATGTATATATGTATATTTTTTGTAAAAGACCGAGCACACATTCCCTTATTAAGAGCAATTGGCGGAGACCAGCAAGGACCAAAGGTCAATGAAATACTCACCCAATTCTTCTTAGAAATGTGGTTAAAAACCCTGTTAACTCTTAGCTAAATAAAAATATAATAAGCGTATAAATCAACGATGTATAAAATATTTTAGATAATTAGAAAATAAAACAAATTAATAATGGATAAAACTTAAAATTATGCAAATAAAAGAGAAATAAAGAAAAAATATACAAACAAGAAGAATTTAAAAAAATAAACGACTTAAAAAAAGAATCTATAAATAATATAAGATAAGACAAATGTATAGAAAAATAATCTTTATTAATCTATAGATAAATATAGAAGTGTGGTTTATTTTTGAACTTATTTATTTTTGAAATATTCTGGGCAAAGTATTACTGGTTTGATATAATATGTTCAACCATTCAGGAAATTTAAATGCGTTGAGGTGTGTAAAACTTCCTTTTAATATACAAGGTGTGTCAAAAAAGTATCGAGATTTGTTTCAATAAACAACTTTTTCAGTGTCAAAAAGTTTTTCTGTTACTTTTTTTTCTGAATTCAAGGTGTGTCAAAAAAGAAGCAAGTTTTAAGCTGTATTGACCAAGATGAAAGAATGAATGGAACATTTTTTCCGAATACAAGGTGTGTCAAAAAGGTGCAAAAATTCTCGATACTGTCACAATGACAGTGTTATTGCTAAACTGTGCCATGCTATACGATACTAATGCCAGGGATGAAACCCGATAGTTTTTGATAAACAAAGAATGGCCAAATATAAAACTAAGTATCCAAACAATGTTGCTCTTTCTCTAACATTTGTTTCATAAATTTCTGACAAAAAAATTCAATCATCTTTTTTTTTTTCAAAGCAAAATTATTTTCATGCACATTTCACTTCTTCTGTTGCTCACAGGTTTTTTGGTCCCGCAACAGCCATGGAAAATTATGGGGGACATTGGTCATAGATTGCATGATCAAAGGACTCTTCTTTCATATCAATCATATGATGTGATAGAATAAAGTCAATACATATCACCAATACGTTACACGTCGTGAGCCACATAGCAAGGTAGGACACATCAGGCTAATGCAATATTGGATGGTTGGTTAGTTGGGTGGTTGTATTGTTCAGTATTTCAACCCTTGTTGGGTTATTTTATGCTGAAGACGTTTTGATTTAAGGATTAATGATACGTATTGAAAATGTTTTAACTCAATTTTTAAACATTTTTAAACACATTTTTAAACTCATTTTTAAAACATTTAAACATTTTTAAACTCATTTTAAACATTTTTTAAACTCATTTTTAAACACATTTTTAAACTCATTTTTAAACACATTTTTAAACATTTTTAAACATTTTTAAACTCATTTTTAAACATTTTTAAACTTTTTTAAACACATTTTTAAACTCATTTTAAACATTTTTAAACTCATTTTAAACTCTTTTTAAACACATTTTAAAACTCATTTTAAACACATTTTAAACACATTTTTTTAAACTCATTTTAAACTCATTTTTAAACTCATTTCTAACCCATAGATGGGACCCTAACAGGTACTAAAATACGGGTCAGAGTGAAACTAGGAGTAATGGTGATGAAGGATCCTCCGCACGCCCCAGAGCTCCAAAAACTCGAATTTCACCACTAGATGGAGTTTAACGTCTTGCCCATGAGAACAATATGGTTAGTACAGTTATAGAAGTTTAAGTGCTTTACGAGAGCAGCCGATTAATCGGAAGGCCTCCTCAACCTTCCGGCAAGCCTAAGGTCAAAGTGGAGTGTTGCATGTTATGAACTGCTCAGCCACCAGGGTTCTATCCTTAACTATCATGGGACGCCACCCATGGTAAACAGGTGGTCCTATAAGTGGGTCTTACCCCTCAACAAAGTACAGTCAGTGTAATCTTCAACCCCAGCCGAGTTTAACAGGGAAATGCATACATAAAGCTATCAATAAACCTTAGCCAAAATAAACAGCTATCACACCCAAATATCATTTACAGGGAATCTGTTTAGATTTTTTGTGGTACGGTATTCAGATTACTGTAACTAAGAAAACTTTGTCTTTTTCATCAATGCAGATGATTTTTTAAAAAGACCTGGTCCATTGTTCGGCTTGGACAATATGAATGAATAGACATTGTTACTTGTTCGATCTCACTCTGAAATACAACAAAATCAATCAACCAGTGAAAAATCAATTGCCCAATACTGTAATACTTCGGTTGGCTCTCTAAATGCGTTCCTAAGTTTATAGCCCCGAACAACGCTACATTAAGTTTTTAGAATATCTTATTATAATGGAGATCCGGTGTCTGTCTGTAACCGAAACTACATCACAATACCCCCCCAGAATAGTCTAAATTTATAAATGATTATTTCATTTATAGTCAAAATCATTAATATATAGAAGAGAATAACACTTATTTATTAACGAGATCTCTAAAAAATCTGAGTTTAGTTTGCCTCAAAACAGCCCTGTTATGGTATTTGCCTCTCATCCCACTTATGAGGGTGTGACACAAGGACGTTTTTATGTGGGCCCACCCACAAGCCGAAGCTCATGACTGGTAGACACAAAATATGCGTTGATCCCGTCGGCATTCCTTCTTAAGGCGGGCGCCTCAGGCGCTGGGCAATAAACTCAGTCCTGTCCCTTTAAATCAAGAGGACAGGTGTTGCCTGGGGGGATAGCCCCCTGGATCAACGCTGTTAATTTACATTAAGAGCCCATGTTATTGGTGCACGAATGCCACAAACCCAATCAAAGACTGACATTTGGAATTTTGAATTCAGATTGTTCCTCTTCTAAACTGGTTAGCTACCAAGGTTAAAGCCCAGTCTGCCCTACTATTTTACCCATAGCTGAGGAGAAATATATGGATTCATACCTTTCCCAAGGGTATTAGCGCTATGTGAAATGCAAACAGCC
>CM042143.1:117126360-117133860 GCA_023376005.1 Doryteuthis pealeii | reverse complement strand
CTTTTGTAGTCAGCATGCCGCCACCGAAATCTTTGGCTGAATAGTAGTAGTAGTAGTAGTAGTAGTAGCTGTTGTTGTTGTTATTGTTATTGTTGTTGTTGGTGGTGGTGCAGAAAAGACATCATTTAATTAATCACTCGTTTTTATGGTTTATAGCAGCCCTCGCTTTATTCTGGCATAGAAATGGGAAGAGAAAGAGCCGTCGAACAAGGGTTCCTTTAATTTCTCTGTCGACTTCCGACTCACAAAAGTAGGGAGTCAGAACATCAGGAGAGCTAATGTCGAGGCGGGGAGCAGATATATAACAGACCCACCTCACTTGCCCGGCAGGGGTTCCCTGGTCACGTGATCTGGACGAAAAGTGTGTCCTATATTACCCAAATGATATCGAGATGTGTCATTCAATCATACAATTTTATTGCATACACAACAAACTAAAGGCGGCGCCCTCCGTATAATGGTTATCGTCCATAGGAAGTGGACACGGTGACACGAGTTTAAATCCCGGAATAGGCTGTTTGCATTTCACATAGCGCTGGGAAAGGTAATCATCCAACTATTCTCCCTCCAGCTATGGGTCAATAGTAGGACAGACTGGGTAAGGAAAGGGAAAACTATAAATTGAAAGCTGTTAAACCCCGGCTAAGGCAGGAGAACGCCCCGACTGCACCTCTGAAGAGTGGAAAATCCTTCCAATGGTGCTAAAATTCCTCCAATGGCCGTGAGTGGCGATCCGTGAGTGGCGACCCATGATTCTTAAGGACGGAATCCTGGTTGCTGAGCAATGACCCTTACTTTTGCTAGAGGGGCGGTCGGAGAGACCCATCCGATCAATCGGCTGGCTAGGTCAATCCTTAGCACCTATATGATTGTGACGACTCTCTTGCCCTCATAGCAACCGTTAACCCTTTTTTATCATACCTATGCTAGAAAGCGGTGACTGACGGTTGTAGTTTTCTGGGTATGACGTTAAACTGCATCAAATGGTGAAGTTCTAATTCTAGACCTCTGGTGAATGTGGAGTACCCCTTCATCGTCATTACTACCAGGTCTTGTCTGACGAACTGGTAGTAACGTTTTACGGTTCCATCTATGGGTTAAATAGAACAACTGAGTTAATAAAGAATTGGAATATCCACCACGAACGAATAAAAAAAACACCTTCGGCATAAAATAAATGTGGAGAGAGAAATCACGCTCGTGGTAGCTCAAAACGTGCCCGAATATATCTGGCGTCAAAATGAAATCAGGGGGAGTGTAGCAGCCGATTAGGGAGATTGAACTCACATCCTCCTGATCGTGAGTCGTTACTTGACGTCGGACCACCTCATTGGTGCGCATGTAAATTACTAAGTAAGTTTTCCATCATCGATTAGTTATTAGCTAGATGTAGAATTGATTTAGAATGTCGGATGTGGGACTTTAGTATGATTATTTAAGGCCTGCCTTAACACACCGAGAGAGTTGCGTTCCAATCTTGCTGACGAGAGTACTGACGTACGATAAGGAACAAGAGGTGAGTGAGCTTTGGCAAAGGATTGCTAGAAAAAATTGTTGCAGTCGACAAGGACTTGATCAGGAGAAGCTGGGAGAACGTCTTTTTTCGATGAAGAGATCCGGTTGACCGACCCGACGGGAATTCTATTTATTTATTATAATAAAATAACAAGTGTTGCTATGCCTTAAATTCCAACAAACCAACTAACCAATATCATATACTTGGTTTTCTATTGAGTCTTATTTATTCTGTTTTTCATATTGTTATTATTTAACTCCTTGCGTGTTTTCCCGCCAGTTTAACCATTCATGAAAATGCTTAATGAAACACTAGTAACAAAGAACATAGGTATTTTTTACTCTATGCGGGTTTTTTTCCAAACTATAGAAACCGGTGGATTTAACTGAAGTCAGAGTGACAGCAGGACTACTCAGTTCTCTTCCACCGTATTTTCAACTCTGTTCGATGATTTTAAAGTTTCAATGGATATACAGTTTACATGTTTCATTTTGTGTTGTTGTTCGAAGTTTGCTATTGTTATTATTTCCCTCTTGGTGAATTTTTTACACAAGCGTTGATAATGTTGTGGTCTGTATGGTCTCGATTCCTCATCTGATTTCTAATTCTTCCTTCTCTGTTCAAGGCTTTTGTGAACCGTACCAGGTGCCCCAACCACAGTTGATACTAGCGTTACCATATTTTCCACAGATGTATCAGCTCTCTTGCAAGATCTAAGTATTTTTTAATCCTTCAGTTTGCTTTCGTTTTCACTCTCTAGTCCGCCTGTTGCATTCCCTTTCTTACTTCTGGTCGTATTTCTTCTGGCCGGCTTTGCTATTCTGATCGTCTTTGGTATTTCTTCTATCATCTTGGATATCTTCTAAGGCCTAGCGTCTGGAGTTGACTTGGGGATTTCGGTCTGGTTTTCTGTTAGGGATTTCTCGTTATCAGAAGCCCTGTGTCATTGTTAGTTTTTAGATAATAAACACAAGACTTCGATTTACTTTGATCTTCCTTTATTTTTAAATCCCCAAACCAGACATCTGCGCAGGTGACTTACATCCTACGAGCTCGGCTCCTACCTTCTAACTGATTGACTTACTTACTATCCTTAAACCGGAAGACAGAGTCTTCTATGCCTTCCGGTTCTCAAGATTTATCCCCGGAAGGCAACGTGAGAGTGAGATCAAGCGCCGTCACTCACTCTCAAGGCCATCAGCTGCACTAATCGCCATTATGTTTCTATACTACCTTAGGGATCTAATAATTATGTAACAAGCCATAAAAGCAAAACTCACAAATTTGTATATTAAAATCCCAGATAATTTTATGGGTTTCATTTTCTTGTTCTAGTTTGAGCATATACGATTTGTTAGTATCGTCAAATTTCATTTCTCTTGCACAATTTCCAGTGAATTACCTTTTCCATTCAATCGTACCTAATTTTGTGTTCCTTTAGTCCTCGTTTGGATTCCCTTATTATATCATAAACCATTTCCTATATGTCTCCAAATAGTCGACACTTGCTATTACTATTATTTCACTGCTTGTGGCTTTTTTCCCACCAGATTTAGCTGATGTTCTTTCACTGGGGTATGAGTGAAAACAAGTTTCAACAGTTATCCAGGACTCTTCTGAGTATTCTACCCGATCTGTAGTCTGGATAGTCTCGTTCCTTGTTATAATCTCCAATTCCTTCTGTTTCTTTTTCCAGGCTTTTTTTTGGTGGGGGGGGGGGGCGTTTCAAGGGCTCCAACTACAATTCGTATCGCCCCCTACACACACTCTCTTGTTCCATTGCTTTTTAAACTCTCTGGCAAGATTCATGTATTTTCGTTTTCTTTCATCTTTTACTCTTGTTTCACATGAACGGGGAAATCTTCTCGATGACAAATTCTTCTTAATCAATTATAGATCTGGTTTTTTGGCCAAAAATTAGGTGATCCATTTGTATCTCCAATGTCCAATTTATTATTATTATTATTATTATTATTATTATTATTATTTACTCCTTTTGAGTTTTCACATCAGCATTGGCTGATGGTCTTTCACTGGAGTCTGAGTGACAGCAAGTCTCCTCAGGTCTCCAGGACTCTTCTGAGTATTCGGGCAGATTGCAACAGTGCAGTGTTCTGAATGGTTTCAATCCTTCCTCTGATTTCCAAACTTTTCAAACCCTTTTCCAATCCTTTTGGGACTGTTCCAAGTGCACCAACTACAATTGGTATCACTTTCACTTTTATATTCCATAGCTTTTTCAGTTCTCTGGCAAGGTCCAGATATTTGTCCATTTTTTCATTTTCCTTTAGCTTCACCCTGTGATCCACCAGTTGACAAGTTCTTACTTTGTTGTTTATCAACACTAGGTCTGGTCTTCTTGCTGGGATAAGGTGATCCGTTTTTATTTCAAAGTCCCAGAGAATTTTATGTGTTTTGTTGTCAAGAACAGATTCTGGTTTATGCATATACCAATTTGTTGTATGGTCAAAATTTAATTTTTTGCATAATTCCCAGTGGATCACCTTCCCAACCCGCTCGTGTCTAGTTTTGTATTCTCGTTGTACTAGTTTGTTACATTCGCAGAGTATATGTTTTACAGTCTCATCTCTATTTCCACAAAATCTACATTTACTATTTTGTTGGGTCCTATTAATTTTCGCTTTGTTATAGTTTGTCCTTATGGCATTATTTTGTGCATTATTATTATTATTATTATTATTTATTATTATTATTATTATTGCATCTTTAAGAAATATTCCATTGAATCATCTTTCATTTTCAGGAATATTTTTGTATTCATTCTGAACGCACTAACTTCACTAATTGCTCTCAGTTCGTTCTATAGTCCACATTAACTCTTTTGCTGCCTCTGCCTTTCATCCTGTTAATATAGTTAATTCTTATAGCCAAAATTAATAGGGGTTTACTTTATCTATTTAATTGTCTTCTTCAGAACCCTGTCCACATTACTTCACCCCTATTAATTATACCTTTCAAGATATCCATAATGTTGTTGTTTTTTCCTTATTCTATTGAAACATTCTTTTATTACTCTTTCTTATGTCGTCCTCGAATTCTTTTTATAGCAGAGTCAACACACACCTTTATTTTTAATGAGACCGCTTACTCCATTTTTCCTCCCAACTTATCAGCATTAACCCTCGGATGGACTACTTTATGAAAGGACATAAATATCGAGATATGTTAAGCTAAGCTTAATCTGTCAAAGAACCGCACCGTAGGAATGGGACCCTTTTATATGTCGTGCTACATTGAAACACTTTAACTTGGAATTGAACTCCGAACATAAATGATGATCAAACGTCTCAGAAAAGAGTTTGGCATTTACATTCTGGATGTAATTTAGATTCTAGGTGTAATTTAGATTATGGGTGTAATTTGGATTCTAGGTGTAATTTTGATTCTGGGTGTAATTTTGAATCTGGGTATAATTTAATTCTGGATGTAATTTAGATTCTGGGTGTAATTTAAATTATGGGTATAATTTGGATTCTATGTGTAATTCTGATTTTGGGTGTAATTTTGATTCCGGGTAAAATTTTGATTCTGGCTATAATTTAATTCTGGATATAATTTAGATTCTGGGTGTAATTTAGATTATGGGTATAATTTTGATTCTATGTGTAATTTTGATTCTGGGTGTAATTTAGATTCTGGATGTTATTTAGATTATGGGTATAATTTGGATTGTGGATGTAATTTAGATTCTGGATGTAATTTAGATTCTGGGTGTAATTTAGATTATGGGTATAATTTGGATTGTGGATGTAATTTAGATTCTGGATGTAATTTAGATTCTGGGTGTAATTTAGATTATGGGTATAATTTGGATTCTAGGTGTAATTTTGATTCTGGGTGTAATTTAGATTCTGGGTAAAATTTTGATTCTGGGTATAATTTAATTCTAGGTATAATTTAATTCTGGATGTAATTTAGATACTGTGTGTAATTTAGATTCTGGGTGTAATTTAGATTTTAGGTGTAAGTTTGATTCTAGATATAATTTAGATTCTGGATGTAATTACTCTCTTTTTCTGGATAAAAATATTTCTCGTGGTATTTTAAGTCACATTGATTGCAAATTAATTTAATGTCACAATTTCAGTGTGGATTTAGCGAAATGTACAATAAATTTGCTGCCCATCAATTGCAGGTTGAAGGACATCAATATCGACATATGCTAAAAAATTACTAGATATAAATAACACCAAGTAATTATGTATTAAACCCAGTTTTGTTAAAACAAATATGCAAATTAACCACGCCATATATTATGTAAACCTTTATTTCTTAGTGATATATAAAACACATTGCAGAATTTTAAACGCGTGCTGGTTTGAGACAAATCTGACTCAGATTTCATAGATACATCATTAAATAGATTAAGATATATATATATATATATATATATATATATATATTATATATATTACATATATATATATATATATATATATATATAATGTATGTGTGGTGTGTGTAATGTGTGTGTGTGTGTTTACATGTAATGTTGTAAAATTAAAAAAAAAAAAACACAAGTTTCCTTAATGAATGATGTTTATTAAGCCTACGCTGCAGTGTTTCATTCTATTTTGATAGATCTTCATCAGGGCTTTCGTTGTTAATGAAAAAAAATAAATTAAATTATTGATGTATATGTATTTTCCTGTAAACCAACGAAAACCTGATGAAAGTCTATCGAAACCGACCGAAACTCTTCACCGTAGGCTTAATAAATATCATTCGTTAATTAAACTTGTGTTATTTTTTCAATTTTTCAAACATTCCACATTGTCGGATTTACTTCCACTTTTTCTTCATAATTCTTTTTCTTAATTATTGTAAACAGAGCAAACTTCTGTGGTAAAGGAGCAAATTGAGCTCTCCCTGGAAATTCTACAGAAAAAAGGACCAAACTACCGGATAATAGACTGACAGATGGACAAATTCACACCGGAGTACTCATTAAAGAACATCCCATATCCGACACCACATGAATTCTCTTTATCACTCATGGAGAAAATAGTGGAATTCATAAAAAGAATGAGATGGAAAACTCTATTCTACATTGGACCCCCCTGAAGGAACAAACAAAATCCGGAAAAGAAACTTACAACCTCAAATCCCAGAGGCAATATGACCACCCCTGAATGAGGGAGGTGAAATGTATGAATATAAAATGAGTTTGGCCATGTGCCTGTCTAAATAAAATATATCAGTGGTCTGAAAAAGCTCTCGTGAACATACTCGCGAGTGGAAAATGGTCCATAACCACGATACCCATGGTATTTAAGGCCTTTTTATTCCCAAATATATATATATATATATATATTATATATTATATAATATATATATATATACTAATCATTTCTGTCAAAGACATGAAGAAATAAGATCGATTTACAACAAGTCTCTTTTTCTACATTCAAAAATCTAGTTTAACCAGGAATCGAACTCCGAACATGAATGCGATTGTAAGAACGATAGTAGCCTATACATCGAGCAGTCTCTTTGATGTAAATCACTAAGATTGTTCTCGTAAATGCCAAGCGTTGTTTTTCTATCATTTTTCTTCTTATTATTATTATCATTGATATCATTGAATTATTCCTACTGCTGCCTGCTCTAAGAATGGAGTTGTTGGCTTTTTATCTGCAGTCACTTGAAAGTAGTGCCTTCATTTCCCTATGAATATGCAATACTTCAGCGTCACAAAGGACTCAGTTCAAGAAGAAACGCCTCCTGGGAGGATGACGCGTTGGTTAGAGTCTTTTATTACGTGGAAGAATTGTTTCATCTTAAAAGCAGGACAAAGAAATATGTCTCTTCACTTTTCTTCCGTTTGTCGACGCCACATGTCTGATTGCCTCGATTTTCATTCATCATTCGTCAATCATCATCATCATCATGCTATTATTACAATCTTCATGATAATGTATCCGCCACTAATTTATCTAATATATGTATTACGAAATTGTCCT
>CM042143.1:117116360-117121360 GCA_023376005.1 Doryteuthis pealeii | reverse complement strand
CCCTATTATCTTTTCTAAAAGATTGGAACTGAGAGAGACTAGTGACAAACCCTCAATTGACAAAAGTACACATAGATATGCGTTTGAAATAGACAAATGAGAACGTGAATGTCGATTTCTTGAAAGGTCTATTCACAGATGAAACTCGTGCAACACTTGATGGCCCTGATGGTTTGAGCAAATGTTGGTACATAAATGGATGAGATCGTATTCAAAAAGGTATGATTTGTGTTGGTAGTATTGGAGTTATCTTCAGATTTGTTATAATTTTTTGTTCATGTGTTATGTTTTTTGCGATAGATAAGTCCAGATTGAAAAATCCGGGTCGTTCAGGATCTGAACAGAACTGATATGTAAATGTTATGAGTTCGTCCTTGCTTCTCCAGTAGTGTTCAGCACATCTTGTCAGTCTTATTCCTGTGGAGTGCTGTGTCCAGTACAGAGACCTTCTTGTGTGCCTTTCATCTATCTTATTCTCTAGGCGTTTTATTTGAGTTTAAATGGTTCACCCGTACAGTTGCTGGAGAAAGCTTGAGGGTACGAAAATAAGAGCAGAAGCTTATATTTCTCCAAACACTTCGGCCAAGTCATGTGCAGAAGATGAGATTCTAGCTTTTACGAAGGACTTTACGGTTCTGCGAACTTTCCGTGGGGTTAGAACTACAGATGTCAGTTAAGGAAAAGTGACAACTTTATCTCAAAAATGTCCACTCTCCTGAATTCGGTTGCAACCAGATGCTGACATACGAATGGGCAGTTTCGACATATATCTTTGTTCAGAGGGGAAAACAAATAGTCAGATAAGAATAGAAAAAGAATCTGTAAAGATCATAGATTTAGTGAGAATTCAAACTCCACATACATATGAAGCATTTATTTGTTATCGTAAAATGAGCTCCTTATATATTGGTCCCACTAACTATAAACGAACCTGTATTAAAGGTAAAACCTTTGTGAGGATCCTGAAGCCTAAGTCACACATATATGTATATACCAACCCCTCCCCCAGCACGAGCAGGATGTGACACAAGATCTATTTTTTTAAGCGGACTTATTCAGATTTGAGTTTAGTTTTCCTTTTACCAGACTGGTTGCTGTACCAAAAGCCCAGTCTGTCCTACTATTTACCAAATCTAGAAGGAGAATAGTTTGATTGGTGCCTTTCCCAAGATTATTAGCGTTATGTGAAATGCAACCAGGCTCATCTAAGATATGAAAATTGTGTCACAGTATCAATTTCCTTCAGAGGATAACCCATTACACCCATGGTCACATCCATAATCACAAATATATTCATATATAAACACACCTAAGAGAGTCTTGATGTGTAGTTGCAAAGTGCTGGACTACGAGATGACCAAATGCAAGTTCGAAGTCCAGTCGCGCTATAAAACACTTGGATTCTAGACTAAAAAGTAAAGAATCATCTTCTGAAAAAACCATTATATTTTCAACAGATAATCCCCTGCCATTCAACACATTAAAACTACTATTGTTGTTGCTGCTGGGATCATTCCGTCTACAAGAGACGATGGAATAGTGTCCAAGTCTGTTTTTTTTTTGTTTTTTTAACTACATCGCCTGGGCGGTTTAATATTGGTTCGTTAATTTTCCTTTGGATCACAGCGGCAGAGTGGAGAGGGAGTTTTGCTGCTTGGATAACAGCTCATCCTCCATATAAAACTATAGAATACCAGCAAAAATTAGGCTACTGTTGGCCTTGGGAGATGATCTGGCCGACTAAATCTCCAGACTTAATCCCAATTGAAAACTTGTAGAGCGTACCGACGCATCGTGTTTATCGTACAATTGAAATATATTTGCTAAATATCTCCTCTCTGTTTCTCCTCGCTTTTTCTATCTCTCTATCTCTTCTCACAATCCTATCTTTCTTCTTGCCTTTTTTTTTCTCTTCTCTCTTTCTCTGTTCATTCTCTGTCTCTGTTCTTTCTCTGTCTGTCTGTCTGTCTGTCTGTCTGTCTCTCTCTCTCTCTCTCTCTCTCTATATATATATATATATATTATATATGCAAATAAATACAGAGCTATATGTAAGGTTTGATTTAGTATTTTGGTAAGCCTTTGAGAATCTTTTCCGCCTATTTGTATTCTATGATGTTATTTGAATGCAAATATTATATACATTTTCAACCTAAGACTAATTTTCCATATTTTTGTTATCGTAAGATTTATTAATAAAACATTTCATATCAAATGCGTTTATATTCGACTTACAATGCTGTGGTCTGTCATAACATTTTTGCATAAACATATAGGATTACAATTTACCACTGCAAGTAATATTTCTTACTGGGAAGACATCCCTTATCACACCAATCGGCAAGATCCTATTCGTGACGTTTATTTCCCATGTATTCTTGTCTTGTCTTTTCTTTAATATAATCGATCCACAAACAGACGTAAACTATAGAAATATACAATAATAAAGAGATGTATAATATAATAAATGAACATTTAGAATAAATATACACACAATAGTTTGTTGGCAGGTTGGTTGGTTTTTACAACATTTTATCTCTTTTTTATGTGATGAGACCTAATATGAATAGTTCTAATAATTCGGACTGTTGACCTCATTTTATTGATTAAACACAACTTTCAGGCCACTGTAACTTCGGGCGCTTTTTTAGGTGCTTTTCATTAATTATTTTAACCAGCAAATAAAAACACGCCTCTGGGCGACGGTAAAATAAATATTGCCGGAGGGATGGGAGTTGAACATTTAATATCAGAGAGTTTGTATCATAAATAAAGTAAAATCATCAAATTTATTAAAAGAGTAAAAAATAAATAAATTTATTAAAGGAGTAAAAAATAAAATAATTGAAATGGAAACTTAGTTCTGATAACTTTAAATATATATTAAGATAAAACAAACCATATATAGATAGATAATACCAGGTATATATTTATTAAAACTTATTTAAAAAACCAATGCGGACTGTCTAACATTGCATACTCAAATTTTGAGTGTATTTATTCTACGTTATGACGTTTTAAGTAGTGTGACGTAATCAGTGACGTCGTTTTTATAAAAAGACAAAAACCGGAAGCGAATCTCTATTATTAATAGATTACCTTAAAATAAATCATCTTTAGACGATTACCCATGAATTCAAACGTTGAGTTATTTTATGCCGAAAACATTTTTTTTTAATTCATTTCTGTTGGGTATTCAACTTTTTAACTCAATTTTTTAAACAATTTCTTTTATATAACCCATAGATGTAAGCCTAACAGAAGTTATCACTCCGGGTTAGAGTGAACCTGGGAGTAATGTCTATGAAGGGGTACTCCACACTACCCAGATCTTCAGAATTGGAATTTCACCATAAGATGCAGTTTAATGCCATACCCAGGACACTAAAATGTAATTTTCAGGTTGATATTACTTTCTTTTTTTTCTTTTTTTTTTGTATGTGATTATTTTTCTCTAGATGGTATGATAAGAGGTCCAACCACTCTGGGTCAGAGTGGACATGGGAGTAATGGTGATGAAGAGGTACTTCACACTCCATAGAGCTCCAGAATTGGAACTCCACTATTAGATGCATTTTAACGTCATACCCAAAACACTAAAATCCACAGCCATCGCCTTCTAGCCTATATATGATAAAAAAATTTAGCAAGTACCGTAAGGACAATAAGGTTGGACAATCATATAGGTGATAGGGCTTAGGCTACGAAATTATTGATCCATCTTTTTTTAAAAATCCACCTTTATAAGTGACATCAGTTTACATTGGCTGCCATAGCTATGAGGTGCCAGTGAGGATCGACATCTCTGTACTCGTTTTTAAAATATGAGATTGAGAATGCTAACGTTCGCACCATGGCAGCTGAACATGATACGCTCGCCTTCAGAAGTGTGTGTTTCATTGTGGTACAATGGATAGCAACGTTAGACTCAATAATCTATAACTACTGATTAGCGAGTTCGATCCTTGCTGTATACCTCATACTTGCGACTTTGCCGCTCACCCAACCCGTGTAAACGGGTCAAGTTAATACCTCCACCCCGCTTTCGGATATAGAAATATAATTATGTATATACCATATGATGTTGTTCTTTTATAAATACCTATTTCCCCTAAAATAAATCTACCTGCAAAATAAGATCTGGTGTGATTTTTCAGGATAATCTATACCTATATAAAGGGCAGTTGTGTGTATTTGTATGTACGGAGGAAACTTAAAATAAAAACAATTAACGACAAAGTAATATATATACACGTTAAAATATCACCAAGATTGGTTTTTGAGCAAAATAATAGATGTGATTTATATTCCTGAATATAATTAAAAATGAAATTTAAATGACAGCATGGATTTTTTTTTCATTTAATATTTTAGATAGAAGACATTTAACATTTTTTTTCAGAGTGCTGGATCAATGCAAGGTTTATTTTTTTTTTTTTTTTTTACAAGGGGATTTAAATGAGACATGTCACGAGGATTCAACTCACGATTCAGTAATCTGCAGGACTAAAAAAAAATTCCTTTCTACCCAGGCGATGCCGGGTAGCCGCTGATACTTTTGATATAATCACTACCCTTACCTTTTCTTTTATTCCTTTACCATTTTGCAGTTTTTGTTTATTTCTCCTCTGTATCTTCTTTCTCACTTCTTCTTTCTTTCTTCTCTTTTTTCTTTCTTTCTTCTCTTTCTCTTGCTCTTTCATCTATCTTATTCCTTATTTTCTTTCTTTCTTTTTCGTTTTGTTTTTTTTTCTTTTCTTTTCTTTCTTTCTTTCCTGCTCTCTTTCTTCTTTCCATTTTCTTTTTACTTCTCTCATAAGGGCCCTTATCATCCCCTTCCCATTTCACAAATCTTACCTTTTCTTATCCCTCTCGCGCCTTTCTTTTATTTTCTTCTTTTCTCTTTTGTTATTTTTCTCTCTTCTTCTCGTCTATTACCCTTTCTTGCTTTTTCCTTTCTTCTAAATCTCTTATTAGTTTATTCTTTTCGGTTTCTTTTT
>CM042143.1:117111360-117113860 GCA_023376005.1 Doryteuthis pealeii | reverse complement strand
TCAAACGCTCTCTTATACTTATGTCACGATCGAGTGCGAATGATACTGTCCAGCGCCTCACCTTTACCTTGTAACAGCGAAGTTAACTGATATTTCAGCGCTATTCTTACCTTCATATCTCAGCAAGAAAATCAGTAGCAAATGCCACAAATTTGCAACCCCCCTTTTTGTACATTTCTTGACCTCCACTCTGTTTCTTTACATTCAATTGTTTTATATGCCGTCTTCTTTCAACCGAAAGTAACTGCTTACCACCGGGAAATTTTAAGAGTCCAAGAATATATCTTAATAGCTTATAATGACTAGCAACAGAAAACACCCTCGGGGTGTCGGTAAAAATTCCATTTGAAAGGACGTTGCCTGAGAGGCTGGGAGTAAAAATTCAATGTCAGAGGGTTGTTCTCATTAAGTAAGCAAAATCGCTCATATTTATTAAAGGAGTAAAAAAATAAAATAAAATAAATTGAAATGAAAACTGAGCCCCGTCCCTCGTCAAATAAAATGTTCTTGCGTGCATTTAATAATCAAACATATATTTGAATATTTCCCGCAATTTAAATAAATCGTAGGTATTTATTTATTGTAAACTTTTATTTAACCGTCTGTTACTGTAAAAAAAAAAAGGAGAAAAAAAAAAGACGAGAGTAAAAAACAATTTTAAAATTGCTTACTCAAATTTTGGGTGTATATAGCATAAGAATATTTGTGACATAAGCTTGTACATAGAGCTATGAGCGTAGTATTTTGTTACAGACAGAAATACAGACAATCGTCCATTATTAATAGATGATGCTAGTTGATAACATTCCTTACGAAATGATAACGTCAATAGACTTTGATTTCATTCTATCTTTTGTGCGTTTGTGAGCATTACTCTCAGATTTAGATCAAGCTTTCAAAGGAGGAAGCGTCGCTGCGACTAAAGCGGTTTTTGGTTGCGTATACACACTTAAGTATTAATTTCTTTCTAATTAAATGATAAGTAAATATTATCTACACCTATTTATTGATTACGTAATAAAATCACATAGTAATTAAGAGGAAGCGTAATTAAAGTTCTGTTAAAACCATTTTTGTGCCGCGATTGGGCTCTTGCATCCCGTCAAAGCATCAAACGTTCAAATTCTTGGCAAAAAACGGTTACCTTCTCTTCTCTTTATATTAATAGACAGATGATTATTAATATTTCGATTAATTGGTTATACGCAAATACAATAAAACATATGCATGAAGCAGAAAAGTAATTGCCTATCAAATTATATATCCATTGATTCTACCCCCTCCTCTCTCTCTCTCACTCACTCTCTCTCATTTTCTCTCTCTCTCATTTCTCTCTCTCTCTCTCTCTCTCTCTCCTCTCTCTCTTCTCTCTCTTTCTTCTTTAAATCTAGTCACCTAGGAGCATCTCGCATCGAAAAAACAAGGGTTCCATAATTAGTGACCAGCCCCTCTCTTGTCAATCTGGAGCGATAGGTGTAGCCACAGTTAAGTTACGTAAGGAAGTTGGGGGGACATTGGATATACGATGTTATCAGCTGCAATTGAGATCGGAACTTACGCTGATTTGGTTCGCATAGAGTACTCTCACCTGGAAAATCATATTTTCCCTCTAGGCGATGAATGCTAGCGTATGAGTGTTGCTATTATAATTCCGAGAATCTTATACAACACATAAGTATGACATCAATTCTTAACTTAATTTAAGTAAGACCTGGTGGTTCACTGAGGAAAGGTTTTGTAATATAGATTAACTAGGCATTGAATAGCATATATATCTTTAGTGGATTAACTCTACTCTTCTCGCGTTATATAGATGCGATCTTTGATCTTTGTGGCTGTATAGCTAAACGGGATGGTCTCGTCCTTCTTCTGTATTTTACTCTAAATGAAGACGGAGTATCGTACAGTTTTACAACAACTCTATGGAGTGATGGTGCGTTTACATAGCGCCAGCAATTGCGTGGCCAATATAATCAATGTGTGTACGAACGACTTTCTCTGTTCCTTTTTATGTTGCTCACAGTTGTGTTTATTTATTTGGTTGTTTAGTTTTTTGTTCTTTAGCTGGTTCTGTTTTCTGTTCAGGGTTTTTACGCACTGTATAACCGGGAAATGAAAAATTTCCGCAGGGTGGCGGTGTTTCTCTCTTCTTGGTAATAATACTAGGTTTAGTCTCCTTAGCCAGATTTAGGGGATCTGTCTGTTATCTCAAAGTTCCCAGAGATATGTTTTGCATTTCATTCTCTCGGACAGATTTCCTGTGTTGTGCGTATACCATTTTAGTCGCATTTAGTTATCACCTTTTGTTGTTACACAAACCAAACGCGGAAGTAAGGCGAACGAGAGCCATGCCGGACACTGCTGGAGAGAGTAGAGGTTAAAGAAATAAGTCATCGGGGGGCTTCTAGTCAGCGACGTGGAGTCTTACCCCTTTTCAATTTTAGTCGCTAAGACTTAGAACAAGGAGATTGTTTTTTTGGGCGTCTGAGGAAGCGCCACT
>CM042143.1:117106719-117109219 GCA_023376005.1 Doryteuthis pealeii | reverse complement strand
ACACACACATATATATAATATATATATATATATATATATATATATATATATATATTGATACGTTCTGTCAAAGAACATCGAAGAAATAGATCTTTTTACAACAAGTCTCTTTTTTCTACATTAAAAATCTTAGTTTAACCAGGAATCGAACTCCAAGCATAAATGCCGATTGTAAGAACGAAGCAGCCTATACAATCGAGCAGTCTCTTTGATGTAATATCACTAAGATTGTTCTCGTAAATGCAAGCGTTGTTTTTCTATCATTTTTCTTCTTATTATTATTATCATTGATATCATTGAATTATTCCTACTGCTGCCGCTCTAAGAATGGGAGTTGTTGGCTTTTTATCTGCAGTCACTTGAAAGTAGTGCCTTCATTTCCCTATGAATATGCAATACTTCAGCGTCACAAAGGACTCAGTTCAAGAAACGCCTCCTGGGAGGATGACGCGTTGGTTAGAGTCGATTTTATTACGTGGAAGAATTGTTTCATCTTAAAAGCAGGACAAAGAAATATGTCTCTTCACTTTTCTTCCGTTTTGTCGACGCCACATGTCTGATTCCTCATTTTCATCATCATCGTCATCATCATCATCATGCTATTATTACAATCTTCATGATAATGTATCCGCACTAATTTATCTTAATATATGTATTACGAATATTGTCCTTATATATATATATATATAATATATATATATATATATATATATATATGCAGAAATATATCTATCTATCTATATCTATCTATATATATATATATAATATAATATATATATATATATATATAAAGAAAAGTTGACTTACCGGTGAATTTGGTAGAATTCAGAGGGGTAAGTCAGCGATATCAAATACAAAGTGCTCAATACTAAATAGAACAAATTTATTATAAAATGGGTACAGGAGATAACCTACTCGAGTTTCACCATAAGGGTCTTCAGGGTTAAATCCACTGAATTAATCGGGACACCGATTAATAGCAGTCGATCTCACGTGTGTGGTCAATCCATTAACGAACATTTTAATGCATTGACCACACACGTGAGATCGACTGCTATTAATCGGTGACTCGATTAATTCAGTGGATTTAACCCTGAAGATCCTTATGGTGAAACTCGAGTAGGTTATCTCTTGTACCCATTTTATAATATATATATATATATATATATATATATATATATATATGTGTTGTGTGTGTGGTGTGTGTGTGTGTGTGTGTTGAAAAAATAATTAAATGAAGGAGGGAAGAATTTGAATGGAAAAAAACATTTAATGAAATGCCGACACAGAAAATTTCCAGGACTGGTGTCACAAATTTTTTATTTAAAATCCAAACTGCAAACTACAAGTTATCTCCTTCAAAGTAACCCCCCCCCGTAGTCTGTTGCACTTCCCCACCCTTCTCTGTCACGCACTCCTAGAAGTATTCTTCCGGAATTCTCCGTAGTTTTGTCGTCAAGGGCTTTTTGATGTCATGCACTTTCTCAGTGCGTGTTCCCTTGATGACCCCCTTGAGCTTGGGGAAGAGGAAAATCTCATGGACCCAGGTCAGGTGAGTAGGGAGGTTGCTCCACCACTGTGGTGTTCTTCTGGGCCAGGAACTTTCGGATACGCAGTGGGCACAGGTACGTTGTCATTGTGAAGCAACCACGAGTTGTCACATCTCTTGCCTCTTCTGGTACGCTCAACGAAGCAAACGCTGCAGTATCTTTTTAATGACATGCTGGTTGATCGCCTGACCCTATGGCAAGAACTCGCAGTGGATGATGCCTCTCACATCGAAGTTTTCTGACATACTGGAACTTTTCTGACATACCTAGTAATGAGTTTTAACTCAACGTGTTGTGTTGGTTTTGTGTCATGGTACCAGACACATTAAATAGGTAAGAAACAAAAGAGACTATAACGAATATGGACTACGCAAATGACCTGGCACTTCTTCCAGCTATACGCCCACGTGCCCTTATTACACAAACCATACCATAAGCTGGACACCGTGGAAGAAGCGGGAACGAACTCATGAGTGATGTTCTCCTGTGTAAACTTGGGCACGTCAGTGTGAGCCGTCCACCATTACCTACATCAACCAGCTCTACGTGGATACGGGATGGTGCGCAAAGGACCTCCTATGGACGATGAATAATAGAAAAGTTTGGCGAGAGATTGTCATGGGTATTAGTGCTGCTAGCACGACAGGATCATGATGGGGAATCTAGGCCAAGTGCTTCGCTGAAGTTTTATAAGTAACAAAACTCTCTTACGTATTTACTATTCTGGGAGAGTTTCTCTTTCAATTATTTCGCCTTGTGTAGCGTAATTATAATGGTCTACGGGGAATTTGGGGATTGAAAATAAAACGGTATTCGGATTTCTGGAGAAAGAGAAGAAAAAGAAATGAGAACAAAGGTTGAAATTCGGAAGACACACTCAACGGGTGCCGACGAATGACCCCGGAAATAAATTTAAAAAAAAGATTTCCGGTTTTTTTTTTTCGGCCAAG
>CM042143.1:117089219-117101719 GCA_023376005.1 Doryteuthis pealeii | reverse complement strand
TTATATACATTTTCAACCTAAGACTAATTTTCCATATTTTTGTTATCGTAAGATTTATTAATAAAACATTTCATATCAAATGCGTTTATATTCGACTTACAATGCTGTGGTCTGTCATAACATTTTTGCATAAACATATAGGATTACAATTTACCACTGCAAGTAATATTTCTTACTGGGAAGACATCCCTTATCTCACCAATCGACAAGATCCTATTCGTGACGTTTATTTCCCATGTATACTTGTCTTGTCTTTTCTTTAATATAATCGATCCACAAACAGACGTAAACTATATAAATATACAATAATAAAGAGATGTATAATATTATAAATGAACACTTAGTATAAATATACACACAATAGTTTGTTGTCTGGTTGGTTGGATTTTACAACATTTTATCTCTTTTTTATGTGATGAGACCTAATATGAATAGTTCTAATAATTCGGACTGTTGACCTCATCTTTATTGAGTATAAACACAACTTTCAGGCCACTGTAACATCGGGCGCTTTTTTAGGTGCTTTTCATTAATTATTTTAACCAGCAAAATAAAAACACGCCCTCTGGGTGACGTAAAATAAATATTGCCGGAGGGGATGGGAGTTGAACATTTAATATCAGAGAGTTTGTATCATAAATAAAGTAAAATCATCAAATTTATTAAAAGAGTAAAAAATAAAATAAACTTATTAACGGAGTAAAAAATAAAATAATTGAAATGGAAACTTAGTTCTGATAACTTTAAATATATATTAAAATAAAACAAACTATATATAGATAGATAATACCAAGTATATATTTATTAAAACTTGTTTAAAAACCAATGAGGACTGTCTAATATTGCATGCTCAAATTTTGAGTGTATTTATTCTACGTTATGACGTTTTAAGTAGTGTGACGTAATCAGTGACGTCGTTTTTATTACAGACAAAAACCCGGAAGCGAATCTTCATTATTAATAGATTGTGACCTGATTCAGGGGTGGAAATTAGAAAAAGAAAGAAAGAAAGAAAAACGGAAATACTTAGAAAATATTTTTTGTCGGCGATCAGAATCTATGGAAAGAAAAAAAAAAAGAATAAAAGTAATTTTTTCACTGAAACGGTAAAGATAATAATCAGCAATAATATTGACCGCTAGTGTATCTAGTGCAAGGCCGCGATTGAGATGTCCGTAGCGGGGGTGGAATCTTAAGTAGGTCAGAAGACCCGTGGGGTGAATCCAGTCAAGTAGCCGGAAGAGATAGCACATGGATTAGTCAGCGGTACTTATCCTCTGATACGCGAGACGATCCTTTGAAGTAGCTTGACTGATGTCGCTCGGAAGAGATTGATCATGATTGTCTGGAAGACACTTAAGCAAAGATAAAACTCTTGTTGAAAATCGGAAGTAAAGAAAATTCCTAATATCTCCACGCTGACCGGAAATAAGAATTTCCGATTGAAATATTATTTAAACTGAGACGATCTTGACGAGAGATCAGAACGAAGCCGGGCGTGCTTGAGAACGGTAGCTAAGAAAGCTTGAAGTGTGAACGTAAAGATCCTGTTACCGACAGATAGACTGACTTCAGCCAACATTGCCGCGTAAGGTTATTCCGACCAGAACACATTGAATTGAGGTCCATCACTCCCCCGTCTTGAGAAGTAATTATTTGTATTCTTGCATTTTTTTAATATAAATGTTGTTGATTTTTTAAGAAGAAAAAGAGTCGTTATACTTTTTTTTGTGTGTGACCAATCGGACGCCATTAATCTCGGAAATCAGTTTCTATAGCAGATTTCTAGTCGTTTGAGATCTTAGCACAACGTGGGGCATTCGGCTAGACTTCCAGCAAATATAGAGACCCTGCAATCCTTGGTTGATGCAGAAAATCCGATCTTGACGGCCAATTTCGGAGATTCTGTGAGCCCTTCAGCTCGGGAGGACCGACGGGTTATATTTGGTGCCTTAATGACCCAGGATTTTTCGACCGGACTGTGACCACAGAAGAAAAAAAAAACCTCAAGAAGAAACCACCCCAGGAACCCAGACAGCAAGGACGCTGAAACGTTGAGACCCAGGAACCCAGGAACCCAGGAGCTTTGAACGAGACGACAGTTTTTAAAAGAAAAACAAAAACAAAAGAGACTCAGTCAATTTGACTTTAAAAAAAAATAATTCTGAGAGAACCAGCAACCCAGAAACTGAGGAGGCAAGGATCATTTAAAGGTAGGACACTCTTTTGGTTTTTCCCTTTTTCTTTGTTATCATATATCTCTTGCCAGTGTTTTTGAGTATAATGAGTGTGGCGGGTCTCAAGATAGTTTGAATAGGGGGTGTCAGGAAGCTGATGAGGGTGGATTAGGAAGAGGAAACCTTCATAGGATATTAGGTGGATGCGAGTGCCAGTGTTTAAGGGCGATTCTACCAGACTGCAAGACTGGATAGAGTCGATAGAAAAAAAGAAATTGATCTATGGACTATCGAGAGAGAATCGGTGCTGTTAGCATTTGAGGCAACAGCGGGACCGGTTTCGAAATCCATAAGAAGATGGATTGAAGAAAGTCCCGGTTTGGGATGGGAAGACTTAAAAGGGAGAGTGGTAGAAAAGTATGCTAGTGTTCGTACCGAGATAGAGGCAAATAGGAAGTTACTTAGGCTGAAGCAGGAATCTGGGGAAACTCCTTCAGAGTTAGGTGAGAGAGCGGCCGAATTGGCGTTGCTTGCCTACCCGGAGGAGGCGGCTCGGGGATGTAAGGTGATCCAGGCCCAGCTGGTGGACCTATATGTAGATGCCTTACAGGACGACGAAGTGAGAAATGAGATACTTCGTGGGAGACCGGCCAGGTTGGCCGATGCGTTAGAGCTAGCCCGAGATGGAGAGAGATTCTGGGATCGATCTCGAATTAGAAAGAGCCAAGCTCAGGAAAGGATTCAGGAAGGAGCGAGAAATATTTGGGAAAGGAGGGTCCCAGGTCCAAGAGGGGGCGGAGAATACTCCAGGAAATAAATGAAGATTGGGAGGAAGAAATAGACCCCAGGCGTGAAACATGGTCAGTGTGGCGTGGATTTCATAATCCCCACCGAGACATAACAGGACAGTGTGTTGGACCTGTAAAGGTGAAGGACATAGGTCTATGGAGTGTCCTTCAAAAAGAAATAGACAAGAAGCTGGGTGGAATAAAAAAATAATGATAGGTCTAGGGAATCTCCATTGGTTAGGCCCAAACCTGTCCCAAGGAAGCAGGGTAACGCCTATGGAACAATCAATGTGATAAGAACTAGGGTAGCCCCAACTAGAAAGATAAGCCTCAGATGTTGGAACTGTGGACAACCAGGCCATATGTCTGCCAACTGTCCTCATAGGAAGTGCTGGGTTTGTGATCAGTTAGGTCACGTTAAGAAGTCCTGTCCCAGGCGAAGAAGAGAAAACAGGACTGGGTATAAAACGAAGTGTTGGAAGTGCTTTCGATTGGGCCACATTAGCAAGTACTGTTTTAGTGGAACAGAAAGTAAGATAGAGTCGGAGAGTTGTGACTCTGAGGTAGGAACAGATGATGAAAATATCTGTTGCCAGTCCCAATGTCTGGAAAGATACAGGGCTGGAGAAAACGTAAGTCAGAAGAAAAGGCTCAGTATTTCGCTCTTAACTGGGGAGAAACAACTGACCTGTAGAGTTAGAGTAGGAAAATTAAAGTAGAAGCTTTAATTGACTCTGGGGCGTCCGTGTCATTGATTAGTAGGGTCGTTTATGATCGCGTGAAGACCCGGAAGGAATTAAGGAAATCAAACCTAAGTATTAGTCAGGCTAGTGGTGAAGATTTGACAGTATTAGGTATGACATGGCTACCATTGAGAGTAGGTGGGGTGGAAAGAACCACAAGCTGTATGTAGTACCTGGTTTGCACAACGAGATAATTTTAGGGAGAGACTGGCTAGGACGAAATAGGGCACAGTTGACGTTTAACCCCCCAATGTTGTCAGTGGGTGGGGTAGAGGTGTCCCTAGGGGGCGGTGAAGAAAAGGTAGTAGGAATACTAGCCAAGAAGGATGTAAAATGTCCGCCCAGAAAGATAGTCGCAAGTAAAGGTGAGGGAGAGGAAGTAGTTCCTATCTCCCAACTACGAGAGAGACTTGGAAAAGAAGAAAGTGTAGAGAGTGAGCCTGAGTTGCCACTCAAATTGAGGATAAGGGGGAGCACAGGCGTTGAAACTTCAAGGGGGAGTAGTGCTGGCCCCCAACAATGAGTAGGTAAGAAGGTAATGGAAAAGTGAATAATGTCTTGGGTTGTTCGCGTGTGCTGCCGTTCGTGTGGAAGGGCCCCCATGCGGGGGGTGGTGCTCGCGGATATTTTGAGACTGAATTCACCAAGCATTAGGGTAGGTAACCGAAGAGATAGATATCTGTATGAATTGATAGAAATACTAGTGGTGGTTACCTATAAGTAAAATAGGAGACTCACTCGTCTCTTGTAAGGATGAATAAAACGAGTGAGGTGATCATAGCCAGATCAAGGTGGCTGATAGTGATAGACTTAGGGCTGTATGTGGAGATATTGACCAGGTTGGTAAAAGAATTAGCTGAACTTAGGAAAATTAAAGTTCACTGAGAGATAATTCATTCGGATGATGATAAGGTTGTTAGATTTTTGGAACAGGAGACTTCTGTGGTAGCATACCAGGGGAAGAAAATGCAGAATTATTTGAAAGGGGGTAGAGTTGTTGCAAACCAAACCAAAAAGAGCGGTGGTACCCATAGTGGGAAAAGCCCTAAGTGTGTTGTTCGGAACAGTATCCGAAAGCGACAAGAAAATTGAAAGATGTAAAAGAGAGTCAGAAAGTGTTAGCCCAGGTAGCTAAGGAAAGCGTATCCATTTTAAACATGACAAGGGTGGAGTTAGCTAAGAACAGAGGCACTATAAATTGACTTATTGGTAGTATGGAGACCTTGCAGGGAGAAGTGGGGAATGTGACAGACAAGTATAGTAACCCCTGGTTATCTTAGAAGTATTCTCGTAGGTATACGGGCAGGGCTCTCTCATCATTTGAGATTGCCAGTTGACCCCACTAAAGAATTGTGGATGTATTATAGTGCCTTGGGCTGTGTTACTTGTTTTAGAAGATGATAGACTGTTGGTATTGTTATCCGTTCCCCTACTGGATAGAGATAGTATTTTTGAAAGATATCAGGTGATGAATTGACATCTCCCATAACCCCGGGTAGACCAGACACTTGGAGCAGTTGCTCGATATAAAATTGAAACTGAATTTCTCGTTTAAGCTTGGTTCGACTAGAATTCCTGCTGTTGTCAGAGGTAGAAGCAATAAGGTGTAAAAGTGATGTCTTAGGAACTTGCGACTCTGTGAGTCCCATATATGTAATGGATAATCGTAAGTTGTGTATACTAGAGTTATACAAAGAGAAGTTTCAGGAAAAAAAGAATCAATTTTTAACTTATTGGGGACCAATATTAGCGATTGGGTGGAGTTGTGGAAACCCCTAGTGAAGGATTTTCGGAGGCAACGTTAAGAAAGATACCTAAGCTTTTAGGGCCAGTTGAGAGGATTGATTTAGACCAGTTACAGGATAGGTTAAGTTCAGTAGGGACATCGAATTCAGTGTGGAAGGGAACGTCGGGGATGGTGATAAACTGGTCGGTTATGATAGGAATTTGGCTGATCATAGTGATGGTACTATCAGCAGTATTCTTGTTGAAAAGACGTAGGAAAGTATTAAGCAGGAAAAGAGCACTGGCAGGTGTGTGTGAGAGCAAGGAGGGAAACCCACTAGGTGTTTCTGTGTAAGGCAAGGGAAACTCAAATGAACCATTGCCAATGATTGATACAAAAAAAAAACTCTTGACGAAGGACTGAAGGCTGCTGTTAAAGCAAAAGCTTGTTGCTAAATATATGTGTGCGTGTGTGTACACATATATTACATGTGTTGATATTCTGAACATAATCTACGGATTGGATTGAGTAATTGGTAAGGAGCGCTGAGAGCTCTGTTTGAATTCTATCCTACTGCATAAAAAGAACATTTGAAAGAAAAAAAAACTCTACTGCATGATTAGTAGAAAGAAAATTAATATGAACGAAAAAAAAAACTGAGAAAGAACTGGAACAATTGCATGATCAAGGAAGAAGTAAAGACGTTTTCTGTTTCTACTGCATGATTAGTAGAAACCTTATGTATGAATTATTTTTAACTTACCAGTTGGTAGGTGGGTTGATATGTCATTTACAAGTAAATGACAAAAGGCGAAGGGAGTGATGTGACCTGATTCAGGGGTGGAAATTAGAAAAAGAAGAAAGAAAGAAAAACGGAAATACTTAGAAAATATTTTTTGTCGGCGATCAGAATCTATGGAAAGAAAAAAAAGAATAAAAGTAATTTTTTCACTGAAACGGTAAAGATAATAATCAGCAATAATATTGACCGCTAGTGTATCTAGTGCAAGGCCGCGATTGAGATGTCCGTAGCGGGGTGGAATCTTAAGTAGGTCAGAAGACCCGTGGGGTGAATCCAGTCAAGTAGCCGGAAGAGATAGCACATGGATTAGTCAGCGGTACTTATCCTCTGATACGCGAGACGATCCTTTGAAGTAGCTTGACTGATGTCGCTCGGAAGAGATTGATCATGATTGTCTGGAAGACACTTAAGCAAAGATAAAACTCTTGTTGAAAATCGGAAGTAAAGAAAATTCCTAATATCTCCACGCTGACCGGAAATAAGAATTTCCGATTGAAATATTATTTAAACTGAGACGATCTTGACGAGAGATCAGAACGAAGCCGGGCGTGCTTGAGAACGGTAGCTAAGAAAGCTTGAAGTGTGAACGTAAAGATCCTGTTACCGACAGATAGACTGACTTCAGCCAACATTGCCGCGTAAGGTTATTCCGACCAGAACACATTGAATTGAGGTCCATCACTCCCCCGTCTTGAGAAGTAATTATTTGTATTCTTGCATTTTTTTAATATAAATGTTGTTGATTTTTTAAGAAGAAAAAGAGTCGTTATACTTTTTTTGTGTGTGACCAATCGGACGCCATTAATCTCGGAAATCAGTTTCTATAGCAGATTTCTAGTCGTTTGAGATCTTAGCACAACGTGGGGCATTCGGCTAGACTTCCAGCAAATATAGAGACCCTGCAATCCGTGGTTGATGCAGAAAATCCGATCTTGACGGCCAATTTCGGAGATTCTGTGAGCCCTTCAGCTCGGGAGCGACCGACGGGTTATAAGATTACCTTAAAATAAGTCATCTTTAGACGATTACCCATGAATTCAAACGTTGAGTTATTTTATGCCGAAAACATTTTTTTTTAATTCATTTCTGTTGGGTATTCAACTTTTTAACTCAATTTTTTAAACAATTTCTTTTATATAACCCATAGATGTAAGCCTAACAGAAGTTATCACTCCGGGTTAGAGTGAACCTGGGAGTAATGTCTATGAAGGGGTACTCCACACTACCCAGATCTTCAGAATTGGAATTTCACCATTAGATGCAGTTTAATGTCATACCCAGGACACTAAGATATAATTTTCATGCCGAGATTACTTTCTTTTTTTGTCATTTTTTTGTATTTGATTATTTTTCTTTAGATGGAATGATAAGAGGTACAACCACTCCGGGTCACAGTGAACATGGGAGTAATGGTAATGTAGAGGTACTACGCACTCCATAGAGCTCCAGAATTGGAACTTCATTATTAGATGCATTTTAACGTCATACCCAAAACACTAAAATCCACAGCCATCGCCTTCTAGCCTATATAATGATAAAAATTTTAGCAAGTATACCGTAAAGACAATAAGGTTGGGACAATCATATAGGTGATAGGGCTTAGGCTACGAAATTATTGATCCATCTTTATTTCTAAAAATCCACCTTTATAAGTGACATCAGTTTACATTTGGCTGCCATAGCTATAAGGTGCCCAGTGAGGATCGACATCTCTGTACTCGTTTTAAAATATGAGATTGAGAATGCTAACGTTCGCCACGATGGCAGCTGAACATGATACGCTCGCCTTCAGAAGTGTGTTTCATTGTGGTACAATGGATAGCAAGTTAGACTCAATAATCTATAACTACTGATTAGCGAGTTCGATCCTTGCTGTATACCTCATACTTGCGACTTTGCCGCTCACCCAACCCGTGGTAAACGGGTCAAGTTAATACCTCCACCCGCTTTCGGATATAGAAATATAATTATGTATATACCATATGATGTTGTTCTTTTATAATACCTATTTCCCCTAAAATAAATCTACCTGCAAAATAAGATCTGGTGTGATTTTTCAGGATAATCTATACCTATATAAAGGGCAGTTGTGTGTATTTGTATGTACGGAGGAAACTTAAAAAATAAAACAATTAACGACAAAGTAAATATATATACACGTTAAATATCACCAAGGATTGGTTTTTGAGCAAAAATAATAGATTTGATTTATATTCCTGAATATAATTAAAAAATGAAATTTAAATGACAGCATGGATTTTTTTTTCATTTAATATTTTAGATAGAAGACATTAACATTTTTTTTCAGAGTAGCTGGATCAATGCAAGTTTATTTTTTTTTTTTTTTTTACAAGGGGATTTAAATGAGACATGTCACGAGGATTCAACTCACGATTCAGTAATTGCTGCAGACTAACTAAAAAAATCCCTTTCTACCCAGGCGATGCCGGGTAGCCGCTGATACTTTTGATATAATCCTACCCTTACCTTTCTTTTATTCCTTTACCATTTTGCAGTTTTTGTTTATTTCTCCTCTGTCATCTTCTTTCTCACTTTCTTTCTTTCATTTCATTCTTTCTTTCTTTCTTTCTTTCTTTTCTTTCTTTCTTTCTTTCTTTCTCTTTCTCTAATGCTTTCTTTCTTTCTTTATCTTTATTCATTATTTTCTTTCTTTTCTTTTTCGTTTTTTGTTTTTTTTCTTTCTTTCTTCTTCTTTCTTTCTTTTCTTTCTTTCTTTCTACTTCTCTCAAGCTATCCTCATTCAATCTTTTCTTTCTTGTTCTCCTTTTTTTCTTCTTTCTCTTATTTTTTTCTTTCTCTTCTTTCCTTCTTTCTTTCTTTCCTTCTTCTTTCTCTTTCATTCTTTTCTTTCTTTTCTTTCTTATTCCTTGTTTCCTTTCTTTCTTTTATCTCTCTTTATTCCGATTATTCAATTATAGCTTAGCGCGAAATTTCTCCACTATTACCCCGCCAATATTTATAGTGTAATTATCAGGCAGCGAGAAGTAAGTAGTTGATATTTGCGTGAATCACGCTTTGCGTGGAATTTTATTTGATTCATGGGTTAGGTGATTGATATTGGGGTTCATTTTTTGCTTTGAGATTATGAGAGTTATAATAAATAAATCACGAATAGGATGTATAGTCAGGTTTGCTTTCGGAAAAACAGATGGAAAAAATATGCAAGGTGTAAATGAAGATATTCACATAGGTAAGAATGAAAGATGAATAAATAGGTATGGACTGAATAAGATATTTCATGAGGCATGAACACACACACACACACACACACACACACAACACACACACACACACGCGGCACGCACGCACCCTATCGCACCCACTCGCACACACACATATCATAAACATACACACACGCAGACACACACGCTGATATACACACCACATACACATTCACACACACACACACACTCACACACACTCGTACACACACACACACACACACACTCGCACAGACACATACATAAACATATACACACACATGCACTCTCTCTCTCTCTCTCTCTCTCTCTCTCTCTCTCTCTCTCTCTCTCTCTCACACACACACACACACACACACACACACACACAGGCAACATAGATATGAAAAGTTTTAACGGATATTAAAAAATAGATGAATAAATGTAGAATATTTGTTAAGAAGCGTTAAAAAGTATATAAGATGGTTGTTAGGAAAATAGATATTGGCACTGACAAAGATAAGACGATCAACTTCATATATATATATATATAATATATATATATATATATATATATATATATAGCTGGAGTAAAAATTATATAATATCCGTTATATAATATACATTATAGAAGACGGACAATTTGAAAAGATTTTATTGCGCAAAGGTCTTCACATCAGTACTACTACCTAGCCAGACCATCTAGATATTATACTAGAGCCTTTTTAACTAATGAAATGGAATATTAAAAAATGTATTTTAGTAGCATATATTACACTGAACTCAATTATCGACGGTTCGAATATGATATCCTATTTCACTAAAAGCCATATTAGTAATACCAATGTTCCTTACTTTAAGAATAATTTTCATATAGTCAAATTGTGCGTCTCGATATTTTGCGTAATGTTACTTGAATCTTTTTATTCATCGACTCATATAATGAATATATATATTTACCAACCCCTCCGCACGAGCAGGATGTGACACAAGGTCAATTTCTTAAGCGGAGTTCAACAGGTTTGAATTCAGAGTTTTCTTTCTCCTAGACCGGTTTCCTCACCAAGGTTAAAGAGCCCAGTCTGCCCTACTATTTATCCATAGCTGAAGGGAGGGTACGATTCATACCTTTCCCAAGGATATTAGCGCTTATTGAAATGCAATTACCACATCCAGGATTTGAACTCGGGGCGACGAGTCCATTTCCCCTGACTTTAACCATTACACCACGCGCTTCATATAATGAATATATGCATTCAAATCTTATTGTATATTACCCAGTTGCTAAAAATTGAACTAGTGGCCAAAAGGTTCCGTGTTCCCTCAACAACCCGTCGCATGAGTAGCAACATATATATATATATATATATATATATATATATATTATATATATATATATTAAGAAATTTGAAAAAAACAAGTTTTCCCAAAAATAAGATGAATTTATTTATCGACGCTTAAACGTTTCGGTTTCTTTAAACCTTCATCAGGATGTATTATGCGTGAAGAAATTGATGGATGTTAAATAAATTCATCTTATTTTTGGAAACTTGTTTTTTCAAATTTCTTAATATTGTCGGATTTATTCCATATTTACTCCCATATGTATATATATATATATATATATATATATATATATATATGTGTGTGTGTGTGTGTATGTGTGTGTGTGTGTGTGTGTGTGTGTGTAAACTCTAACTTACGGTTTTCCTATCGTCTTAATTTTTACACTTAAAGAAAAAAGAATGAAATCTTAAAATGTTAATCCTGAAATCCTAGCAAATATCTAACACCAAGGATAACAAAGATGTCATTACTCTGAACAAATAATAAAAACAAATAACATCAGAAAAATTTCAGTTAAATTATCTGCCCCTGTGGGTGAATCGCCAATATACGTTATTGGCGCCAAATTAAAGTCCTTGACGAAAGCCGTCGACCAGGCGAGACGCATTTTCATGCGCTCCTATACCTTGTCACCATCAAGTGGAATGATATTCCAGCGCTCACCTTTACCTTGTCAACCAGCGAGTCAACTGATAGTCCAGCGCTACCTTGCCTTCAATCTCAGCTAGCAAATGCCACAAATTTGCAACCCCCCTTTTTGTACCTTTTGAATATATGTTTCTTTAACTTCAATTGTTTTTATCGTCTTCTTTCCTCCGAAAGTACTAGCTTACGATCGGGAAGTTTTACTTTTCCAGAATATCTCTTAATAGCTTATAATGACTAGCAGCAGAAAACACCCCCCGGGCTTCGTAAAAATTAATTTTTGAAAGACATTGCCTGATAGGCTGGGAGTTAAAAAATTAATGTCAGAGGGTTTGTATCATAAGTAAGACAAATCCTCATATTTATTAAAGGAGTAAAAAAAATAAAAAAATAACAAATTTGAAATGAAAACTGAGCCCCGTCCCTCTCAAATAAAATGTTGCATGCATGTAATAATCAAACAATTATTTTGAATATTTTCCACAGCAATTTTAAATAAAATCGTAGGTATTTATTTATTTGTAAACTTTTTAGTTAACGTCTTGTTACTGTAAAAAAAAGAGAAAAAAAAGACGAGAGTAAAAAACAATTTTTAAAATTGCTTACTCAAATTTTGGGTGTATATAGCATAAGAATATTGTGACATAAGCTGTGACATAGAGCTATGACGTAGTTTTTGTTACAGACAGAAATACAGACAATCTCCATTGTTAATAGATGATGCTTATTGATAATCATTACCTTACGAAATGATAATGCCAATAGACTTTATTTCATTCTATTTTTGTGCGTTTGTGAGATTACTCTCAGATTTAGATCCAAGCTTTCAAAGGAGGAACATCTGGACTAAAGCGGTTTTGGTTGCGTATACACACTTAAGTATTAATTTCTTTTCTAATTAATGATAAGTAAATATTATCTACACTATTTATTGACTACGTAATAAAATCACATAGTAATTAAAGGAAGCGTAATAGTTCTGTTAAAACATATTGTGCCGGCAATTGGCCTCTGCATTCCGTCAAAGATCAAACGTCGAAATTCTTGGCAAAACGATACCTTCTCTTCTTTT
>CM042143.1:117074219-117079219 GCA_023376005.1 Doryteuthis pealeii | reverse complement strand
ATTTCACATAGTGCTAATACCTTTGGGAAAGGTGGGAATTCAACAATTGTTCCTCCAGCTATGGATAAATAGTATGGAAGACCGGGATTTTTAATCTTCGATAGGTGACCAGTCTAGGAAATGGACAACTATGAATTCAAACCCTTAAACTCCGCTTAAGAAATTAACCTTAAGTCATATCCTACTCGTGTGGAGTTGTTGGGCAAATATGTATACCAATTTTGATAATACAGCAAAATGCTATATGCACAAACCAGAACCAGAAAGAAACTTTGAGATTCAGATGGAACACCTTATCCGAGCCAAAAGACCGGGCCTAGTATTAAAAAGAACAAGAGAACTTGCCAGCTAGCATATTTTGCAGTTCCAGCAGATCATAGAGTGAAGATGAAAGGAAATTTAAAGAAAGACAAATACCTGGACTTTGCCAGAAAATAGAAAAAATATGGAATAAGTGATTATGGAATACGCGATTACTGTTATTACAATTAATATTAATGATATTTCTGAGAATGAAGAGTTTATTTATTTGAGTGGAGAAAAATTATAGTATGGTGTAAAATAATAATATTTCTGTTAAAAATTGTTAAAATAAAATAGATATATTCGGGATTATTTTTGAACATTTTTGAAATTTAGTAATTGCTGTATGTAAAATCACACGACAGACACACATACACGTACAGAACATAAACACATATGACACATACACATATGGATACATATATCTACTTATCTAACGTGCATACGCTCCATATACATAATGGATACTTTCACTAATAAAAAAATTAGCTTTTCATGGAGATATATGTATGGTGATTTTATTAATATGTGAAGCCATAAACTAGCGATGCATTGTTATATGAAATGGAAATGTTTGATACAGAAAACCATGGATCAGTGTACAGGATTAGAATATGGTTAGCTATAGGGTTTTCTATCGAACCATTACACTGTTTTTAATTCAAACACACACACACACACACACACACACCACACACAAATATATATATATATATATATATATATATATTATATATATATATTAATACTAGCAAATATATGCACTCCGGGTGCAAGTATTTAAGTTTTAATTAATAAAATATCATATCAAATTAGAAAGGCTAATGAAACTAAAATAGAATGCAGATAAAAAATTTGAAACAGAGGGGGGTATAATCGAAAAAGTAGAACAACTGAAACTTACTCTTCCATCTCTCTCGTCTTCATTGTTATTTCTTCTAATTTAAGTATTTAGTTAAAGAGGAAGTAAAGAATAAAATGACAATTATTTTTTCTTGTTAATGGATTTCATTTAAATTTATTGAAGAGATTTTTGCTATATTCATTAAAATAAAACTAAACAGTTAGAAATCAATAATACTAAGCACATATTTATTAAATTCGATTTTTTATATCAATATGCAAATTACCTTCCCCTTCACACTGTAAACCGCTATTTTTGTATATATAAATATAATTGTATGTTGTTTAGTATGTAGATATGGTTAACAGTATTAATAATGTAAAACAATTTTAATTAATAATGGAGTTTAAAATAAGAATAAAATCCTTGAGAATGTGATGTCAATAACTAAGGAATTGTAACTTGACGATGATATAGTTTCGGTTACAGATAGAAAAGATCACAATCTCCATTATAATAATATATGTATAATCCAAAAGTCCAGAGAAGTAATCTTCCTTACGACATAGGAGTTTTTTTTAAAACAACTTGTCGCAGTTTGAGAGCTCAATGTGTGCTCTTATTGTTAGAGTCACAGAGCAAATTTATATTTAAAGAAATAACAAAAGATTTAGAGATTTTGCATTATAGACTATTTCGGGGAGCTTAGACAAAGTATCTAATTCTCCCGACTCATCGAATGCGTCGGAAGCAGATACTTTGTCTAAGCTCCCCGAAATAGTCTATAATGCAAAATCTCTAAGTCTTTTGTTATTTCTTTAATAATATAAATATATATATATATATATATATATATATATATATATGCTGTAGTGAAAGAAGGAAAGTGGTCAAGAAATGATCAACTCAAACAATCACAGGGTGGTACGTTTCGTCTGTGTGCATCTACTTATTCTACATCACTACACACTCATCCTTGACTACTCCCTTTACTCACATAAATCAATATATCAAACCCATTGTCCTCATGCTATACTGCTAGTGCCCCAGCACTTCAAAACAAACATCCTCTACCCCTCCATCTCAACTGATCCCCCAAAACTCCCCGCTCCTCCTTAGCTACAGCACTCACACTCACCCCTTGACCTCCCGGAACCACACCAACAACAATGTATTTAAATGTATGCTTGCTTTAATAAAGTCTCAGATCGGCTGAGAAAGTCTGTGCATACAGACGAAACGTAGCCACCCGTGACTTGTTTTGAGTTGATCATTCTTGACCACTTTCATCTATCTACAGCATATCGTCGGATCCTAACCCAATCCACCCTTCCTTCATATATATATATATATATAAATATTACCTCGGGAAAACATAAATATTTTTGTGCCCTGAAATTACCACTTCCGCCTGTACTCTAAGTCCAATGCTCGAAAAACATTCTCGACCACAGATGTCGCATTTGGTAAGGCTGTCCCCATGATAGAATTTGATGTTCCGTGTTTTGTTGCCGCTGATTATCTTCTGGAGCTCCTAGCTTCATGGGTTGACCAGGATGACTTCAGACAGAACAGTCCTCTACAGAGACCTATCGCCACTGGAGGCAGTCCTAAACTTAATTTCTCTAGCTGGAAGGCAATGCCAAAGCACCTGAAAACGCACTGGGTCGGCCACCTATCTCTTACCAACAGAGCCTCTGCATTGAAGGGTATCCTTGTATTCCTCCATCATCCATTCGTTGGACATAACCCAGCATCGGAGACGACCTGTCTCCGTAGAAAACACAAGCTGGGAGTTGAGCTCTCTCTAGAACCTGTGTTCTGTGATATACTATACTATATATATATATATATATATATATAATATATATATATGAAGTAGTCAAACAAGTGTTTGAATGGCGAATGCCGACAATTTGTGGAGATTATGTGCTTAGTTAAAGTCGTGCCCTAATTTTGTTAATTGATTAATTATACACTAAATGAATTAGCTGATATCGGTTTAAATGTAAATTCTGGGGAACCAGCTACTGTAGTGGTTAGAAGTCCGCCTGTCAGCCTGACAGGTAGGGTTCGATTCATGCACAAAGCACTGCCTGTCTATAGCTGCTGATGAGGCCTAATGGGCTGAAATGTACATACAGAGAAGACTTTTCTCGATTTGTTTACGCTTTTACATTTAAACACCGATATGTACGCCTAATTCATTTAGTTATAATTAATTAATTAACAAAATTAGGTATGACTTTAATTAAACACATAATCTCTCTCTCTCTCACACACACACACAACACACACCACACCACACACACACATATATATATATATATAAATATATATAATATATATATATATATATAGAATATATATACATTGAATGTCTAATCTTGTTCATATGAAATGTTCAACTATTAGAATCATCTACTATCTCTGTAACAGAAAATGACACATTTTTCCATAGCAAAGTTCATATATACACATATATACTTATGCATATATATTTAAGTTAAGGTAGCGTAGACATGCAGTCACACACAATGATTACCGACAGTTTCCGCCTTGCAAAGTCAGAAACTGTCACCCGTTGACTCCAATTTGTATGTTACCTAACTTATATATAAATTCTCTCTCCGTGATAGGAATGTTTACTTATAAATATAGACACCCATATTATCGTTATAAAATTTTATATACTAACAAGAATATACGTAAGTATTTACGTTTTAATATTATGAAATACATAAAATCAAAAACACTAACGAAATTAGATATGAACGCCTATAAAAAGTTTAAACTTACTTTAATTAAATTCTAATTGATTTCTGAATAAAACAATATTTAAGATAAATAACACCATGTAATTATTTATTAAACCCGATTTTGTTAAAATCAGTGTGAAAATTGCAGAAAGTGTGTGTTCTAAGAAAATATTGAATTCGCTTTTTTATTTAGACAGAACTATTACTACTGAATTGCTCAGATTATGGAATATATTTACTAGTCTTTAGGGAGTCCCAAGACGAAGTAATGGTTAGAAAGCTAGTCTCACAGATTCATTACTACTGAATAGGGAGTTTAAGTCTCGCTGGATACCCCATACTTGTGACCTTGTGTCACATCTTACCCATGGCGAATGGGTTGGCTAAGTAGTACGTCTCAGAGTTGTGTAAATAGTTAGAAATCTATTCTCGCCGAACCATTTGTAATTAATAGCGAGTTCGATCTTAGCTGGATGCCCTATCTTGTGTTCTTGAGTCCCATCCTACCTATAACGGATGGGTTGGGTAAATACATTTACAAGTCGCTGGAGAACCCGTAAATCATTTCCCAAAGAAGAGAAAAAATACTGCAAAGGAAATTGAGGGACGAATATTCTAAAATTGAAAGAATCAAAACCAAGGAAGATCCCACATGTCTACAGCTCGATTTACGCCAAAACCTCCAAGTTGTCACAATAACAGAATGGTTAAAATTGTTCAAAATGCTCAAGTATTAGTGAATTATATCGTTATAACCAGTGATGCGGATAGCTTTTTAATTTCGTGCGTCCTGGGACTCACGGATTGGCTTTAAATGAGTCCCTGGGAAATGTAATGATTCTTAACTAAAGTTTCTTAATAAATGGCAACTAAAGCCATCTAATCCCCTACCTTTAACCCATACAGTGTAATTCGTTTTCAAGAAATATTTGAAATGTATTTACAGTTAGCTGCAAATGGTGGAGGAAGAAAAACACTGGACTCAATGGATACGATTTATCTGCGTCCTTAGATTTTTTAGAAGGTTCCCGAGTCCGAGAAGGTTCCCGAATCCGACAAGAAATACACTGAAGAAGCCAGAGTATATATTCTTT
>CM042143.1:117072857-117074119 GCA_023376005.1 Doryteuthis pealeii | reverse complement strand
GAGAGAGATCCTATACTTGACTAGGGTTTTCTACATAGTTGGTTATCCATGGTTAAGTGAGTTGATTACGGTTTAACGATACGTTATTTTAGGTTTTATTCTGTTCTTGTCCTGTGGTGTGAGTGTTGTTAAGGATCTTTTGATAATTTCATACACTGGTTAAAGAGATATGTGTTCTTAAATTTTGTCTTCTCTTCTCTTGTCGGTCTCGGTCTCATCTTGTCTCAGTATATTTGATTGATCTCTCTCGTGTCCTCGCGTCGTTCTCTACTATTATTATTTATTTCGGGTTTGATATACTAATATTGTGGCGGGAGTTTAGTATTTAGTGTTTATTTCATTGCTAGCTGACGAGTATTGGATATATATGTATGTATTATATTTTTCTGTTTTTGGAGAGTGGCGTTAGATGATGTTATATATATAACATATTTATTTTATAATTTTAGATTCATTGCTATTCACTATCTTGCAATATATCTTGAGTCATTCATACCGTACGGCCAGGTTGTATGGTTGCCGGCACGACGCGTAGTGGGGCGTAGTTTGTTGTTGGTCACATAATATTCACAGCACCCCACGACTATGAGCAACTTTGCACACTTCGCGAGCACTCACATCACACTAGGTACGCATATTGGCGAGTATTTTAATTGCTGTATATGTCTTTAGCCGACAATAGGTCGAATGTACATACAGGGATTGATATTTTCCTAATTTGTTTAGCCTAGCATTTGAACATATATGCCTGCTAAATCATTATATTATTACTAATTAAATTTTAAAATTAGGTGACTTCAATTAAGCACATATCCTCAATATATATATTATTATATGTATATATATATATATATATATAATATATATTATATGGTAGCGAAACATAAGGCGAAAGAAACAGCCAAATCCCACTTTATTTAGATTTGCTTTATCAGTTGTATTGAAATATATTTAATTGTGAATATATTAAACAATATCAGCACAACACACACACACAAAACCAAACACAACACATACACACACACACACACACACACATATATATAATATATATATATATATATATAATATATAATTGAGATTTCTAAGCTTGCAAAATATTTACATGACGATACAAATATGAAAGAATAGCCAGTTGCAGCACGTACTTTGTTCGTTAATTATTATTATAAGGAAAATATATGCGTAGACGAGGGATTTGAAGAAGTGTGTGGACCCGCAAGGGGGCTATATTTTTAGATTTACTTTGTTTATCACCCTTG
>CM042143.1:117057857-117067857 GCA_023376005.1 Doryteuthis pealeii | reverse complement strand
CCAGAAATAAACTTTGAGATTCAGATGGAACACCTTATCCGAGCAAAAAGACCGGGCCTAGTATTAACAAGAACAAGAGAACTTGCTAGCTAGCATATTTTGCAGTTCCAGCAGATCATAGGGTGAAGATGAAAGGAAATTTAAAGAAATAAAAAATACCTGGACTTTGCCTGAAAATAGAAAAAATATGGAATAAATGATTATGGAATACGCGATTACTGTTATTACAATTAATATTAATGACATTTCTGAGAATGAAGAGTTTATTTTATTTGTGTTGGAGGGAAAAATACGTATGGTGTAAAATAATAATATTTCTGTTTAAAAAGTGTTAAAATTAAATAGATATATTGCGGGGATATATTTCTTGAACATTTTGTGAAATTTATTAATTGCTGTATGTAAAATCACACATACAGACACACACACACATACAGATACATAAACACATATGGACACATACACATATGGATACATATATCTACGTATCTAACGTGCATACGCTCACATATACATATAGATGGATACTTTCACTAATAAAAAGATATTGGCTTTTCATGGAGATATATGTATGGTGATTTTATTAATATGTGAAGCCATAAACTAGCGATGCATTGTTATATGAAATGGAAATGTTTGATACAGTAAAACCATGGATCAGTGGATACAGGATTAGAATATGGCGAGCTATAGGGTTTTCTATCACTCACACACACACACACACACACACACACACACACACACACAATATATATATATATATATATTATATAATAATATATATATTATATTACTAGCAAATATATGCACCCTCCGGTGCAAGTATTTAAGTTTTAATGTAATAAAATATCATATCAAATTAGAAAGGCTAAGAAACTAAATAAGAATACAGATAAAAAGATTTAAAACAGAGGGAGTATAATAAAAGATTTTGCAGAGGGAGTATAATAAAAAATAGAACAACTGAACTTACTCTTCCATCTCTCTCGTCTTTCATTGTTATTTTTTCTAATTTAAGTATTTTAGTTAAAAGGGAAGTAAAGAATAAAATGACAATTATTTTTTCTTGTTAATGGATTTCATTTAAGATTTATTGAAAGAGATTTTTGCTTATATTCATTAAAATAAAACCAAACAGTTAGAAATCAATAATACTAAGCACATATTATTAAATTCGATTTTTTATATCAATATGCAAATTAGCCTTCCCCTTCACACTGTAAACCGCTATTTTGTTGTATATATAAATATAATTGTATGTGTTAGTATGTAGATATGGTTAACAGTATTAATAATGTAAAACAATTTTATTAATAATGGAGTTTAAAATAAGAATAAAATCCTTGAGAATGTGATGTCAATAACTAAGAGAATTGTAACTTGAGTAGTGATATAGTTTCGGTTACAGATAGAAAAGCACACAATCTCCATTATAATAAGATATATGTATAATCCAAAAGTCCAGAGAAGAAATCTTCCTTACGACATAGGAGTTTTTTTTAAAACAACTTATCGCAGTTTGAGAGCTCAATGTGTGCTCTTATTGTTAGAGTCACAGAGCCAATTTATATTTAAAGAAATAACAAAAGACTTAGAGATTTTGCATTATAGACTATTTCGGGGAGCTTAGACAAAGTGTCTAATTCTCCCGACTCATCAGATGCGTCGGAAGAATTAGACACTTTGTCTAAGCTCCCCGAAATAGTCTATAATGCAAAATCTCTAAGCTCTTTTGTTATTTCTTTAAATATAATTATATTATATATATATATATAATATAATATATATATATATAATATATATATTATCACCACACGGAAAAACTATAATATATTTTTTGTGCTCCGCTGAAGTTACCAACTCCTCCTGTGACTCTAAAGTCCTATGCTCGAAAAACATTCTCGACCACAGATGTCGCATTTGAAGGCTGTCCCTGGAAGATGTTGATGTTCCGGTGTTTTGTTGCCGCTGCTTTCTTCTGTAGCTCCTAGCTTCATGGTGTTGAGCCAGGATGACTTCAGACATGAACAGTCCTCTACAGAGAGCCTACTGCCACCGAGGGCAGTCCTGAGCTAAATTTTCCTAGCTGGAAGGGGCAATGCCAAAGCACCTGAGAAACGCAGTTGGGGTCGACCAATCTATCTCTTACCAGACGAAAGCTCCGCATAAAGCGTATCCTCTGGTATTCCTCAATCATCCATTAGGCGGACATAACCCAGCCATCGGAGACGACGCTGTCTCCGTAGAAAACACAAGCTGGGGAGTTGAGCTCTCTCTAGAACTGCTGTGTCTGCGATATATATATAATATATATATATATATATATATATATATATATATATATATGAAGTAGTCAAACAATGTGTTTGAAATGGCGAATGCCGACAATTTGTGGGAGATTATGTGCTTAGTTAAAGTCATACCTAATTTTGTTAATTGATTAATTATAACTAAATAAATTAGGCGTGCATATCGGTTTAAATGTAAATTCTGGGAAAAATCCAGCTAGTGTTGTGGTTAGAATGTCCGCCTGTCAGCCTGACAGGTAGGGTTCGAATCACGCACAAAGCACTGCCCTGTCTATAGCTCTGCTGATGAGGCCTAATGGGCTGAAATGTACATACAGAGATGACTTTTTCTCGATTTGTTTACGCTTTACATTTAAACCGATATGCACGCCTAATTCATTTAGTTATAATTAATTAATTAACAAAATTAGGTATGACTTTAATTAAGCACATAATCTCACACACACACACACACACACACACACACACACATATATATGAATGTGTTATCTGTAAAAAAACAAGATTGTTCACATGAAATGTTCAACTATTCAAGAATCATCTTATATCTCTGTACAGAAAATGACACATTTTTCCATAGCATAAGTTCATATATACACATATATACTTATGCATATATATTTAAGTTAAGGTAGCGTAGACATGTAGTCAACAGCAATGATTACCAACAGTTTCCCGCCTTGCAAAGGTCAGAAACTGTCGCCGTTGATTCCAATTTGCATGTTACCTTAACTTATATATAAATTCTCTCTCCGTGATAGGAATGTTTACTTATAAATATAGACCCCATATTATCGTTATAAAATTTCATATACTAACAAGAATATGCGTAAGTATTTACGTTTTAATATTATGAAATACATAAAATCAAAAAGACTAACGAAATTAGATATGAACGCCTATAAAAAGTTTAAACTTACTTTAATTAAATTCTAATTAAATTCTGAATAAAACAATATTTAAGATAAATAACACCATGTAATTATTTATTAAACCCGATTTTGTTAAAATCAGTGTGAAAATTACAGAAAGTGTGTGTTCTAAGAAAATATTGAATTCGCTTTTTTATTTAGACAGAACGATTACTACTGAATAGCTCAGATTATGGAATGTATTTACTAGTCTTTAGGGAGTCCCAAGACGAAGTAATGGTTAGAAAGCTAGCCTCACAGATTCATTACTACTGAATAGTGAGTTTAAGTCTCGCTAGATACCCCATACTTGTGACCTTGTGTCACATCTTACCCATGGCGAATGGGTTGGCTAAGTAGTACGTATCAGCGTTGTGTAATAGTTAGAAATCTATTCTCGCCGAACCATTTGTAATTAATAGCGAGTTCGATCTTAGCTGGATGCCCTATTCTTGTGTTCTTGAGTCCCATCCTACCTATAACGGATGGGTTGGGTAAATGCATTTACAAGTCGCTGGAGAACCCGTAAATCATTTCCCAAAGAAGAGAAAAAATACTGCAAAGGAATTTGAGGGACGAATGTTCTAAAATTGAAAGAATTAAAAACCAAGGAAGATCCCACATGTCTATAGCTCGATTTACGCCAAAACCTCCAAGTTGTCACAACAACAGAATGATTAGAATTGTTCAAAATGTTCAAGTATTAGTGAATTATATCGTTATAACCAGTGATGCGGATAGCTTTTTAATTTCGTGCGTCCTGGTACGCACGGATTTGCTTTGAATGTGTTCCCTGGGAAATGTAATGAGTCTTAACTAAAGTTTCTTAATAAATAGCAACTAAAGCCATCTAACCCCTACCTTGTACCCCATACAGTGTAATTCGTTTCCAAGAAAAATTGAAATGTATTTACAGTTAGCTTCAAATGCTGGAGGAAGAAAAAACACTGGGACTTATGGATACGATTTATCTGCGTCCATTTAGATTTTAGAAGGTTCCCGAGTCGTTCCGAGTCCGAGAAGGTTCCCGATCCGACAAGAAATACCTGAAGAAGGACGGAGGGTATATCGGCCGAAACGTTGTACAAATAACAATAAAGATGAGGACAATAGTCCGAATAAATAGATAATTCTAAAAATGAATAATATAACCAGGAGCAATTTTTAAACGAATGATTTGGCCCACAGTTACTCCGAATCGGAATCGACCTGGGAGTAATGACAATGGAGAGGTAATTCCTATTACCTAAGTCGCCAGAACTGGAACTTTACCATCAGATGCATTTAGTTTCATGCTTGTAGCATTCCTTTTGTGTAAGGGCCCCCACCCCGATACAGGGAATACAGTCAGCGTATTTTAAGTGCCGCCGACAGGACATGAGTCTAACAATTCATCCCGAGTTATTAACTTTATTTAAATTAATTTATCTGAAAAAATAGTCGAATAATGAAATTCCTTTATCCTATTATTCATTCAATAGATAATGAATCACTTCAACAAAATTATTGACAAAATTACACAAATATATAAATCTAATGTTTCACAATAATCGTAGAGTTCCCACGTGTATCTCTTCTCCCCCACTCTATCTATTTATATAAAGAGTAAAGTCGTCGGGGCGGCCTAATATCGGTATCAGCCAATCAGCGAGGGAGTGTATCCCCTTTTCACTAGCGCTAGACCAAAGAGATTGTTTTGGCATCTGGGTGAAGCGCCACTCCTACCATCAGCTCTTTACTTTACCGCACAGATCCCGGTGCTACTCATACGCCTGAGTTGGCGAGGTATCGAACTAGGAACCTTGTGGTTTCTAGCCGAACGCTCTAGCGTCTGAGCTAACCTGGCCCCTTTACTACAATTAATACTATTAATACTATAAAATAGTTTAAAGTATGTAGAAAGAAAGAAAATGAAGAAAGAAGAAAAGAAGAGGAAAGAAAAGAAAGAAGAAAGAAAGAAGAAAGAGAAAGAAAGAAAAAAGAAGAAAGAAGAAAGAAAGAAAAGAAAATTGACTAAATAAATAAAAATAGAAAGAAAGAACAATGAATAACGAAAAGAATTAAGAAAGAAGAAAGAAAGAAAAATCGTTAACTAGAAGGAATAAGAGAAAGAAAGAAGAAAAAGAAGAAAGAAAGAAAGAAAGAAAGAAAGAAAGAAGGAAAGAAAAAATCACTAAATAAAGGAAGGAGTAAAAAAGAAAGTAAGAAAGAAAGAAAAATCACAAAATAAAGGAGGAATTAAAAGAAAGAAAGAAAGAAAAAAGAAGAAAGAAAATCACTAAATAAAGGAAGGAATAAAAAAGAAAGAAAGAAAGAAAAAAGAAAGAAAAATCACTAAAAAAAGGAATAAAAAAGATAGAAGGAAGAAGGAAAGAAAAGAAAGAAAAAAGAAAAAGAAAAAATCACTAAATAAGGAAGGAATAAAAAGATAGAAAGAAAGAAGGAAAGAAAGAAAGAAAGAAAAAGAAAATTAAATAAAGAAGGAATAAAAGAAGAAGAAAGAAAGAAAAAGAAAAATCACTAAATAAAGGAAGGAATAAAAAAAGAAGAAAGAAAGAAAAGAAAGAAAGAAAGAAAGAATTAGTAAATAAATGAAGGAATAAAAGATGGAAAGAAAGAAAGAAAATGAAAGAAAGAAGAAAGAAAGAAAGAAAGAAATAACCCTGGATAAAATAGTTTAAACTATGTAGCCGGTCGAGTAAGTACAGACTTTGACAATTTTGCCCTAGGTCATTCAAAACACAAAAGAGAAGATGAATCAAATGACCCGGTGTCATTTGCATAAATCTTCTTCTTGTTCTTCTTTTAAAACAAAACAAAAAAAACAAAAAACAAAACAAAACAAAGATCAGTACAATAGATCCCTACAAGAGAGCCCACCATTCCCCCTAGCGAGGCACCAACAAATAAACGAATGAATGAATAAATAAATTAACAAACAAATAGATAAATAAATAAAATCAAAATGTCTAAATTAGTCCATTGGATCTTTGGCAGCCGAACGAAGGACATCTAAGCTACTAAGCGAAGACTCTTTGATCATTTTATCGCAAAAACAGTTTCATATTCCGTCGTGCTATGAAACAATTTCTTTGCCATTGTTCAATATTGGCTTTTGTTTTATTATATTGACGGAATTCTTTTGTAAAAATTATGTGATTTATAATAGAGAGTTTTTGATGTAAGAGCATGTAGCAGGTTTATTCTCGCACAATCTTGAATTGGGTTAGCCTCACCACCGCCCTCGTTTTTCAATCTCTGTTACGATAGAGCAAGTCAAAATCAAACATGAAATTAGATTAAATTCATCAAAAAGCTATGTGCTCTTTCATCTACAATAGATGTTAACATACGTGCATATAGATATAGGCAAACAATAAAAAAGAATAGATAGATAGTTATATAGGGAGATAGACCAATAGATAGATAGATAGATAGATAGATAGATAAGAACACAATTATTTGGACATAGATTATGAGGAACTGATATACAGATAGATTGGTAGATAGATAAATATGAAAATACTGTGATAGATAGATAGTTAGATAGATAGATTGATACAAACATACTGAGATATATAAATAAATAGATGGATAGATAGATAGATAGATAGATAAGAACAGACTGAGATAGATAGATAGATAGATTAGATAGAAACAGACTAAAATAGATAGAGAGATACATAGATAGATATACAGGCAGTCTTATTGATGAATATGCAGATACAGAACACGAGATTGATGAATTGATATATATATATATATATATATATATATATATATATATATATAGAGAGAGAGAGAGAGAGAGAGAGAGAGATGGATAAGGAAACAATCATTCGGATATACATTAATATGAACAGACAGACAGATAGATAGATAGATAGATAGATGGAATCCCTAAACAACATGACCCTGTATGGATTGTCATACCGTTACTATCAATCAAGCAATCATATGTAAGATACATGATCCTTCACTTTCAATTTGGACTAATGAAAACCGTTTAATATTTCGCATACACTAAACATAAAAATTGTATATATATGGTATATATATATATATATATGGTACAATGGTTGGCGTCGTAAGAAATGGACTCGGTGGCCTGAGTTCAAATCATTGATTTGGCCGTTTGTATTTCACATAGCGCTAATAGGTAATTCTAAGTCATATCATCCAGAAAAAAAGTAAAATTGCCACCCACACTTCTCATTTGTTATTAAATGTATGGACAATATTAACTTTAGAGTTTCCCTACAAATTGGTTTATTAAAAATATGAAAAAATTAGAAATCATCAATAACTTAAGATGCTTAAATTAATCTCCTTGTTCTAGCGCTAGTGAAAAGGGGATAGACTCCCTCGCTGTCTGGCTGACACCGACTTTAAGCCACCCCGACGACTTTACTTTTTTACCCATAGTAGGTATTTGCCTTGTACCTCACTTGTATGGGCTGGGCACAAGGCCTCGTTTTAACGTGGGCCCACCCACAAGTCGAAGCTCATGGGTGGGAAAGAACAAAAATTGCGTCGATCCCGTCGGCATTCCCCTTCAAGGGGGCGCCTCAGGCGCTGGGCTATAAACCCAGCCCTGCCCCTTTAAGTCAAGGGACAGGTATTGCCTGGGGGGAAAGCCCCCTGGGATCGACGCAATTAACTTGTAAAGATACAGGACCGAAGCCACTGGACCCCCACCCCGTTGGAATTTTTTACCCATAGTAAGTTAATGACAAACAGGAGGCACCGGTGGTATAATGGTTATTTTTGTAGGAAATGGACACGGTGACTCTAATCTTGGACGAGGCTATTTGCATTTCACATAGTGCTAATAATCTTGGAAAAGGTATGCATCCAACTATTCTTTCTCCTGCTAGATGGGTGGTCTCAGAGCCCCTTTGATCAATTAGCTGGTCACATCAACCCATAGCATATAAGATTGTTCCAACCCTATTGCATTTATGGCACCCCAACCCTTTTTATCATATATGTGCTAGCTGAGGGTCTTAGAATTCTGGGTATGACGTTAAACTGCATCTAATGGTGAAGTTCCAGTTCTGGGGCTCTTGTTCGTGTGGAGCACCCCTTCATCACTATTATTCCCTGGTACACTCTAACCATGTTAGGGTCCTATTGAAGTCACTCGGATGTTTTTAATATTATTTTGGATTCCTAGGGCAAAAATGCTTTTATAAATCCAATTTTTAGGAGTAGGTAAGCTCTAAACCTCATTTCACAGACAAAAAAAATGTTACAAAAAGTCGCCATTTTTCGCGACCCCCTCAAATTTGGAGAGCCTAAAATCAACATAACTCCGCTAATTAATGGAATTGGATTTCTTTAGGGATTGTCTACCTTTATCATAATCCACACTTGGACAAAATTTCACAAAAAATTGAGTTGGGATTACCCTAATACCCTTGAGAAAAGTATTCATCCAAATATCTTCCTCCATCGTGAGTAAATTTTAGAGCCGACTGAGTTATCTAACTTTTTTTGGTAACTACTCTAAGAGAAGGAAAACTGTTAATTCAAACTTGTTAAACTCTGCTTAAGAAATCGAACTTGTGCCGCATCTTACTCACGGGAACGACTGGATAACTATATATGTACCGTATATATTCGCGTATAAATTATGTCAGTAAAAGACAGTTTTTCTTTGTTACCTGCTACTAGTACCATGTAAACTAGTACTATCTGTTCCATGTTCGGGTTGTTGCGATTAAACTGACATCCCTTCAGGTACACATCCGCTTATCTAGGGTGCGTGGGTTGCACCCAGCATCACTAAAAACAAGAGCTGTCAAAGGACGGATGAGCTCCGGGGACACAACGGCCATCCACATCAAAAGGAGTAAGATTGGGATACTTACTACTCATATAAATCCCCAAATAGGGTAGATATAGCTCCTTAGCATTTGTCGGCCAATCTATCCAGACAAGGAAAAGTCTGTTATAAACATCCGCTGCCTAGAGGCTATATCTGATATCAAAGAAAGGCTTGGGGGTAAACCTCGAAATCAAATCCGGAGCTGGCGTCCTAAATGTGGTGTGAGGCTGAACTTCAGCACTATCCATCAAATCCCGTGACACTACAACTGCCAACCTGCATTCTTTTCTTTTCTTTTTCTTATATATATATATATATATATATATATATATATAATATATTATGATTTTTGAATACCCATTTTCAAATTTTAATTTTGTGTTCATGTGAATCAGCTATAATAGCTCACACTGAAACTATAAACGTAAGACCCGGATTTTTTTTAACCAGGACTTATCTGTCGCATAAACTATCACACCATGAACACAAAAATTTAAATATTAAAATTGAAAATGGGTAATTCAAAAATTTTTTTTTTAAATTATATATATATATATATATATATATATATATTATATATATATATATATGGTCACTAAATTCAGTACTGAACAGACACATCAATGCTTACCCGGTGATCTAGCATGAACCGGTGTTTTCAGCGTGACTTGACCGCAATTTTATTTGGCTGTTTCTTTTTTAAGGCACATCAACCCTCTTTTGGGTCGTTTGATACCGAATCAAGTTATTTTGATAAACAAAGAACACAGGTTCCTTATATAACCTGTTGTTGCTTAAGCGGTCACTGCTTATCTTTAGTGATGTATCGCGAACCGGTGCTTACAGTGTGACTTGACCGTAATTTCATTTAGTTGTTTTGTTTTACAACATATCGGGTCATTAAATGCTGAATCATGTCATTTTTGATAAATAAGGACTCATGTTGATTA
>CM042143.1:117032857-117050357 GCA_023376005.1 Doryteuthis pealeii | reverse complement strand
CGTTAAGACTGGTGAATAAGACTTGCAAGGATTTACCTAATTGAACCGCTGTGAATTGTGCCAGAAACTAAACTTTGTCCATACAACAAAGCGTAGCACAGAATCTATTCTTGAGAATAAAACATCAACTTCACTTGGACTTTGAGATAAAGACGGAGTGCCGCATCCCAGCCAGAAGACCAAACCCAGTATTGATTACCAAGAAAAAGTGAACTTGTCAACTGGTAGAATTTGCAGACCCAGTAGATCATAGGGTGAAGATGAATCAGGATATTAAAATTAAGGTTAGGAAAATGAAAAGATAGTCAAATAACTGGACTTTGCGTGAGAATTGAAAAAAAAATAACTGTGGGTGAAAGTGATATCTATTGTAGTTGGTGCACTTGGAATGGTGCCCAAGAGTTTAGAACCCAGACTATTGAAACTGGAAATCATAGGAAGAATTAAGACCATCCAGATAAAAGAATTGTTGAGATCGGCTAGAATACTCATAAGCATCATGGAGAACTATGGAGACTTGTCACTCCAGTGAAAGACCATCATCTAACGCTGGTGTTAAAAATTCACAACGACTGAAATAATAATAAGCTGTACCAGAAAAATATATATTTAACTATAGCTATGTGTGGGAGGGTAATCCCATGGGAGTGGTGTAGACGATAAAGATCTGTCTCTGTATACCAATATCATATTCAGAAACATTAATCTGTCTAAGAATAAAAAAACGTACAAAATGATCTAGGTCTTTGCAATTCACACGGGTTAATTTATGCAAGACAAAACATTTATCATATAATTGATGTTACTGTTCCAGCATCGCATGTCTTAATATCGAAAGAATAAGACAAGCTAGAAAAGGCAAAAAATGCTGGCAATAAAGACGGTATCATATTTGAAGCTTATTCAACGTTAAGTAAAAAGAAGATTCGATACAATCCAGATATCATTAGGAAATTTAAAAACAACTGGAAGACGCTCTTATTATTAAACTCCTGAATAGATCAGACTCGATGTTTAAGGAGATTATGATATACTGGATACCAAGCCATATAGGAGTGGGGGCGGGGGAATGAAAGAGCTGACACTGCAGCTAAATCGGCTCTAGATTTGATCCCCGACAAGTTCAAGATTCCATTTACTGACTTGAAACCTAAAATTAATATATTCCTTCATACAAAATGGCAACAACTCTGGAATAACAACGTCCACAATAAAATCTTCCTAATGAAACCCACATTGGAAAACTGGAGACCACCTTTAAGAAAGTCTAGAAAGGAACAAGTCATTGTTTCCCGATTACGCATTAGTCACACAAGACTAACGCACTTTTATATACTCAAACAAGAACAACCACAACGTGAAACATGTCAAAGACCTTTGACTGTTAAATACTTATTCGTGGAATGCAGTTTATTTGTTCACATCAGAAACCATTATTTTAATGCAAACAATATGAAATTTATTTTTGAAAAAGTCAACACGGAGGACATTCTGTCCTTTTTGAGGAAAATAAAATTATGCCATAGAATATAGACATGAACTTAATCAATACCATACAGCATGATTCCCAATGGTGCAAAAACATTTTAAAAACCAATTACTAAAAAGCATAAATATAAATACACAACATATATAACTTCCTAACTGTTAGGCATTACATAAATACAGACGGGTTCATAAGCCATAAAAATCAATAATATACCAGATAACAGAACAACTGAAAATACAATACTGAGGAATATTTTAAGGTATCTAGGAGAGTTCCTGTGATATGGACTTTAGCATTTTTTCAATAAGTAAGTAAAGTCGTAGGGGTAGCCTAAAGTCGGTATCAGACAGACAGCGAGGGAGTATCCTCTTTTCACTAGCACTCGTCCGATGGGATTATTTTTAGTGTCTGAGGTAGAGCTCCACACCAACCATCAGCTCCTCACTTTACCTCACAGATTCCGGTGCTACTCATTGGCTAAGATGGCGAGGGCCGATATCGAACCAGGAACATTGCCGTTCTTAGTCTGATGCTCTACCGACATCGAAGACGGCACTACGTCAATCAATGGCGTGAAAGTCCTAATGTGAAAAATAAGTTAGAATAAGAAACACTCAAAAAATGTGATGATAATTTGAAAAATCCAGAACACAGTACGATTGGAAACAACTAATATATTAATATTAGTGCCAGGTGTTTCATCGGGGTCATAATGGTTAACAAACGACACTTACAGTTCCATTACTACATGCTCGCTGGATGGCTCATACTTGCGACCTTGTCTATGGTAAACCCGTGGTAAAAGGGTTGGGTAAATTCCTACTGATATTAGTGTTGGAAATAGTGAAGAGACTTGTTCATTAGCTCTATTATGTAAGGCACCGTTTAATATTGGAACATTCGATGTTGAAAATAAATAAATATATAGTAGTGTTTTAACGGACAAAAAGTAGAAGATGAATAACATGACAATATGTACGATATATAAAAAAATAATCGACTGTGACAAAAATATATGTATACATTTACACAAGCATATATATATATATATATATATATATATATATATATATTTAAACCTATATACTCATATATATATACACACACATACAGAAACACACACGCATATATATATATTTTTGGGAGAATATGTGCTTAATTGAAGTCGTACCTAATTTTGAAAATTAATTAATTAATAATTAATTAATTAGGTGGGCATACCTATTCAATTGTAAGGCTAAACAAATCGAGAAAAATCAATTTCTCTATGTACATTTCAGCCTATTAGGCCTCATCAGCAGAGCTATAGATAGGAAGACCGCCTTGTGCGTGATTCGAACCCTGACTGTCAAGCTGACAGGCGAGGACCGTGACCCCTACACCAACCGGACTTTCCTAGATTTTTCGCTTTGTTTAGAAGTAGGTTATATTCCTCTTATAGTGACTTTTACTACATGTGTATGTGTGTGTGTGTGTGTGTGTGTGTGTGTGTGTACAGATACATATTGGACACACATATATAGACATATACACATATATACAAATTTATATACACATGTATATAAACCCACACACACATATGCACACATATAGGTAAACACATATACACATACACACACACATACACACACACACACAAACACACACACACACACACATATATATATATATATATATTATATATATATATATATATATATATAATATATATATATAAACCCACACATACAAGGTGTGTCAAAAACTATCGATATTTTAAACTTGGTACTCTTTTTCTACACTTTGTATTCTGAAAAAAAAATTAATGAATGGAATGTGTGTTGTTTTTTTTCAGAATACGAGGTGTGTGAAAAATAGTACAAAAAAGTATCAAAACTTTTTTGATACGCCTTGGATATGTACACACATGTACACATACACAGATATACACACATATATACATACACTCACATATTTATACCCACACAGTCTAAACATATACATATATCTATATCTATATCTATAAATATCTACCTCTCTCTCTCTCTACATATATATATATATATATATATATATATATATATAATATATATTATGTGTGTGTGTGTGTTGTGTGTGTGTGTGTGTGTGTGTGTGTGTGTGTGTTGAATAAAGAAATAAAAGAAAGAAAGTATAGAATGGATAAAATAGGATATATAAATAATAATAGAAAAAAATGTAGAAATGTTCAGCACACAAAGAAGATTCGATCTTCCTCAGAGTAAATCCTTATTTTAAAAAAAATGTACACATGGATAAACTCCTGAGTGAAACACGTGTAAATAAAATTGATTAAAAATATCCTATTTTATCCATTCTATACTTTCTTTCCTTTCTTTCTTTTTTCAACATACCGTCGGATTCACTTCCATTTTCATTTTACATATATATATATTATATATATTATATGTGTGTGTGTGTGTGTGTGTGTGTGTGTGCCTGTGTGTGGTGTGTGTGTGTGTGGGGTGTTTGTGTGTGTGTATATATGGTGGCCTCTCCTATCGTGACCGATAGATGGGATATATACATATGTGTGAGTGTGTGTGTGTAGGGTGTAAATATGTGAGTGTATATGTGTGTATGTGTGTACATGTTTACACACACAAAAACACAAACACACACACACACACACACACACACACACACATATAATATATATATATATATATATATATCAATTACATTAACAAAAGAGAACGGACTAAGAGGAGCCAAGAGAAGAGAAAAGAAAACGGTTAAAATACAAGCAGGATATAAACAAAGAACAATACGACAAAAAAAACCCAAAAAAACAAACAACAAAGAAACACTAATATAAAAGAAAGAAAGAAAAAAAACATATTGGGGTTAAAGTTACAAGTTAACGAACAAGAAAAACTAAATGTTAAATAGGAACCAGAAGACGGGAGATTTTTTACATGAGGAAGAAATTTGACATGGAGGTTGGCGAACATCGGCTAAGGGGGACGGGCGACATAAAAACTCAAGTCATTTCACCACACACTTGAAGATAATGGAGTCTCATAAATCAGGAAGAATGCTACGAACTCTTTGCAAAGTTAACGGCCCGAGGGTCGTAATTGTCGTCGGGTTCATCAACAAGGTACAATGAAACAATTATGTGACACTAAGATGACAACGAGTCGCTTCAATAAAATATAAGCCACACACTAAAAATTTGTCAGTAAATTATGGCTTAATAGCAAACATGGTGACTACTGTCATCGTGTGAGATCATGGCGCCAAAAACCCTTTGGCACACGTAGAAAGATAATCCAAATCTGTTTAAGAAAGAAGAAAATATCCTTTCCTTTATTATAATTTCTTTTGTGTATTTTCTAAACATTCATGGATTTTTTTTTTTTCATGTAAATATTTCAGTGTGATTATTCCACCTTATTAACAGTTTTGATTTATATATGAATACATTTTTATTTTTATGTTCTTTGTTTTGTATCTGTGTTTCTGACATTAAAATATATTTATATTAATTATCCTATAACTGATTTTATTTTCAGTCTAAGAAATATATATGGAAATATTTGAAAAATTATAGAACTGAAATCTTATTCTTCTAAAAATATTTTTTTTCATTTCTATTAGATTCTGTTTCCCCTTTCTTTCTTTCTCTCTTTCTCTCTCCCTCTCTCTCTCTCTCTCTCTCTCTCTCTCTCTCTCGCTCTTTCCCTCTCTCTCATTATCTCTCTATCTAACTATCCATTTCTCTATTTCTCTGTTTCTATACATATACATCTCTATATCTTTCTCTCTATATATATAACTTTCTCTCTTTCTCTAATAAGGAACTTATTATACGTTTTCTCGAAACTTTTAAAAAATCTGTTCGTTGTTGTCATTTTTAGTCTAAGAAAGAAAAAAAAAGAAATGGAAATATAAGAAGTGATATAAGTCAGACGTAACTTTTTGTGAAAATTTATTTTTCTAAAAAATATTTGCTCTTTTATTACTCCTTGTCATACTGTCTTTCTCACTTTATTTTTTTCTTTCTTTCATTATTTCTTTTCTTTCTTTCTTTCTTTCTTTCTTTCTTTCTTTCTTTCTTTCATTATTCATTTCTTTTTTCTCTCTTCCTCGTTATTTCTCTTCTTTCCCTTTCTTTCAATTTAATCACTTTTAAAAACATATCTGTCCGCTAAAAGTTTAGTCTAATTAGTTTATATAGAAATAGTAAATGTTTTCTAGTTGAAATATAACATTTTCGTGAATTTTTTCTTCAAAAATTCTTTCACCCCCCACACGTACAAACACACACCACACACACACACACACACACACATACACATATACAAACACACACACACACACACACACACAACACACACACACCATATATATAATATATTATATATATATTCTTTTGTGTTCTAATTCTCCTTTTCTTTCGTTCTTGATTATACATGGAAATATAAGATAAATTTTATAGGACAGACGTAATATAACCCTTTTGGTAATTTTATTCTTCTAAAAGATATTTGTCTCGTTCGTCTTCCATTTCCGCCCTCTCTCTCTCTCTCTTCTCTCTCTCTCTCTCTCTCTCTCTCTCTTCTCTCTCCTTCTCTCTCTCTCTCTCTCTCTCTCTCTCTCTCTCTTTATTTGATCCTTTTAAGCCTTATTTTCGCACAATTTTCCGGAAATTTTTTTTGCTATTATCAAACATTCAAAAAGTTTTTTTATGGGGTCCAACTCCATATTACCATTACTCCCAGATCCACTTTGCCCTGGAGTAGGAGTATCTGTTAGAGTATCATCTATGGGTTAAATAGATCAAAAATGAGTTTTTTTAAGTGTTAAAAAACTGAGTTAAAACATTGAATACCCTAAAAGAATGCATCAAAACAAAAACTTTCTCAGCATAAAATAACCCAACTAGGGTTGACAGGCCATAAAATCCAACCTATCAACCCAATCCATATTGCGAAGAAAGATTAACACTAATAGAGTCTGTCACATGTGGGCATTTTAAAATTCGATTTGGCTTATTTTGTTTTTCTTTGTGTAGCTAGTCTAAGGCTTGAGCGGTTTCAACCGAACACGGTGACTGATAGATTTCCATTTGGAATGAATCCCAATATGAGGAGGTTTGTGTAGGATCTTTTATGATATAGTTATTTACTAAGCTTAGCTTAGATATAGCACAAGGCCAGAAGTGTGGGGCACCCAGTGAGAATCGAACTCACTATCTATAGGTCTGCTAAGCTGGCTTGCTAACCATTAGGCTACACGGGGTACCCCTTAAAAACTAAGCTTTTGCTTAGATATAGCACAAGGCCAGAAGTATGGGGCACCCAGTGAGAATCGAACTCACTAACAATGGTTTGCGAAGCGAGCTTGCTAACCATTACACCACGTGAGGTGCCCTTAAAAACTAAGCTTTACTTAGATATAGCACAAGGCCAGAAGTATGGGCACCAAGTGAGAATCGAACTCACTAACAATGGTGCGAAGCGAGCTTGCTAACCATTACACCACGTGAGGTGCCCGATCTTTTATGATATAGTTATTTACTAAGCTTAGCTTAGATATGGCACAAAGCCAGAAGTATGGGCTCCCAATGAGAATCGAACTCACTAACAATGGTTGCGAAGCGAGCTTGCTAACCATTACACCACGTGAGGTGCCCGATCTTTTATGATATAGTTATTTACTAAGCTTAGCTTAGATATGGCACAAGGCCAGAAGTATGGGGCTCCCAATGAGAATCGAACTCACTAACAATGGTTTGCGAAGCGAGCTTGCTAACCATTACACCACGTGAGGTGCCCGATCTTTTATGATATATAGTGTGTGCTAGTTCCCGGCCCTATATTTATAGGCTAGGCGAGATCATATGGTCTATTCCTTAGCCAATCGCTGGCCATACTGCGTGGCTGATATATTACTTAAGCGCTGATTCTTTCTCAGTTTACTGGCAGACATCGACGAAGGAATCTAGGAATCACTACCTGAGAGGATTACCAAAGGATTCAAATCGGAGGACTCTTTACCGAGAATCAATTGGCCAACGATGGCTTTTAAAAATATAACAGGTTATGGGCTCAGCACGCTTCCACTGTTTGTTGGATTTTGCGGCATATCAACTCTTGTTGGGTTACTTTATACCGAAGACATTTTGTTCTATTTAGGCTGGATGGGCATTCCACTTTTCTTAACTCAACCATTTTAAGACTTTTTTTTTTCAAAATTATTTTTTTCTATTTCACCCGTAGATGGAACTCTAACAGGTACTACCACTCCGGATCAGAAGGAACCTGGAATAATGGTGATGAAGGGGTACTTGACACTATCCAAAGCTCCAAAATTGGAACTTCCCCATTAGAGCCAATTTAATGTCATACCCAGGTCACTATGACCTCAACCATCACTTTCAAGCGAATATGATAAAAATTATTGGGGGTTACCATAAGGTCAATCGGATTGGGACAATCATATAAGTGCTATGGATTGACGTGTATAATCGATTGATCGGGGAGCAGGGTCTCCGAACGCCCATCTAGCCTAAGTATGGACCAAAATGGAGTGTTGCATGTCATGGACTGTCCATCCCCAGGGCTCCGTCATTATACATCAGGGGTCGCCATTCACGACTAACAAGTGGACCCATTGGGGAAATTTTACCCCTTTGGAGAGGTGCAATCGGCGTGTTCTGCCCCAGCCAACAGGATGGAGTGTGAGGGAGAAAAACAAAGACTAGCCTGAAAGACGGGACAGGCTGCTACAATATTGATACAGGAGATCTGTAAAAATTTCTGAGGTAGGGGTTATCGTCCTTGTTCTACGAGCCTCGCTATCAAACAACCAATCACGGGCCAGCATTCTTTAGCGGCAAATACCAAAGATACAAATTCTTCCTTTTCTGTTCAAGACTGCCCGAAGACAGACGTACGAAAAACTTCTCCTATATTCTTCTGAGCAAGCAGATAGCCGTAGCAAGTGACTCCGATAATTCACCTACCTCAGGATTTCAGCTAAGTGGACTATTATTTTATATAACATTTCCGCAGACAAACCTTAGTTGCAACAATTTATGTTATATATGTCCGTAATACATGTCTTTATTCGAATTCTAAGCTGTGTTTGTGTTTTACTTCTTTAAGTCTTGCCTGTTAAAACTCGTGGACTGAATCACCACATTTTGAAAAACATATTTTTACAGATCACGTACAATTCTTCAGAAAAAAAACAATCTTCTAAAATCGACTGAACATCTTTCATTAGGATTCTTTGAATGTAGTGCACAAGAACGGCTGCATTGTCCTGGCCAATAAATGACCCAGATATCAATCCCATTTAGCATTTCTGTGCAGTGGAAACTCAAACATGTAAACTGCAACAGTTAAATGGTATGTTGTTAATGTACTGACACCACATCCCAGTGGAAATATCTAGAAAGTCTTGCAAAGTCTTTTGGTAATTTTATTCTTCTGAAAAAATATATTTCTAACTTATTTGTCTTCCTCTCTCCCTCTCTCACCCTCACTATATCTAATTATCTATCTTTCTCCATCTATCTATCTTTCTCTCTTTTTTCTCCCATGAACACATTAAACGTTTTCTCTCTACCTATCTATCTATCTATCTATCTATCTATCTATCTATCTTTCTAACTATCTATCGTTCTCTATAAAACTATCTTTCTCTCTTTATTTCTCCCAGGAACATATTAAACGTTTTCTCTTTACCTATCTATCTATCGATTGATCTATCTATCTATCTATCTATCTATCTATCTTTCTTTCTTTCTTTCTTTCTTTCTTTCTAACTATCTATCTTTCTCTATCTATCTGTCTTTCTCTCTTCTTTCTCCCAGGAACAAATTAAACTTTTCTCTTATCTATCTATCTATCTATCTCTCTCTCTCTCTCTCTCTCTCTATATATATATATATATATATATTATATATATATATATATATATATATATATATATATATATATATATATATATATCTTTCTAACTATCTATCTACCTCTATATATCTATCTTTCTCTCTTTTTTCTCCCAGGAACATATTAAACGTTTTCTCTTTATCTATCTATCTCTTTTTCTATCTATCTATCTATCTATCTATCTATCTATCTATCTCTCTCTCTCTCTCTCTCTGTATATATATATATATATATATATATATATTATATATAATATATATATATATATATATATATATATATATATATATCTTTCTAACTATCTATCGTTCTCTATAAATCTATCTATCTCTCTTTTTTCTTCCAGGAACATATGAAACGTTTTCTCTTTATCTATCTATCTATATGTCTTTATAACTATCTATCGTTCTCTATGAATCTATCTTTCTCTCTTTCTTTCTCCCAGGAACGTATTAAAAGTTTTCTCTTTACCTATCTATCTATCGATATATCTATCTTTCTTTCTAACTATCTATCTTTCTCTATCTATCTATCTTTCTCTCTTTCTTTTCTACCGGAACATATTAAACGTTTTCTAGGAACTTTAAAAAATCTGTTCGATGCATGTTGTTATGTTTAGTCTAGTGAAAACAAATGGAAAGTTATATAGGACAGTTGAAACCCTCTCTCTCTCTCTCTCTCTCTCTCTCTCTCTCTCTCAGTTGTTTATTTTAAGCACATTTTACGCCACATTCCTGTGAAGCACATTTTCCTATTTCCAAATTTTCAAACTTATGTTTTTGGTAGATGTCTCTAAAGGTGGAATCAAAATTAGCCTTCCCGTTGGGCTGTTTAACTCTTTTTCATTGTGTAGTTATCATGTAGCTTTTTTTTCTAAGCGTTTCCTTAGATCCAAGTGGTGCAACCATATAGTACCACTGAGACGGCTACAGCTTTGAAGATTGGCGCTTTATCTATCAAAGATATTTGATTTCCTTATGAATACAAGAAAAAAAAGACAAGAGCAATCGACAGAAGATGTCCAGAAAAAGTGATTATCAAATAAGCATGTTCTAAAGACCCATAAAAGTATTGTTCCTTTGAGTCATCTGACACAGAAAAACATCGGGTTGCTTTGTCAAAACCATGCAAATATAGAAATAACGAATATATATATATATCTACCTCCATATGACAAGGCTTTTGCAGCCACCCGACCAGATACGTTAGCATGTCAGGAGACAGCAAAGACATGGGTTTGTATTGTTGCTAGGATACCGGATGACGCCAACCTCATCAAAGGAGAAGGAAAAAAAAAAGAAGAAAAAGTTTATGAACATTGGGATCTAGAAAACAGGATCAGACGAATAGGGAAGCGAAAACCATTCCAAATGTCATTGAATCTTTCCTTTCTCTGAGGAGTTGACGTAATGGTTACCTTGAGCAGACTCAAGAATACCTTAAAGAAAATAATCACAAAAGATTTTTGTACTGTTTGTATTATTATGAACCCTTCTCATGTGAAGTAAGACGTGGGTCATTCGTGATTATTTTGTTGCTTCATAAAAACCTGCAAAGGAATCCCTAAATCACTACTACTACTACTACTACTACTACTACTACTACTAATAATAATAATAATAATAATAATGGACTCTCTCGTCGATTTTCGACGCCTGAGGGTTCACACACACAATGAACACCCACACAGTGATTTTTTTTAAGTGGTGAAGGCTTGTGTTGGACCATCCACACTTTTTGGCACAGTCGATAGGAAAAAATTGGTGCATCAAGCGTTGCCACAAACCCAATCAACGACCGACCTCAGGAATTTTGAATTCAGAGTTATCCCTATCCTAGACTGGTTACCTACTCAAGGCTGAAGGCCCAGTCTGCCCTACTATTTAACCCATAGAGGGAGAATATATCGATTCATACCTTTCCCAAGGGTATTAGCGCTATGTGAAATGCCAACAGCTTCGTCTAGGAATTGAACTCGAATCGACGAGTCCATTTTCCACGACTCTAACCACTAGCCCACGCGCCTCCATATACTACTACTACTACTACTACTACTACTACTACTAATAATAATAATAATAATACTGAAAAAGCTAGGGAACATGAAAGTGAGGGGGATACCAATTATAGTAGGATATTGTCCGATAAGTGGCCTTTAGAACAATCGCCAAAGGCCTGGAAGAGAAAGTGGTTGAAATGGAGATCTGAGGAAGAAGAGAAGTAATCCGGACATATGTTTGTATGTTTTTACAAAAACGATTTTACAATTGAACCACAGTAGACGTATATTACCCACATGTAACTAAACTTTTAAAAATATCACAATGTTTTTTTCTCGGGTTAAAAAATATTGTGCAACTAATTCTGCCTCAACACCGCCAATTTCCGGTGTTTTGTTGGGAATATTCTGCTGAATTGAAATGTTTATCATCGACAAAGAATCAAAAAAAAAAGGTATTTAAAATTGAATTTTAATTATTTCTTACATAAATTTTTCGAATCCTCAACTTTATCGTCCGAAACTAATTTATAGGGAGATTTTATAGAATTATCTTTTCCTTTCTCTCATGAATATGTATGTGATTTAAAAATATACATTGTTAAAATGTTAGAATACCTAGAATAGATTTGGGAATCAAAAGAGGCTAGCTATTGCCCATGGGTAAGTGGGAAAAATAGTAAAAACTGGCGTGAGAAACTATTTTTAAGGAATAATAATAATAATAATAATAATAATACCATCAGCTAATGCTGATGTGAAAACTCAAAAGGAGTAAATAATAATAATAATAATAATAATAATAATAATAATAATAATAATAACTAGCACATCATGTGGATACCACAGTATGATAATTTAATTATTACAGCGTTTGATCTGTTTTCCTAAGAGATATTACAAATAGTTCAATATGTAAGAACTATAATAATATTAATTTAACTTTCTCACTCTTTTTTCTTTCTTTCCTTCTTTTCATTATGTTCGATTGAAACATATTAGTGTTATCACTCTGTATATCTATCTTTCCCCTACTTTCTTTCTTTCTTTCTTTCTTCTTTCTTATTATATTTTTCTGTGTAGTATGTCATTTTCGTTTCTTATAATTAAAACGAAATGGTCCATTATTTATCTGAAGTGATGACACTCATAAGAAATAAGATGTGGATAAGCAACTCAATATAATCAGGATTTACATTTTTAAATTTGATGATGGACGACTTAGATGGTCTTATTTTCAACCAAAGTGTGTTGCAAGATGATAACGGTCGAAAAGTTAAGATCCAAGCGTATAATAATAATAATAATAATTGAACAACCTTTTTCTATACCTACGTATATATATATATATAATTATATATGTGACACACACACACACACACACACATATTTTTGGCCAGCTTTTTTTTACATTTGGATGGAATCCGTAGACTAGTCAACCAAAGTTCATATCCCAAGTAGTTTCTCCAATTCACCTCCTTCCAGCCCCAACACCCCTTAATATAATTTCAACGAGTTACTTTACTACCAATAACTTGAACAAACTTGAACATAAAAACATCACTCCTGATGATGACATTTCGAAATGCCGAAACTACTTGGGATATGAAATTTGGTGGACTAATCTACGGATTCCATCCAAATTTAAAATTGGCCAGAAATCTTGAAAAGATAGTTAATAAAATTGTTTAATTCTACACGGACAAATGAAAGTAAGCTGCCCAAATACACACACACACACACACACATATATATATATATATATATATATATATTGATAATTTGAATCATATTACCACGACCAGACAACTCGGCAAATACCATTTGCGACATCCGGAGCACTGGACAGCTGTTTCGACCTCCTTTGGTCTCATCAGCAGTGCATACCACAATCTCCGCCACTAGAGATTGAACCAGCGGACCACAGCGTGAAGAGCGGGGACTCAACACACTGGGCCACCAGCCCATGCCAGATCATCTAGTCAATGGTAACATTAATATATATATATATATATATATATATATATATATATATATATATATATATATATATATATATATAGGAGTGGGAATTCTATAAAGTAATAAATCGATGGGAGCTGAGACGTTTTGTGAAAGATGTCTGCATTGGAAAGTGTCTCAATGTATTCTCCTAAAATGATGGTTCTAGGGCAGACAAACAATACTGTCTATTTCGGAATTTCTTTTCATAGATTCGATGGCACAAAGACACAATTAATTATTTGTGGCCTCGCTGATACGTCCAATTTAGCATGGGTCCCATTAAAACTGAACTCCCTTTCAAAACAAGTCGAGCCTTTTAATCCTATCAGCGGATTCCAAATCTGTCGACGAATCATGGCGTACTTTTCCAACAAGAGGTATTATTGGACGATTTTCCTATGGCTGGAAACAGCTCTTCCTATTCTCTTTCTCTTGTGTCTTGTCTGATTTATTTTCCTATTCCATGTCTTTGTTTAATTTTTCTTTCTTGTTTCTTTTTTCTAATAGAAGAAGAAGAAGAAGAAGAAGAAGAAGAAGAAGAAGAATTTGTCGACTCGGCTATCAAAAACTAATTTACATTAAATGGTTTTCGTTAATAAATTCATTTTCATTCTGTTTATTGTAGACTTTTTAGGACACATATCAATATGATTTAGCAGCTGTCTTTTCACTTTCATATATATATATATATATATATATATATATATATATATATATATATATATATATATATATATATAATACTACTGACATTATTGTTAGATGGAAAATAAAGGGTCTTCCATGGTTTCAATCGAAAAATGATCTCCTCAGGACCCCACTCTACATTAACCAAGTTGATGTAATTCCTCAGTTAAAATTGAATTTATGAGATAATAACGGTTGAAAAATATTCACTTTTAAGTAAGGAATTACATCAACTTGTTTAATGTAGAGTGTGATCCTAAGGAGATCATTTGTTGATTGAAACCATGGTAGAACCTTTATTTTCCGTCTAACAATAATATTAAAAGTATTATTACTACTCTATATTTTTAATATATTGAGCACTTATGGATTATTTACTGACACCACTGCGACGGAAAAGTTAAAGGGGCAACCAGGTACTATATATATATATATATATATATATATATATATATATATATTTGTGCGTGTGTATTAATAATATAGTTTAACATATTCCTAAGTAAAGAGTACACCCTATCATTGACATTATAGACTTATTAGGACATATCTCAATCTTGTTTACCATCTCTCTCTCTCTCTCTCTCTCTCTCTCTCTCACACTCACACCCACACACACACACACACACACATACATATATATATATATATATATATATATATATATATATATATATATATATGTATGTATATATATTATGTATTATAGAAAAATGGAAATAGATCCAATAATATGTAAGTATGACTACTTTAAAACAAAATATTTAGATGATGAAAAAAAGTAAAAAGGAAAAAATAAATGTAACGCTATTAATGATAATAGAACGCTAAGAATCTTTTTCATATATTTATTTGAAAATATTTCTGGATGGGCCCATTTTAATATCTGCTATAAATCACTCTAAAGACGCTTTAACAAAAAAATACAAAAAAAAAAAAAAATATATATATATATATATATATATATATATATATATGAATATATAGTATAATGCTCAATATCGTTGATAGAACATGTATATCTAGGTTAGGGTAACAACGTCATGAAGTCAATGGCGGTTAGTAACTGTCAGCTTATCCATGATGTGATTTACAGATAGCATACGCGACAAACTGTCAGTTACCAAGTACTAGTTATTTCATATCTTCACTACCCCATGCTAAATTATATATATATATATATATATATATATATATATATATATATATATATACACACACACACACACACACACACACATTATATATATATATATATATATATATAATATAAACGTCTATAGATAATTAAAAATTTAACCATATTCTATAAGATTTAATTCTCTTCTAAAGCAAAGTTACCTGGATTCTATAATGTCTAGTGTCTCAATCAAAGCGTTTATTATTAGGTGTTATTTAGTAAAAAAAAATTTATAGCAGTGAAACTTTGTAACCATGAATATGAATACGTAGCAGTCTAAATGTAAATTCAGCCTTTATATATGGAGCTGGGCTGAAACGTTCATACACTGAATAGTTCATATCTAATGGAAGTTGATTGGTTGGTTCGTTGGTTGGTTCGTTCGTTCATTGGTTAGTTGGTTTTGATGGCATCTCAACCCATTGGTTTTATTTTATGCCGAATACTTTTTTTATTCATTCTTGATGAGTATTCAATTTTTTTAGGAGCCTTTTTGTTCTATTTAACCCATCAATGGATCCTAACAGGTACTACAACTCCGGATCAGAGTAAATCCTTGTGTAATTGTGATAAAGTGGTACTCTACATTTTCCGGGTTCCAGAACTAAATACGATCAGATATAGTTTAAAGTCGTACCCAGGACAACAAGACCCTTAACCACCGCCTTCTAGCACATATAAAAAGGATTGAGGCTTGCCATAAGGGTAATAGAGTTGGGGCACTCAATTTTTTTATTTTTTGTTATTGCCTATTATAAGTAAAAAAATTATACATCGATAATTGTTCTGTTTAAGAGGGTGGGTGCCTAACTAATACATTGAGAATTCTCAAAAAATATTTCATAATACTAAATTGAGCTTGTTATTAAATAAATATTTATTTTTAGAATCTAAAAATATGAAATTTGAAACTCAAAATTGGGCGTTTCATATTTTAAATGAATTTTAACTATTAATTAGGTATATGAATTGTTTTCTCAAAACAGCAAACAGTAATATGTATTTTAAAGAATTTCAATTTATTTCCATTGAATCAGTTTGATTGAAAAGATTCAGTAATTAAAAAAAAAAGAAGTCATTGATTAATAAGTCAATGCTGAAAGTTTTATCAAAATCAGATAATTCCCTGATTTTTGGTAATTTTTTGTTTATCAATCTGGATAAGTTAATTGCCATTGTGACCTACCATAGATGTGAGGATATCATGTTAAACTTGTTTAAAAAAGATTTCCTTCTCAAGATAAAATTTCCTAAGGTAAACGACTTTTACGCACTGCGTATTTGAAATGAAAAAAATTATATTATATTTAAATAAATATCAACAATTTAGTAATTTTTCTATTCATAGTCTATTTAGAGTTTTTTGTTATTGATTTCTAAGAAGAAACTTTTAAATTGGTTTACTAATTGTTGTGAAAGTGTTATAAAAGCATTTGAGTGCATTATAAATCTTCACTTAGCTATTTTTTAGTAGAATTTAATTGTTTGAAATGTATCAAAAATAAATTACATATGTATTATTATTTATTTTTAAATTGTTTCACTATTTGATTGAAACGATTCAGTAATCTAAAAGAAAGAATTTGTTGATTAATAAGTCAACATAGAAAATTTTATTAAAATCAGATAATTCCCTGATTTTGGTTAATTTTTTTTTATCAATCTGGGCACTGATCAGCCACAGTACTTTTGTAAACAAAAAAAACTTTTTAGTTTTTCTGTGTGTTTCAAACAAAACAAAAAGATCTTTTATTTGAATTAACGTCAAAAAGTTATTTATTTTTCTGTACATAGTGTAAGTAATGTTTTTTGTTATTGATTTTAAAGAAGAAATCTTGCCTAAGTAAGGACCAAAGTGAAATGCTGTATATCATGGACTGCTCAGCCATCAGAGTTCCTTCTTTGAGCATCACGGATCTCCACAGATGCCCAACACCTGGCCCAATTGGGAGGGATCCTACCCCTCTGCAAAGGTGCAGTCGGTGTATTCTAAAGAACAAGTTTATAAGGCTGTCTAATGGAATTAAATGAGGATTTGATACAGCTAGCTCAGTCGGTATAGCGTTCGGCTAGAAACCACAAGGTTCCTAGTTCGATACCGGTCCTCGCCAACTCAGCGTATGAGTAGCACAGGGATCTGTGCGGTAAAGTAAGGAGCTGGTGGTAGGTGTGGCGCTCCACCTCAGACGCAAAAAACAATCTCCTTGGTCTAGCGC
>CM042143.1:117017857-117027857 GCA_023376005.1 Doryteuthis pealeii | reverse complement strand
GCTCGTGGCTCAAATCAATGCGGATTCCATTAACAGAATCTACAGAAATATTCTAAGGTTAAGATAAGATTTCAAATTTTCTCCAAAAATGTTGTTCTTTGCATATAAATAAATTTGTTTGCTTGTTTTAGAAGCATGGAAAAGAATAAAGTTCAGAATCAGAATTATGAATATTATTTTCTTACTCTTATTAAATGAATAAATAAATAAATGAATTTGATTAGGAACGAAATATTGATCATTTTGATTCTGATCTTTACTCTTTTCCATACTTCTAAAACAACCCCAATTTTTTTCCCAACACTCACCACATATCCCAATAAAGAAGAATAAGTAAACATCACACACACACACACCACACACACACACACACACACACACACACACACACACACACATGCACGCACACACACACACACATTTTGCATTCTGAAAAAAAAACAAAAAAACTTTTCATTCATTCTTCATTTCTATAATGGTAGATACAGCTTTAATCTTGGTACTTTTTGACATACCTTATATTCTGAAAAAAATTGTTATTAGTAAATTATTTTTTCAGAATACACGGTGTGAAAAAAAGAAAAAAATTCCGATACTTTTTTGACACATCTTGCATATACACACATAAATATATACATACACATGCACACACACATTAATATACGTATACAAACACACACATACACACACACACACACACACACACACACACACACACACATATATATATATATATATATTATATATATAATTTTAAAAAAATCAGGATACTTTTTTTATACATCTTGTATATACACACATAAATATATACATACATAAATATATACATAAATATATATACACACACACACACACACACACACACACACACACACACATATATATATATATATATATAATATATATATATATATATATATATATGGGGGGGGGAATTATCATATTTAATAAGATGAAAAAAATGTAAATATCACGTCTGGATTATACAATCCTCACATGCAGACAAAAAAGATTCATGCTTTATATCTATTTGAAAATTACAATAAGAATTACATAGTTACTTGTCGCTCAGTGTTGTGAAGGGTTACATGTATAGCAATAAAATTTAGAAAAAAAAAACGAAACGAAACAAAAATACGAACAAGTAAAGAATTTCTTTCAAAGCTCAATAAAATTACCTTATGCAAGAAATGAATTAGATCTGTCGTTACGTTGGACACGACATACAAAAAAAAAAGTATGAACTTGAATAATTCATATATCGGCAAAATCAGTTCGTTAGTGCGCTTTGAATCCACGAAAAAGACGGATTGAATCACAGTCTTTTAGCTCTTAATATTCGCTACGTGATTAAAGATAATAAATATCTGAACTCTGTACAAATTTCAATTAGATACTCATGCAGAGTAGCGCGTATCTCAGTCGGTAGAGTGATCGGCTAGGAATCACAAGGTTCTTGGTTCAATACCGGTCCTCGCCAACTCAGCGTATGAGTAACATAGGGATCTGTGTGGTAAAGTAAAGAGCTGATGTAGCGCTCCACCTCAGGTGCAAAAATAATCTCCTTGGTCTAGGGCTAGTGAAAAGGGGATAGACTCCCTCGCTGTCTGGGTGATACCGACATTAGACCGCCCCGACGAAGACGACGTATGAAAAGCATTACATTTATTACTTTTCCCGGACGCTTTTAAAACGCTAGAGTTAGAGAAACGGTTTCCGTTATTCAAGTCTATCTATATGTAAAATGCGATTCATTCTAATGATATTATCCCTTGCGCACAGTTCTGCATTGGTACAATCGTCAATTATATATATATATAAATGTTAATATTTCCTCTCGGCCTATTCATGTTCTACATGCGTCATCTTATGATCTTTATTTTCCGCTTTTTCACATGCAATAATCACGTCATCAGCTTTCGTTGCAAGATGATAGCGGTCGGAATATCATGGAAAAAGTGTATTGATATAAAGAAATAACAGAAAGTTTATTATATCATAAAATCATGGACCTTAAAGACTTTAGCATGTGCACTTAAGCAAAATAAAAGTAGGTTATTTTCTCTTATTTTTTTCAAAATAAATGAATGTCACATAAAAATTATGCCTGTTTTTACAATGATACCAAGCAAAGCACTAATTTGGTGAATTAACGAAGATTTTTAAAAGATAGATAAAAGAGGGAATTATTTCTGGATTTAAAGAAACGTCGCATTTAAAGTCAGTTATTTGCGTTTATACATGTTTTTCTTTGTGACACCCACAACTGATGACGTTCTTAAGAACTTTCAAGACTATTGATTAAAACTTACTTATGTATAAAAGCGAATATGAACCTATGACATAATAAATGATATATGGACTCGTCGCCTCGAGTTCAAATCCTGGACGTGCTAATTACATTTCACTCAGCGCTAATAACCTTGGGAAAGGTATGAATCCTACTCTCCCTCCAGCTATGGGTAAATAGTAGGGCAAGCTGGGCTCTTTAACCTTGGTTAGGAGAAGGAAGAACTCTGAATTCAAAACTCCGCTTAAGAAATTGAACCTGTGTCGCATCCTGCTCGTGCGGAGGGGTTGGTATATATATATGACATAATAAATTAAAATTCCTAAATAGAAGCAGTGTTTTATTTAAAGAAAAAATGAGAACCTGGTTTTTTTTAGATGAGTAAAATATCATCGATGTAACGAATTTGTACTTTATGCACATCACATTGATATTTCCAATACAACAACATCTATTATAAACAGAAATTTGGTTTGCCCATGGGATCTCCTCTCAGTGGGGTTCTCGCATGTCTTTATCTTGTGTTTCTAGAATCTGGCCCTTTTCGTTATAATTCCAAAGAATTCTAGTTATTTTCGTTACATCGATGATATTTTACTCATCTACCTACAAGAACTTGACATAAACAAGATTACTGATAGCTTAAATAAAATTGAACACACCATAAAATTCACGCATGAATTAGAATCCAATAATTCTTTACCTTTTTTGGATATTTTACTCATAAAGAATAAAGACAAATTAGAATTCAAAGTCCACCATAAATCTACCTGTAAAAATGACCACACACACTTTTACTCACACCACAATACCAGCACTAAAAAAGGAATTATTATTGGCTTCTATCTTAGAGCCCTCCGTATCTGCACTCCTAAATACCTAGACGATGAGTTTAATTATATAGAAAATTTCTTTTTAAATCTTCTTTTCCCAAAACCTTTTATACAATCTGCTAAATCCAAAGCTTTCAAAATCCATAAAGGAAAACAGTCACAAACCCCCACTAATACATCTTCTAATATAACATAAACTTCCCCATAGATACATAGTTTTACCTAATAACTCTTCCATTAACTCCATAGAAAACAATTTACACCACACACACACACACACACACATATATATATATATTATATATATATATATATATATATATATATATATAATCTTGTCTGGTTAACTTCCGGTGAATATTGCTGCATTGTAACTATCTTGAATTCAAAATAAAAACGGTCAAATAGAAGAATGTATTTACTTAGCTTATTTTCCAGTTGTAAAATAAAATAAAATATATTAAATTAATTAGATAGATCAGTAAATAAATAAAAATATTATCTTGAATTATATATTAGAAAGATTGATGAATAATTTTAGAAAACTATATTTTATGTGTATTTTTAAATTTCAAATATAATAAATGAAATATTTAAATTATAAATGACAAAGTATCATTTTTCTTTATATTAACAGCTCTAGACTGACCGTAATTTTGAGAAGGTATTAACTTTTAAAGAATTAACTATATATAAATATAAATATAATTATTATAGGTATATTATTTTATTTAAAATTGTTACCATAAAAGTGTCCACCTTGGACTTATTTCTCTTGGAAACAAAGTAAAAATATGAACATAGTTAACTAGTGAAGGGGTTTGTTTGTGATATTTTAAATTCAAAACAGATATTATGTAATAAAATAAATTATTTGATAAAATATATTATTTAAAATTATAGAAGGTAATAAGTTATATATATTATTGTATTATTATTGTATGATCCAGTATGTATCTTTAAATCACTAAAGAGAGCTCAATATATAATAAAGTTTTTAGATTATATACAGAGCAATATTTATCTTTTTATTTATTTATTTTTTTAATTTTTAGTTTTATTCTATGTTTTTTGAGAAGTAAAATTTTTCAGGTATGCAATTCAAATAACCTGATCTTCCATCTGATGAGAGTAGATTTTGGGGAGCTATATTAGATAAACTTAAATTTATATAGGCCCCAATTTTGGTCGAAATAAATTTATTATGGAATTACGGTGTTGAGTTTTTCTTTCCTTTCTAAGATATATATATATATATATATATATATATATATATATATATATATATATATATATATATATATATATATATACTACAGTATCCCTTACACTTTGAACTCGGATACAATTGGTAAGTCTATAGTATTTCTTAACCATTAGTTTATTTTAACTCGGATATCCACCATCTTTTCATTCTTTAAAAAAACAAAAAAATAACTGTACTTTTACTTTATTTTCTAACACAAATATGCAAAGAATACACTAAACACTTACAATAACAGTAACAATAACAATTACAATATATATATATATATATATATATATATATATATATATATATATATATATATATATATATATATATATATATGCGTGTTGAATTAAAAAAAGACATATCTCCTGTTTAATAATTTTATTTGTAATTTTTTTCAAGATTTCTGGCCAACTTTTAATATTTGGGTGGAATTCGTGGATTAGTCCACCAAAGTTCATGGTCCGAGTACTTTCCACTTCGAATTCCAACCAAATATTAAAAAGTTGTCAAGAAAACTTGAAAAAATCACAAAAAAATTGTTAAACAGCAGATGTGTCTTTTGTTTAATTCAACATGCATAAATGAAAGAATGCTGCCCAACACACAACACACACACACACACACACACACACACACACACACACACATATATATATATATATATATATATATATATATATATATATATATCACTGTTTGAGCGTGCATGTTCAGCAAATGATAGAGGAATAGCTTAGATTTACTTCCTATATATATATATATATATATATATATATATAGATAGATAGATAGATAGAGAGAGAGAGAGAGAGAGAGAGAGAGAGAGACTGTGTGTGTGAGAGAGAGAGAAAGAGAGAGAGATGTGTGTGAGAGAGAGAGAGAGAGAGAGAGAGAGAGAGAGAGAGAGAGAGAGAGAGAGAGAGAGGGGAAGAGAGAGAGATTCTTGTTGGGTTTAATTATATTTTCTTTCTGGTTTTTCCTTTTTCAGACACTGAAAAGAATTTTGGCGAATTGTGCGTGAGTTCCACTAATGTAAGCCGAGGAATTTCCGGGTTTTGTTGCGAGGTATGGTAGTAAATGCAGGTTGGGGGCGGGGGGGGGGGGGAGGTATATTGAACGAAACGCGAAACGGCCAAAGCCAATCATTAGCTACTATGCTAGCTAAATCCCATCGATGCCTATCGAGAAACACGAAGAGGAGGAAACGCTTCGCTATTTTAATGTTGAAAGAAGCAAAGAAATCGATATATAGGGCCAGTTGATTTAGGGCTCGGCGTTTCTATAGCAGCCGCAATGGTGGCTCAGGCAATCAGTAGATTTTTCTTACTTGCAGACGACAACAGTAGTAGTCGTGGTCGGCGAAGGAGAACTGAACCGCGGAATGAGATGGTTGGTTGAATCATTGAAAGAAATGCGAGTAGCAACCGTTGGCTGACTCGCTATGAAACAGCGTTAGCTAGAAAGGCAGCCAGCAAGATCGTTATTACTTTAAAACCCTCGTTATAACGAATCTCGCTATAACGAATTTCGCTTTTAACGAAATTCGCTTTTAACGAACTCGCTCTTTCATTTGAATTCACTTCAGTTTGTTTTGTTTGTTTTTGTTATTTGTTTAACTGCATATCAACTCATTATGGGTTATTCAATGCAAACATTTGTAAATGATTGATATTAATCATATATATTTATATTTCGTTTTGTTGGTTTGATTTGGTTTATTTAACGGCATTTCAACTCTTTATGGGATATTTAATGCCAACATTTGATTCATTTGTGAAGGTACTATAGTAATCATAAATATTTGTACGTGAGTTTTGGTTATTTGTTTTACGGCATATCAACTCCTTGTGGGTTATTATCAAATAACCTAATATTTGTAAATATTCAATAGTAATCATATATATTTATATTTGGTTGGTTTATTTGTTTAACGGCATATTAACTTACAATGAGTTATTTAATGCCAAAATTTTATTCATTTGTAAATGCTTGGTTATAATCACAACTATCTTTTGGCTTATTTGTTTAACGGCATATCAAACACATATGAATTATTTTATGCCAAAATTGATTCGTTTCCAAATATCTAATTATAATTATAACTATAAAAAAGTATATCTTAATGTTCCATTGCATTTTTTATTTAGAGCTGTATTTGTCTATAATCATTTGTTTACTTACAGAAATACGACATTCCTATCGAATACGAATAATTTTTATACATATCTAATTTACATATATATATACCAACTCCTGCGCACGAGCAGGATGTGACACAAGGTCAATTTCTTAAGCGGAGTTCAACAGGTTTGAATTCAGAGTTTTTTCCTTTTCTAGACCGGTTGCTTAACCAAGCTTAACGAGCCCAGTCTGCCCTGCTATTTATCCATAGCTGGAGGGAGAGTAGGATTCATACATTTCCCAAGGGTATTAGCGCTAAGTGAAATGCAATTACCACATCCAGGATTTGAACTCGTGGCGACGAGTCTATTTCCCATGACTTTAACCATTACACCACGCGCTTCCATCTAATTTACATATAGGTCCCAAGCAGGTACTACCACTCCAGGTCAGTAAACCTAGAATAATGACAATGGATTGGTATTCTACACTCCACAAAGCTATAGAATTGGATCCTCACAACTGGATTAGTGTCCAACACAGAGTAGAATTGTCTTTGGACGGTCTCATTTTTAACTAGAAGGTGTTACAAGATGATAACGGTCGTATTTATTAAGAACATCAGTAATATTATATAGATGATTTGCTATGAAGGATTGTTTTGTTTGTTACGCATGAACGTTGTTTCGGTTGTATTTAGGCACTGTAAAAAGAAATATCTATCTGTGCTCGATACAGAATTGAATAAGCTATAATTCTAGTTAAATTAATTTTGTCCGATGAAATATTGGTCGCTGAAAAGAAGAAGTTGACCGACGTTGTCATGGAAATCTTTATCACTAGCGGGAGAATTTGGGAAAGATCAAAAACAAAGAATTTCCAAGTTTTAAATTGTGGTTATTCTAGTGTAAAAAGAATTGGTAGGAAAATGAAAATACTTCCATTGCAAAAATCATGTTAAGAACGAAACAAATTTCATACTTGTTTAGCGATTGAGAGGCCGCCATCGGGCATTAGAGGACTTCGATTTTAAGGCTTATTTTCCAATGTTGTTCATATCTATTTGTTGATATGGTCAACATATCTAACTCCGGTTTTGACCGGGGTCCATTGAGCTTCTGGACCTTACAAGTTAACATCATTGATCCCAGGGGGCCATCCTCGCAGGCAACACCTACCCCCTTGATTAAAAGAAGCAGGACTGAGTTTATTGCCCAGTGCAAGAGGAGCCCTCCTTGAGGGGAAATGCCGACGGGATTAACGCATTTTTGTGCCTACCATCCATGAGCTTTAGCTTGTGGGTAGGCCAACATAAAAATGTCCTTGTGTCACCCCCTCATAAGTGGGATGCGAGGCAAATACCTCTATTTGTTGATATTTGCTTTCCTCCTTTTATTATCACAACAGTTAAGTCAAATTAACATGTTAAACTAATGAAATTATAATGAAACTAGCAGAACCTATGGATATAACACAGCATGAACATTTAAATAATACAACGTTTGATATGTTTACTTCAGAGCTATTAGGAATACTTCAATATGTAAAAAGTATAATAATCTTTTAATCTCTCTCTCAGCCTTTTATCTTTCTTTACTTCTTTTCATCTTTTCATTATGTTCGATTGAAACAGATGAGCGTTATCGCTTCCGTGCGTTCACCCTATCTATATCTCCCCCTACTCTCTTTATTTCTTTATTTATTCCTTATACTTTATTTCTGTGTAGCATGTAATTTTTCTCCCCTTTTTTTTTCTTTATAATAAAACCGGAATGGTCCATTATTTAACTGAAATGTCGGCACTCATTAGAAATAAGAATGCATGGGATAAGCAGCACCAGATAATCAGGATTTATATTTTTGCATTTCATCTTGGGCGATTTGGACAGCCTCTTTTTTTTAACCAGAGGGTGTTAAAATATGATAATTGTCGTACAATTAAAGATCTCGTATATCAATATGTAATAGCAGAGCTATCCGATGCTTTCCGGGAATTAAAAAGTTAGAAATATATCTATCTATACTTATATGTAGATTAATAAAAATTATTTTTCTATATATTTATTTGATCATCTTTTATTGTTTATATTTTTATGTTTCTAAGTTTATTTTTTATTATTCTTGTTCGTATTGTTTTATTCTACTATCTTTTATTTGCTTTTTACTATGTTTTATCCTTTATGAATTTATTTTAATTTTGAATCATTTCTCAAATATTTTTAGAATATATCATTAATTTATACTACTGTTATATTTTTATTTAGCTTTTTTTTGTGGGAAATGAGGGGTAAATTTTTTAACCCCTTCTTGGAAAAATAGGGTCTTGATTTTATTAAAATTTGGTCTTAGCTGGTATTCATCAATAGGACGCGCGCTCGGCCGTTGTACAAACTAACATACTCGCATACAGATGGACAGACATACAGAATATTTCTTTATATATGTAGTTACAATAAATAAGATTCTACTACTTATATAATCCACATTGTGCGCGGGACCTAAAAAAAAAAACTCTGACTGTACTACATGCATTTTAGGGGTCTTAAATTGTATCAAAGTAAACTCGGCGAAGTAAGTTCGATTCCTGGAAGCGAGAGAGATTGCGTTTTATTTCATGTTAATTTATTTTTAAAAAGTATGAATCACCGTTCTCATCCCAACTAGGAATAATTACAAGGAAAAACAGGGCTCTTTAACCTTGGCAAGGCACTCTTTCTAAGTGTAGAGAAACTGAATTCTGAGAGGGCCGGCTTAGCTCAGTCGGTAGAGTGTCCGGCTGGGAACCTCGAAGTTCCTGGTTCGATTCCGGCCCTCGCCAACTCAACGTATGAGTAGCACATGGATATGTGCGTTAAAGTACGGAGCTGATTGTAGGAGTGGCGCAAACAATCTCGTAATAAGGATCCCGACACTGCGAGTTTATCATCATTGCAGATTCCTGTTGTTGGACTTGTTATATTTTTTAAACTTTCATTTGTAACCGGAACATTTTCCTGAACTTTTTGATATTCATATACACTTTTACTGCAAATTCTTTTGAGCTTTTTTAATGATAAAATTACTTATAATTTTGAAAAATAAAATTTATTTTATTTTTAACAATAAATACGGTACTGATCGAGAGCGTTCTGTGCCTCGTGATTAATGATATATTTATTTCATTTTTCCGCTTACAATGTTGCTTTGATAAAGACATCTTCATAATTTCGAAACAGATTTCTGTCAGCAAAACTTTTAATATCTTGTTGTTTTTTTCTACAAAACTTTCTACACACACACACACACACACACACACACACACACACACACACACACACATATATATATATATATATATATATATATATATGTATATTAAAAGTAACAATTACATTGACATCATTATCGACATCATGTTTACACTAACATAACTTAAACACACACACACATACACACACACACACACACACATACATATATATATATTTATTTATTTATTAAAAGTAACAATTATATTGATAA
>CM042143.1:117010357-117012857 GCA_023376005.1 Doryteuthis pealeii | reverse complement strand
TATATATATATATATATTATATATATATATATATCACCAGCATTGTTGCGTAAACATAATATTCATGTTTTCAAATACTGAACTTAAAGTAGTATCACCTTCCCTAGTTGGAAATTTGGCGTACATATTCTTTCTTGAAATGTATCCCCTAATATATTAATGAATTCGATGCGGTTCACATATTGATTCCATGAGAATGATATATCTATTGACGGAGCCTTGAAATAAAATGACTGTTGATGAAAATGAATCAGAAATATATACTTGTATAAAGTACTTGATATTCCCCTACATGTTTATGACGCTATGGAGACCTCAAAGATTTATTTACATAACCTCTTGACAGTGAAATTACGTGCACAGCTGGTACGTATCCTTACTTGACAGGAAAATATTATTAATTGCCGTATATTTAAGGCGGACATATAACTTGGCTGATCTGCTATAGACGTTATCCTGAACATTTGTCTTGTGTGTAACACGTGTTGGGTTCTGATCATTTTGGAAACGCGTACATCGTCCTCTAAAATTCTTTCCGCTTAAATATACATGTAAGATATACCTTATATACTCGTGCAATGAAAGACTCTTTAAGACTAAATTTACACCTGAACAAAAAAGATTACCTTTAGTAGAAGAGATGTGTTTTCAAAACGTTGAAGATTACCTGCTTTCTACATCTTACCTTGTCGTAATTTCAATCAAAGGAGTCTGGTAATCTGAAATTTAGCTACGTAAATGATAGTAACCTTCCCTTGTTTCTTTCACTTTGAGGAAACCGTATATTTTGGTCGGCCAATTTCATTTCACCATAAATCTACACATTTAATGATAATTTCGTGTTAGAAAATTCAATTGTATTAATTCGAACAAATTCGTATTAATACAATTGAATTTTCTAACACGAAATTATCATTAAATATGTTCTTAATTGTGCTTGCGCATTATTTGAAATGAAAATTGTTATTAAGAACATATTTTATGATATTTTAGTACTAAAACATGCAATTGTATTGATTACGGTGAAATGAAAAAGGGCCGACCAAAACAGACGGCTTCCTCCAAGTGAAAAGAAACAAGGGAAGGTTACTTTCATTTATGTGGCTAATGTTCAGATTACCAGAATCCTTACATAGTCTTTACCTAAACAAATGTTATTAGTTAAGATAAGACAGTTTTTACTTAACATAGTTTACTATTTACTAGCAAAAGTATGCATCACCTGGGCACAAGTATTTAAATCTTAATATAATAAAATCTCATATTGAATTAGAAAGAGTAATGAAACTAAATAAGAACGAATACAAAAAATTCACTTATTTAAATGTTATTTTAATTGATTCTTATATAAGATTATATATAGGATTGTTTTTAATACGTTTGAGAATAACATGATAGCATAAGAAATCAGTAACAGCAAATAATTATTTATTAAACCACATGATCTCCACTATAATAAGATAACACCTGTGTCTATAATACTTCCAAATATCATAATTAGTAAACAATAATTTATGTAAGAATTTCACCTACTAATAATAGAGATTAGGTCTCCTTTTTTCTGTAACCGAAACTACGTCACTACTTAAGTCACAATACCGAAAATCGTCATTACATAGAATAAAAAACAACACTGTAATCAGTTTAAAATATTTTTTTACTCTCGCCCTTTTGTCAGTAACAATTGGTTATCTAAAAAGTTTAAGATAATAAATACCTCCACCTCATTGCCATTATAAGCACCCGATATATGTGTTAGAAGGCAGTGACCGAGGTCTCAGTGTCCTGGGTATGGCGGTAAAGTGCAGCTAGGGGTGAACGTCCAATTCTGAAACTGAAATGTAGAGTGTCCCTTTATATCCATTACTCCCAGGTCCACCTTGACACAGGTTGACTAGATTAAAAACGTGTTTAAGGAATTGGGTTTGAAAAATAATTGAATACCCATCAAGAATGAATAAAGCAAAAAAAACATCTTCGGCATAAAATAACCCAACAAGAGTTGACGTGCCGTAGAATCCAACCAAAAATAGACTAGCATAGCCAAAAGTTAGAGGTCATTCGTTACATGCAAGTCGTCGTGTGGCCTAAAATCCGTATCAGTATTTTCACTAGCGCTAGACCAAGGAGATAGTTTGGGCGTCTAAGTTGGAGCGCCACACCTACCATCAGCTCCTCATTTTACCGCACAGTTCGCTGTGCTACTCATTTGCTGAGTTGGTGAGGGCCGGCATCGAACCAGGAACCTTGTGGTTCCTAGGTGGACGCTCTACTGACTAAGCTAAACCGGTCTTATATAGGGTTATATAGTTCACATATATATAGGGGTTCGTTGTGTAATGGTTATAATTGTAGGAAATGAACACGGCGGTCAGAGTTCAAATACCGTTAGGAAAGGTATGCATCCAACTATTATCCCTAGAGTAATGCGTAAATAATAGAAAATATATTTTTTAACCTTAGGCTTTAAGGGAAGATATTTTTCCTACAACATAATAGG
>CM042143.1:116984727-117005257 GCA_023376005.1 Doryteuthis pealeii | reverse complement strand
TTTATATTTGAAACTATCTGTTCGACTCCCCTCCCTGTTATAATATTATGTTACTATTACGATTATCATAGGGCTAGTTTGGTTTAATAGTGTACATTAACCACCAACTGAAAATACTTATTTTATCCTTTACATTGATGGAATGTTCTTATATATATATATATATATATATATATATAATGAATAGTGAATGAAAAAATGAGAAAAGTATTTGCATGGAAAGGTGCTCAATTTGCAAACATTTGATTTTTACCATTTCACGACTGGTTTTTGACATCTCAACCACTTCTCATCTGATGATTGGACTACCAAGAACTTAAGTTATGAATGTGAAATCATAATATCACCATTAATTAAAATATTATATAATATATATATATATTATATATATATATATAATATATATATATATATATATATTCCATAGGAATATTAAAGGGATACAAAAACTGACTGACAATGAAAGAATTTTGTGTGCATCTATACTGAATTTGCTCTCAGATTAGTCAAAGTTTCGATGCATGAAACAATAAAATGATAAAATCCCTTCTAGTGATCTCCCTCTTTCTTTCCCTCTCTCTCTTTCCCTCCCACCCCCAAGCACAAAATAATACTCATACACATTTTTTGTTTTTTATGATTTGGGAGATAGATTTAATACGAGCGCACCAGCTGGGTATTATGTAATGTTTACATAATTATTGCTTTAAATTTTAAGTAGATTCCAAATTTCAGTATCCTTTTTGATGATCTTGGAATTCAATAGATCGATAGTTTTGGTGTTTGAAGTTGTCACAGTTTCTTAAGCATCAGTCGCTGATTGCTCTCAATTTCCGAACATCTACTAAAAATTTTTATTGCTCAGGAACGCCTAATTGAGGGTAATTATATGCGTTTCGTTCTCAAGAACAGATTCTGGTTTATGCATATACCATTTTTTTGTATGACCAAAATTTGATTTTTTGCATAATTACTAGTGGATCACTTTCCCAAACCAGTCGTGCCTAGTTTTGTATTCCCGTTGTGCTAGTTTGCTGTATTCGCTTAGTATATGCTTTACAGTCTCATATCTGTCACCGCACAGTCTACATTTACTGTTTTGTTGGGTCTTATCAATGTTTGCTTTGATATGATTTGTCCTTATGGCATTATTTTCTGCAGCAATTATTAGTGATTTAGTTTCTCTTTTGAGGTTTCCTTTTCTTAACCATGTCCAAGTCTTTTCATGTGCAACCTCTCCGATTTCTCGTTTAAAATGTCCATATAATTGTTTTTCTTCCCATTTTTGTTTTCTAGTCTTTGATGGTTTTCAGTTTGTCCATATATTACATCTGCTATTGTTGGTTGCCATAAGTAATCTGTCTTTGCTCTTTTTTGTGTATTCTTCGTGTTGTTGGATTGGGGCCTCTACGCAGTCCTCTATGTTAGCAAGACCTCTTCCACCTTCTTTTATTGATGCATAGTTAGTTTTTCGAGATACAAACGTTCGATTACGAATTATTTGAGGACTTTCTTTAAGTGTTTCTGGAATTTTTTCTAAGCTCCTACATGAAGTCATTAGTTTTTTTAATAATTTCCTGTAGACATGTAATATGGACCTTCTACTTCCATTTGACACGTTTCCCGTAGGGAATTCAACAATCTATGTTATGAAATAGAAATAGTCCCTGACGTCTTGAGGTCTGTTATGTCTCGATAGATATAATAAACCACTGCTTTCCACTAGGTTTAATTACATAGATACCATATCGGGTCGTGGAAATGTAATATATACATGATTACTTTTTAAGTAAAAATTAATTTTATGGAATTAAAACTAAAGCAACACTTAGTTACAATTACAGCACTTCCTGTATTATTTCAGCGAAAACAAGAGATCGCAGAAATCAGTTGGTGGGAATAGAATTGCGGCGAATGCAAATAAGGTACTAGTGTCATGTATACTAAAAAGAACATAATCTAGTTGTAGAACCACTAAAAGCATCATCATCATATCGAGAACCTTCTGTATCATTCATTGTCCCAGGAAGGTCCTCTGTACAGCCTCCAGTATCCTCGCAGAGTTGGTTAATGTAGGTCCTTGGTAGGTGGCCCACATTAGCATGTCCATGTGTTGGCTTCCACAGGAGAACGTCACTTATGAGTTCGTCCTTGTTTCCCCAGCAGTGTCCAGCATGCCTTGTCCGTCTTACTCGAATAGTTTGTGTGATAGGGGGCAGGTGGCCGTACAGCGGCTTCTTTGTGGGGTGTTGTTTCCACGACTTGTTCAAGACCGCACGAATCAGTATACACTTCGCTTATAAGTCGTGTCTCACGATTCGTAACATGTTCCAGAAGGAAGAATCACTTCTTTACTGAATGCTATTTGTTATGACAGTAACTGGGTGCCGCTTTACCTCTGTGTACGTCGGAGAGACAGGATGATTTCGTAAAACATAAATGACATTAAACCGAAAAGTAATATAAGGAAATGTCGTTACCTTTCCACGGTACGGCTATCACAAAACAGTTTTCTTCAATTAGGACAACTAACATATATATATATATATTATATATATATATATATATATATATATATATATATATATATATATATCAGTCTATCCTTTACTTCTCTTAATGTGACGTCCGTCAAATTCTGATTGATTGATTTTAATGGCATGTCAAACCATCTAGGGTTATTTTATGTCTCAGGGTTAGTGAATCACGTTCTTTATATGTTCAAATTAACATATTTGTGTAGTTGTTCATTGACAGCTATAGGTAAATAATAAGGCAGACTGGGTCCTTTAGCCTTGTACAGTAATCTGTCTCCAAGAAGGAAAACTCTGAATTAAAACCAACTGTACGCCATTTAATAACTGACATTATTTCTCATCGTGTTCATGGTGAAGGGATTTAGTAAATACATCCTACCACTCCGGGTCAGAGTGGAACTGGAAGTAATAGCAACAAAGAGTTAAATTATTTTGAGTTTACTTTTTTGCACACGGTCCTATCGAATCTGAATAATGTTTAAACAGTTCTATTTGACCTATAGGTGGGACCCTAACACGTACTACGACATTTGACCCATAGATGGTACCCTAACAGAAATGCAAACTAACGACTAAAATTTAGGCTCGAAAAAAGTCATATTTTTTGTTTTCGGCTGTTTGAAGCAAAATACCGTTTTAAATCGCTGTAGAAAAATAAGTCAATGGATAAAAACACATGGTAATTACACATTTAGAAAGATTATTTTATTTACTTTCCAACCATATAAATATTTCTAAGATTTATGTCAGAGATACTTGAGAAATTGCAAATTAAACTGATTAAGGTGGCAAATTTGTCTATGTCCGCCTATTTCAGCTAACTGTTTTCAATGCTATTACTACTCAAGTCACAATTTCCTTAATTATTTGTGTCACATTCTCCATGATTTTATTTTTCATTTAAACCTCAATTATTTATAAAATTGTTTTAAATTATTAATACTGCTGGCCTTATCTACATACTCATAACATGCAATTATTATTTATATATACAACAAAATAGTGGTTTACAGTGTGAACGGGAAGGCTATTTTGCATATTGATATTAAAATTGTGATTTTAATAAATATGTGCTTAGTATTATTGATTTTTAATTGTTTGATTTTATCTTAATGAATATGAGCAAAAATCTCGGGGGGGGGGGAATCTTAAAAGAAATCCATTAACAAGAAGAAATAACTGTTATTATTCACTTCCTATTTATTTAGGGTGGGACCCTAACAGATACTACCATACTGGTTCAGAGTGGAACTGGAAATAATTGCAATGAAGGGGATAACATTTTGAGGAACATAAATAAATAGTTACAGTAATGTACATTTCCTGACTTCTCACTATCCGGATACAAACTTGGTCATTTTATCTAAGAAAGCCACGCACATACCGAAGCTTATTTGGTCAGTGCAAAAAAATGCATGAACTCGGCACCTCAGGTAGTGAGCAATAAACCCGGTCATAGTTCTTTTAGGCAATGGAACGGGTGCTAACTGGTGGTACGGCCCCTGGAACTATGCAATTTATTCTACTTCACTCACCAGTTATGTAGCCGAAGTTCTTAACCAAGATAAGTAGTTAGTTATTGTAGAATTAATACATAGATTTTAGTCTTCGTTAGTGCAGATAATGTTACTGGTTATATTTTTAACCTGTTTTAAGTCAGGACACCTCAGGTCGACCCGCATTAGACGCTCCCTTGTCGGCTTTTGCAGAAGAATACACCGACTGCAGAGGGGTAAAATCCTCCCAGTGGAGACACCTGTTGGCTGTGGATGGTGACCCATGATGCTCCTGGACGGAGACCTGATAGCTGAGCAGTCCACATCCAAGATTCCACTTTGACCCTTACTTAGACTAGATGGTCGGTCGGAGTGGCTCCTTCGATCAATCGGCTGGTCACGCCAAGCCCTAGCATCAATATGATTGTCCCAACCCTATTGCCATTATGGCAAGCACTAACATTTTTTTTTACATGTAAGTGCTACAAGGTGGTCTTAGTATCCTGGCTATATCTTTAAAATGCATCTAATGGTTAAGTTACAATTTTGGAGGTCTTGGGAGTGTGGAGTACCCCTTCATCCCCATTACTCCGTGATCCATTTTGTACGTGGTAGTACGTGTTAGGGTCCCATCTATTGGTTGAATAGGAAAAATGAGTTTTAAAAACGTGTTAAAAATTGATTTAAAAAAAATTGAATACGCATCAAGCATGAATAGAACAACACGTCTTCGGCGTAAAATAACCCAATAAGGGTTGGCAGGCCGTAAAACCCAACCAACCAAATCTAATTACGTTACACCATACTAGACAAGAAGACTAATCAAGGAATAAGGAATTTGACACTAAGAGATAATATTTAGTGGAATAGAGTTTAGGTCTGAATCAGAAATATTTCTGGAGTGTAGTGAAATGAGAGTGCTGAAGTCAGTCAGTCAGTCAGTCAGTCAGTATACTGTTGGTTTGAACAATAGCAATTGGCTAAGCACAACTGACCAAGTGCACAAGATAGCTGGTACTTATGGAAATCAAGAATAGTCAATTCATGTATTTGGGTGATTCCATCCTCGAGTCCTGATTGGCTGCTTGGTTTCTATGATGTTATGAGGCTTCATAAATACCCTGGCATTCTGGAGTAGTTTTGCAAAAAGATTAGTTTCGTATTTAGTTACGGCTACTTGTTGCCGTGTCTTACCAATTCGACGGTAATTGGAACTGTATAATTATTCTTCAGAGAGTTACTTATGGGTTTATTGAAAAATAAAAACAGTTAAATGTGGAAGTGAAAGAAATATTCCCTCTTGGAGAATGGTGACAGAAATGTGACCTTGATTGTGACAAAAGAGAACATAATTCTCGGTTATCGTAAAAAAGAAATTTGTTCTGAAGTGTTTTAAAAGAGATACTCATACTGAACTTTGATGAGAGAGAATTCGATCTCGGATTGCTGACAGATTTATTCCATCTGCGCGGATCTGTGACGGAGAAATTCTGGTGGAATCATTGAGAAATTCGATCTGAGGTGTGGTCATTTAGAAATACAATCATGGGCGAGGTGACTGAAAAATGTGTCTAGTGGTATAGTAAAAGAGGAATTGACACTAGGTTTTGATGAAAAAGAAATCACTTCTTTATAGAGGAATTCGTTGTGGCTTGAGCGGACAGATACATTATGTTAGAAGGAAAATTTTGATCTGGTGCGTAATGCAGAAATTCGATTTGGGATGTAGCTACAGAGAAATCGTTCTCGTCTGAGGTGATATATAAACTTTCATCAGGGTGAGATGAAGGAGAAATTCGATTTTGGGTGTGGTTACAGAGAAATTCGTTCTGGTTTAAGGTTACATCTAACTTTTGACTAGGGTGTGCAGAAAGAGAAATTCGATTTTGGGTGTGGTTACAGAGAAATTCGTTCTGGTTTAAGGTTACATCTAACTTTTGACTAGGGTGTGCAGAAAGAGAAATTCGATTTGGGTGTGGTTACAGAGAAATTCGTCTGGTTTAAGGTTACATCTAAATTTTGACTAGGGTGTGATGAAGAGAAATTCGATTTTGGGTGTGGTTACAGAGAAATTCGTTCTGGTTTAAGGTTACATCTAAATTTGACTAGGGTGTTATGAATAAGAAATTCGATTTTGGGTGTGGTTACAGAGAAATTCGTTCTGGTTTAAGATTACATCTAAATTTTGACTAAAATTTGATGAAGGAGAAATTTGATTTTATGGGTGGTGAAGAATAAATTCAATCTAGGGAGTGATGAAAAAGAAATTTAAACTGGGGCGTGGTGAAGAGGAAATTCAGGATGCTGAAGGAGAAATTTAACCCGAGGCCTAGTGATAGGGGAATTCTTTTTTTTTTTTTTTTTGATGAATTTTATTTGTGTAGTGAAGGAGAATTTAGATCCTGTGCATTGTGAAATTTGATTTTATGCTTGATGATACGAAAAATCGTGCTGGTTTGAATTGACAAATATTTTTTCTGTGGTTTACTGTTGGGGGAAATCGATCTGGGGCGTGGTGACAGAGGAATTCCTTCTGTTTGTAGGCGGTGGATCAAGTTTAGTTGAGAGTAGTGAAGGAAAAATTCGATCTTGGGCGTGGTGAAGGAAAAATTCAGTTTAGGGTGTGATGACAGAAATTCGGTTTGGTGTGATGTGCGGTGAAGTGGAAATTCGATCTGGGTCGCGATGCTGCGACATTCAATTTGGGATGTGGTGAAGCATGAATTCCTTCTGGTCTAAGGTGACAAAGAAATTCTGTCGAGGGCGTGGTGACAGAGAAATTCATTCTGGTGTCTGGCTGATGGACAAAATTCGATCTGGGGCTTTGCAACAGAAAAAAAGGAAGATGGATTGTTTCTGGACCCAGCTTTTGAAGGCGAGAGACGCGATTGTGGATTCTCCCGGGTCCATCTCCCCCTTCCCTTCGTTTGAATTAATATGGGCTAAGAAATAAAAGCTTGATCAAGTATAACGAAGTCTTGTTGTTTTATTCATTGAACACGACATAGACAAAGAAATAGAATCAAGCCGAGTAATAATATAAGAATCATCATCTTCTCTCTCACTCCCTCCCTCCTCTCTCTCTCTCTCTCTCTCTCTCTCTCTCTCTCTCTCTCTCTCTCTCTCTCTCTTATACTCAAGATGACTGTCTCTTGTATACAAGATTAACTCTCCACCAATTATATACAATAAAAAAGAATATATAACAGTGTAGTATGATGATGATGTCATGTAAAAAAAAGGTGTTCGATCTGCGTTTAGTCGGATATAAGTTTTTTTTTTCCATTTTAGAAGTGTCCTGTGTGTGACACTAAACTGTAGTTGATGATGTCCTTGAAATCTCGGGAGTATCGAGTACCTCTTCATTACCATTGCTCCCAGGTCCACTCTGACCTGGAGTGGTAGTTCCTATCTGGGTCCTATTCAAAAGTCAAATAAATATGTTTAAAAATTATTCGTATTATTTTTATTTGATTGGACCGTGTGCAAAAACAATCTCTTAAGAAACACCTACACAAAAATGTTAATATAAACATACAATGACCGTGATTCCCTCACTATTAGAAATAAACTAACACCAGACAGTGTTATATGCCATTAAAATAGAAATTATTCTGCCAAAGACAACGCTGCACAGTCAATATATGACCTAAATAAGCTCTGCTGCCAACGCCCAAGCTTCACCTCTGTATTCTACAAGAAATACGTCCAATTTACTTTTCGCAACCTTGAGAAAATTCTGACAAATTAATTCCGTCGTATTCGCTCTTCGCCACCGTCTCCTTTACTAGGTCTGACCGAGACACGTCACAACCCTCGTCTCACCAGCCACGAGACTTGCAAACTACAAATCGCGGCCTCAAGGACACTCACGCTTTCACCTCCTTCATAACTCGTCTCGTACCCGCCTCGAACTCGTCACATTTCACCTTCTCTGCTCCCGCCCACACACAACATTCCACTCGCTGTCTCTTCGACCGACGGACGGTTGTTGGCTTATCACAGTTTTGTGGGTTTTGCTGTTCGATCTCGCTACAAACACCAGACAGTGTTATATGTCATTAAAGTAAATAAATCATTCACTTTTCTCATCAAGTCCTTAATGTGTTGGCCACGGTACCAAATGTTGTAGTGCATCCGAACACGGTACCAAATGTAGTACTATAACATATCCACATTGACATCGCTAATTGGTGAGAGTGAGGGTTCTCAGATAAGAGAGTTCTTCAGTGATAGAGAGAGATATTAAAGAGGGAGAGAGAGATACAGAGACAGACAGACAGACAGACTAGACTTACTTGATCAGGAGACCTTACTTGCTTGCTGCTAATACATCTACCATCTCCTCCGGCTGTCATATTGTTGTCTAGTTGGGTTGACTTCTAACTTCTTCTTAAACGAGAGAGTTGAGTTCTTCTAAGGGCTTCTGTTGGAGCTTGCTTTTGTTTAATTAAATAAACTACAAGACATGTTTTTGTTACTTGATCAAATTTTTTATTTTTATCTTTTTGCCCATATCACCGCGCGGGGAGACTAGCCTCATGGCACGTCTTACCTCTTTGACGATCGGGCTGAATTTCAAAACTCTCACCTCTCACTCTTCCTTTCTCCCCTTCGTCACGTATCATTCCTCATCCAATCAAATCCAATGCCACGCGTCTTTACTGACATCATCATTCAAAAATGTCCGTTACAACACATACCGCCACTCAAACTTTTCTGTAACTAATCACTCAAACCACCATCATGGTTCCACGTCATGACCATTGTGTCACATTAAGCAATGATGTGCCTGTTCACTTCTAAGATGGTGACCTCTATAAACAAACTGATGAGTCACGTGGTGGTATTATGTTTACCCTCGTACGAAATGGACAGCACAAGACGAATTCAAATCCTGGACAAAACCGCTTGCATTTCACATAGTGCTAATACTCTTGGGAAACGTATGAATCCAACTATTCTCCCACCAGCTATGGGTAAATAGTAGGGTTGGGTGGGCACATTACACTTGTTAGGCAACCAGTCTAGGAGAAGGAAAATTAACTTAAAACCCTTTCAACTCCGATTAAGAAATTGACCATGTGTTACATCCTACTCGTGCTGAGGGGTAGATATTTGGGAGGGGGCGGTGGGTATCTTTTTAATCTTAACTTTTCTTTGCGTCAATCACAACCAAGTTTGCCGAATAGGATTTACTCACAGAACGTCTTCGAAAATGCCCAGTACAAAAGGCACAAATCTAATGATAACTGAATTATTTATTACACTATTCTGTTAAGAGCCATTTCGCACCGTATCAGTAAGCCCACGAGCGCCACCTACTAACCGTTTAGTTTTGAAATCCGGAAGACAATGTCAACCAATGTACGCTAACTTCCGGCCCGAAAAGGCCGGAAATGTTGAATCAGGTTTCCGGCAAACTGCGCGAAGTTTCATGTTATCGGTTATGCAAGGACTACCGTAAACGGGTAGAATATCCGGGTATATTACCTCAGTGGGTGGCTGTGTGTGTATGAGTAAGTGAATGTGTGTGTGTGTGTGAGAGAGAGAGAGAGAGAGAGTGAGTGAGAGAGTGAGAGTAGAGAGAAAGAGTGAGAGTGAGAGAGAGTGTGAGAGAGAGAGAGAGAGAAGTAATATTTGACACAAAAGCTGTCATAAAAGTGTAGTTATGGGCCCAAACATTTCTAAGTTAATCTTAACTGTCTTCCTACACGTCGTCAACATTTTGTATCAATATTTGTTGATTCCCGGTAGTAATAAATCAATACTAATTCAATGTATTATGCACCCCCAATAAGACTGACCAATAAGAGAATTATGATTTTATGCAGCTGAATAAATATGGATATACAAATTAACACAAACATGTGTTTGTACGTGCATATTTATGTACATACGAGACAAGACGTGATTCGTTGGTTCACCCATTGAGCTCTGGGTAGATAATTGAGATTAGGGAAAAGTGAGTTTGCAAAGCGAATTATTTTTTTAACATATACGACCGTCAATTTAAAAAAGAAGAATTAAGTAATTTTGTAAGATTTTCTAAGAAAGGGAACTTTTGACCTAATTAAGCTACGGGTTGGTTGCTTATGAAATTTAGCATACAGATACATTTCAAACTCTCCCATCCCCCCCCTCTCCTCTCTCTCTCTCTCTCTCTCTCTCTCTCTCTCTCTCTCTCTCTCTCTCTCTCTCTAACTGAGAAACATATGTAACGAGAGTAATCAAGATATATAAGAGAGAGGAAAGTGACAGCAGAATGTGGATTTAAGAGACGGGTCAGGTTTTGACTTAATTGCAAATTAGGACCAATTAGAACCAATTAAAATGGGATTTTACAAGATAACTCATTTCAAACTAAGGAATAATCCATTTTTAATTGGTTCTAATTGGTCCTAATTTGCAATTAAGTCAAAACCTGACCCGTCTCTTAATCCACATTCTGCCTGTCCACTTTCCTCTCTCTTTTATATATCTTATTACCTCCTCGTTACATATGTTTCTCAGTTAGAGAGAGAGAGGAGAGAGAGAGAGAGAGAGATGAGAGAGGAGACGAGACGGAGAGAGAGAGAGAGAGTGGGGGGATGGAGAGTTGAAAATGTATCTGTATGCTAATTTCATAAGCAACCAAACCCGTAGCTTAAATTAGGTCAAAAGTTCCCTTTCTTAGAATCTTACAAATTACTTAATTCTCTTTTTAAATTGACCGGTCGTATATGTTAAAAAAAATAATTCGCTTTGCAAACTCACTTTTCCCTAATCTCAATTATCTACCCAGAGCCAATGGGTGAACCAACGAATCACGTCTGTCTCGGTAATGTACCATAAATATGCACGTACAAACACATGTTGTGTTAATTTGTATATCCATATTTAATTCAGCTGCGCATAAAATCATAATTCTCTTATTGGTCAGTCTTATTGGTGCATAATACATTGAATTAGTATTGATTTATTACTACCGGGAATCAACAAAATATGATACAAAATGTTGACGACACGTGTAGGAAGACAGTTAAGATTAACTTAGAAATGTTTGGCCCATAACTACACTTTTATGACAGCTTTTGTGTCAAAACTTACTTCTCCTCTCTCTCTCTCTCACACTCTCTCTCACTCTCACTCTTCTCTCTACTCTCACTCTCTCACTTTCACTCTCTCTCTCTCTCTCTCTCACAACACACACACACATTCACTTAACTCATACACACACAGCCCACCCACTGAGGTAATGATACCCGGATATTCTACCCGTTTACGGTAGTCCTTGCATAACCGATAACATGAAACTTCGCGCAGTTTGCCGGAAACCTGATTCAACATTTCCGGCCTTTTCGGGCCGGAAGTTAGCGTACATTGGTTGACATTGTCTTCCGGATTTCAAACTAACGGTTAGTAGGTGGCGCTCGTGGCTTACTGATACGGTGCGAAATGGCTCTTAACAGAATAGTTGTAATAAATAATTCAGTTATCATTAGATTTGTGCCTTTTGTACTGGGCATTTTCGAAGACGTTCTCTGTGAGTAAATCCTATTCGGCAAACTTGGTTGTGATTGACGCAAAGAAAGTTAAGATTAAAAAGATACCCACCGCCCCCCCTCCCAAATATCTACCCCTCAGCACGAGTAGGATGTAACACATGGTCAATTTCTTAATCGGAGTTGAAAGGGTTTAAGTTTAATTTTCCTTCTCTAGGACTGGTTGCCCTAACAACGTGTAATGTGCCCCACCCAACCCTACTATTTACCATAGCTGGTGGGAGAATAGTTGAGATTCATACGTTTCCAAGAGTATTAGCACTATTGTGAAATGCAAGCGGTTTTGTCCAGGATTTGAATTCGTCTTGTGCTGTCCATTTCGTTACGAGGGTAAACATAATACCACCCACGTGACTCATCAGTTTGTTTATAGAGCACCATCTAGAAGTGACAGGCACATCATTGCTTAATGTGACACAATGTCATGACGTGGAACCATGATGGTGGTTTTGAGTGATTAGTTACAGAAAGTTTGAGTGCGGTATGTGTTATGTAACGGAAATTTTGAATGATGATGTCAGTAAGACGCGTGGCATTGGATTTGATTGGATGAGAATGATACGTGACGAAGGGAGAAGGAAGAGTGAGAGGTGAGAGTTTGTTGAAATTCAAGCCCGATCGTCAAAGAGGTAAGACGTGCCATGAGGCTAGTCTCCCGCGCGGAATATGGGCAAAAAAGATAAAAATAAAAAAATTTGATCAAAGTAGTAACAAAAAACATGTCTTGTAGTTTATTTAATAAACAAAAGCAAGCTCCAACAGAAGCCCGTAGAAGAACTCAACTCTCTCGTTTAAGAAGAAGTTAGAAGTCAAACCAAACTAGACAACAATATGACAGCCGGAGGAGATGGTAGATGTATTAGCAGCAAGCAAGTAAGGTCTCCTGATCAAGTAAGTCTAGTCTGTCTGTCTGTCTGCTCTGTATTCTCTCTCGGCCGCTCTTTAATTATCTCTCTCTATCACTGAAGAACTCTCTTAATCTGAGAACCCTCACTCTCACCAATAGCGATGTCAAGTGGATATGTTATTAGTACTACATTGGTACCGTGTTTCGGATGCACTACAACATTTGGTACTGCCGTGGCCAACACATTAAGGACTTGATGAGAAAGTGAATGATTTATTTACTTTAATGACATATAAACTGTCTGGTGTTGTAGCGAGATCGAACAGCAAAACCCACAAACTGTGATAAGCCAAAAACCGTCCGTCGTCGAAGAGACAGCGAGTGGAATGTTTTGGTGGGCGGGAGCAGAGAAGGTGAAATGTGACGAAGTTCGAGGCGGGTACGAAAGACGAGTTATGAAGGAGGTGAAAGCGTGAGTGTCTTTGAGGCCGCCGATTTGTAGTTTGCAAGTCTCGTGGCTGGTTAGACGAGGGTTGTGACGTGTCTCGGTCAGAACTAGTAAAGGAGACGGTGGAGGCAAGAGCAATACGACGGAATTAATTTGTCAGAATTCTTCTCAAGGGTGCGAAAAGTAAATTGGACGTATTTCTTGTAGAATACAGAGGTGAACTTGGGCGTTTGCAGGCAAGCTTATTTAGGTCATATATGACTGTGCAGCGTTGTCTTTGGCAGAATAATTTCTATTTAATGGCATATAACACTGTCTGGTGTTAGTTTATTTCTAATAGTGAGGGAATCACGGTCATTGTATGTTTATTATAACATTTTTGTGTAGGTGTTCTTAAGAGATTGTTTTTGCACACGGTCCCAATCAAATAAAAAATAATACGAATAATTTAAACATATTTATTTGACTTTTGAATAGGACCCAGATAGGGAACTACCACTCCAGGTCAGAGGGACCTGGGGAGCAATGGTAATGAAGAGGTACTCGATACTCCCGAGATTTCAAGGACATCATCAACTACAGTTTAGTTTGTCACACACAGGACACTTCTAAAATGGAAAAAAAAAAAAACTATATCCGACTAAACGCAGATCGAACACCTTTTTTTTTACATGACATCATCATCATACTACACTGTTATATTATTCCTTTTTTATTGTATATAATTGGTGGAGAGTTAATCTGTATACAAGAGACAGTCATCGTGAGTATAAGAGAGAGAGAGAGAGAGAGAGAGACAGAGAGAGGATGAGAGAGAGAGAGAGAGAGAGGGGAGGAGTGAGAGAGAAGATGATGATTCTTATTATTATTACTCGGCTTGATTCTATTCTTTGTCTATGTCGTGGTTCAATGAATTAAACAACAAGACTTCGTTAACTTGATCAAGCTTTTATTTCTTAGCCCATATTAATCAACGAAGGGAAGGGGGAGATGGACCCGGGGAGATCCACAATCGCGTCTCTCGCCTTCAAAGCTGGTCCAGAAACATCCATCTTCCTTTTTTTCTGTTGCAAAGCCCAGATCGATTTTGTCCATCAGCCAGACACCAGAATGAATTTCTCTGTCACCACGCCCTCGACAGAATTTCTTTGTCACCTCGTAGACCAGAAGGAATTCATGCTTCACACATCCCAAATGAATGTCAGCAGACAACCGACCCAGATCGAATTTCCCTTCACCGCACATCACACCAAACCGAATTTCTGCATCACACCCTAAACTGAATTTTCCTTCACCCACGCCCAAATCGAATTTTTCCTTCACTACTCTCAACTAAACTTGATCCACCGCCACAAACAGAAGGAATTTCCTTTGTCACCACCCCAGATCGATTTCGCCAACAGTAAACCACAGAAAAAAATATTGTCAATTCAAACCAGCACGATTTTTCGTATCATCAAGCATAAAATCAAATTTCACAATGCACAGGATCTAAATTCTCCTTCACTACACAAAATAAAATTCATCAAAAAGAAAAAAAAAAAAGAATTCCCCTATCACTAGGCCTCGGGTTAAATTTCTCCTTCAGCATCTCTGATTCCTCTTCACCACGCCCCAGTTTAAATTTCTTTTTCATCACCCCTAGATTGAATTTTATTCTTCACCACCCATAAAATCAAATTCTCCTTCATCAAATTTTTAGTCAAAATTTAGATGTTAATCTTAAACCAGAACGAAATTTCTCTGTAACCACACCCAAAATCGAATTTCTTATTCATAACACCCTAGTCCAAAATTTAGAATGTAACTTAACCAGAACAATTTCTCTGTAACCACACCCAAAATCGAATTTCTCGATTCATCACACCCTAGTCAAAAATTTAGATGTACCTTAAACCAGGCGAATTCTCTGTAACCACACCCCAAAATCGAATTTCTCTTTCTGCACACCCTAGTCAAAAGTTAGATTGTAACCTTAAACCAGAACGAATTTCTCTGTAACCACACCCAAAATCGAATTTCTCTTTCGCACACCCTAGCAAAAAGTTAGATGTAACCTTAAACCAGAACGAATTCTCTGTAACCACACCCAAAAATCGAAATTTCTCCTTCAATCTCCACCCTGATGGAAAGTTTATATTATCACCTCAGACGAGAACGATTTCTCTGTAGCTACATCCCAAATCGAATTTCTGCATTAGCACCAGATCAAAATTTTCCTTTCTAACATAATGTATCTGTCGTTCAAGCCACAACGAATTCCTCTATAAAGAAGTGATTTCTTTTTCATCAAAACCTAGGTGTCAATTCCTCTTTTTTACTATACCACTAGACACATTTCTCAGTCACCTCCGCCCATGATTGTATTTCTAAATGACCACACCTCAGATCGAATTTCTCAATGATTCCACCAGGAATTTCTCCGTCACAGATCGCGCAGATGAATAAATCTGTCAGCAATCCGAGATCGAATTCTCTCTCATCAAAGTTCAGTATGAGTATCTCTTTTAAAAACACTCAGAACAAATTTCTTTTTACGATAAACCGAGAATTATGTTCTCTTTTGTCACAATCAAGGTCACATTTCTGTCACCATTCTCCAAGAGGGAATATTTCTTTCACTTCCACATTTAACTGTTTTATTTTCAATTAACCCATAAAGTAACTCTTCTGAAGAATAATTATACAGTTCCAATTACCGTCGAATTGGTAGACACGGCAACAAGTAGCCGTAACTAAATACGAAAAAACTAATTCTTTTGCAAAACTACTCCGAATGCCAGGGTATTTATGAAGCCTCATAACATCATAGAAACCAAGCACCAATCAGGACTCAAAGGGATGGAATCACCCAAATACTTGAATTGACTATTCTTGATTTCCATAAGTACCAGCTATCTTGTGCACTTGGTCAGTGTGCTTAGCCATTGCTATTGTTCAAACCAACAGTATATACTGACTGACTGACTGACTGACTGACTTCAGCACTCTCATTTCACTACACTCCAGAAATATTTCTGATTCAGACCTAAAAACTCTATTCCACTAAATATTATCTCTTAGTGTCAAATTCCTTATTCCTTGATTAGTTTTCTTGTCTAGTATGGTGTACGTAATTAGATTTGGTTGGTTGGGTTTTACGGCCTGCCAACCCTTATTGGGTTATTTTACGCCGAAGACGTGTTGTTCTATTCATGCTTGATGCGTATTCAATTTTTTTTTAAATCAATTTTTAACACGTTTTTAAAACTCATTTTTCCTACAACCAATAGATGGGACCCTAACAACGTACTACCACGTACAAAATGGATCACGGAGTAATGGGGATGAAGGGGTACTCCACACTCCCAAGACCTCCAAATTGTAACTTTAACCATTAGATGCATTTTAAAGTATAGCCAGGATACTAAGACCACCTTGTAGCACTTACATGTAAAAAAAAATGTTAGTGCTTGCCATAATGGCAATAGGTTGGGACAATTATATTGATGCTAGGGCTGGCATGACCAGCCGATTGATCGAAGGAGCCACTCCGACCGACCATTCTAGTCTAAGTAAGGGTCAAAGTGGAATCTTGGATGTGGACTGCTCAGCCTATCAGGTTCCGTCCAGGAGCATCATGGGTCACCATCCACAGTCAACAGGTGTCTCCACTGGGAGGATTTTACCCCTCTGCAGTCGGTGTATTCTTCTGCAAAAGCCGACAAGGGAGCGTCTAATGCGGGTCGACCTGAGGTGTCCTGACTTAAAACAGGTTAAAAATATAAACCAGTAACATTATCTGCACTAACGAAGACTAAAATCTATGTATTAATTCTACAATAACTAACTACTTATCTTGGTTAAGAACTTCGGCTACATAACTGGTGAGTGAAGTAGAATAAATTGCATAGTTCCAGGGGCCGTACCACCAGTTAGCACCCGTTCCATTGCCTAAAAGAACTATGACCGGGTTTATTGCTCACTACCTGAGGTGCCGAGTTCATGCATTTTTTGCACTGACCAAATAAGCTTCGGTATGTGCGTGGCTTTCTTAGATAAAATGACCAAGTTTGTATCCGGATAGTGAGAAGTCAGGAAAATGTACATTACTGTAACTATTTATTTATGTTCCTCAAAATGTTATCCCCTTCATTGCAATTATTTCCAGTTCCACTCTGAACCAGTATGGTAGTATCTGTTAGGGTCCCACCCTAAATAAATAGGAAGTGAATAATAAAATTACAGTTATTTCTTCTTGTTAATGGATTTCTTTTAAGATTCCCCCCCGAGATTTTTGCTCATATTCATTAAGATAAAATCAAACAATTAAAAATCAATAATACTAAGCACATATTTATTAAAATCAAATTTTTAATATCAATATGCAGAATAGCCTTCCCGTTCACACTGTAAACCACTATTTTGTTGTATATATGAATAATAATTGCATGTTATGAGTATGTAGATAAGGCCAGCAGTATTAATAATTTAAAACAATTTTATAAATAATTGAGGTTTAAATGAAAAATAAAATCATGGAGAATGTGACACAAATAATTAAGGAAATTGTGACTTGAGTAGTAATAGCATTGAAAGCAGTTAGCTGAAATAGGCGGACATAGACAAATTTGCCACCTTAATCAGTTTAATTTGCAATTTCTCAAGTATCTCTGACATAAATTCTTAGAAAATATTATATGGTTGGAAAGTAAATAAAATAATCTTTCTAAATGTGTAATTACCATGTGTTTTTATCCATTGACTTATTTTTCTACAGCGATTTAAAAACGGTATTTTGCTTCGAACAGCCGAAAACAAAAAATATGACTTTTTTCGAGCCTAAATTTTAGTCGTTAGTTTGCATTTCTGTTAGGGTACCATCTATGGGTCAAATGTGGTAGTACGTGTTAGGGTCCCACCTATAGGTCAAATAGAACTGTTTTAAACATTATTCAGATTCGATAGGACCGTGTGCAAAAAAGTAAACTCAAAAGAATTTAACTCTTTGTTGCTATTACTTCCAGTTCCACTCTGACCCGGAGTGGTAGTATGTATTTACTAAATCCCTTCACCATGAACACGATGAGAAATAATGTCAGTTATTAAATGGAGTACAGTTGGTTTTAATTCAGAGTTTTCCTTCATGGAGACAGATTACTGTACAAGGCTAAAGGACCCAGTCTGACTTATTATTTACCAATAGCTGTCAATGAACAACTACACAAATATGTTAATATGAACATATAAAGAACGTGATTCACTAACCCTGAGACATAAAATAACCCTAGATAGTTTGACATGCCATTAAAATCATCAATCAGAATTTGACGGACGCCACATTAAAAGAAGTAAGGATAGACTGATATATGTATATATATATATATATATATATATATATATATATATATATATATATATATATATATATGTTAGTTGTCCTAATTGAAGAAAACTGTTTTGTGATAGCCGTACCGTGGAAAGGTAACGACATTTCCTATATTTACTTTTCGTTTAATGTCATTTATGTTTTACGAAATCATCCTGTCTCTCCGACGTACACAGAGGTAAAGCGGCACCCAGTTACTGTCATAACAAATAGCATTCAGTAAAGAAGTGATTCTTCCTTCTGGAACATGTTACGAATCGTGAGACACGACTTATAAGCGAAGTGTATACTGATTCGTGCGGTCTTGAACAAGTCGTGGAAACAACACCCTACAAAGAAGCCGCTGTACGGCCACCTGCCCCTATCACACAAACTATCGAGTAAGACGACAAGGCATGCTGGACACTGCTGGGGAAACAAGGACGAACTCATAAGTGACGTTCTCCTGTGGAAGCCAACACATGGACATGCTAATGTGGGCCACCTACCAAGGACCTACATTAACCAACTCTGCGAGGATACTGAAGGCTGTACAGAGGACCTTCCTGGGACAATGAATGATACAGAAGGTTCTCGATATGATGATGATGCTTTTAGTGGTTCTACAACTAGATTATGTTCTTTTAGTATACATGACACTAGTAACTTATTTGCATTCGCCGCAATTTCTATTCCCACCAACTGATTTCTGCGATCTCTTGTTTTCGCTGAAATAATACAGGAAGTGCTGTAATTGTAACTAAGTGTTGCTTTAGTTTTAATTCCATAAAATTAATTTTACTTAAAAAGTAATCATGTATATATTACATTTCCACGACCCGATATGGTATCTATGTAATTAAACCTAGTGGAAAGCAGTGGTTTATTATATCTATCGAGACATAACAGACCCTCAAGACGTCAGGGACTATTTCTATTTCATAACATAGATTGTTGAATTCCCTACGGGAAACGTGTCAAATGGAAGTAGAAGGTCCATATTACATGTCTACAGGAAATTATTTTTTTAAAAACTAATGACTTCATGTAGGAGCTTAGAAAAAATTCCAGAAACACTTAAAGAAAGTCCTCAAATAATTCGTAATCGAACGTTTGTATCTCGAAAAACTAACTATGCATCAATAAAAGAAGGTGGAAGAGGTCTTGCCAACATAGAGGACTGCGTAGAGGCCCCAATCCAACAACACGAAGAATACACAAAAAAGAGCAAAGACAGATTACTTATGGCAGCCAACAATAGCAGATGTAATATATGGACAAACTGAAAACCATCAAAGACTAGAAAACAAAAATGGGAAGAAAAACAATTATATGGACATTTCAACCGACAAATCGGAGAGGTTGCACATGAAAAGACTTGGACATGGTTAAGAAAAGGAAACCTCAAAAGAGAAACTAAATCACTAATAATTGCTGCACAAAATAATGCCATAAGGACAAATCATATCAAAGCAAACATTGATAAGACCCAACAAAACAGTAAATGTAGACTGTGCGGTGACAGATATGAGACTGTAAAGCATATACTAAGCGAATGCAGCAAACTAGCACAACGGGAATACAAAACTAGACACGACTGGGTTGGGAAAGTGATCCACTAGTAATTATGCAAAAAATCAAATTTTGGTCATACAAAAAAATGGTATATGCATAAACCAGAATCTGTTCTTGAGAATGAAACGCATATAATTACCCTCAATTAGGCGTTCCTGAGCAATAAAAAACTTTAGTAGATGTTCGGAAATTGAGAGCAATCAGCGACTGATGCTTAAGAAACTGTGACAACTTCAAACACGAAAACTATTATATCGATCTATTGAATTCCAAGATCATCAAAAAGGAAAATGAAATTTGGAATCTACTTAAAATGTAAAGCAATAATTATGCAAACATTACATAATACCCAGCTGGTGCGCTCGAATTAAATCTATCTCCCAAATCATAAAAAATAAAAAAATGTGTATGAGTGTTATTTTGTGCTTGGGGGTGGGAGGGAAAGAAAGAGGGAGATAGAGAGAGAACACTAGAAGGGTCTCTACTTCAGGATTTTATCATTTTATTATTTCATGCATCAAAACTTTGACTCATCTGAAAGCAAATTCAGTATAGATGCACACAAACTTCTTTCTTTGTCAGTCAGTTTTTCTATCCCTCTTACATTCCTATGGATATATATATATATATATATATATATATATATATATATATATATATATATAGTGTGTGAGATGGCACTGTTTCAGCTTCTGCTGGAATGGTGTAACAAAGGCAGTATTATTGGTAGATTGTT
>CM042143.1:116959727-116979727 GCA_023376005.1 Doryteuthis pealeii | reverse complement strand
ACTGAGATAGATAGATAGATAGATAGATAGATAGATACCTGCAGGATCAATGGTCACAGAGCCATTTCACTTCAGAGGTAAGTGCAATTTATTCATCGTTTCTAGGCGATTTCTACAACAAACAGCTCAAACATTGTAATATTGTTCCATCAGGTAATTAAAACAAAATTAGAGATAAGAAAATCCAGCGAAGATGCTTTAATAAAAGAGCAAATGTATTATCAAGAGTTTAAATGATGCGGGATTGTGTGAAGTTTTGGGTTTGAAAGGATGGCAGGAAAGGGCATCCGGTGCATTTTAAAAGCCCTGTGTTCTTCTGTGGGGTTATGAAAGATGGAGATAAATGGAATGATAGTCAACATAGAATGAGTCTGTATGTGATCAAAAGTGATCAAAACTGGGTTTATGAGAAATCCATACAATCGATTTCGATTGATTCACATCATCTGCACAATTCAACTTAGATCAAAGCGCCTTTTTTTCACGGGGGTTAAAAAAAAAAAACACTTTATCAGTTATTGATAAAATCCTAATTAAATCAAAGATTTCTTCTCTTTATAAGGTTGTCCATATGATTACACACCAGAAACACTCTCATATAGGGGTATATAAAAAAGAGTCGTCGGGGTGGCTTAAAGTCGATATCAGCTTGACAGCGAAGGAGTCTATCCCCTTTCCACTAGCGCTAGACAAAGGAGATTTCTCGTGTATGCAGTGCCATATCGATGTTGCTATGAAAAAATCGGAAATCATCAATAACTTAAAATCCGGTTACTTTAAGAATTTTTTTGCATTTTTGGATTTCTTAGGCAAAAAGGCTTTTGTAAACCAATTTTTAGGATAGGGAAGCTCTAGAACTCATTTTACAGATACAAATAGATTACAAAATGTCACCATCTTTCGCGACCCCCTCAAATTTGGAGAACTAAAAATCGACATAACTCTGCCAATTTTTTGAATTGAAAACTCAAATTTTAGGGATTGGCTATTTTTAACATAATCCCCACCTAGACACAATTTCCGAAAAATTGAAGGAGGGGGTGACATTGTCTGGATGATTTGACATAGAATTACCCGGACTGCTGAGTCAGAAGGATTCCATCCTTTAGCATCAGATGTCGCCACGCACGGTCAACAGGTGTCCCTAATAGATAAATTTCAGCCCTCTTTAAAGATACTGTCGGTGTATTTTACAGCCCAGGCAACAGGGCATATAGGAGTTTGTGTGATAAGCATTGGAAAGGGTTTCTCTGTCTCTCTTATTATTCGGTTATCTGTCCATGTTTGTCCCTCTATTTTCGAAAAGGAGATTATCTCCCTTTTTGACTTATGTAACGCTAGGGGACGTCAATGCTTTCAAGAGTTCCACAAAGGACTAATCAAAGTAAGTAAATAATCTTTTGATATTTGGCTCTTTTTTCAACTCATCTTATTTTGAGTTCAACCAATAACTATGAATATTATCAAGACTTCTTGCTCACAAGACTTACAAAAAAGTATTCGGTACTTACACAATACTTTAAGAACTTTGGTTTCCCTTAATCAAAAGGAATATATGGTCCGTCGAAAAACACTAGGATTATGTTGCTTCTTTTATTTAACATTTGATTTTATATCTAATTATATGGATTACTGTTATAGGTGATATAACCTATCTACATAATGGAATGACCCAACTACTACTATAAGTAGTAAAGACAATTGTAGCTTAAAGAACAGGCGTCACGATTCAGTTCTAGATTGTATTGTCGGACGTAACTTCACTTCCTTCTGTAAATTCTACTTTCTCTGTTCAATACACCTGTGTCAACTTTCACCAGTTTTTTTGTCTTTATTTGTGACACTTAAAAAGTAAAGTAAAGCCGTCGGGGCGGCTTAAAGTCAGTATCGGCCAATCAGCGAGGGAGTCTATCCCCTTTTCACTTGCGTTAGACAAAAGGAGATTATTTCAGCGTCTGAGGTTGAGCGACACACCTACCCTCAGCTCCTTACTTTACCGCACAGATCCATGTGCTACTCATACGCTGAGTTGACGTGGACCGGTATCGAACTAGGAGCCTTGTGGTTTATGTACATCTGGATAAATGTTATGCTTAGGTAATAGGTACTTTCAGAATATGACAATTTTCATTAAGAGATTGGTTGGTTGGTTGGTTGGTTGGATTTTACGGCATGCAAAGTCTGGATCATTTTATGTCGAAGACGTTTGGTTTTCTTCATTCTTGATGGGTACTCAATTTTTTTAAAACTCAATTTTTGAAACATTTTAAAAATCATTTTATTCTATTTAACCCATAGATGGGACTCTAACAGGTACTACCATTCCGGGTCTAATTGGACCTGGGAGTAATACCACGGGGCTCTAGAACTGGAGCTTCACCATCAGATACCATACCCAGGACAATTCATTTATGGAACTCTTTCATGTATGTTCATGTCTGGCGCAACACCATGGAGCTAAGAAGTCTAGAAGAAAGCAGCGGCAACAAAGCACCGGCACATCAACATCGTCAGGGGAACAGCCTTCACATGCGACATCTGTGGTCGAGAATGTTTTTCCAACATTTGACTTCACAGTCACAGGAGGCGCTTTAACTTCAGGGACACAAAAACTATATTATAGTCTTTTTGGCATACATGTCTGGTACCTTAAATTTAAACATCACCCCACTGCACTAATTATTATTTTCCATTAACATGTAAGTTATGCTATTTTCTCAGCGAACGATTTTAAATTTGAATTTCCTTTAACTTCTTTGAAGCGTCTTTTTCCGTCGGATCGTTAAGCTCAGTTAGTTTAAACTATTTAACTTCCCCAATCTCGTTTCATAATTTCCTTTTGATTGTGAACCGTGGAAAATTCTAGTTCAGTTGATCTTTTTCGAAAGTGCTTTTGCGTTGGCCACAAATATGATGCCTCTACCGATTCTAAATAATCCTCTCGTGTTACGAAACGGACATAACGATTCATATAGAGATCACTTTCAGTCAGGGGAAAAAAGAATTTTCCCATGGGACTATTACGCTTTATAGCAGACATCTTAAATCGTGGCCAGAGTCGTTCTTGTATATCTTTGAAATGTTTCAATTCCCTCGCTTAATCATTCACTAGAGTACTAGTTATGAGGCAGCCCCTTGTATAGTTACTTATGTCAGACATAATATGAATTAAAACTTTAAAAATAAATTAATCTATATCTATATAGATATATATATATATATATATATATGTGTGTGTGTGTGTGTGTGTGTGTGTGTGTAGAATTAAACAAAAGGCACATTCCCGTTTAACAATTTAAAAAAAAAAAACTGGAACACATCACACCTGATGATGGCAATTCGAAGTGCCGAAAGTACTCGGGACCTGAACTTTGGTGGACTTATCCACGAATTCCACCCAAATATTAAAAAGTTGGCCAGAAAACTCGAAAAGATCAAAAATAAAATTGTTAAACAGGAGATGTGTCTTTTGTTTAATTCTACGTGTATAAAATGAAAGAATGCTGCCCAAACACACACACACACACACACACACACACACATATATATATATATATATATTATATATATATATATATATATATATGAAGTAAATGGAAGTGAATCCGACAGTATGAATTAAAAATGTTTAGAAAAAACAAATGATGTTATTAGTTTGCTGACAGATCTGTTTCGACCCTTTTAATAAAGCGGTCTTCTTCAAGAGCAACATGTTTATGAAGAAAAGACGGAATAAACAAACCGTTAATCAGGAGGAGTACAAACGAACGCTGACGTTCAAGTCCGGAATTTTAAAGAAAATTTAAAAATGCGTATTCTGTGTAAAAATAAATTTTATTAAAAAAAATCAGAAGAATTATTATCCATTAGAAAACTCAAAAGAGTTTGAAATATATATATATATATATATATATATATATATATATATATATATATTCAATGTCTTTGTGCTCATTCTGTAAACGGTTCGTTTCTATTCAAAATGACGATACATGGTGTGTAAATGATTAATTGATGTTAACGGCATATCAACCCATATAGATTTACTTTATGTCAAAAGGTTAGGGAATCGTATTCCATTGTACAGGGTGTTCCGAGGGTTTAGTCTCTCCAACATATTTTAGAGGCAAAATATTTACCCGCTTCAAAATCAAAAGGAGATAACCCGAAATTCTAAAAGAGGATTTAATTTTTAAAGACCACTTTAGAGGTAAAATCATTACATAACTTATCTATATATTAGACCGACCGTCTAGCCTAAGTAAGGGCTAAAGTAGAGTGTTGCATGTCATGGACTGCTCAGCTACCAGGGTTCTGTCTTTAAGCATAATGGGTCGCTAGCAACGGCCAACAGGTGACCTCATTTGGAGGATTTTATCCCATCCGACAGGGTAAGCGAATCATTTAAAACATTTTTTTTAAATGAATGAAAACAAATTCATAAAAAAAGAATGATAACATTATTTTGACTTGCAAATATATGCACCCTCCGGGTGCAAGTATTTAAGTTTTAATGTTATAAAATATTGTATTAAATTAGAAAGGCTTCTGAAACTAAATAAGAATGCAGATAAAAAGATTTGAAACAGGGGGGTATAATTGAAAAATAAAACAACTGAAACTTACACTTCCATCACTCTCGTCTTTCAATGTTATTTTTTCTAATTTAAGTATTTAGTTAAAAGAGGAAGTAAAGAATAAAATTACAGTTATTTCTTCTTGTTAATTGATTTCATTTAAGATTCATTGAAGAGATTTTTGCTTATATTCATTAAAATAAAACCAAACAATTAGAAATCAATAGTACTAAACACATATTTATTAAAATCACATTTTTAATATCAATATGCAAATTAGCCTTCCCGTTCACACTGTAAACAGATATTTTGGTGTATATATAAATATAATTGCATGTTATTAATATGTGTATATGGTCAACAGCATTAATAATGTAAAACAATTTTTATTAATAATTGAGATTTAAATAAAAATAAAATCATTGAGATTGTGATGTCAATAACAAAGGGAATTGTGACTCGATTAGGAATATAGTTTCGGTTACAGACAGAAAAACACACTATCTCCATTATAATAAGATTTACAAATAAAATCGTTTTCTAAAAAGTAGAATAAAACAAAATACAACTAGTATAGCTTATGTTTCAATTCATCTTGTGGGGAGGGTTCCAGGTTGTAGTGCAAAAGTGCTAGATTCATCAAAAGGAATAAATGGTCCGTCGTAAAAATAAAAAAACGCCCCCGGGCGATGTAAAAATATTTTTGAAACATATTGCCTGAGGGAGGGGGGATTAAAAAATTCAAAGTCAGCGAGTTTGTACCCTAAGTAAGTAAGATCTTCAAATTCATTAAAGGATTAAAAAATAAAACAATTTGAAATGTATAGTTTAAATATGTATTAAAATAAAACAAACTATATATAGATATATAATACCAGCCATGTATTTATTAAAACTTGTTTTAAAAAACCAATGAGGACCATCTAATGTTGCATGTTCAAATTTTGAGTGTATTTATTCTGTTATGACGATTTTGGGTAATGTGACGTAAGCAGTGACGTAATTTTTGTTACAGAAAAAACCGGTAGCGAATCTCCATTATTAATAGAAGATATATACAAGGCGAGGTTACGTGGTTTAAACCTCAGCAATCAATAGCCTGAATGCATGGCTGGTCGACTACTTAATAACTGATACTGAGAGACGTCCATTTGCAATCATGGACGAAGGACTTGCAATACTGAGGAGCACCAAGGAACAACAAAGGATTCTTTACCAAGGATTTCCGCTAGACAAGCGCTCTTGCTTGAAGCCTAAAAGATGGCCCATAAAATCGTAGCAATCTTACACAAGGTCGCAAGTATAATGCATCAAGCGAAAATCAAACTCACTATTCAGTATTAATGGATCTTCAAGTTTAGCTATCTGACCATTACACCACAATGGGGCGTCCATGGATTTATAGTATGTACGAAAAAGATATGCAACCATTATATGTTTGAATGCACAAATTTCTGTCCGATGTTTCCCGCGTTTGTCTAATTAACAGTATGTAAAACACTTAACCAATGAAACTTATTTAGATTTTTTGTTTATGAAACGATTTTTTTTCGGACAAGGCAAGTGATGAAAAAAATTGAATTATGTTCTAACAACAAAAAAGTAATTTTCCCAATTTGCTGGACAATTTTTGTTATTTTCCTTTAAGTCCGGGGTAGGCCTGATTTTATTAGCAGCGCAGAACCTTGGAGAGAATTTTGTTTTGTTTTCTAATCATTTTTTTTTCTTTTGCGATATTCGAAACAAATTTTCTTTGTCGGGTTGTTTTGGCGAACCATTCATCCCAACTTTTGAAGCCAACATTATTAGATACGATGCATTCGCCTGTTTAGCATTAGTGGTCAGAAGTGAGAACTGACAACCAACTATTGTTTGGTGTGTTCGCCCAGCATTAACTTGAGTAGGTATATTACTATTTATATTTATTTAAGCATCCCATCGTAGTGTAATGGTTTGAAAGCTCGCCTCAAAAAACATTATTACTGAACAGCGAGTTTTTTCAGCTATATATGCCCCATATATGCGACCTTGTGTCACATCCAGACCGGGGCGAATGGGTGGAGTAAATAAATAGAGTATCCCATCGTGTCGCAGTGATTAGCAAGCTAGTCTTGCAGAGCCATTACTCCTTAATAGCAGGTTCGATTCTCACTGTATGCTCGATACTTGCGAACTTGTGTCAAATCTACCAGTGGCGAAGGGTTTGGGTAAATACATAAGAAATCCCATCGTGGTATAAATGTTAGCAAGCTAGCCTTGCAGATCCATTACTACTGAATACAGAGTTCGATTCTCGCGGGTGCCCTATGCTTGTGAATTTGTGTCACATCTTAGCTGTGATGAACGGGTTGGCAAAATAAATAGGGTGTCCCTTCGTGGTGTAAAGATTACCAAACTAGTCTTGCACATCCATTACTACTGAATAGATATATTTTTCCTCACTGGATGCCTCATACATACGACTTTGTGTCACATCTTACCAGCGCCGAACAAGTTGGGTAAATACCTACCTTTCCCAATGATATTAGCGATATATGAAAAGCAAATAACTTCTAGGATTTGAACTCGCGTTATCGTTTTTATATCTTAAAACTAAAACCGTTACGTGACGAGCGCTTCCAGTTTTGTAAATCTGGTTTAAACCGCGGATCCAGTGGACCGGTGAAGTAATTAAAAGCGTTGATCCCAGCCCCCCCCCAGGCAACACCTGCTCCCTGGATTTAAAGGATTAGGGCCAGGTTTATTGCCCAGTGCTTGAGGCGCCCCCTAGAGGAGAAATGCCGACGGGATCAACGAATTTTTTGCACACGCCACCCATTGGCTTCGTGGTCCCACATCAACAGGGCCTTGTGCCTGACTCGCATACGTGAGATGGGGGTTAAATACAGCTATATTCACTTATTAGGTCCTAATTTTCTACTTTTAAGATAAGATTTGTCGCCTTATTTCATGAATGATTCAATTGAACATTTTACATAATAACCATACTTACGACCTTGTGTCACATCCTGCCTGTGGCTAATGGGTTGGATATATATCTACAATTTAATATCGTATCGACTGTGGCACTATAGTGCTACACCCAGAGATGCTGATACTTACGGGTCCTACGTCACTGACGCATAAAAATCTAAAAGGACGCATGAAAATCATATCCATGCGTCTCAGTGTTTTTTTCTTCCCCCACCATTTCCAGCTCACTGTAAATACATTTTGGGGGAAATGAATTACACTGTGTGGGGTAAAAGTTAGGGGCTAGACAACTTTAGTGTTTCATAGAAAGCTCTACAATTTATCAAGAAACTTTAGTTGGAACCCATTAATTTTCCCAGGGACTCATTCAAAACAAATATGTCCATCCCAGGATGCAGTGAATTAAAAAGCTATCAGCATCCCTGTATACCACTCTGATAGGATCTCGTCTATATGTCAAATAGACTTTTTTAAATTATTCTGAAATATATTAATACATTGTCTCTCAAAACATTGTATCGTCCTTTCGCCGAATCCAATTTATCTGAATCTTTTAGATGAGGATTGATAATTTGGATTATTTGGATTTTTCGGACTGTTGTTATCATCTTGTTACATACACAACATTTCGGTCCATGTGCCCCCCGGTCTTCTTCAGGTATTTATTTTCGAATTCGCAAACCTTCTCTTCGAAATCGGAAGCCATTTTGTCGAACTCGGGAAACTTCGAACCGAACTCTTTATTCAATCCTCCAGGGTAGACTGTTCTCATTCCACTAACCATGACCGGGAACAAGTGTTAAGCTATGTTAAGTATTCTATGATATTATCGCCCTTGGCCAGGATTTAATCTGCAGCCTACAGATAATTGTCACTTAGAACTATACTAAATCAACCCCTATATCCGTTGCACCATCTGTTCAGGTTTATTGAATAAAGGGTTCAGTTCGAAATTCCATGAAGGCTCCTGAGTTCAACAAGAGTGTTCCCAAGTTTGATGAGGACAAGAATTCCTAAATATAATTAGAATTAAATATTAATTAGTTTTCACTAGCTGTTATTTATAATTAGACTAAGTTGATAATAATAAAGAATTCATATACAATGAATAGATCAATGAATAGAATATTTTTTTGAAAAAATATGATTTAACATCGCGCTCAGACGTTAATATCAAAAAAGCAGTTTATATCAGTTTAACTTAGGAAGGACTAACTTAATATAAGGTAGGGTCCTGATGAGATCATTGAGATCTAAACCATGGTAGACCCTTAACTATTTTCGACTTTTACAAAAAATATATATATTATATATATATGTGTGTGTGTGTGTGTGCGCGTGTGTGTGCTTCGAAAACCCGGTAGATCTCTCGAGTGGTGAATTAAATTAACTTTCCCTGCCAACATTAAGCAATGATCGTCAGGTTACAGACTGGATCTCACTGGTGGTCGTAAAAAATATAAACATGTATGTATTTGATAATTAAACACCACCCCTTTACGGCAGTTGTCGAATCGGCCGGACCAAAAGTCATTCGGGTTTCGCTACTGGGCAGAGGTAGTAGACTTGTAGACATATATATATATATATATATATATATATATATATATATATATATATATATTCATCGAGAGACACCGTGTTTCAACGTTTACGTTTAATCAATGTGGCAAGATATAATAGCTACTTTTAGTCGAAAGCGAAACCTGACTTTTCATCAGTCAGATCCCCTTTCCTCTCGGCGACCGTAGCAATATATATATATATATATATATATATATATATATATATATATATATATATATATATATTTGTATATGTATAAGTATTAACTTACGGTGGGTATAAGAACGATGGTTGGAAGCGCACAATATCCAGAGGTTAAGGTTGAGAAAAACAAATACAAAGTGCTCAATACAATGTAGAGCATAGATTTATTTTAAGAATGGAAAGGAGTAACCTACTCGAGTTTCATCGATTGATTCTTCAGGGTTACTTTAAATCAATCGAGTTTACGATTAATCTTAGGTGTTATAAACATGCCCGTTGGAATGGGACTTAACTTTTCTTAAAGTTAAGTCCCATTCCAACGGGCATGTTTATAACACCTAAGATTAATCGTAAACTCGATTAATTTAAAGTAACCCTGAAGAATCAATCGATGAAACTCGAGTAGGTTACTCCTTTCCATTCTTAAAATATATATATATATATATATATATATATTATATATATATATATATATATATATATATATCAACTAAGTTCTCTGTAGATAACACCAAATTAATAATGTGTTATAAAAGGTATAATCAGAATTAAATTTTAAAATATTAATTCTAAAATATAAAAAAACTTAATACATTTAACATAGTGACATTCTCATATAACTTTTGATATGTCATCAATGTATTTTCATAAAAATGTCACGGACTTTGTACACAAGTGTGCTTGTGTATGTAAACAAATTCACTTTGCTCAAATGAAATCTGTCTGCCTTCTAATATATCTGTCAATTTGTTTTTCTCTACTTATTTGCTTATTTACACACAAAGTCCACATGGTTTACCCCATTACAAAAGCAAACGAAACTTACTGTTTTCATTGGGAAAAACATCCGTAATTAAACAAAGACATTTTTAAAGCATAAATGTTCAAGCTGTGCAAAGCACTTAAAAAGTTAATATATTCTTTGCAGAATATAAATGCATTCTGCAGGAGAGGTATTCGCTAGTTTTATTGTAATAAAAATAACAACAAAATAGAAGTACATTTTATAGTTGTTTATTTTCACATATTGCTCTTAATACTTAATAGACTTGGAATGTGTGTGCGTTTTATTTATTTTTACATATCGTTCTGAATACTTAATAGACATGTAAGTGATTTGCGTATGATAAGAACTGATATCTTTTAAGAGCTAATATATATATATATATATATATATATATTATATATGTATATATATATATACACACACACACACACACACACACACACACATATACATATATATATATATATATATATATATATATATATATATATATTATATATCAAATAAGCCATTTTTGACCCAATTACAAATCTAAAAGTCATGCGTACAGTACCGAAATACATAAGACACTGTATGCACACACATACATTTATATGTATACATATATGGGCATATACACAACTCCCAAGAACCCTCCCTCACATATATAAGAGCATTCAAAAAATAACCACCTCAAAGAGGTTTTTCAAGGAACAGATGGACTTGCTACTACTAACACACTCTTCTACCCGGATTTTAATAGCATGTCAAACCCTCAAAATACTCCAATTTTTATAGTTCTTCATAATGAACAAAATGACGATGACCTAAGGTCGAAACTAGCTGAGAATAAATAACATATATAAAAAACATTCCAGTTTGTCTTATTACTTTTTGTTCATACTATATATATATATATATATATATATATATATATATATATATATATATATTATATTCACTTTTTACCAAGCTTGACTCATTTATATATACTAGCAAATATATGCACCCTCCGGGTGCAAATATTTAAGTTTTAATATAATAAAATATCATGTTAAATTAGAAAAGGCTAATGAAACTGAATAAGAATGCAGATAAAAAGATTTGGAACAGAGGGGGTATGATTGAAAAATAGAACAACTTTTAAACTAACTCTTCCATCATTTTCCATTACTTCCGTCTTTCATTAGTAACTTTTCCTAATTTAACTATTTAGTTAAAATAGGAAGTAAAGAATAATTGTACAGTTATTTCTTCTTGTTAATGGATTTCTTTTAAGATTTATCCCCGAAAATTTTGCTCATATTCATTAAGATAAAACAAACAATAAGAAATCAATAATACTAAGCATATACTTATTAAAATCAAATTTTTAAGATCAATATGCAAATTAGCCTTCCCATTCACACAGGTAAACCGCTATTTTTTGTATATATAAATACAATTGCATATTATTAGTATGTAGATATGGTCAACAGTCTTAATGATGTGACATTATTTTATTAATAATTGAGGTTTAAATAAAAAATAAAATCATGGAGAATATGATGTAAATAACAAAGAGAATTGTAACTTGTATAGTAATATAGTTTCGGTTACAGACAGACAAACCCACAATCTCCATTATAATAAGATATATATATATATATATATATATATATATATATATATATATATATAATATGAGGGTGAATCAAAAAAGTAATGTCATTTTTTTAATTTCATGTGAAGTTTTTTTTTTGTTTGTAAAACTAAGGCTTATATTGAGACCCTAACGAGACTCAGAGCAATAATCCGACAATTAAGACCCAACTTGCCATTCGACAATGTCCTCCTTCTGCATGACAATGTTCGACTACTCATGCGCATCAGGACGAAGGAGAAAATCAATTCATTCGGGTGGACAACTTTACTGCCTCCTCCATACTCACCAGATTTAGCACATTCAGACTATCATCTCTTTGGCCCTATGAAAAATGGTTTGAGATGCAAAATTATCCCAGTGACGAGGAGGTGAAATATATTGTGAAGAAGTGGCCCAAAGAACAGTCACCATAATTTTACGGGGCTGGGATACACTATCTCATTCGAAGGTAGAACATTGGTATTGAGAGAAACGGTGACTATGTGGAGAAGTAGGGGTGTGATCCACAGAGGACCAGCTTCATTTTGATGCTAGATACATGTTCCTGTGTTGGTAATTATACTTGTCCTAAACAAAATGGCATTACTTTCTGACTCACCTACGTACCCACAGAGAGACACACACAGCCACAGACACACACAGACAAAGACACACAGAGCCTGAGCCTGACACACACACACACACACACACACACACACACACACACACACACAGACACACACACTAACACACATACATATATATATATATATTTGGGGGAATATGTGCTTAATTGAATTCGTACCTAATTTTGAAAGCTAATTAATTAATAATTAATTAATTAGGCGGGAATATCTTATTATTAATTAATTAACTTTCAAAATTAGGTAGGACTTCAATTAAGCACATATTCTCCCAAAAATTGTCGCCTAAAAAAGCCATATGAAAAACAGATCGTTTGTGTATTTACTTCTCATATATATATATATATATATATATATATATATATATATATATATATATATATATGAAAGGTAAAATGGATATGAATCCGACAATATTCCTATCTATTTTACCTTTCATACTGTCCACAGAAAAAACAAAATTGGAATTATTTAAATTATATCACCGGAGGCCCAAATTTCGAATATAATACGGATTCCGAGTCTACAAATTTGTCATCATTATAGATTCCTGAAATTTTCAATCCTTTTCTATTGTACAGTTGGACGTATTATATTTTTTTAAACTTTCATTTGTAACCGGAACATTTTCCTGAACTTTTTTATATTTATATACACTTTTACTGCAAACCCTTTTGAGTTTTTTTAATGATAAAAATGCTTATAATTTAAAAAAATAAAATTTATTTTATTTTTAACAATAAAATACGCATTTTTTTTTAATTATTTGAAAATTCCGGTACTGATCGAGAGCGTTCTGTGCCTCGTGATTAATGATATATTTATTTCGTTTTTCCGTTTACAGTGTTGCTTTGATAAAGAAATCTTCATATCGTTGAAACAGATTTCTGTCAGCAAAACTTTTAACATCTTGTTTTTTCTACAAAACGTTCTACACACACACACACACACACACACACACACACAACACACACACACATATATATATATATATATATATATATATAGGTGATTTGATATATTCCTTTTAAAAGAATCCTATTCAGGATATCATAGGTTGCATAAAAAGCTAATTAACATTGTTTTGTGCACTATTTTGCATGGATGATACTTAATGCTATTATAATTTTATAAAAATCCTTATTCCAACATTTATAATAATTTACATAGATACTTATTTAATATTTTTCCCTAAATACATTTATTTTTATATGATTTTTAATTTACATGAATGAAACAACAAGCCATTTTAATTATTCATGCATGGATAGTTCTTATATTTTATAATTTAATCTAATTATGTTGTTGTAAAATTTTATCAATACCCTACAGAACCCACTAATGATATATATATATATATATATATATATATATATATGTGTGTGTGTGTGTGTGTGTGTGTGTGTGTGTGTGTGTATGTATTCGTTTTTACCAAGCTTGACTTATTTTTGACACAATTGGGCAAATATTTTGTACATGGTTAGGATCTTAATCATCATCGAAACTAATTTATTGACCCTTAATCCATGGCAATCTCTCGGCACCCTTCCCTATCTTTCATTGTCCCTGGGTGGTCTTCTGGGCAGCATCCAGTATCCGCTCAGAGCTGGGCAATATGAGTCCTTGTTTGGCGGCCCACAGTAGGATGTCCATGTGCTGGTTTCCATAGGTGGATGTCGCTTATGAGTTCTTCCTTGCTTCTCCAGCAGTGTCCAGCGTGTGTTGTTCGTCTCACTCGGATGGTTTATGAGATAGGGGGTAAGTGGCCGTACAGCTGCTTTCTTGTGGGTTGTTGTTTTCACGACTTGTTCAAATCGCACACAGCATTCTTGTGCAGCTCCCATCTAGCTTATTCTCCAGGCGTCTCATTAGGGTTCAAGTGGTCCAGCCATACAGCAGCACTGACGCGATTTCCTGACCTCTAGGTATAGAGCAACCCTAGTCGGTTTGACATGCTGTTAAAACATATAACCAATCTGGTTTAGTGTTACATCGCCACGTTATAGAATTAGCAACTCAATCTCATGCTTCCTTGTTTGAAAGACAAATTCATGGTACCAATTCGTATTTTTGTAACATAGCGGCACAAATTTGGGATTATGAAACCATGCGGATCAATTTAGAATTGTATGTAACGTTGCGATTATTGCATTTTTGGTGGATATAAGGTGTGTGCTAGTTCCCCGCTTATACTTATAGACTAGGCGAGATCATGTGGTTTATTCCATAGCCAATCGCTGGCCATACTCCGTGGCTGATATATTACTTGAGCGCTGATTCTTTCTCAGTTTACTGGCAGGCATCGACGAAGGAATCTCTACATGAGACGATTACCAAAGGAACCAAATCGGAGGACTCTCTACCTAGAATCAACTAGCCAATTATGACCCTTATAAACTTAACAGCGATACCAGTTTAAAACCTATGTTGCATTAGGCATATTTATTTTGAATAGATAGGTCCGGATTAGCTCAGTCGGTAGAGCGTTCGGCTAGAAATTACAACGGTTCTAAGTTCGATACCGGTCTTCGCCAGCTCAGCGTATGAGTAGCACAGGGATCTGTGCGGTGAAGTAAGGAGCTGATTGTAGGTATGGCGCTCCACTTCAGACTCAAAAACAATCTCCTTGGTATTGCGCCATTGAAAAGGGGATAGACTCCCTGGATGATACCAACTTTAGGCCACTCCGACGACTTTACTTGTTTTTTTTTAATCTTGAATAAACCGTTTTCTTTTGATATCTTCTTCTATGGATATGGTTGGGTCGTTTAACATCTAACTGGGTATGTTATCTCTTCTATTATGCTATTTCTCTATCTTAGTTCTATGCTATTGAGGAGCTGGTTTCTCTGTGTTCTTTTATTGTCCAGAACAACTTGGGTCTTCTTGAGTTCTTTATATCCTTGCGCCCGTCGTTAGTTTTTAGTTACGAACACAAGACTTGATTTTTTTTTAAAGCTCATTATTTTTTCTCTGAATTTTTTAGATGCGGCTTGATAAATAGTATTATTTGTATTATTCAGACTATTGTCCCCATCTTTATTATTATCTGTACAACGTTTTGACCGATGTACCCTCCGGCCATCTTCGGGTATTTCTTGTCGGATCGGGAATAATATCGGACTGACCCGAATAAATGGCATCGGATGATATGTCTTCTCTGGACTCCCTAACTCTATTCGCACTTCCGGTTCCGGCTTGGCTATAGCCAATCAGAAGCCAAGGTCAGTGACTTCCACGTATCACTCATATGTCTCCTTAACCTGTTTCTCCCCATTTCTACACTTTGCAATTTCCACATAAGCATCAGACGTCACCCACTGCTGACGTCACTGAACTTATCACGCTTATAATCTTACAGTAGGAATATCAGTAAATCTCCCTTTCAAGAGTGTTAACCGGATTTTACATTTCCACTATATGTATTTATTAAATCTCCCTGCGTGAGCAGAATGTGACACGAGGTCAATCATTTAAACGGAGTTTTACAGTTTTAATTCCGAGTTTTCCTTCTCCTACACACCTTGCCACTCCAAGGTTACTGAGTCCCGTCTGCCCTACTATTTAGCTGAAACGAGACTAGTGCGAGGCCTAGCCTTCCCAAGGGTATTAGCGTTATGTGAATTTAAACTCAGTTTGGCCGTTTGCACTTCTAATGAAGATAACCATTACACATCAAGCGCATCTCACATTTCCAGTATATGTGCTGCTGCATAATTGTAGAGAGACGTAGACAAAATCCCAGGATTGCACTTAAATATTAAATTCACGCCTTTTCTGTAATTCAATTCTCACTTTCACCTGAGAGTCACAAAATTTCGTGTTGGCACCGGAGTTTTATTCCCAAAAGAGCTCCTCCCCATTGGATTTGAATTGAAATATTGCGGCATCCTTTCATGTCAGTAATCACCAAGCCACGAACATTTTTGTTGTTGCAAAGTCTACATTAAAGAAGAGGCTCGTGTCGTGGGGGAGACCGATTAATTTCAAATTAGATAATCCACCATGTGTATTATATTACATCATTGGGAAGGGGATGCCAGATATATCCACCATTAGAATGATAAATATTCAAGATGAAACGATCGGTTCAAAAGATTAAAGCTAAAAAAATCATCATTCTAAGGGAAAATAATTTTTTTAAAACTATTAATTTATTTCTATCTAAAAGTAAAATAATCGTCGTGGTGTAAAGTCAGTATTAACCAGACAGCGAGAGAGTATACCCCCTTGTAACTAGCGCTAGACCAAGCAAATAGTTTTTCAGCGTCTAATGCGGAGCGCTACACCTACCATTAGCTCCTGTACTGCTTATACATTGAGTTGACGAGGACTGGTATCGAACCAGGAACCTTGAGGTTCCCAGCTGGACACTCTGAATCAAACCGGCAATTTCTATCTAATTCATCGGATTATTTCGAAAAGATTCCGCTGTTATTTTTTAAATTCATTTTGTTTAATAGCAAAAAAAAAACACGCTCCGGGTGTGAAAATTGATTTTTGAAAGATATTGCTCGGTGGGAGTTAAAAATTAAACGAAAAAAATAAAACAATATAAATGGAAACTTAGTTCTGATAACTTTAAATATATATTAAGATTTTAAAATATCTACATATCAATATATGCATAAATAATGCCCTTTTTAATTTCATATCTTATGGGATAAGAGGACCAATTGAATGGCCATCACGTTCATTCAGATTTAAAGAATGCAATTTCAGATAAATTTCAGGAAATTACCATTGAAATATGCCAAAAAGTTTGTAAAAGTGTAGAGTTCAGAATTGTATGAAACATGAAGGGGAACATTTTGAACATCTCAAATAAATGACTAAATTCTAAAACTTTATATCTTTTGTAACTTTATTTTTCTTAAATTTGTTTAGATTTCATTTGTATTGAACATTATTAAACCGAATAAGCATTATATCAATTTTGTTAATATATTATATTAATCCATTAACCTGTGGCAATACATTCATGTTCGGAAAAAATAAAGGATAATCAAAAGGGCTTTAATTTTGTTCCACTTAAACAAAGGGCCTTACTTAGGTCGCACCCGGTATATTAAACGGGCATGTATTTATTAAAACTTGTTTTAAAAATAATGAGGGTTGTCTTAGGTTGCATGCTCAGATTTTGAGTGTATTTATTCTATGTTATGACGATTTTGGGTAATGTGACGTAAGCAGTGACATCGTTTTCGTTACAGACAAATAGAGACCTAATCTTAATGATTAATTGGTTAGGATAACTTGAATTGGTATTTCATCTGAGAAATAATGTGTGTGATGTCAGTGTTGCATAATTGATGAGTATCCTATCAATTATGCACGGTTAGTGCAATGAATCTGAACTCAAACCTATTTACAATACAGGGATTAACAATACAGGGATTTGTGAGTGAGGGTCTATAACCTTTTTTGGGCTATTTTCCTGTTCGTGAGTACGAAGCGTGGGAGGGAGGATTTAGATTTTGTTTTGGCTAGCATTATTCAAACTATTAATTTGAAAATAATAATAGTTTGAATAATGTACACATGGATAAACTCCTGACCGAAACACGTGTAAGTAAAATTGATCAAAATATCCTATTTCATCCATTCTATACTGTCTTTCCTTTATTTATTTTTTCAACACACACACACACACGCACATATATATATATATATATATATATATATATATATATATATATATATATATATATATATATATGATATATTGAAAAAACCAATGATGTTTACAAATGCTTGGGATCATCAGGAGAGAATGTGCACCGTTTCGGGGCCTTTCTCTCAACGGTTTTAAACGCACATTTAAACGGTGCACATTCTCTCCTGATGATCCCAAGCATTTGTAAACATCATTTGTTTTTTCAATATATCAAATTCACACTGTCGGATAATTTCCTATTTATTTATATATATATATATATATATATATATATATATATATATATATATATATATTATAGATAGATTAGATGCATATTTTTACAAAGTAAATTGATTAGTGATTGAAACCAGATAAAATCTATTATCTTGAATGCTGATTTTCAAGGTAGGTAGGTCAACGCTACAGAATATTCTATTCTATTCTTCCAGTTAATTTTCCTTTGGTCAAACTGAGTTAAACTGTGTAATTTTCATATGTATTTTTAAAGTGCGATAAAATAATATAAGTACAGCGAGCAAACTAGAAATGTGTTGCAAAAACTTAAATATTAAATACTTATATGTCTTTTTTACTCGCTGTATATTATATTTGTATACCATGGTAAGATATTAAAGTATATGTGCATGTATGTGATAATGGACTCTCCCGTCGCTTTCGACGTATGAGTGTTCATACAATGAACACCCACACAGTGATTTGTTTATAGTGGTGAAGGCTTATGTTGGACCATCCACACTTTTTGGCACAGTCGATAGGAAAGAATTGGTGAATCAAAGGTTGCCATAAACCCAATCAACGACCGACCTCAGGAATTTTGAATTCTGAGTTATCCCTCTCCTAGTTACTGGTTACCTACCCAAGGCTGAAGGGCACAGTCTGCCCTACTATTTAACCCATAGCTGGAGGGAGAATATATGGATTCATACCTTTCCCAAGGGTATTAGCGCTATGTGAAATGCCAACAGCTTCGTCTAGGAATTGAACTTGAATCGACGTGTCCATTTTCCATGACTCTAACCACTAGCCCACGCGCCTCTATATGTATGTATGTACGTATGCATGTATTATGTTGTTCCTATTTGTTCCCAAAGCAACAAATAAATAAATAAAAGAGAAAGAGAATTCAAGTGGAAATAATTGCCTGAATAAAAATTCGAAACACGACCCATGGGTAGGTGATTCAGGAAATACTTGGAGCTTATATTGACCCACCCGTGAGTTAAGCAATAACCATTTATTCAAATGCCCTAATAACATGTGTTTAATCCTATATCAACCACTTTTATTGAGATATAATGAAAATAGAACCATAAAAATATAGACCTTTCAATTCAAGGTTTAATCTCGAGTAAAAGATTTGGTGAGATTTTTTAAAAGAAAAATCTATGTAATGATTGGCAACCTTTCATCTACAGGAGACGATGGAGTAGTGTCAAAGTTTTTTTTCTCTTCTTTTTTCTCTTCTTTATTTCTTTCTTTTTTCTCTTATTTGAACTACATAGCCTGGATGGGTTCATATGGAGGATAAGCTGTTGCCCATGTAGCAAATCCCCCCTCTCCACACTGCCACTGTGATCCAAAGGAAAGGTAAAATACCAATGCGATTTGGCAACGGAGTTAATGGGTAGCACTGGATCTCAGCATCACGACATTGATCATTTTTCTAGGTGTTTTGTGTGTGCGTGTGTGTGTGGGTATATATATATATATATATATATATATATATATATATATATATATATATATATATATATATATTATATATTTAATATACCAAGCGTGTTGGTAGATCCTTGCGGAGAGAAAAAACCCGGCAGAGAGTTTGATTGTAAAAATATACTACCAAACATCAACCAGGAAGAAAAAATTTTTGAAAAAAAGAAAAGACCAAGATATTCGTACCAACAAAAAATAATCTATTGGTATAGTATTTGGCCAAAAGAAAAAACAATTTATATGTATATAT
>CM042143.1:116912227-116919727 GCA_023376005.1 Doryteuthis pealeii | reverse complement strand
TGTAGTCATATATATATATATATATATATATATATATATATATATATATATATGAGAAGAAAATATCCGTTAAAAAGACTGTTTACAAAACGAACGCTGAAATCAACCGCTGAAATTTTTTGAAAAATGCATGTTCTGTTTTAAAAATAAAATAAATTTTATTTTTAATTAAAAACATCAGAAGCATTATAGTTCATGGTAAAACTCAAAAGAGTTTATTGTAAAAATTGTAAAAATATATAAAAAATGTAAAGTGGGTATCAAAATAGTATAGTATATACATTTCAGCTGTTAATATATATATATAAAATTAATGTATGTATGTATGTATGTATGTACAACGACAGAGCGCACGTACTGTTATAAAGGACAATTATTGTATGTATGTATGTATGTATGTATGTAAAGTATATATATATATATATATATATATATATATATATATTTCTATTTTCAGCCGACAATATTTGGGAGAATATGTGCTTAATTGAAGTCAAACCTAATTTTTTTTAGAAAGTTAATCATTAATAATTAATTAGGCGGAATTTAACTACTTAAATGTAAGGCTAAACAAATCGAGAAAAATCAATCTCTGTATGTACATTTCAGCCTATTAGGCCTCATCAGCAGAGCTATAGATACATGCTGATGAGGCCTAATAGGCTGAAATGTATATACAGAGATTGATTTTCTCGATTTGTTTAGCCTTACATTTAAGTAGTTAAATTCCGCCTAATTATTAATGAATTAACTTTCTAAAAAAAATTAGGTTTGACTTCAATTAAGCACATATCTCCATATATATATATATATATATATATATATATAATATATATATATATATATTATATATATCTTGGTTTTAATAAAATTCACAAACTATTTTATCTGAGAGCTATTAAAAATATTTGCCTTTCAATCTCCATTAGAAAATTCAAGTTAAAATATAATAAAGGTATAAATCAATGATGTATTAAAAAATTAATTAAAACAATGACTAAAAGATGAAATAGGTTAATAAAGGATAAAACCCCAAAAGCAAAATAAAAGATAAAGAAATGAAAGATGTCATCACGAATAATGTAGATAAACAACTTATATATTTATATATATCGAGACTATTTTCTTTGAATAGTGTTAATGTATGTAAGCGTGTGTGTATGCATTATATATATATATTATATATATATATATATATATATATATATATATATATATATATATATATATATATATATATGAGCATGGTGTATCAAGAAAGTATCGAGATTGAAGCTGTATTTACCAAGATAGAAATGAAGAATGAATGGAACGTTTTTTTTTTGTTTTTTTTTTTTTTCAGAATATAAAGCGTGTCAAAAAAGTACCAAGTTAAAAACTGTATTTACCAAAATAAAAATGAAGAATGCATTTTCTTTCGGAATACAATGTGTGTCACAAAGTACAAAAACATCTTGACATTGTTTTGACACAATGTATATATATATATATATATATATATATATATATATATAGATAGATAGATAGATAGATAGATAGATAGATAATAAACAAAAAATATATAGAAAAATGATCTATAAATCTACATATAAATATAGATAAGAGATTTATTTGAAATTTTTAAATCCCAAGCATTGAAGAATAGCTCTGCTAATACAACATAAAATATGACATATCCCTTTTTGAATAATATGCAATGAAAATTCTTGTCCGATCATTAAAAATAATTGTAAACCTTATTTTGTCGTTTGTGGTTTGTTTTAATTTGTTAATTTCTAATACTATCAACTACAATAATTGTAGATCTACTAATTTTCTATTCAAATATTTTGAATACTTAATATAAGAATTAATAGATAATTATATAGTTTATTAAATTAAGTTATCTATTAATTATGGAGATTGGGAGTATCTTTGTCTGTAACAAAAACTACGTAAACTGTTTACGTCACAATATTCTCACTGATTATGTAAGTCTATTAATGAGTATTTAATTTATAGTCAAAATCGTTAATACGTACAATAAAAACAACCCTGTTATATATACACTCAAGATTTGAGTAAGTAATTTTAAAAATTGTTTGATTTTCTTTTTTTTTCTCTCTTCTTTACTTTAGCCCTTACTTTCAGTAACAAAAAGTTAACTAAAAGGTTTACAAATGAATACATACCTACGATTTTTTGTTAAATTCATGTGCAAAATATTAAATATAATTATTTAATTAATAATTAATAGATACACACAACATTTTATTTTGTGTGGACAGGGCTAAGTTTCCATCTCAAATTGTTTTATGTTTTTTTTTTTTTTTTTTTTTTTTTTTTTTTTTACTCCTTTAATAAATTTGATGATTTTGCTTACTTTTGATACAAAAACCTCGAACACCGAATTTTTACCCCCTCAGGCACTATCTTAAAAAAATAATTTTACACCGCCTGGAAGGAGTTTTTTGTTGCTAGCTTAAATAATAATACGAGTAGTAGTAAAAGACTTTAAAAAAACAGGTATTTACACAACTCATTCATCTCGGATATGAGATGACACAAGGTCACAAACATCCTGCAGCTAGCTAGGATCGAACACACTATTTAGTGTTTACTAAACACTAGTGATCACAAACATCCTACAGCTAGCTAGAATCGAACACACTTTTTAGTATTTACTATTTAATCGATCAATGAGACCATTTTGCTAACACTTACATCACGAGGAGACGCCCAAAGGCTTAAAAATTATTATTAATTAATATACATAAAAGCGTAATTATTTTTGAAACTCATATTATGCGATCAAAACAAATTATTAAAAATTCTCTTCTAATTATATACAGTAGGTTTTCTTTCAATTTTTATTTAATAATTTGAGTTCAATACTCACAGAGAGCACCACAAGAATTATCTGACCCTGCAGTAAAATAATATTAGTAACCACAAATAATCCAATAAAGTCAAACATAATCTGCTTATTCATATTTATATCTGTTATATGTTTTATATTTATATATATTTTATAATATACTAGCAATGCTACCCGGCGTTGCCCGGAATTAAAAAGGGTACAAATAAATCTTATAATTATGAATAGGTTAGTAAAAAATAAGTTTCTATATAATTTTTTATTACATTTTATTCGTTATATATTTTTGTTTTTAAGTTATTTATTTTAATTAATATTCTTGTTTTTATTTTTATTTTATTCGCTTTTATTATATTTGATCCTTTATTAACTTTTTCATTTATGAATAATTCTTTAAATTATTTTTTTGCCTGAGAGGGTGTTAAAAATTCATCCCTCATTTTCCGTAAGTAAAGCTGAATAAAAATATTATAATGCTTATAAATATAAATAAATATAAATATATTGATTTATAGCATTATAATATATTTATTTAGTTTTACTTACAGAAATGAGGGCTGAATTTTTTAACACCCTCTCAAGCAAAAAATGTGTGAGTTCTATTAAACTTTGGTCTTTGGTGGTCTCCGCCAAGTTATTTTTATAATAGGACTTGCGGTTGGACGGTCTACGTACAAACAAACATACAGAGAGAGAGACAATATTTCTTTTATATAAAGAGATTTCTCCGTATTAATATATTTTCATAATATATTCCTCCGTATCAAATAATATTTACAGTAAAAAATATTTATTTTTATTCATGATATAAAAATTAGGACATAGGGTATAAAGACGCAGCAAATTTCCGAAATAAATCTTCGTTGGGTCATGAAATGTTTTTTAAACGAAATGTGTTGGATGCAGGAAAAGGAAAAACAACCAACCAGTTCCCAGCACGCCATCAGCAACGAGGACTGCTTAGTTAGATTTAAACTGTACAATGTACAGTCCCTCCCACACCTCTCTCTCTCTCTCTCTCTCTCTCTCTCTTTCTCTCTTTCTTTCTTTCTTTCTTTCTTTCTTTCTTTCTTTCACTCTCTTTCACTCTCTTTCTTTCTTTCTTTCTCTTTTCTGTCTTTTTTATTACTCTGTCTTCTTTTTATTCACTTTTAAATCTTACTTATAATTCTTACATAATGTATTCTTAAAACTCTCACTTAATCTTTCTTTTTGTTAAAAAAATAAGGTTTTCGCTTATCTTCTCTTTTATTTCATTTCTTAACTGAAAATTATTCTCTTTCATTCTCAATTTCAAACTCCTCTACTTATCTTTTTTTGTAACTCCCATAATGATGTATCATTTTCCATTTTTTTAAATGACTGCATTTTAAAATAGTAATACCTATCTTTTGGTTTTGTTATTATTATTATTATTATTATTATTATTATTATTATTATTATTCAATTTTCTACTTTAATTTCGGTTTCATTCGACAGATCTTCACCCAAGACTTACGGTGAAGGAAGGAAGTGATTTTAAGTATTCTATGTATTTATATTTCATTTTTCTTAGAATCCTTATTATTTTTATTGTTATTATCATTATTAGAGAGTTCTTCACGCCCGCCTTAAATGGTGGTTCACTGGAGGCTGAGTGACAGCAAGTCTCCTCGGTACTCCATGACTCTTCTCTGTATTCTAGCCAGTTATTATTATTATTTACTCCTTTTGAGTTTTCACATCAGTGTTAGCTGATGGTCTTTCACTGGATTCTGAGTGACAGCAAGTCTCCTCAGGTCTCCAGGACTCTTCTGAGTATTCTGTCAGATTGCAGCAGTGCAGTGTTCTGAATGGTTTCAATTCATCCTCTGATTTCCAAACTTTCCAAACCCTTTTCCAATCCTTTTGGGACCGTTCCAAGTGCACCAACTACAAGTGGTATAACTTTCACTATTATTATTATTATCATTATTATTATTGAATACTATAGGTTGGATTGGTCTCTTTGTTTGATGGCATATCAACCTTCTTGGGTTACTAAAAGCCATCCTTGTTAAAGAACAACAGGGATAATTGACAACGATACAGTTCACATAATAGCACTAATACTCTTAGGAAAAGTATGAATCCAACTACCCTCCCTCCAGCTGTGGGTAAATAGTAGGACAGGCTGGACCCTTTAACCTTGGTTAGGCAACCAGTCTAGAAGAAGGAAAACTCTGAATTCAAACCTGTTAAATCCGCATGGAGCGGTCACTACTAGAATAGACTCAGTCCTAATTAGTGATCTAAGAAAACGAAACTAGCAAAATTGGAGTTCAAGATTACTTATTCCGATATCACAGTCCAGCACGCTAGCCACTACGCCACGTCGACACCCCCTTCCTGTTGATTAAGTGATAGTAATTCTTTCCAATAAGCGAGCTCTCGAATCGGTATTCTGACCTAATAAATCACTTGTCTGGATGGGTGCAGTTCTATTTCAAATATCCAATTATTGCAGAGATTTTCAAAGTTTCTTTGAGGCCGTTCCCAAAACTCAAATATTTATGAATTGTCACTTCATATATCAAAGATTTTTGTTTGTTTGTTTGCTTTTCCACGTCTTTTGAACGGTTTCAGCAATTTTCTACTCAAATATCAAACATTCTTCAATTTTTTCATCAAATTTTCAAACTTGCTCTTTTCTGAATGATCTCAGTTTTTCTCGTACTATCATTAATAGTTCTGAAATTTTTGTAGAGACCTTATTGGTATGACTAGAAGCGGCTACTCAGCGTTGCCTGTGTAGGGAGATAGGTAAAAATTAAAACATTTATTACTTATCTATTAACGCTCTATCAAAGATATTGAGCACTTTTCTAATAACATTGTACGTCGGATTACTACCACTTCTTCAAGTATAATAGTGCCAACCATACTTATATATATATATATATATATATATATATATATATATATATATATATATATATATATATCGTTTGTTTTGAACTCAGTTATACTCCCTTTTTGGTGACTTGCTACGCGACAGTATGAAAGTAAACAAACAAACAAACAATGTGTTTGATATGGCCTTAGCCGACAGTTTTTGGGAGAATATGTGCTTAATTGAAGTCATACCTAATTTTTGAAAATTGATTAGTTGATAATTAATTAATTAGGCGGGCATATCTGTTCAAATGTAAGGCTAAACAAATCGAGAAAAGTTAATCTCTGTATGTACATTTCGGCATTCTGTTGATGAGGCATAATATGCCGAAATGTACACACAGAGATTGACTTTTCTCGATATATATATATATATATATATATATATATATATATATATATATATTCAATTCATTCGGTTTTAACTCATTTTTTCTAGTTAACACATGATTGGAATCTAACACTACGACCACACCGGTATGTGCGTGTGTGTGCAGATATATATATATATATATATATATATATATATATATATATATATGTGTGTGTGTGTGTGTGTGTGTGTGTGTGTGTGTGTGTGTGTGTGTGTTTAAATGCGTATATGTGCGTCTGTCTGTGCGTGTGTATATGTGTAAATCAACGACTCTCAGATTCTTTTAAAACCAGCAGAATCATTCACACGCTAGGAAGATTTTCACTGCTCTATTTCCCCATTAAGAACTTAATATTTCCATTATATATATATATATATATATATATATATATATATATATATACAAAATTCCTACCACCCCCCTTGCGAACACACATAAGAATGTATGCTTATTTTAATTTCATTGCCATGTCCTATTTCTTCCTAAATTCTTTAATTCTTTCCCCCATGATCTCTTCCTCCTTCTCTCTCTCTCTCTCTCTCTCTCTCTCTCCCTCTCTCTCTCTCTCTCTCTGTCTCACACACAGAGACACACAACACCCTCTCTTCTCTCTCTCTCTTTCTCTGTCTCTGTTCACACACACACACACACACACACTCTCTCTCTCTCTCTCTCTCTCTCTCTCTCTCTCTCTCTCTGTGTCACACACACACACACACAGAGACACACAAACACCCTCTCTTTCTCTCTCTCTCTTTCTCTGTCTCTGTCAACACACACACACACACACTCTCCTCTCTCTCTCTCTCTCTCTCTCTCTCTCTCTCCTCTCTCTCTCTCTCTCTCTCCTTTTTTTATTACTCTTTCCTCCGTTCTAGGTCCTCAAATTTATCTTTCAGATTTCTTCTAAGCTTTCTTTCTTTCTTTCTTTCCTTATTTCATTCTTTCGTCTTTGCGTACATTTTTCTTCTTTCTATTTCTTTCTTTCTCTCAATGGATGATTTTCCTTTTTTCTTTCTTTATCTATTTACACAATTGATTCTTCTTTCTTTGTGTCTTTCTTTCTTTCTTTCTTTCTTTCTTTCTTAATTGATTCTTTCTTGCTTCTTTTCTTCTTTTCCTCTTTTCTTCTTTCTTCTTCTATCTATCTATTTCTTTCTTTCTTTCTCTCTTTCTTTCCATAAATGATTACTTCTTTCTTTCTTTCTTTCTCTCAATGAATGATATTTCTTCTTTATTTATTTATTTACATAATTTATTCTTCCTTCTTTGTGTCTTTCTTTCTTCTTTCTTCTTTCTTTCTTTCTTTCTTTCTTCTTTGTGTACGTTTTTCCTCTTTCTATTTCTTTCTTTCTC
>CM042143.1:116894727-116907227 GCA_023376005.1 Doryteuthis pealeii | reverse complement strand
GTTTGTATATTTTTCTGAAAAGAAGATAATAGATAGATATAAACAAACTAACATAGATAAGAACAAATTGATATATATAGATAGTTTTGAATATACTGATATATAGATAGGTAGATAGATAGAAACAAAATAATATAGATATATTGATATGAACAAATGGACATATATAGATAGATAGATAGATAAATAAACAAACAAAATAATATAGATAGATAGATATGAACAAATGGAGATAGATAGATAGATAGATAGATAGATAGATAAACAAACAAAATTATATAGATAGATAGATGTGAACAAATGGAGATAGATTGATAGATAGATAAACAAACAAAAAATATAGATAATATAATAGACAACAATGGAGATAGATAGATAGATAGATAAACAAACAAAATAATATAGATAGATAGATATGAACAAATGGAGATAATAGATAGATAGATAGATAGATAGATAGACAAACAAACAAACAAAATAATATAGATTTTTTTATATGTAATTGAATGTCGAAAAAAAACGCCCCAAGTTGGTTGTTTTCTTTCAAGTGACACTGCATCGGCTATGGACTTCAATCGTAGCTGGGTTGGTTTTTCAGCAGTCACCGGTAGCAAGTTCTGAGGCAGGAGACCGGGACGGTCTTCCTCATAAATTACCAAAAAATAACGTAAATGTTATATATTTGTAGGTGAATTTGAGGGTAAACTAAAAAAAAAACCACTGAAAAAGACAGCCCATGGTTACAGTAATGTGAACGTGTTTATACACAATAAAGATGATGACAACAGTACGGAATATCATAATTATTCAGACTGGAAACTTGTTTTTATATAACTCTTAAGCGACTACCTAATAGCAAAGGGGAATAAATCAATTTAGGTAAACATTGCTTCTTGTAAGGAGTTCAATCCCCGACTGTTAGGAAAGAATAAGCTTAGATTAATTGGGGCTCTTCGCAGAATTGCGTCCCGGTCTCCTGTCTTAAAAATCGCTAGGCGGTGATAGCAGATAAAAACAACCCGTCCTACGAAGGAAGTCCCTAGCTGAAGCGGTTCCTGCTGAAAATCAAACAACCAGCGCTTAAGCCGTTTTCCCCGTAAAGTTACTGCGATATTTTACCCCGTGTAGTCTTTTTCGACAAGTAAATGTAAATACTTTAACCACCCCCTCTTTAAGACATTTTTTTTGGGGGGGATAATATTTACATTTACATTGCATTAAGTTTTTTGGGAAAACGCCTTAAGCGCTGTTTTTTTTTTTTTTTTTTTTTTTTAGCAGGAACGCTCAGGTAGGGACTTCATTCGTAGGGCGGGTTGTTTTTTTTTTTAAAGCTATCACCACCTAGCGTTTTTAAAAGGCAGGGGTCCGAGACGCAATTCTGCGAAGAGCCCAGATACTTTATAACTCATGTGCATAATTGTGGCGAAATCCCAATGGGAATAGGATCGATCCTAACTCAAAATTCTCCTAGTCTACTCTTGTTGCATTAAGTCAGTTTTGAAGAACACCTTGCCGAGAAGTGATAAACAAGCTCACCTCGAAAGCTGTAAGGCATTCGATTCTCACTAAGTGACATGTAGTTGGGATTTTTGGGGGGAGGCTCGTTGGTTGATTGGATTTTACGGCATATTAACTCATGTCGGGTTATTTTATTCCTAAGACGTTTTGTTTTTATTCATTCTTGATAGGTATTAATTTTTTTTAGAATCTAAATTCAATTTTTTATAAAATTCTTTTAAAACTTTTTTTCTTTCTTTTTAACCTATTAATGGGACACTAACTAGTACTACCACTCCTAAACTGATGGTGAGGAATTAAGTTGTCTTACTGCGTGCTATTTTATATGATTTATATATCCGGTCTTCTGAAATAAAATCCGACCACACACATAACATGTAAGATATGTTTTTGAATTCCAAACTCGTAATATATATATATATATATATATATATATATATATATATATAGAGAGAGAGAGAGAGAGAGAGAGAGAGAGAGAAGAGAGGAGAAATGGAGAAATGTTAAGTTATATTTTAATTGGTCATCGTCCAGGAAAATTTTCGTGTGAAAAAATCGTTTTGAGAATTTTTAAAAAATTTTTCTAAAGAAGCTAAAAATGAAATGTAACGTAGCGTTCATTCATTGAATGGAAAATTATTTTTTAATGTCTCTAAATACTTATCTTACCAACACACACACACACACACACACACACAAACACAGATATATATAAATATATATATATATATATATATATATATATATATATATATATAAAGGTAGGGCAAAAAGAATCTGATACATCTATAGTTTGAAGAAAACAGCCAACGAGTATAACACATGGTGTAAATTTTTAATATATCGGTCCTAGAAAAGATCAAGCGCAGAATAAACAATGAATGCTAGGAGATGGTGTAATGAAATCTAATAAGATATGTGCAGAAGACTAAGACAATTAAATCTGTGCTGGAATGAAGTTTGAAAAGGCTGATGTCAGCAGTGGTTTACAAAATGATTGCCATTGCTACTGCTTGTTGGTTTGGTTGTTATTTTTACGGCATATCAACCTCAGAGGGTCATTTAATGCTGGCAACGTTTTAAAAAATTCATTCTTAATAATAATACAATTTTGTTTATTAAACTCATGTTTTTTATTTAACCCATAGATGGACCCTAATAGTACTACCACTCCAGTCAGAGTGGACTAGGGAGCAATGTGATGAAGGGGTGCTCCACATTCCTCAAAGCTCCAGAACTAGAACCTCACCATCAGATAGTGTTTAACGTCATTACAGGACATGAAGACCCTCCAGACACCACCTTCTAGTACCCATATGATAAAAAGGACTGGGGTTTGACATAATGGCGAGGTTTGGGGCAATTATATAGGTGCTAGGGATTGACGGGGCCAGTCGATTGATTGGAGGGGGCCTCTCCGACCGCTCGTCTAGACCAAGTAAGGACCAACGTGGAGTATTGCATGTCATGGACTGCTTAACCACCTGGGTTCCATCCCTAAGCATCATGGGTCGCCACTCACGGCCAACAGGTGGCACCATTGGTGGAGTCTTACCCCTCTGCAGAGTTGCACTCAGTGTAATCTAACGCCCCACCGACAGGGAGGGTTGCTACTGCTGTTGTTGTTTTTATTAATGATATATTTTATGGTTTACCCAATTAAATAGACCTAAGCCGGATGTCGAAAGAAACTAGAAATCAAAATTAGGACATATATATATATCTAGCAACATCTCCTCACGAGCAGGATGAGACACTAGGTTAATTTCTTAATCGGTGTTTGACAGTTTTGAATTCATAGTTTTCCTGTTCCTAAACTTATTACCTAGCCAAATTAAAGAACCTAGTCTGCCCTCCTATTTACTCATAGCTGGAAGGAGTGTATTTGGATGTATACAATTCCCAAATGTATTAGTTCTATGTGAAATGTAAACAGCCTTGACCAGACTTTGAACTCGCGTCGACAAGTCCATTTCCTAAACATTACACCAAGCGCCTCCGCAAAATCTTAGAATATTGATTTCAGAAATAAATTCAACGACAATCGAGAAACTCACTGATAAGAAATAAGCATTATATTTCTTTAAAAATGCTTATTGTGCATCAGTTGTGAGTATTAACTTAACTGGGTACAATTCCTTAATTAACATAAAGTAACTGATTAACTGTGAATATGCATTTTCTGTTACAACTTCTGAATTCTTTAACGACAATGGACTAATTACAATAAAATAAAATAAAATAGAATAAGAAAAAAAAAGACATTGACAATGCTTTATGGATTTTGGACTAATATTTATTTCAGCATATTGTTATTATTGACAAAGCTTTGCTGAGACTCGACTCAGGTTTCGTAGTACCCGCTGTTCTTAAAAGGTCACCCATATCAGAACTGAACTGAACAGGCTGCCCGTTGCTTTACTTCGGTTATCTGACTTGAATCTGTGCCTTCAGCGTGACTTGACCGTAATACTATACCATATTGTTATCATTGAAAAACTTTTGCTGAGATTGCTACAAAAGATACATAGCCCTGTCGGTGGGGCTTTAGTATACACCGAATGCACCTCTGAAGAGGGGCAATACACTCTCAATGGGGCCGTGGATGACGATCCATGATGCTGTGGATGACGACCCATAGGGCCGTGGATGACGACCCATGATGCTTAAGGAGAGAACCAAGGTGGCTTAACAGTCCATGACCTGCAACACTCAACTTTGTCCCTTACTTAGGCTAGCCGGGTGGTCGGAGAGACCCTCTTCGATCAATCGGCTAGTCATGCCAACCCCTAGTACGTATATTATTGATCCAACCCTATTGTTCTTATGGCAAGCCCCAACTCTTTTTATCAAATATGTGATAGAAGGCTTAGGGTCTTCATATCCTGGGAATTACATTAAAGTTTATCAGATGGTGAGGTTCCAGTTCTGGATGTTTGGTATAATGGAGAGCACCCCTTCATCACCATTGCTCCCATGTCCACTCTGACCCGGAGTAGTAATAGAAATAAACTGACAAGGGTTGACATACCGTAAAATCCAACCAACCAATCAACCAACCGATCGAGCCGTATAAATTTACCATCTTGATCCTCTTATCCAATGGCAGCTCAAATATGTCGAAGCACAACACTTTTATCAAAGCTTCACGCTGCTTACATTAAAACAGTATTAAAATATAACCACTCTCACGTTCCGAGCAAAAATAATGATAAATAAAGATGAAAAGAAAACAAATTAAAAATCAATTATACAAATACTTCTTTAGTTTATTTTCAACCTTCGTGAGGAAGTTAATGATAAAATCATCCTTGTAGGAGAACAGTAGTGGTACTATTTAACCCATTGCTGGAGGGGATGAGATGATAGGTTCATACCTTTCCCAAGGGTATTAGTCCGAAAGGGAACGAAAGTGGGATTCCAACTCGCTTACTACAATTCATAACGTTAGCCACCACCTCACGGGGACTCCTCATAAATCTCAACTGATTCGATAACTAGCTCGCCGGGAGGTTCATACCTTTCCCAAAGGTATTAGTCCGAAAGTGTACGTAATAGCACGACTGGGATTCGAACTCGCGTACTACAATTCATAACGTTAGCCACCACCTCACGGGGACTCCCCACAGATCATAACCGATTCGAGGACTAGCCATTCGAGTGGATAAGCGGGTTCATACCTTTCCCAAAGGTATTAGTCCGAAAGGGAATGTAATAGCACAACTGGAGTTCAAGCTTGTTTACTACAACGTCGCAGACCAGCTCGTTAACCACTACACCAAAGGGACCCGCTATCCTAATAATTCTCTAAAAAAATCTGAAAAATTAATTGACTTTTTTTGCAAGAGATAAAGCAAGAATGACTTTTAAATTCTACCGGGCGCAAGGGAGATAACTCAAGAGTATCAGATAATTTTGCATACATATAAACAATTTTGAATTAGTTGTGATATCTTTTAGAGCAAACTGATTGAATGAATGAATACAAGTATATCTAGAACGGTAAATGACAATGGCAGATTGATATTTGATATTTGATATTTTCGTAGATTACAAATGAAAATGCAGGCAACAGATACGTCTTCTTTTAATAAATTCGGGATCATCATCCTCATCATTATCATCATAATCATCAAGGCGTGATGACCGACACGGACAGATGGCGAGTGTTCTTTCTCTAATTAGGATAAAATTATTGGTTAGACTGGGTTCTCTAGCCATCGTAAGAAAAACAGTCAAACAGAAATAAGACTGTATTCAATCCGGTTGTACACCGCTTAGAAATGTCTATGGTAGAGGGGTTGGGTAAATGTATACCTATGATTCACTATTTAAACAATGTATAGTTAAAAGGCATGAGCCTAAGAACATTATAGAATGTTCCACTTATATATATTTACCAACCCCTCCACACGAGCAGGATGTGACACAAGGTCAATTTCTTAAGCGGAGGTTAACAGGTTTGAATTCAGAGCTTTCCTTCTCCTAGACTGATTACCTAACCATGGTTGAAGATCCCTGTCTGCCATGCTATTTGCCCATAGCTGGAGGGAGAATTGGATTCATACCTTTCCCAAGGGTATTAGCGTTATGTGAAATGCAAACAGCTTCGTCCAGGAATTGAACTCGGGTTGACGAGTCCATTTCCTAAGACTCTAATCATTAGCCAACGCGCCTCCACTTATAAATGTTCCACTTATAAATATTTCAGGTATGATGTTACACATGTTCAATTTCTTAAGTGGAGTCTAATATGTTGGAACTCAGAATTTCCTTCACTTACACGTGTTACCTAACCAATGTTAAAGAACCTAGTTTTCCCTACTATTTACTTATATTTGGAGGGAGAATAGTTGGGTACATACCTTTACAAAGTATATTAGTGTTATGTGAAATGCCAAAAGCCTCATCCAGGATTTGAACTCATGTCAGCGAGTCCATTGCTATGACAATAACCATTGTACAACACTTGATATATACAATTATAAAATATGCACAAGACAGAAAAAAAGTGTGTTGATTGGGTTCTTTGTTAAGTGGCATACAAAACTTTCTGGGTTATTTAATGCCAATGATATCCTTGTAGAACAGTAGTGCTTCTATTTAACCCATAGCTGAAGGATAGAGGTTTTCATACCTTTCCCACAGAGTAGTAGTTCGAAAGTTAACGTAATAACCCGATTGGAGTTCGAACCCTCTTATTCAGATATTATCGGAAAAATTATAGTTGAATTATCTCCCCCTGGCAGCAGAGGGTGAATCGCAAATATACGATATTGGCGCCAAAATTAAACTCCTTGACGAAAGTCACTTATCTAGGGTCCTTTAACCAACGAGACGCAATTTTCAAGCGCTCCCATTACCTTGTCAACCAGCGAGTGGACTGATATTCCAGCGCTCCCTTACCTTCAACCCCAGCAAGATAAGTCTGGCTAGCAAATGACACAAATTTGCAATCACGCTTGTTGTACCTTTTAGATATCTGTTTCTTTACATTCAATTGTTGTTATCGTCTTCTTTCATCCGATATTACTTGCTTACCCCCAGGAAATTTTAAGATTCCCGAATATCTTTTAATATCGCACCCCGACTCTTTAGCTATTTTGCTACGAGGACTATCCTCACGAAAACCACGAACTTCTGTCTGTGATATATGCATCATCTCTCTCTCTCTCTCTCTCTCTCTCGCTCTCTCTCTCTCTCTCTCTCTCTCTCTCTCTCTCTCTTTTAATTATAACTATTTACGTACCTCTTTTTGGGCGTACCATTCCTATATAAAACTATCTACAAGGGGGCGGTTTAGTTCAGTCGATAGAGTACTTAACTAGGAACCGCAAGGTTCCTGGTTCGATACCGGCCCTCGCCGACTCAGCGTATGAGTAGCACATGGATCTGTGAGGTAAAGTAAGGAGCTGATGGTAGGTGGAGCGCTCCACCTCAGACACTAAAAATAATCTCCTTGGTCTAGCGCAAGTGAAAAGGGGATAGACTCGCTCGCTGTCTGGCTAATACAGACATTAGGCCGCCCCAAACGACTTTACTTAGATATAATACTTTCATTGATAAAATCTAAGTGCTACCACCTCCAAATAAATTAATCTCAACAACCCCCATGCAATTTTCAAAACACACCAAGACAGTAAAACCAGTCTAGCGTTGACGTAAGCTATCCACGATTGTCACGTGACGAGGAGGCACACCGTTCGTCGAGCGACTTGCACGGACCGTGTTGGATGGTGGATAAGTTGCAGGTCAAAGGAGCAAAGAGAACCCCGAAGACATGTGTCGAATAAATCAACAGACCACCTTTCAGCCTCATCAAAAGCGATAGACGAAATTAGCGAAGATGAGTTGCTTCTTGGTTGTGGAGGCACCTCACAATGGACACTGGCATGATTCATCGTTTCAACGACGCTCGATTCGTCTCTGATTTATTAATTGAAAAGCGATCTCAGTGGTGCGTCCCGTGGTGTAACTGTTTCCCCTCGGTCGGCGATCACCGAACTGACTGCATTTTAAGCCCTCAGTAATTTCACCCGGCCGTTTCTCGTCCCGAATAGAAAGGTGGAGCATACCGGAGTAAGTAATAACAGTAAGGTCGCAAACGCTGTATACTCTATGTTAAAGATATATATATATATATATATATATATATATATATATATAGAGAGAGAGAGAGAGAGAGAGAGAGAAGGGGGAAGAGGGAGAGGAGAGGGATAATAATATATATATAGAGAGAGAGAGGGTGAGAGAGACAGACAAGAGAGGGAAAGAGACAATCAGACAGATAGACTGAGACAGAGATAAAGATAGATACTTAAACATAACGAGAGAGAGGGAGAGAGAGAGAGAGAGAGAGAGAAGAAGAAAAGGTGTGGTGTGTGTTTGTTTGTGTGTATGTGAGAGTCTGTGTGTGTGTGTGTGTGAGAGAGAGAGAGAGAGAAAGAGAGGGGGAGAGAATGATAAGGAAATCGAATAATTTCCTTCTAATTCTAACTTTTCTTACTCAGCGCGTTTTTCTTGAGCGCTAGTCAAGAAAACTTTGAGTTGCGTGAGATTTTATCAAGGTAGACTCAAGCCTTTCATTCTTACCTCACACAGTATGCCCTGTGTCCAGTGGCTTCGGATATTAGACCAGTAATATATAGTTAATATCAGTGAGAATTCCAGGCAGCCCTCCCCCAGGCAACACCTACCCCTCGTCTACAAGGGGCTTGGCATAGTTTATTGTTCAGTGCCAGAGTCGCCTAAAAAGAGGAATGCTGACGAGATACACGCAATTTTTAACATTGGCCACACGTGAGCTTCGGTTTGTGCGTGTATCTCTACGTTAATCGGAATTTGTGTTCAATTGACATGGTGGGATGTCAGTAAATACTTGCAAGTCTTTCCAATAACTTGAATCAACCCTGAAATCATTCAGTATGTATTTATTGAACTAAATAGAATTTAGCATAAAAATATATTCATAGATTATCACTTACGGAACGAATCAACATAGAAAATAACCCTGTCATCATCATTATCATCATGTCACGCCAGCCTCACGGATATCTATGACAATCTATCGCCAACTCTCTCTATTATTCATTGCCCCCGGGAGATCCTCTGCGCGGCATCCAGTATCCGCTCAGAGCTGCTCAATGTATGTCTTTGCTGGACGGTCCACACTGGCGTGCCACACTGTAGCTTGAAACAACTATATTATTAATATAGATAGGATAATTTCACTGCGTTTTCACTGTATAATCTTTTCTCAAAATGGTTGGCTGACGACGTCCTATTTGCTATTAATGATGGAGGCGCGTGGTGTAATGGTTAGAGTCGTAGGAATTGGACTCGTCGACTCGAGTTCAATTCCTCGACAAAGCTGTTTGCATTTCACATAGCGCTAATACCCCAGGGAAAGGAATGAATCCAATTATCCCTCCAGCAGGGCAGAAAGGAATGAATCCAATTATCCCTCCAGCAGGGCAGAATGGGCTCTTTAGCGATCGCTTGATAACCAGTCTAGAAGAAGGAAAAATCTTATTTCAAACCTGTTAAACTCCGCTTAAGAAGTTTAACTTGTGTCACATTCTGCTCGTACGGAGGGTTTGGTAAATATACATTTGCTATTGATGACTATTTTGACTAATGAGATCCTATCACTGTAGTGTATGAGTGAGCCGCAAGGGGGGATTATGTTGAGAAATAAACCACATTTGCATCATTTTCATGAGAGTATCTTGGTGTGTCTTTGAGCTTTTCAGTCGGCACTAATGTAATTAATGCAAAATGGTTTGGCGAAGAATATTAAAAGGAAAGTTGGTTGGTTGGTTGGTTGGTTGGTTTTTGGACATGGCGACATTTGTTGGGTCATTTAATGTTGAAGTCAGTCTGGTTTCATGTATTCCTATCTAATGTAGTTTACGGGGGAGTCTGTCAGCTGGCATGCGGATGGTATGGCCCAACCAGCGCAGTTGGCGTTGTGATAGGATGGTCTTAATTGGGCAAATGCGTGCTCTGCTTCTAATTTCTAAGTGGGGGATTTTGTGCCACCACTTTATGCCCAGCATGCGTTGGAGGCAGTTGATTTGGAATGCTTCCAGTTTTTTCAGGTGTCTGCGATATAACACCCACGGACTCACAGATGGCACGGGGAGGACAGGAGCCCCCCCCCCCCTCACACACAAAAGAAAAGCGGTTCAAAGACCATATTAAGTCAACGCTGAAGAAATGTAACATCACACCTTTTAAGTGTAGAAGATCTGGCCTCCAAGAGACAGGATTGGCGAGACAACTGCCGCACAGGAGCTAAACGGCTCAATAATTAGATAAACAGGACTGCAGAGCGGCGACGTCTACGTCGTCATGAACAACCAAATGTAGATGGGAATTTCCCCTGCAATGTGTGTGACCGCATCTGCAAGTCCGGAATTGGACTAATGAGCCACCAGAGGGTCCACAACTGAAGATATGGAGTGACGTCATCGTCCTCTGCGACGGACTTCCAAAAGAAATAAATTCCTATCTAATATAAATAATTTTCAATCAGATCTATTTGTTATATAGTTGTGACCTTCAAAGATACTTCCATTTAGAGTCAGGGTGGATCTGGGAGTAATCACAAAGAAAGAGTAGCGTAGTATATAATCTTAGTAAACGGTGATATTTAAGGTTCAACTAGCAGGCCGTTGAAATGTTAATGGCAAAGAAGACACGTTTACAAAACAATCTGATCTGTCGCTTTTCAACAGGTTTTATGTATTTGAGCTTTTGATCTCTTTATACAATTTCGAAAAAACATTATCTAAACAGCACAAAATTATGTTTTTTGACATATTACGGAGGGAACATGATGCACTAGGGTGTACACTTAAGACTACGCTCAACATTATATATATATATATATATATATATATATATATATATATATATATATATATATTGAAACGGTGTTTTTTGTTCTTTTTGCTTGTTCATTTTCCAGGCATCATGATAAAAAAACGTTCACAAGAACAAAGTTGTTACGCAATATATATATATATATATATATATATATATATATATATATATTATATAGAGAGAGAGAGAGAGACCGAGAGAGAGGTAAGAGAGGGAGATAGATAGAATTAAGAGAGAGATAGATTAATATATAAAAGAGAGAATGACTGAGCGGAGAGAGAGAGAGAGAGAGAGAGAGAGAGAGAGAGAGAGAGGGGGGGGAGAGAGAGAGAGGGATGCATATTTGTTTGTGTAGGTGTTTCTTTCACTTCTGTTAGAATTTAGTTTAAAACAGACACCAAATTGTGGAAATGTCTGTCCCAGATTTTTTGTGACTGTCAAAATGGCGGTAGGGGTTAACTTCAATTTCATTTCCAACTCATGACCCCAAGTAATTTTTCTTACACATGACTAAACATATTTCCATGAATTGAATTAATTTCTAACGAGGGATGTTCAAGACGAACAAATTCTTTTTCTTTTATCAAAATGCGTCCTTTAGAAAAAAAAACGCCATTTAAATTTGCCAAAATGTTATTTCATAGCCGACAACTGAATTTTATTTCCTTTTAATTGGTACCTTTGAAGACGTTCAATCTCAGGTCAGAATTTGCATAGCGTCAGGATTGAACGACTTGTCGAACGAATAGAAACAAACAACAATGACACACAGAAAAGGAGAACACTACATGATGATGATGATAATGATCACCATCAGCATCATGTCACACTGACAGCACCGATTCTCTTGACTCTCTCTTAACCCCCGTTCCTATCGGTCATCCCTTCTGGAAAGTCCTTTAGACGACATCCAGTATCCATACAGAGCTGATGTAAGTCTTTACTGGTCGGTAAGTAAGTAAAGTCGACATGGTGGCCTAATGTCAGCATCAGCCAGACAGCGATGTAGTCTATCCCCTTTTCACTAACGCTGGTCCAAGGAGATTGTTTCTGCGTCTGAGGTGGAGCGCCACACCTATTATCAGCTCCTTATTTACAGATCTCTGTGCTACTCATACGCTGAGTTGGCGTGGGCCAGTATCGAACTAGGAACCTTGTGGTTTCTAGCCGAACGCCCTACCGACTGAGCTAACCCGATTCTTTAAAATCTGGTTGATATTTCATATTTTTTAGTAGAGAAAAATATGGGCCGGATTAGCTCAGTCGGTAGAGCGTTCGGCTAGAAACCACAAGGTTCCTAGTTCGATACCGGTCCTCGCCAACTCAGCGTATGAGTATCACAGGGATCTGTGCGGTAAAGTAAGCAGCTGATGGTAGGCGTGGCGCTCCACCTCAGATGCTAAAACAATCACCTTGGTCTAGCGCTATTGAAAAGGGGATAGACTCCCTCGCTGACTGGATGATACTGACTTTAGGCCACCCCAACGAATGTTTACATAGAGAACAAATAGAAATACAGGAAAACTCATCATCATCACCATCATCATCATCATCATCAAGGTGTGCACACGGATTGCCATGATTCTCACTTTCCA
>CM042143.1:116862227-116889727 GCA_023376005.1 Doryteuthis pealeii | reverse complement strand
CAGCCTCTAACTCCCCTGAATACTCTCCTCCAAATCATAAAATGGTATATCATCCGGTTGAAATGAGGAAGCAATAAAAATGCGAAAGAAATGTTATAAAAACGTTATTGTCGAAAGCAATTCACAAATTTATGATGGTTCTCAATTTTATTCGAAATTAAGATATTATTTTGACATTCGAAGGCAGCGGCCATCTTGTTCAGTGACCCGACACTATTTTGCAGGTTTTCACATAATAGAAACAGCATGAATATGGTGGACGTAGATAATAAATCCTTTCCCCTCTTTTACCTATTTTGGCGAACATAAAACATTTTTATGTACGACATTTTTCGAGCCTTATTTAGTTTTATGACCATCTTTAGGCAAAGGCGGACAGTATACTTCGCAAAGTGTCGCATGTACTTAGGGGCCTTTGTGTTTGAATACCAGTAGCGATGACCGTACATTCGTATAAGCGTACGAGCGTGCTAAATTGGTAGTTGGGGCAGTTGAATATATTACAACAATGCCAGTGGTCGATTTCCCTGCCTCGATAAAAGCCGGAATTTTGAATCCCGATTTTCAATGGAGGTGGACTCTTTCAAATAGAAAATGCGTCAACACGGTCTAAGTGGGAAAAAAAAAGGGGTGGGGAAGTAATCAGAAATATCGGAAGATTTATGTATTTATCCAACCCTTCCACACGGTGCGACACAAGGTCGGCAGGTTATCAACCGGACAGCCAGGGAGTTTATCCTCTTTTGATTAGCGCTAAACCAGAGAGTTTTTTGCGTGTGAAGTGGAGCTCCACACTTACTATCAGCTCCCCTCTATACCGCACTCTTCAAAGCTGCGCTATTCATATGCAGTTTGCGAGGACCAGTATCGAACCCGGAATTTGTTGTTCCCAGGTGGATGCTCTACCGACTGAATTGACTCACTATAAGTAAAGTAAAATCGTCGGGGAGGCCTATAGTCGGTATCTACCAGACAGCGAAGGAGTATATCCCCTTTTCACAAGGGCTAGACCAAATAGATTGTTTTGGCGCCTGAGGTGGAGCACCGCACCTAACATCAGCTCCTCACTTTACTGCACAGACATCTGTGTTACTCATCTGTTGAGTGGGCGAGGGCTGGTATCGAACCCGGGACCTTGTGGTTCCTTGTCCGATGCTCTACCGACTGAGCTATATGTGTGAACGGTTGTTCTGCTGATGTTCAAAACTATGTACTGATTTAAGCAATTATTTTTTCTCTCCTTTTAGTCAAGTATATTCGTATGTTTTTGTTCCTAGTAGAATAAGATATTTAGAAAAGTAAGTATTGCGTATACCTATGAGATTTCATTCGACAGAATCATAGGGACCAATCAAGACCACTGAGGAGGCCATAAGGGATCTGCCACCTTCAATGATTAATGGGCCCTTAATAAATGAAAATCCAGACCGAAAAAGTTGATCTATAAAAAGTTGGTATGACCAAAATTTCACGGGTTCTTTAACTTCCCATGAAGTAAAATTCAACAAAATTCGGGAAAAATAATATACGTTAACCTCTGTTGCTAGAGCACCCGCGTTGAAATCGTAAGGTTCCTGGTTCGATATCGGCCCCCACTAAGTCCCTTTTTGATTTAGTATTTTGATCTGTACAGAAAAGCTGATGGTAGGTGTGGTACTTAAACTCAGAAAAAAAAAAACAATCCCCCTGGTCTAGCACTAGCGAAAAGTGGATAGACTCCATCCGCTATCAACAATTTTCTACTCCATCAACTTTACTTATATTTTTTTATGAAGAGGAAGGATAAACAAATCACATGTGAAAATATGATTTACATTTTTTAAAACGGAAGAATTTTCTAAACTAATATCTATATTTGTCAAAGTGCCGTATTTTTGCCGTTTTTTTCTCTCTTGACGATGTGCTCTTCTTAACCTGATTTATTTTATTGTTATAATTAAGAAATTCATAGAACAAAAAAAGTTATTTTATATTCTGAGGGTGGTGCTGTCGTACGGAAATTTTGGCCATGCCTAATATAAAGTGATATTATGTTTTGTGTTCGCAGAGAGTATAATATAATTAATTCAATATTTAGTGATAAGTGTTACCTGTGATCAATAATTATGAAATATGTGCCAGTCAACATAAATTATTACTATATAAGTATAAAATTGTAGGCGGGTGGTTTAATGGTTAGAGTTGTAGGAAATGGGCTCGTCGATCCGAGTTCAAATCCTGGACGAGGCTACTTATATTTCACCTTGCGCAAAAAAGCTTGATAAAGGTATGCATCCAACTAATCTCCCTCCAGCTATGGATAAGTATTAGGAAAGACTTGGTTCGTTAACTATGGCTAGGTAACCAATCTAGGAGAAGGAGAACGCTCAAAAAATTGACATTGTATTGTATACTGTCGTGTGGATGGGTTTGGTAAATATATATAAGTATATACTTTGTGGTAATTGGCAATATTAATCTAAGTAGCGAAAAAAAAAAAACATATACACTCAAATAAAACTTACTGAAATGATATTAATAATCTTAGCTTTTTCATAATCTCTCTCTCTCTCTCTCTCTCTTCTCTCTCTTTCTCTCTCTCCACACGCACACTTACATAGGTACATATAGGGCATATACAATCACCATATATATATAATATATATATATATATATATATATATATATATATATATATATAATATTAGGAGTGAAGGATTGAGTAATCCAACAAAATGTGGTTGAAAATAGACAAAAAGTGGATAAAACAACACAACAACTAAATTCAATTGATATTCCGCTTCAGTATTAGCGTAGCTTTGTCAAAAATGTATTGTAAAGACCCAAAAGCTTTTTATAGTCTACTTTTATATTACCTTTTCAGTATAAAGTAGACTGTAAAAGCTTCAGGTCTTTACAATACATTTTTGACAAATCTTCGCTAAATACTGGAGCGAAACATCAATTGAATTTAGTTGTTGTGTTGTTATATCCACTTTTTCTTCTATTATTAACCACTGTGTGTGTGTGTGTATACGTTCGTTATCCATATATTTTCTTTAATTTCATTTCGACTTCGTATCCATGCATATATATATATAAATATAAATATATATATATATATATATATATATATATATATAAAATATATATATATATAAGTAATAAAATAACAAAAGACTTAGAGATTTTGTTATTTTGTTATTTGTTTACTTATAAATTTGCTCTGTGACTCTAACAATAAGAGCACACATTGAGCTCTCAAACTACGACAGGTTGTTTAAAAAACTCCTATGTCGTAAGATTTCTTCTCTGGACTTTTGGATTATATATATATATATATAATATATATATATATATATATATATATATTATAATATATAATATATATGTATATGATTTTGTGTGTGTGTGTGTGTTTGTTTTCTTTTTCTGTACACGTGCGTTTGTATTATTTAGTCTACCAATAGATGTTATAATTTAAAAATCTAAATATTCTTAGAGTTATTTTGTTATTAACTATTAATTATGTTAATGCGTTTTTTGATCAAATCATTTTTTTTTAGCTCAGAAAAAAAAATCTTCTGATTCTGTATCATCAATTCAACATAAATCTGGCTATTCAAATAAATATATTCAACAGCATTTAACTACAAAAAATTTACGTGTAGAAAATTTTAAAATATTAAGAAAGTATTAATATTCTGTATAAAAATAAATAATTAGTAAACATTTTATAAAAATATCATGAATACAAATACATAGCTGCTTTATACAAATAAGTTTCAATGCAAAGAAATTATATATATATATATATATATATATATATATATATATATATGGGAGAAATAAGAGGAAATTAATCCGACAGTTTGTAGGGAAATGTAGACAAACACGGGATGTTGTAGAAAATATCTATCTATCTATCTATATATATATATATATATATGTGTGTGTGTGTGCGTGTGTGTCTGTGTGTGTGGTGTGTGTGTATGTGTGTGTGTGTGTGTGTGTGAACAATTCTGTCTCCTTATAATTCTTAATATTTCAAATATTCACTACATTATGTATAAGCTGGTAAATATCTATTCAAGCAATAAGACGCGCACAAACACCTGCAAAACTCATATCTCACACATTTACTGACATACTTTCAAACATACGTATACACATATTCTCTATATAAAAATATACATATATATATATATATATATATATATATATATATATATATATATGTATGTGTGTGTGTGTGTGTGTGTGTGTGTGGTGTGTGTGTGTGTGTACATTTTTTCTCATTATAGCACTAGATATATTTTTTTAGAAATATCGACTATAATGTGTAGAAAGCCGTAATATATCTATTCACACAGATACATGCACGCACACACGCATAGACAAGTAGGCACACACAAAAGATATATATACACATACACTTAAACACGTACACACGCACATACTCACACACACATATAAATACAAACACGTGTGCTTCTGGTATATTTATGACTGTGTATGGAAATTAAAGCGCTGACGACGCTATTTTTCGTTTTAACACAAAATTATTATTATCAAGTATAATAAATTGATTTATCCCCCCAAAATAAAATCAATATCGCTTCTTGTAATTTCTTATTTCTATTCAATTTAAAATTCTTTAAGTTTCCTCATATTTTACATGGCAAAAAAAATCACCGAGTTGACGCAAATCTTTCAAGTTGTCTGTCTGTGCACAACTAATGGTCGGTAATCGTGTGCAAATCGTTTGTACACAAACCAGAGTTACCTCCCATGGTTAGTACTCGTCGCAACGCTCCACTGGACACACGCCAGCCGATGGCAACCCTGCTGGGCTATGCAGCACGACTGCTACTATATAAACGCTTCAGCGCTCCGTATTACTGCCTCGTCAGAGATGCTAGTCACTGTCTGTTCTCTCCCCTCGCTGATTTTGTCATTAGCACTCCTTTTAAGATCCTAGTTGAGGGGCTGTTGAAAAGTGTTCATCCATATAAGCATGTACTTTAGGGCGCCTACTGTAGAGTATTTTCTAGACAGCATATCGTAATGCAGTGGTTGGCAGGTTATTTTGTAGACCGAATACTGAGTTCGATCCTCACTTGGTGACCCTATTTGTGTGGCTTTCTTTTATTCTAAGCCACGTTTGCTCTGTACGGGTTCCTAACGTCTTTTAACGCTTAGCGAACTAGGTTGCTAGGTAATTGTTAGAGAGTTCGATTGTCACTGGGTGATCAATATGTTCGGCCTTGTACCAATTAGATCCCGCTACTATAGAGTAGTGGTTAGCAAAACATTATTGGCGTAGTTCAGTCGGTAGAGCCCCCACCGAGAAATCCCAAGGTTACTGGTTCGTTACCGGTACTCGCCAACTCAGGGCATGAGTAGCACAGATTGGGTTCTCTGATCTGTGCGGTAAAGTGGAAAGATAACAGTAGATCTGGCGCTCCACCTTGGCAAAGCAATCTCCCTGGTCTAGTGCAAGTAAAAAGGGGATAGACCCCCTTTCTGTCCAGCTGATACCGACTATAGGTCATTCTGCCAACTTTAATTTTTCCGTTATGTAGCGGAAATCCCGCTTTGGGAGTCGGATGCAAAACTATACAAAATTGAGTCGTCAAAGTTTGTGTATGGTATGTGTTTACCCCCACCCATTAGCAGGATATGACTCATCGACAATATTTTAAGTAGAGTACAGCTGGTTTGAATCCAGAGTTCTCATTCTCCTAGAACGATTGCCAGAAAGACCAAGGCTAACGAGCTCAGTCTGTCCTACAATTTACCCATAGCTAAAGGGAGAATATTTGGATTCTTACTTTTCCCAAGAGTATTAGCGCAATGGCGAAAGCAAACAGCCTTGTCCAGTTATTTAAACTCGAGACTCAGTGTCCATTTCATGCGACCAATAACCGTTATGGCAATAGTACCTCCTATTATTTTGTTGTGTTTGGCAAGATAAGTTAACGTGATATTCCCTTGTTTCGGATATTAGGTATTTACCTACCACTCTATATCAACGGCCTTGTACCAGACTAGAATACACTAATCGTTAAGCATAAGAATTCGTTAACTGAAACGAAGCGATTAAAACACATGGTTCTAGCAAGTTGTGTTCTCTTTTCTAACTAGATAGCCAGATATTTTGATCTCGAGCCAGATTTAACCAAACTTAATATTGATCTATTTCGATAGCCAGCAAAATGTATATATATTATATATATATATATAATATATATATATATATATATATATATATGAGTGTGTACGTTTATATGTGGGTGTGTAGCTTTGTTGGATTTTACGTCATGTCAACCCTTATTGGGTCATTTATTCCGAGGACATTTTGTTTCATTCTTTCCTGATGGGCACTGAAAATTTCTCCATCTTTTTAAACTCCTATTTTTCTATTTAACCCATAGTTAACTTCACTATTAGATGCAATTTAACGTCATACCAAGGTCACTAAGACCCTCAGCACCGACTTCAAGCACATATGAGATAAAAGGGTTGGTTTTTGGGGGGACAATCATATTGGTTCTAGGGCTTCATGTGACTAACCGATTGATTTGAGGGGGGATCATCAACTGTCCGTCTAGCAGAGGTAAGTGTCAAAGTGGAGCGATGCATTTCATGGACTCCTCACCCAGAGGATTCCGTTCTTAACCATCATGTATAACCACCCAGGTGGCCCCAATGTGATGATTTTACCCTTCTTTAGAGTGCAGTCGGCATATTCTACTGTCCCATTCACCAGGGTGTGTGTATGTATGTGTGTATGTTCTCTCTCTCTCTCTCTCTCTCTGTGAGTGAGAAAGAGTTTGTAAACCTGGTAGCTGGTTCTGTAATATAGTTTGGTCGTAAGGCCTTTCTCATGTTGCTTACCTCGGGCAGGAATATCCTGGCGGAGACCACCCATCTCCAGGTCTGGTTTGAATTTAGAGTTTTCCTTTTCCTTGTCAAGTTGATAATCATACATCTTCTGCAACATTTAAATTTAAACACTATTTGTATTTTATTGTAATACTCTAAATATGTTATCCTCAGATTATTCTATATCTTGTAAAAGTTTTTAAGCATATGGTATCTTCTGATTAGGGTTAAGAACACAGTCTGTCCTACTATTTCTCCATAGCTGGGAGGGAAATAGTTGGATTCATATCTTTCACAAGAGTATTGGCGCTATTTCTAAATGTACCTTGTTAAAAATCTCCAAGAGTGCCCGCTTGTATATCTGTGACAAGAAAGTAAACGGGGGTTAAAAAACTGGGAAACATAAGGTTTCACCCCAAGTTTGGAAATCGGAAATATCCAAAGATTTATGTATTCATCCAACCCCTCCACATGGTGAGACACAAGTTCAGTTTAAGTGTTTTTTAAAAAAGTTTGTATTACTTCTCCTAAACTGGTTGCTAAACCATGGTTAAAGAGTGCAGTCTGCCCTAATATTTTACTAAGAATTGGAGGAAGAATTGGATTTATAGCTTTCCCAAGTACATAAGCCCTATGTGAAATTCAAACAGCCTCGTCCAGAAATTGAACTCGGGCATCCGTCGTCGATGTCCTACACCAATAACCATTACACGACGAGCGCCTCCTCGAGATTTAAGCTATACAAATTTTAACCAACTTTATTTTTTTGGATACTAGCCGCAGAAATTTTAGTCAAGTTCTATAAAAATTACTTGAAAGAGAAAATTATAATTTTTACTCCTTTTTCACCAGCAACTGAACTGGAAATGATTAGACTATAAAAGATGGAAAAAAACCAAAAAAAAACAAAACCTAAAGAACAAAAAAAAAAAAAAAAAAACAAAAACAAAACAAAACAACGTTTCGTTAAATGATGCTCTGAAGATTAAAAGAAATGCATAAACATGAAGAAACAAAATAAATTGACCCCTTAAACTTGTTATTCTCAGTCATGCAGATGTAATCAGAGAGAGAATAGTCGTTTCAAGTGAGTGCAAAAAGTGCAATCAGTGCAGTCGGTGGTGAATTGAAAAATCAAAAACCCGGGAGCTGAAATTAAATTTGGACAGCAACCACTTATTTGAATTAACCCTCTTGAAACCGTGTCTTCCTTTGTTCAAACATATTGACAGCCATCTTGGCAATGCTTTATCATTGGCATTTAAAGGCCAGCAAGCTTATATAACAAGACATAGATAAATTATTATTTCCTTTATCAGTAGAGAGTTCTTCCGGTTTTAAAATTATTTCAGTGCATCAAAAGTATTTTCGCTTTTAAAGACATTTTACTTAAGTTTTTAAGGGTAGTTGGTTGTTGGTTGGTTGGTTTTACTTTATCGTGTTACCTATAGTAAGTAAAGTCATCGGCCAGACAGTGAGGGAGTCTTTCCCCTTTTCACTAGCGCTAGACCAAGGAGATTGTTTTCTTAGTGTCTGGGGTGTAACGCAACACCTACCATCAGTTCTTCACTTTATCATACAGGTCCCTGTGCTACTTATACGCTGAGTTAGCGAGGGCCGATATCGAACCCGGAACCTTGTGCTTCCTAGTCAAACGCTCTACCAACTGAGCTAAAACAGCGCTATCAGTGTCATTTTAAAGTAAACTCTAATATCTTGAGACATTTAATTGTTTATAATAGATACCCAAATCAGACTTAAAATGGTCAGCACGGCTAGAAGGTTGGTTGGTTGTATTTTACGGGATGTCAACCCTTGGTGTGTTATTTTATGCGAAGATATTTTGTTTTATTCATACTTGTTAGGTATTGAAGATTTTCTTTTAAACTCAATCTTTTTGTGAACACATTTTTTTAATTCATTTTTTCTGTTTAACCCATAGGCGGGACTATATCAGGTAATACCACTCCGGGTCAGGGTGGATTTTATGGATAAGGAATTATCCCCTCAATTAAAGCACAACTGCACAACCAATACTAATTAAGAACCATCAAAACACTAGATAGATGAAAAACAACCAGAATCATTAGAAAATGTTCAGAAAATCGGGGATCATCAACAATACGATATATAGCGTATCATATAAATTTTAAAGACTTCATAAAGAACTTGGATCATCAGAAGATACCATATGTTGAAATTTACATAAACTTTATCAACGGTTTCGTTTCCTTGATTAATGGCATAATGATGATATCAGCTTTTCTCCGTAATTTATTGCTAATGTCATCCTTGTAGAAGAACAGTAGTGGTACTATTCAACCCATATCTGCGGGATGAGCTATTCATACATTTCCCAAGGGTATTGAATAGATACAATGATAATCTTTTATATACGTCCCTTAATTCAGTAACATGTTACTTAACTGTCTTCCTAATTTAAGACGCTCACAGGGGCTCTCCCATCACTGTGACTCTACCGTAAGCAAAATAATAATAAAAAAAATGATGGTTTGTTTATTCTAATTGGGCTGAAAGATTGCAATAATAATAGCACTTTATTTGAACAGGATGGGTTCTGAGGTGAATATACAGTGAACTTTGAATGATACCTAGAAAATTTGGTACAATCGTGGGGGAAATTTAGTAGGCAAATAGTTAAAGTGTAAATCAAATCAGGAATCACGTTCTAAAAAGAAATCCCATGTAAAATACTTCTAAATTAATTATACCTTCTCTTTTGAAAGATAAAATCAATTTGACAAATTTGGATATGCGCCTATAGCGGCTCTTGCTCAAATAATCGAGTTTAAAAAAAAATCTATCGATTACATTGACTTCGATCAAGCAACCAATAAGTGAACAGTAGATCACGTGACCCGCCCACATAGCATCAAAAGGTGTGGGATCAAAGATCTGCAGGAAAATCAGAAACACAACAATCCTTTGGTGCACTGCAATGTAAAACACTGTTTGTTGTGTTTTGCATTCATATGCATAACAAAAAATGTTCGCTTTTCAATTCGATTACTCAATGAATAGCAAAAATAAGACCACCTCAAGATATTGAATTTCTAATTAAATAAAAGTTCGCTCTTACTGCATGATTCTAATCACTCGTTTTATGAAGATATTTGTCCACTAATGTTTTTAATGTGTAGTTACATGAAAATTTTGAAATATAATTTTAATAAATTTTGAAATATATTATATTATCACGTACTGGAATATCTATCTATCAATCTATCTATCTATGTACCTACATACCTATTTATCTATGTATCTATGTATCTGTTCTGTTCATATCTATATCTATATGTATCTGTCGCAACCTATGCAGATGTATTTCAGTCTATTCATATCTTATTTATATCTATCTCAGTCTGTTCATAGGATTGAAAATATATCTATCTCTCTATCATATATATATATATATATATATATATATATATATATATATATATAAAGAAAATTTAAAAAAACAAGTGTCCGAAAATAGGATGAATTTAATTATCGATGTTTAAACATTTCGGTTTCATTAAACCTTCATCAGGATGTATCTTGGGGTGAAGAAAATGATGGATTTTTTTATAGGTGACAGGAGATGAAAATTTTCATCTCCTGTCATCTATAAAAACATCCATCATTTTCTTCATCCCAAGATACATCCTGATGAAGGTTTAATGAAAGCGAAATGTTTTTTCAAATTTTCTTTATATTGTCGGATTTATTTTCCATATTTACTCCATATATATATATATATATATATATATATATATATATATATATATATATAAGATAATATCGGAGCTATATGTATTAGTAGGCAGTGCTCAATATCATTGATAGAGCCTTCATATTTAATTTAAGGTACGTGGACATGGAGTCGAATACGATTAATTTTTAAACATATCTATTTGAGTCAGTAAAATGTATGTGTATAAATGCTACTTGCTAAAATCTAATTTCCCCCTTATAGGGATTTCTTGGCTAATAGTTTAAGAAATAGGGTAAGTAATGATTGTTTTCGAAAAAATTAAAACATTACAACTGGTAAATATAAAAAAGAGTTTAATAAACAAAGGCCAATTCGATTTATTCTTTCGCAACCGAAAAACATGAAACGGTTGCTGTATTAATAATTGCAAGATTAGTAATGGAATTCCAGAGATACTCAGTAATTCCTCAGTTGTTTGGTGATTATTTGACCTCTGACACAACTCATAGAACATTTTGGGCAACATATGAATGGATCAATTTCATTATCAATATAGATGCTGCTTTTGTCCCTAAATAATCAATCGTTATAATTATGAACATTCTTTACACTTGATGTAATTTTATCTGATGATCAATCATTATTCTTTTTTTCTGAAAGAATTGCATTCTTTTCATTTTGTTCATGAATTCTTTCATTGAACTAATGGCGGTTTCCACTCGAAATTTTCACTTTTGTATCGACATGGTGGCTGCCATTTTGTTTCTTCCAAATCACTGTTTGCAGAATTAACGATTTTCAAATAAAACCCTCACTAATACCCTCATCTTAAAATTAGATATGATGCTAAATTTTAGCTTAGGAAAATCGTACAATATGGAAATACTCGTTTACACATATATAGCTATGCATATATTTTTCTTGGGTAATTATTTCTTTGTCTGTATTTATGAGATGAACCTTGATATGAAAAATGTTGATACTTCGGACTGTTGTCCTGGGATTTTTCCATTTCTTTTTATTCATATTTTTCTTCCCTTAATTGTATATTGTCCCTTCTTATTCCTTATTTAAGTATTTATTCATTCTTATATTTCTTTATTATCATTTTATACCTTATTTTCCCATTAGGGAGGTGGTCTCTAACGTCGGAGTGACAGCAAACTTCCTCAGGTCTCCGAAATACTAGATGATTTTTGTAGCGCTGTGGTCTAGATGGATTTGATTGTTCCTTTGATCTCCAGCAACCCCAGTCTATTTTCCAGACACTACCACTTTCATGTTCCACATCTTTTTAACTCTCTGACAAGAAATATTTGCTTGTAATTATAATAATAACTATTATTATTATTATTATTATTATTATTATTATTATTATTTGTTTAAAAATTTTATTCAGATAATTTTGTTAAAGTGTCTAATATATTCCATTGTATTGGCGGAGATATGAGGCTTTAAAATACCCTAAATATGTCTTTAAAGGTGCCTTTAAAAGTGCAAATTTGAAGTGTTGATTTTATTGTGTTTTTGGCTGATTGCCACGCGTAAAGTACAATGATACCAAAGAAACGGGTCAATTCGACGAATTTGCGGATATGTGAGACTTACAAAGTACATATCTGCGCCAATTCGTCGAATTGATCGCTTTCTTTGATATCATGGTAATCTAGGCATTAAAATCTACCAGAAAATATAATAAAATCAGCACTTAAAATTTGCTTGAATATAGATATTTTTAAGGTATAAAATATTTCTAACATATTTATTGTATCAAAAAATATTCATATCATATGAGAAAAAATTGAAATTTATCTATAATATCGATGCATTTTATAATAAATAACACCTCTTTCACGTATTGACTTATTTGATATTATCAAAACAAACGGTATGTAATTAATATTTATGTGTTTTATTATATGAGACTTTTAAGCAGACTCAATATTAATCATTAATAATTTTACACCAACTATAATTAATTATCTGTAAAGACACTGTTCATAATTGTCAACATTTTTTTTAAAATAGATAAATAGAAATAAATAAAAACTAAAAAAACAAACTTTATAAAGTCAATTATAGACAGTTATAAGCACGAAAAACAAAGCATTTAAATCGAATTTATATCGTGTTTTTCCTAATAATATTTTATTTATTTTATTTTTTGGCTTAAATTTACATAGTTTTTATTTAACCATAATAATTATTAATTTGATATTTTAATATCTAATAAACTAATTTTTAAGATCATTTTTCTGCACTTCTCTTTAAAAAAAACTCAGCATTTAAAAATATTACCCCTGTGACATATTTTTTTCTAATTAAAGAGTTCTTATGTCAAGGTGGAGATAACTCATAATATTCCGTTTAAGAGGAGATAACTCTACGCTCCCTTGGGTCTACTTTGAGCTACGGCTAAAACTCATAGAAAAAGAGATGCACTCGTTTAAGCTGCTATAAATAGTCTCGTTAGGAGGGAAGAGTTGATTTGAAGTCGCCTCTTCCTTTCTCAGTCTGATTATGGATTTTACTCGCCCTTTCCACTATCACGTGACCCAATTATTCTATATGATACACGTAGAGATAGCTCGGTCAAGTAGTTCCCCTTGCTTTCTGTGATACCAATATAGAGCAATGTAGGAGAGAACTGTGAGACTAATTTTACGGGTTGCATTTCTACCCCTGGTCATAAATATTAAAATTCATGCTAGCTACGTTAAAAGACGGATTCGTGTTTTATATTTTTGTAAATACATATAGAATTTTTGCATAAAGTTTTCGTCAGTACTTGTTACAGGGAAAATCAAACCGTTGAGATGAGAAAATGCTCAAAAGTAAAAACACAAATAAGACAGAGAAAGAAAAGAAACAGAAAAAAATAATAATTTAAAACTAATTAAATAAATTTTGTGTCTGAAGAATGTGTGTGTGTGTGTGCATACTTATATCTGATACATATATGTGTGTACTATATATATATATATATATATATATATATATATATATAACATATATATTATACATATATTTATATATAGTTATATATATATATATATATTTGATACATATATATGTATACATATATTTGATATAGTTATATATATATATATATATTTGATACATATATATGTATACATATATTTGAATATATATATATATATATATATATATTTGATACATATATATGTATACATATATTTGATATAGTTATATATATATATATATATTTGATACATATATATGTATATATATATATATATATATATATATATATATATATATATATATATATATATATATTTGATACATATATATGTATACATATATTTATATAGTTATATATATATATATATATATATATATATATATATATATTATATATATATCATACATATTTACATATATATATATATATATATATATATATATATATATATATATATATATATATATATGTATATATACCATATATATGTATGTATATGTACGTATATATCATATATATATATATATGCTTAGATATACATACGTATATATATATATATATATATATATATATATATATATATATTGAATAAATGCTTATTTAGCATATCAAATATATATATGTATAAAAGAGTGCGAACGAGATAAATCTAGATTATTATACTTTTATATATTGAACTTTTTGACAATAGTTCTTGAGTAAACCTATCAAGCGCTGTAATTATAAAAGTATTTAACTGTAGTATATCCACAGCTCCTGCTATTAAATTACAAATGTAATAAATTGAAAATGAAAATTCATTTAAATGATAATAACTTTATAAATTCTTAACAGAATTTTTATTTACAAAATAAAATCTGTTTTTTCCCCGTAAATGTTAATATTAGTTCAAATTCTAATCAATTTTGAAGATTTTTTGGAGGTAAAATGGTTTCGGTGAATCGAATTTAGATCCTGGGCGAGGCTGTTTGCATTTCAGATATCGGGAATACAATTGGGAAAAACAGGAATCCAAATTTCTCTCTTCAGTTCTGGGTAGATAGTAGAGCATAATGGGTTATGTTACCTTTTCATGTCAACCAGTTTAGGAGTAGGAAAACTCTGAATTCAAACCTTTTAAACTCCGCTCAACAAATTGATCTTGAATTGAATACAACTCGTTAATCTCACTAAATAAGTTTATATTAATTTTTTTCTTTTTCTTCCTTTCACGTTTTTAAAAATCTTAAAGATCTTTTTAAATCCAACATCAGAATAAAGTATTTAAAAAAAGGAGAAAATGATGGGGAAATGTAACTATTTTTAATTTATCAAACAAAGTATTTTAGAATTTTTAATTTTTCGTATTTTCACATTTTCTGCTTTCTCAAACTAATCACAGGTTGGATATGTATCAAGAACTGAAGGTGAAAATTTAACATTTCTTCTCAGAGTAGCTGGATCAATGCAAAGTCTATTTTTTTACATAGGAATTTAAATGGGGCGTCCTACGAGGATTCAACTCACGATTCAGTAATAATGGATCTGCGAGACTAACTTAAAAAAATTCCCCTCTACCCAGGCGACGCCGGGTAGCCGCCGCTAGTTTAATAATAATGAAGAAATAGATTTTAAAAAAGAGAAGTATACTCTATGAAAAAAAATTTCTTTAATGAAAGAGAAATACTAAATGATACAGAGTTAGAAAAAGACCTTGGTGTGAATGTGAACCCTGAATTAAAATTTTCCTAACACATAGAAATACAAGTATATAAAGCAAACAAGATATTAGGATTAATACGAAGGTCATATGAATACGTGGATAAAGAAATGCTGAAAGATGTATTCATTGCATTGGTGACACCTCATTTGGAATTTGTTAAAATGTTAAAATACCAAAATTTAGCTTCACGTGCCCGATGCATTTAGTGCTGCAGTGGTGTGTGTTTGATGAAGATCTTAAAAGATTACTAAAAAAAATGAAACGAATTAGTGTACGTTAATCGATACATATATAAGTATTATTTTTTTTACTAATGTCTTACCATTAAATGCAATCAATTGCGATGATAGATTTGACCGGTCATGTTTCCATCTCTTTACGTACCAAATTTCTCCCACGGCTATTCCAAATTTTCTTAGTATTTTTTAACTGTGTGATTGGATATTTCAAATTTCAGAATCTATTCACATCAGAACTCATTTTATTCAAATGAAGTCCTGTCATTATTGAAATGTGAGTCCTTCTACTCAATTATAATGAACTATCCATCACTTAGTATTATTTGGATTATTCAGAGTATTTTCCTCATCTTTATTGTTATTTGTACAACGTTTCGGCCGATATGCCCTCCGGCTTTCTACAGGTTTTTCTTGTCAGACTCGGGATACCCCCGTGGATTGAAACAATGGTTGGGTTCAGAGTTCCGTGATGGCCTCCGGTTACGACAAGACGATTTCCGAGATCAAAAAGAAGTTTCCCGAGTTCGAGAAGGCTCCCAAATCCGACGAGAAATACCTGAAGAAGTCCGGAGAGCACATCGGCTGAAACGTTGTACAGATAACAATAAAGATGATGACAATATTCCGAATAAGCCAAATAATACTACTCATCAAGCCTCCTCTCAAAATTTCAGTGAAATATCCATCAGTTTTTGTACTTTACTTACAGTAGGATAGCAGTGATGTGAAAGCCACTTTGAGCGGTTTAAAGTAGGCAAAGACTTAAGGGTTTGCAAAAAGACCAAGATTAATGCCCGGTGTAATTATGTTATGTTTTAGCGACTCACATCCTTTTGTTATTTCATGTGGCTTTCTCTTAATCGATGAACCTGTGTTTCTGATATTTTAAAACCATATATGTATCCTGAACAGTATAATTCCGAACTAACATGAAATGAGCACGAAAATGCCCTGTTAAAAAAAGAATTCCAACAGCAAGCACACAGTTCAAGTCATGATGGTAACTGACCGTATCTGAAAAAGAAATTGTAGACATTAGATGAATGAAGCTACCATTACCACTTGCCTAAATCTATTTGCACCACCCAGGTGACATTTTAAAATGTCAGATGCATTTTCTGAGAAACCCTGTATAACCACAATTCACTCAAATTAGCCCATTACTAAATAACAGGAATGGGACACACTGTGGCGATCGAATTTAAACTGATTCCTTAGTAATGGTCTATAAGACTAACCCGCACATTTTAGTCGTTACCTACCCCAAGAAGAAGAAGAAGAAGAAGAAGAAGAAGAAGAAGAAGAAGAAGAAGAAGAAGAAGAAGAAGAAGAAGAAGAAAACAAAAAAAGAAGAAGAAGAAGAAGAAGAAGAAAAGAAGAAGAAGAAGAAGAAGAAGAAGCAACAAAGAAGAAGAAGAAGAAGAAGAAGAAGAAAAGAAGAAGAAGAAGAAGAAGAAAAGAAGAAGAAGAAGAAGAAGAAGAAGAAGAAGAAGAAGAAGAAGAAAAGCAACAAAAAGAAGCAACAAAGAAGAAGAAGAAGAAGAAGAAGAAGAAGAAAAGAAGAAGAAGAAGAACAACAAAAAAGAAGAAGCAACAAAGAAGAAGAAGAAGAAGAAGAAGAAGAAGAAGAAGAAGAAGAAGAAGCATCAAAGAAAAAGAAGAAGAAGCAACAAAGAAGAAGAAGAAGGAAATAGTATAGACACAGTCATGTTAATGAGCACTGGTATTTATTAACTAATCCTAACATAGTAGTAATACAAGTATGGGTCACCCGGTGAGAACCGATCTCACTATCGATCCTCTTCTAATCAATCTTGATAACCATTACAACACTTGAGGTGACCAATTATTTACTAAGCTTAGCTTAGTTGTGGCACAAGTATGGGCCACCCGGTGAGAATCAAAATCATTAACAATTGTCTAACAATTATCTCCTTATTTAGCTTGCTAACCATTACACCAATTAAAAAGTAAAATCTTTCAATTAAATATCAACTTTTTGATTTTTAAAGTTTTGCTCTAAATATACCAACTAGTGTGAGTCACCGTGGCATAATGGATAACGTGCAAGACTGCTACATCGTAGTATGCGAGTTCGAACTCTATGCGCGCTATAATGTTCACTTCTGTACTAATACGATTGCAAAAGTTTTGGCATTAGAATAACCCCTGAAGGTTGATATGCCATTAAACAAATACCATATTCCCAACAAGGTAAATCATACTTACAAACCCTGGTGGCTGAACAGTAAATGGCAGGCAACACTGTACTCTGACATTTAGGCTAGACAGTCGGTCGGAGAGCCCCACCATCCGAAGAATCAGCGGGTCACGTTAAGCCCTAGCCGCTTTATGATTTTTCTAACACTATTGTCCATATGAAAATCCCCAACCATTTTTTATCATATATGGGCTAGAAGGCGATGACCGAGTGTTTTAGTGTTTTTTGGGTATGACGTTAAACTCTATTTGATGGTGAAGTTCAGATTCTGGAGTTCTGGGGAGTGTGGAGTACCCCTTCATGACCATTACTCTCAGGTCCACTGTGACCCGGAGTGGTAATGCCTGTTAGGGTCATCTTCTGGTTAAATAAAAAAAAATAGTTTTAAAAAACGTGCTTAAAAAATGTAATTAAAAAATTGATTACCCATCAAGAATAAATAAAACAAATCATCTCCGGCATAAAATAACCCAATAAGGGTTGACAAGCCGTAAAATCCAACTAACCCACTAACGAACCAATCTCACTTAGTTTAATATTCCAAAACCTTTTCAGCATTTGCCTTGTTTTCTTTTTTTATACTTTCGTCGATTTCGACGCATGAGGGTTCATCCAATGAACAACCAACAAAGTGTTTTGTTTATAGTGGTAAAGGCACAGCCGATAGGAAATAATTGGTGCACAAGGAATGCCACAAACCCAACCAACGACTGATCACAGTTTTTTTTTCAAATTCAGAGTTTTCCTTCTCTTAGACTGGTTATCTATCCAAGGTTAAAAAGCCAAGTCTGCCCTAATATTACCCATAGCATGAGGGAGAATATATGAATTCATACATTTCCAAAGGTTATTAGCGTTATGTGAAATGCAAACAAACTTGTCCAGGATTTGAACTCGGGTCGACGAGACCATTTCATACGATTCTAACCATTATGCCACGAGTATTTGCCTTTTCGTTGTTTTCATTTATCATTTTTAATCCGGTCATTCAACGGAATTCCTACTTCCGAATATTTTGTTACCATCATCTTTTTTATTTTAACCCCCTCACTTTTATTGGGGTGGTCCAAGTGAGTCTCACAGTCCCAAAGTATTTAACTCGTTCTATTTTCTACGTGAGGTTAAGGTTTTCGCCCACACTATTTGTTTGTATAGACGAATCCGTTTCGCTTGAACTATTCCCAGTGGATTACTCTTCATACCCTGTCGTGCTGTCTGTTTTTCCACTATTTCTAATCATGTGTTATATGCATTTGTTTGTTGTTTACAACTTCATCAGGTTTTTTTATTAGTTTTTTTGTTCGTTTTTGTTTTATATATATATATATATATATATATATATATATATATATATATATATAGGCGATATATGTTTGTTTCTGGGGTATTATCTATAGATGACTTGATGTAATTCGGTCACTACTATCAGTGATTCTGATATTTTTCATAGTATTTCATGAATTATTTTTATTGTCTTCTTGAATGCTCTTATTATTTTGTTTTCATTTGATATATTGTCATCATCTAGAATGAACCAATAACTTTTTAATCTGTTTCTTTTTTAAATTAGAAAAAGTTGATCTGATCACTCAGACTCAATTGAATAAAAAGTCAGCACTTAAAATTTGCGTGAATGTTTAATAATAATAATAATAATAATAATAATAATAATAATAATAATAAAGACGGATCGCCTCATCCCAGCAGGAGACCAGACCTAGTATTGAATATCAAAAACAAAAAAAAAGGAGAATTTATAAACTGGTAGATTTTGCAGTTCCAGCAGATCACTGGGCGAAGATCAAGGAAAATTAAAAGATGGACAAATACCTGGACCTTGCCAGAGAATTGAGAAAGCTGCGGATTCTTCTGAGTATTCTAGCCAATTGCAGTCATGCAGTAGTCTGGATGGTCTCAATTCTTCCTCGGATTTCCAGATCCTCCAAGCTTTTTGGGACCGTTCCAAGTGCATCAACTACAATTGGTATCACTTTGACCCTCATATTCCACAGCTTTTTCAATTCTCTGGCAAGTTTTTTTTCTAGGCTAAAACGCGTGCATATTTTGTCGTGTGAAAGGGTATTTGTGGTGTCGATTGCAAGCGAAAAAACATTGAAAAGGGGGATAAACATATACACAAAGACTGTTAGAGCAGGTATCATGTTTTCCTTTTTCTTTTATTTCTAAAAAAAAAATTCGTTTGAAAATATTAGGGCTAATATACATTTTAAAGCGCGGAGTCCAAGTGGTTAACGTGCTGGACTGTGACATCGTAGTAAGCCAGTTCAGACTCCAGTCACGCTATTACGTTCACGTTCGTACTAATACCCTTGAGAAGGTATGACTCCTCTCCCATCCATCTAGGTGTGGGTTCAATTGTACCAAGGAGACCTAGAGTCGAAGGCGTTTGGACAATAACAGTTTCAAACCAATACTCAACAGAATGATATCAGTTAGTTTAGACATGAACAGATATTTACACACACACACACACACACACACACACACACATATATATATATATATATATATATATATATATATATATATATATATATGTATGTGTGTGCGTGTGTGTATATATCTGTTCATGTCTAAACTAGCTGATATCATTTTAAGGCCTTTTTATTCACACACACACACACACACATATATATATATATATATATATATATATATATATATATGTGTGTGTGTGTGTGTGTGTGTGTGTGTGTGTGTGTGTGAATAAAAAGGCCTTAAATACCCCTGGTATTTAAGGCCTTTTTATTCACAAATAAATTAGCTCTGTTTATAGAAATTAAGCATGGAGCCCTCATACGGAACCTGAAGTCTACAACAAACTACTAGTAGAGAATAGGACAAGCCTAGAATCTCCCTGTATCAAGAAACTTGGTACACCAACAAAGTATATATATATATATATATATATATATATATATATAGCAATAGCATAATCTTTACAGATCACAGCTGTCCCTCACAATCTTACAACCCCACCACCAGAACATTTCCTCTCATGAGCCCTCAAATGAGTCATCAATCCCGCCGGAGATCTACAAAGTTTGATGCAAATATGACATAGGTAAACGTACTTCCCACTAGGTCGGATAGATCAGATAATAAGAGGTGATGCTTATGCACCACCATATGTATCTTAAGAACAGAAGCCGACTTGCAAACTTTGTAACTAATTGCACAAGACACATTGTTTGTTCCTGGAGTATGCATATAAACATACACACACACACATACATATAAGTATTTAGACACACACACACACACACACACATACATATAAGTATTTACACACACACACACATATAAGTATTTACACACACACACAAGTATTTACACACACACACACATATATATATATATATATATTAAGAAAGAGAGAGAGAGAGAGGGAGAGAGAGAATAACTAAGAAAGTGTAATAAAGTAGGAAATATAGAGTACACATCACACGTAGAAGTGAAAGTTAAATATTCACACACACACACACGCACACAGATATATATATATATATATATATATATATATATATATATTTGTGTGTGGGGCGTGTATTAGTTCAGTTATAATTTTTCCCTATTTACGTATCCTTGCTTAGGAAGTTATCCTGTGGGGAATCAAAAGATGTGTTTCGACAACCGTAAATATGCGGATTATCTGTCAAAAATCAATATACAAAGTCATAGTTCAATTATATCTCATCATGAAAGCAGATAACAATTGGTAGTTAAGTTACCTGCAATAAGTCTATGTATAAAGGCTTGAATAAAATGCACCAAGTAGCTTTATATATATATATATATATATATATATATATATATATATATATATATATATGCGCACGAGTGATGCATTACATATATTGCCTTTCACATAGCACTAACAACCTTGGAAATGTTATGATTCCATATGTTCTCCCTCCAGCTATGGGTAAGACAATTGGGCATACTGGGCTCTTTAACCCTGGATATGTAACCAGTCTAAGAGAAGGAAAACTCTGAATTTGGAAAACCTGAGTTCAGTCGTTGATTGAGTTTGTGGCAATATATATATATATATATATATATATATATATATAAAGGACTCTCTCGTCGATTTTCAACGTATGAGTATTCATACAATGAACATCCACACAGTGATTTGTTTATAGTGGTGAAGGCTTGTGTTGGACCATCCACACTTTTTGGCACAGTCGATAGGAAAAAATTGGTGCATCAAGGGTTGCCACAAACACAATCAACAACCGACCTCAGGTATTTTGAATTCAGAGTTATCCCTCTCCTAGACTGGTTACCTACCCAAGGCTGAAGGGTCCAGTCTGCCCTACTATTTAACCCATAGCTGGAGGGAGAATATATGGATTCATACCTTTGCCAAGGGTATTAGCGCTATGGGAAATGCCAACAGCTTCGTCTAGGAATTGAATGTATATATATATATATATATATATATAAATAAACATATACACACACATATATATAAACATATTTATATATATAAACATATACACACACATATATATAAACATATTTATATATATAAACATATACACACACATATATATAAACATATACACATATTTATATATATAAATATATACACACACACACAAACATATACACATATAAACACACACACACACACACGTATATATATATATATATATATATATATATATATATATATATACTTTCATGAATGTATGCATTTGCTTAAGATAACTTATGATATTTCAGAAGACACAAGGTCAAATTTTAAGGGTAGTTTAGCAGGTTTTAATTCAGAGTTTTATTTCTCCCTGACTGGTGACTAATTTTAAACAACCGAGTCTTCCCAACTATTTATTCATAGCAGGAGATAGAATAGTTGGATGTATACATTTCATGTATAAGTTTATTAGCACTTTGCAAAATGCAGTCAGCTTTGTCTAAGATTTGAACTCCTGTCACCATGCCCATCTCCTACAACGATAACCATTACACAATGGGCGTCTCTTTATAGTATAGTATATGTAAAATTATCAATCTATGCTTGTATGAGAAGACCGGTGTGTAAAGTCTATATTTTGCAAGAGGCTTGCTTTGAAGGCCGCCAAAGGTCAAAGTTTTCCTCTATCTCTACCCAGATCAGAGAATGATTAATGGCGGTTCTAGGAGTGATGTAAAATCAATAGTGAGAAGCAAAAATCCTTTTGGGAAGGAGGAGTGGGAAGAACGGATACTGATTGGTCGATTTTATGCTCGGATCAGGTAAAATTGACAGCAGGCATTAAATTTCTGCGCTGATACAAATATACTTTTACTTTCACTCCCACGTGTTTAATATGTAATATTTATCCACTCTCTCTTTCCCTTACCAATATATATTATTTATATATATTATATATATATATATATATAATTTGTTGAATAAACAAAAACAACATTTCCTGTTTAACAATTCTATTTGTGATTTTTTCAAGTTTTCTGCGCAACTTTTTAATATTTTAGGTGGAATTCGTGGATTAGTCCACCAAAGTTCATGTCCCGAGTACTTTCGGCACTTCGAAGTGCATCTGGGACATCATCCCCTGAAAATGGCATTTCAAAGCAGAATTACTCGGGATATGAACTTTGGTGGACTAATCCACGAATTCCCCAAAAATATTAAAAAGTTGGTCAGAAAACTTGAAAAAATCACAAATAAAAATTGTTAAACAGAAATGTGTCATTTGTTTAATTCAACAGCTATAATGAAAAAATGCTGCCAAATACACACCACACACACACACATATATATATTAGATAAGAGTAAGGAAATGAATCCGACGGTATATGTAGAGATAAATGGTATATAAAACACAGATGTTGTTAAATTGAATTTATTTTTACAACTTTTGCATTGCTAATATTGTCAATATTTCGATTTCATCAAATAATCTTCACCAGTGCATAATGATAATTGCGACCCTTTTAAGATGTGAATGTTTTTAATCCTGATTGTTCAAGAGAGAAAAAGATAATATTTGGAATTTAAACTGAAAATATTGTTTTTCTTTTTGTTTTTTTGCTCAAAGATGCAGCGAACGAACGGGATTCACGCCTTTTTTTTTTTCATCAAACAATCTTCATCAGAGTATAATGATAATTGTAACCGTTTTTCAGATTTATTTACATCAGTATAAATATAGGTGTGTATATATGTGTATCTCTCTATATATATATGTAAAAAAAAGTAAGGTAGTCGGGGCGGCCAAATGTCGGTATAGTCCATATAGCCAGGGAGTCTATCCCGTTCTCACTAGCGATAGACCAAGAGATTATGTCAGCGTCGGAGGTGAGACGCCACACCTAACACCAGCTCCTCACAGATCCCGGTGCTATGCATACGCTGAGTTGGGGAGGGCGAGTATCGATCCAGGAACCTTGTGATGCCTAGGCGGACGCTCTATCGACTGAGCTAAACCATCCCTATGATCTCTCTCTTCTCTATTATATATATATATATATATATGTGTTGGTGTGTGTGTGTGTGTGTGTGTGTGTGCTGTTGTTGTCTAAAATCCCTAACACACAATATATATATAAGATACCCACTTGGATAGGTAGAGTTGGACACACAGAGGTCAGGGTGTGTCAGGATGTGTGGTCTGGGGTTAGTTCGTACTTAGAAGGGGAAGTGGGCCGAGCGGAGATGAACCCCCGGTTCAGATGACGTTGACCAAACATCGTGCCATGTCCACGGACTCGGAAGATTGGAAAAACATAAACAACGTAATAAAAGTTTTTTGAACAAAACATCGCGTTTCTTTTCTAACTTACCACCCAGACGACCACGGCCCATTAGAGAAAGCAAGCGTCTCAGTCAAAGTCATCCGATAGCGAGACATCTCCGTTATGGACTTTCTTATTCTTTTCACGCAGCTCATAGATAATGGTTTGCTCGGGTTTTCGGTTAAACTTGCAAATCGTCCTCAAAATTAAAACGGAAACTTATTTGGTGGTGGGGATCCATGACAGTTTTACAGTGTAGGAATGGACCTTTTTTGCGAATTGGGTTAGGGTTTAGGGTTTGGGGATTATAGTTGCCTTCAAAGCTTAAAAAACACAACAAAGGACCCCAAATTTACTATACATTTAAAGTTGAAAAATATATTTTTATAAATCCAAGATTAATTGCAATTATACATTGCAATACTAACACAAACAACTGAGTCTGATGTGTCTACCGTTGGATTTAATAATTAATTTCAATGGTTAATTAAATGTATAGTAATTTGCGTTTTTTAAGCAATACGTAATTTAAAACAACCTTAATCCCCAAACCCCTAAACCGTAACCCAATTCGCAAAAAAGTTCATTCATACACTGTAGTTAAACTGTAATGGATCACCACCAAATAAGTTTCCGTTTTAATTTTGACGACGATTTGCAAGTTTAACCGGGTTTACTTTTTTTTTTCATAGCATACCAACCTTCATGGGTTATTTAATGCCAAAACCATCCTTGTAGAAGAACAGTTGTAGTACTATTTAACACATAGCTCGTGATGGGGGTGCAGTCATACTAATTCCAATGGTATTAGAGATAGTCTAAAAAAAAATCTCTCACAATAAAATATGAGTATATTTGCACGGTGGATTTCCCATTGTTAATATAAGTGGAGTTTATATACATATATCGCATGAGCAGGATGTGACATGAGGTCAATTTATTAAGCAGAGTTTAACAGGTTTGAATTCAGAGTTTTCCTTCTCCTAGATCGGTTGCCTAATCAAGGTAAAAAAGCCCATTATGCCCTACTATTCACCCTTAACTGTAGGGAGACTAGGATTCATACCTTTCCCAATGGTATTAGCGCTAAGTGAAAATGCAATTTCCACAACCAGAATTTGAACTCGGTGCAACGAGTGCATTTCCCATGACTTTAACCGTTACACCAAGCGTTTCCCATGTATTATATTATGTATAGTTTATATAGGCACGTGGTTCAATAGGTAGAGTCGTAGGGAATGGACTTGTCGACCCGAGTTCAAAGGACGAGACTGGAGTTCGAACTCAAATACAACAATGTCGCAGTCCAGCTTGTTAGCCATTGCAACACAGGGGGTCTTCTCGTGGTAACTGAGAGGATTAGGCGAAAAAACATTTACGGAGGTTAAACTTGCTTGTGTGTGCATGGATATAATAAAACGTTTGAGTAAATGCAAAAAGGGTTCAAATCCCGCTGGAATAATGTAGCATGTAATTTTAGAACAACAATAGCTCTATAGATTAGATGCAAATTAAAACATTGCTGTAGAAGGATACAATTTCTCTGTGCGATTAAAAATATCTATGTAGATTATCATGGAGCAATTATGGAACTATTAAAAAACTCTGATGTCTCTGGACTAAAATTTAGAAGAACTACAAATAGGAACAATTATTTGATTTTATTTAGGAATTCGATAATCAAATGATGGAAAACCAAACGCTCAATAGAGCTTTTCATATCTCATATTTATTGCCCTTTTCTTTCTCATTCATGCTATACATCTATCCTATCTATCAATTCATCTTGATATAGTAATAATATTTATATATGTATATATGATTGGAATTTGTTTGTTCATATCATTGACTTGTAATTTCGCAAGGATTGTCCCGCCTGTATCGTGGCTGCAGCAGTATGTTTTTGATTATCCTGCTAAAGTTCCGTTTCGATTTCTGTCGGAGGGAATCGTTAGTATACATCCTGATGAACTTAATAAAGTTGAAACAGTCTGTACGATGTTTCACCACACCGAATAATTAAATTTACCAAATTCACTTGTCATTATTATCTTCCTAAATTATCGAATTATCGATATACGCATTGTAATTGCCTTCAAGCAAAAAAAATATAATAAAATATAAGTTAAAGAGTAAGGAAATGAATCCGTCGGTATAAGTATAGATTAAAAAAAAAATATGAAAACACGCAATGCTTTTAAAGTGAAAAATTTTAATCATATTCATAGACAATTGAACAATAATTTCGATTTTAAAAAAAATCTCTTCAGAGCTTGTTTTTACTCCGACTCATCGAGAAGAGGAGCTGAAAATAATTTGAATTCAACGAAAAAATGTGATATTTCAAAAAGTCAGCGTTCGTTCTCAACAACCGCCACGCTGTTCTCGTCATGCGACATAATGTATATCCCTTAGTGTAACGGTTTGCACCGCATACGTTTCGGAATATCACAATCAGTTTCCGTTTTCCGAATTCAACAATCTATTTTCCAGGATACTTCTGCGCATGAGTCCGAGTAGATTAACCAACTTCTGAAGATTATTTCTAATACGACAATATTTCAATATTAGCTAATGAATTATATTATAAACATATTTCACTTTTAACCAGAATTGTGTTTTCACTATCCTTTATATAATATCATATATAATATAGTATATAAGCATATAATGAAAAAAAATCAAACGATTTACAACTGATAATTAGGCTACATCCCACGAAGACACCCCAAAGTCCCCTCCATCATAGAGCAAGAAATGTGCGTGCCAAAAAAACCCGTTTCGCGCCAAGTGTTGCTTTTAATAAAACCGCGTACAAAAGAACATTGCTCCACGAAAACGGTTTGCACACTTTTCTCTTTTCTGATAGCCTATTTTCAGTTGTAAAAACATCTCGTTTGTTTTTTCATTTATATCTATTCCATACTGCGATTAACAACCACTGACCATCACACATTAAATCTAGTATCCTTATACACTATATATATCAGGATACTCTT
>CM042143.1:116841534-116862127 GCA_023376005.1 Doryteuthis pealeii | reverse complement strand
GCCGGGCTGCCGTGCGCTCCTGGCCCTTCTGTGCCCCCTCTGCTGCCGCTGCTGGTGATGCCTGCTGCGTTTTCCTTCTTTCTCTCTGTTCTCTCATCCGCGTCGTCTTGCGGGGACTCACGTCCGCTCCTGCCCGTCCGCGGGCGTCTCTACCTCTTTCCCTCCGCTCCCGTCTTGGTTTTCGCCTGCTGAGGTGGAGCGCCTCCTCCGCTCCTCCTTTCTCCCGCCCGCTCCTGTGCTCGTCCTCCCCTGCGTTTGCCGCGCCAGGTCTCTCGCCTGTGGTATCCTTACGCCGGCCGCTCTCCCCCCTGCGCTCCTCGTCCCCTCTTTTTTCTCTCCTCCCTCTGCCCCTCTCCCGCTTTTCCGCGTCGGGTTCGCTCCGTCGGTCGGGCGTTCGCTCACCCCCCGGTTCCTCGTTCGCTCTGGCCCCCGCCCCCTCCGCGTCTCGTCGCCCCGCGATCTGTCCCTCCGCGCTGCTCTCGGTGTGGCGCTCCCCCCTCCCGCCGCCCCCCATCTCCTTGCCCCCGTTATGCCCGGGCTCGCCTCCTCGCTGTCCTGGCGCTGCTGCCCTTCGGCCCCCTGTCGCCCTTTCCTTCCTTCCCCCCGTCCGCCTTCACTCCGCTTTGTCTGGCTGCTGGCTTCGTCTCCCGCCTTTCCGACGGCTTCCCACTCGCCGGGGGTTCCGCGCGCGTCCCGCGCCTCGGTGCTGTCCCGTGTGCCCTGCTGCTGCTGGTGTCCTTCTCCTCTCCTCCTCCTCCTCCTGTCGTGTCTCCCCTTTTCTGTGGTGTCACTGTTGGTTTGGTCTCTCTTCGTTTCGCCCGTCGTTCCCTCCTGCCCGCTCTGCCATCCTGCCCCCGCGTTTCCCCGTCTTCCCCGGTCCCTTCCCGGCCTCCCTTCCGTTGTCCGGTCTGCCTCCTTTTGGCCCTTTCCCTTTGCCGTTTTTTTTTCTCCCGGACGCCTTTTGCTCCACCCGCCTTTGTTCGTCTTGCCATCCCGTTCCCCTTCCTTCCCTTTCTGGCCCTCTGTTTCGTCCTCGTCCGCCCTCCTTGGGGTCCTGCGTTTGCCTGCCTTGCCGGTTTCCCCCTACCTGCCCTTTTGCCCGTCCCCCCCATCTGGGCCCGCCCTTTACCCCTTGTGTCTGTTTTCCTCTTCTCCCGCCGTGCCCGCACCTCCTCTCCCCTCTCGTCCCCCTCTCTCTCTTTCTTTCTCCGCTCCTCATTCTCGTTTTTCTCTATTCGTCTCTCTCTCTCTTCCTTCATCTCTCCTCCCTCTCTTACACAATCTCTCAATGTCCGGCCTCTCCCTCTCTCTCTCTCTCCTCCTCTTCCTCCCTCTCTTATCCTCTCTCTACTCTATCGGGGTCTCTAGCCCCGTGTTCGGCGTCTCCCCCTCTCCTCGTCTCGTTCTCACCGGTTTTTCGCCGCTGCCTCTGGCTGGTTTTGCCCCCGCCCGCCCTACGCCCCGTCGCCCGCTTCCTTCCCTCCCACCTGTCGTCGCCCCCGCTCGCCGGCTCTTCCTTGCTCCTTCCCGGGCACTGCCCTTCCCCTCGCGTTCTACCCCCTTTGTACCCACCGTGCGCTTTGGCCGCGCGGGCCTACGGTCCCTGCCCTTCTATACCTTCCCATCGCGTGCTCCTCTCTCTCTCTCTATCTTGCGTCTCCCCTTTGTTCTTTGCCCGTTTTTTTCTCCTCCGCCTGGCCTGACCCCGCCCCACCCACCCCGTTTCCACTCTCTCTATATATCTCATACTCTCTCTCTCTCTCTCTCTCTCTCCTCTCTCCAGTTGCCACCGTCGTTTTCAGTCCCCCTTAGTGCCCTGTTTTTCCCGTCACTTCCCACCTAACTTTTGTGCTGTCGCTAATGTTTTTTCGCCTGTATACCGCGCTCCCCCGCTCCCTCCCTCCCCCTGTGCCACGCCCAGATCCGATTGTTTTGGTCCCCGTGTCTTCTTTGCACTTCCCCTTTACCGGTCTGCCTCGTGCCCTTATATCCACCGTTTACTCAGCCTTATATTCCTACCGCTCCTCTTTCTTTGTGACTTCTCCCTCCCCCCCTGGCCTCTACTGGCCGTACCTTGACGGTCCAACTATACCACATAGATCTGACTTGACACCTTCTTTATCTTTGCTCGGACTTTTCTTTCTTTGGCGTCCCTCGCAGCCGCCGCTGCCGTCCCTCCCTCTCTTCAGTTGTGACCCTCTGGTGGTCATTAGCCAAGTTCTGGACTTGCAGATGCCCGGTCACACACATCAGGGGAAATTCCATCTACATTTGGTTGTTCATGACGACGTAGACCGTCGCCGCTCTGGCAGTCCTGTTATCAATTAGAGCGCCGTTTAGCTCCTGTGCGGCAGTTGTCTCGCCAACCCTGTCTCTTGGAGGCCGGATCGTTCCACGCTTAAAAAGGTGTGATGTTACATTCTTCAGCGTTGACCTTAATTATGGTCTTTGACCGATTTCCTTTTGTGTGTGTGAGGGGGGGGCTCCTGTCCTCCCCGTGCCACCTGTGAGTGTCGTGGGTGTTATCGGCAGACACCCTGAAAACTAAGCATTCCAAATAACTGCCTCCAACGTATACTGGGCATAAAGTGGTGGCACAAAATCCCCCCTTAGAAATTAGAAGCAGAGCACGCATCTTGCCCCAATTGGAGACCATCCTATCACAACGCCCAACGCGATGGTTGGAGCACACCACCGCATGCCAAGCAACAGACCTCCCTAACCTACATTAGAATAGGAATACTGAAACCAGACTGACTTCAATCAAATGACCCAATAAATGTCCCCATGTCAAAAACCAACCGCAACTAACCAACAAACTTTCCTTGTTGATATCTCACCAAACCATTTTGGCTTAATTATACTACAAATATATCACCTCCGGTGCAAGTATTTAAGTTTAAATGTAATAAAATATCGTATTAAATAGAAAGGTTTGAAACTAAATAAGGAATTCAGATAAAGATTTGAAAAACGGAGGGGGTAAATAATTCGGAAAATAGAACAACTGAAACTTACTCTTTCATCAACTTCCGTTTTTTCAATGCTAAAATTTCCTAATTTAACTAATTTAGTTAAAATAGGAAGTAAAGAAAAAATTACACGTTATTTCTTCTGTTAATGATTTCTTTTTAGGAAATTTAATTGAAGAGATTTTACTCATATCATTAGATAAACCAAAACAATTAAGAAATCATAATACCAAGACACATTTTATTAAAATCAGTTTTTTATATCAATATGCCAAATTAGCTTTACGTTTACACTGAAAACTGGTAATTTGTTGTATATATAAATAACAATATGCATGTTATTAGTATTTAGGTTAGGCCAAGAGTATTAATAATGTCAAACAGTTTTATTATTAATGAGGTTTAAATAATAGAATCATGGAGAATGTGTCGTTAATAACTAAGGAAATTGTGACTTGAGTAGTAATATAGTTTCGTTACAGACAGAAAAAAACACACATCTCCATTATATAAAGAATTAAGCGTCGTGAAGCTCAAAGACACACAAGATACCTATCATGAAAATGATGCAAAAATGAGTTAATTTTCAACATAACCCCCTTGGCGGCTCACTCAATACACTCAGTGATGATCTCCATTGGTCCAAAATAGTCATAATAGCAGATATATATTACCAAACCTCCACACGAGCAGGAAATGTGAACACCAGTTAAATTTCTTAAAGCGGGTTAACAGGTTTCAATTAAGATGTTTCCTTCTACTAGACCTGTTTACGAAGCCGAATGGTTAACACCAGTCTGCCCTGCTATTTACCCATAGCTTGGAGGGAGAATGGATTCTTTTCTTTCCCAGGGGTATAGTGCCTATGTGAAATGCAAACAAAGCCTTTGTCCGAGGAATTGAACTCGAGTCGAAACGAGTCCAATCCTATGACTCTAACCAATTACACCCACGCACCTCCATCATCAATAGCAAATATGACCGTCCATCAGACCAACGCAATTTGAGCAAAACATTATACAGTGAAATGCAATGAAATTATCCATCTATATTAATATATAATTGTTCAAGCTACATTTGGCACGCCAGTGTGGACGCGTCCAGCAAATATAACATTGACCAACTCTGCGCCGATACTGGATGCCCACTAGAGGATCCTCCCCGGGTCAATGAATGATAGGAGAGGATGCGAGAAAATTGATCATAGATACCGGCTAGGTGGCTGCTGTGATATGATGATATGATATGACCGGGTTATTTTCTATGGTGTTAATCATCCGTAAGTGATAATCTATGAAATATATTTCTATGCTAAATCTATTAAGTTCATAATTACTTACGAATGATTTCAGGGTTGATTTAAGTTATGAAAGACTGCAGTATTTACTGACATCCTACCATGTCAATTGAACCACAAATTCCGATAACGTAAGAGATTAACACGCACAAAACCGTCTCACGGCGGCCAATGTTAAAAATTGCGCGTATCATCGTCAGCATTCCTTTTAGGCGACCTCTGGCACTGAACAATAAACTAAATGCCAAGCCCCCCCCCCCCCCGGTGTAGACCGAAGGAGGTGTTGCCGCTGGGGATGGGCTGGCCTGGGAATCCCGCGTTAATTGACATATATATACTGGCCCTAATATGCCGAAGCACTGGAACAACAGGGGCATACTAGTGTGAGGTTAAGGAAATAAGCGGCTTGGAATCTACTTGATCAAAATCTATGCAACCCATAGTGTTCTTGACTAGCGCTCCCAGTAAAAACACGCTGAGTTAAGAAAAGTTAAATTAGAAGGAAATATTCTCTCTCTCATCAACACAACCACAAACACATACAACACACACCTATACACAAGACAGATGCAACACGTACACAAAACATTATCCACACACACCCCTCATCTCTCTATCTTCTCTCTCATCTCTCTCCTCTCGTTATATCTAAGCCATCTCTATCTTATCTCTGTCTCCAGTTCAATCTGTCCTGATTGTCCTCTTTCCCCCCCTCTGCTGCCTGTCCCTCTTCTCTCTCTATCACACCCTCTCTCTCTCTCCTCTCTCCTCTCTCTCTATATATATATATTATAATATATCTCTCGCCATCTCTATATATATCTCTCTCCTTCTCCCCCCTCTCTTCCTATATAAATAATATAATATATAAACATAGGGTATACGCGTTTGCGACCTTACTGTTATTACTTACTCCGGTATGCTTCCACTTTCTATACGGACGATGAAACGGCGGTGAAATTATCTGAGGGGCTTAAATGCAGTCATTCGGGATGAATCGCCGACCGAGGGAAACAGTTACACCAAACGGGACGCACCACGAGATCGCTTTTCAATTAATAAATCAGGACGAATCGAGCGGTCGTTGAAACGATGAATCATATGCAGTTCCATTGTGCGTGCTCCACCAACCAAGAAGCAACTCATCTGCTAATATTTCTCTATCGCTTTTGATGAGCTGAAAAAAGGTGGGTCTTTGATTTATTCGACACATGTTCGGGTTTCTTTGCCTTCCTTTGACCGCAACTTATCCACCATCCAACAGGTCCGTGCAAAGTCGCTTCGCCGCACCGGTAGCCTCCTTCGGGGTCACGTGACAACGTGGAACTTTACTCAACGCCTAGACTGGTTTTGGCTGTCCTTGGGTGTGTTTTGAAATATTGCATGGGGGGTTGAGATTAATTTATTGGAGGTGTACACTAATTTATCAAAGAAAGTATTAATATCTATAAGTCGTGGGGCGGCCTAATTCGGTATTACCAGACAGCGAGCGAGTCCTATCCCCTTTTCCTTTGCGCTAGACCAAGGAGATATATTTAGTGAGTCTGAGGGTGGAGCGCTCCACCCTACCATCAGCTCCTCACTTACCTCACTGATCCATGATGCTACTCATACGCTGATTAAACCCGGGACCGTATCGAACCAGAAAATTGTGATCTAGTTAAGTATTCTATCGACTGAGCTAAACCAGCCCATTATAGATAGTTTTATATAGGAAGGGTAACGCCCGATACAAAAAGAGATACGCAAATATATAATTAAGAGAGAGAGAGAGAGAGAGAGAGAGAGAGAGAGAGAGAGAGAGAGACGAGAGAAGAGAGAATGATGCATAGTCACAGGCAAGAAGTTTCGTGGTTTTCAGTGAGGATAGGCCCTTGGGTAGTGGAAAATGGCTAAAGTGCCGGAGTGCGAATGATTAAAGAGATATTCGGGACTCCTTAAAAATTTCCCAGGCAAGTAATATCGGATGAAAAAAGACGAATACAACAATTTGAATGAAAGAAACAGATATCCAAATTAAAAAAAGGGTGATTGCAAATTGTGGCATTGCTAAGCCAGACTATCTCGCTGAGGGGTTGAAAGTAAGGGGCGCTGGAATATCAGTCCACTCGCTGGTTGACAGTAATGAAAGCGCCTTGAAAATTGCGTCTCGTAGTTGAAGGACATTACGATAAGTGACTCGTCAGGGAGATTTAATTTGGCGGCCAAAATTCGGATATTGGCAATTCACAACTCTAGTGCCGAGGGGGAGATTAATCATCTAATAAATTTTTTCCGGGGATAATATCTGAATAAGAGGGTTCCGAAACTCACAATCCGGGATATTACTTAAACTACCTACTCTGTGAGAAAGGTATGAAACTCTATCCTTCACTATGAGTTAATAAGAAGCACTACTGTTCTACAAGGATAGCATTCGGATTTAAAATAAACCCAGAAGTTTTTTGCCAACTATAACAAAGACCCAATCAGCACACCTCCTTTTTTCTGTGTGGTGCCATATTTTTATATTGCATAAATCAACTCATAATCAAGTGTTTTAGCAATGGTTATTGGTCATAGCAATGGACTCGCTGACAATGGAAGTTCAATCTGGATGAGGAATTTTTGCCCATTTCCACCATACACTAAAATTGACCACAACCCTTTATAAAGGTATGCACCATTATCTCGCTCCAGCTATAAGTAAATCGTAGGGAAAACTAGGTTCTTTAAACAATTGGTTAGGTAACACCGTGTAAGGTGAAGGAAATTCTGCGTCCAACATGTTAGACTCCCCTTAAGAAATTGAACCCCATTGTAACCATCATACCTGAAATATTTATAAGTTGGAAATTTATAAGTGGAGGCGCGTGGCAAATGATAGAGTCCTTAGGAAAAATGGACTCCTCAACCGGAGTCAAATTCCTGACCGAAAAAGCTGTTTTGCATTTCACAATAAAACGCTTAATAACCCCTTGGAAAGGTATGAATCCAATCTCCCTCCAGTTATGGGGTGAGCAAATGCGTAAGACAGGCTCTTCAACCATGGTTAGGGTAAATCCAGTCTAGGAGAAGGGAACTCCTGGAAATCAAAACCTGTTAAAACCCCTTAATAAATTGACCTGTGTCACATTCCCTGCCTCGTGTGGAGGGTTGGTAATATAATATAATGGAACATTCTATAATTTTTCTTAGGCTCATGCCTTTTAACTATACATTGTTTAAATAGTGAATCATAGGTAAATAACCATTAACCCCACCCTCCTACCATAGACCATTTCTAAGCCGGTGTACAACCGGGATTGAATACAGTCTCTTTCTGTTTGAGCTGGTTTTTCCTTACAAAATGGCTAGAGAACCAGTCTAAAACCAAAATAATTTTATCCTAAATTCAGAGAAGAACTAATCTCCAATCTGTCCGTGTGGTCATACACGTCTTGATGATTATGAGTAATGATGAGGAATGAGATCACCAATTATTAAAGAAAAATGTATCTGTTGCCTGCCATTTTCATTTTTTCCATGCTACGAAAATATCAAATATCAAATATCAATCTGCCATGTATTTACCCGTTCTAGATATACTTTATCATTCATTCATCAGTTTACCTCTAAAGATATCAACCAACTAAATTCAAAATTGTTTTAATATGTATGCAAAATTTATCTGATACTCCTTGAGTTATCCTCCTTGAGCCCGGGTAGAAGAATTTAAAAAAAATGTCATTCTGCTTTATCTCTTGCAAAAATCAATTAATTTTTCCCAGATTTTTTTAGAGGGAAATTATTAGGATAGCGGTCCTTTGTGTAGTGGTTAACGAGCTGGTCTGCGACGTTGTAGTAAAGTTTTTGAACTCCAAAGTTGTGCTATTAACATTCCTTTCGGACTAATCCATTTGGGAAAGGTATGAACCTTGCTTATCCACTCGAAAATGGCTAAGTTCGAATCTTATGATCTTGGGGAGTCCCCGTGAAAGGTGGTGCTAAACGTTATGAATGTAGTAACGCGAGTTCGAAATCCCAGGTCGTGATTACGTAACACCTTTCGGATAATAAACCTTTTGGGAAAGGTATGAACCTCCCGGCGAAGCTAGTTAATCGAATCAAAAGTTGTGATTTAGAAGCGAAGTCCCCCAGTGAGGTGGTGGCTAACGTTAATGAATTGTAGTAAGCCGAGTTGGAATCCCCCCCTTTAGTTTTCCCCTTTCGGACCTAAAATACCCCCTTGGAAAAGTAGACTAATCAATCTCATCCCCTCCGCAGCAATGGTTAAATAAGTACCAACCCTACCTGTTCTCTCTAACAAAGGATGATTTTTATCATTACTTCCCTCACCCGAGTTGAAATGGAAAACTAAAGAAGGTATTTGTATAAATTGATTTTTAATTTGTTTTCCTTTTCAATCTTAATTGGTTGTGTGGTTTGGTTTGTTTTTTGTTTTTTGGCTTGGAACGTGGAGTGTGTTTATGTTTAATATTGTTTTAAATGTAAGAAGCTGAAAAGCTTTTGATAAGTGTTGTGCTTCGACATATTTGAGTGTCATTAGTAAGAGGGTGAAGAAGGTAATTATACGGTTAGATCGTTGGTTGGATTGTTGGTTGGAAATTTTACGGCATGTACCCCTTGTCAAGTTTATTTGTAATTAACTAACTCCCGAGTCCCAGAGTTGGACAATGGGACATGGGGGTATGAAAAGGATGCTCCCACCATTAACCCAAACCATCCCAGAACGGAAACCTCACCATCTGGATAAACTTTAATGTAATTTTCCCCCAAGGATATGAAGAACCCTAAGCCTTCTATCACATAATTTGATAAAAAGAGTTGTGGCTTGCCCATAAGAACAATAGGTTGGAATCATCCCTTATAGATAACTAGGGGTGGCAAATAACTAGCCGATTGATCGAAAGAAGGGTCTCTTCACCCACCCGGCTAGCCTAGAGTAGGAAGTTGAGGGTGTTGCATGTCCATGGATTGTTAAGCCCACTTAAGCCCATCAATGGGTCCGTCATCCCACGGCCCATTGAAGAAAGTGTATTGCCCCTCCTTCAGAGGTTGCGTTTGTGTATACTAAAGCACCCAACGACAGGGCTATGTAGCTTTTGTAGCCAATCTCAGGCAAAAGTTTTTCCAATGGTAACAATATGGGTATAAGTATTACGAGGTCCAAAAGTCACGCCTGAAAAGGCACAGAATTCAAGGTCGATAACCGAAGTAAAGCAACGGGAAGAGCCTGTTTCAGTTCAATTCTGATATGGGTGACCTTTAAACAGCAAGTACTACAAACCTGAGTCGATTAGCAAAAAGCTTGTCCATTAAATAACAAATTGCTGAAAAATAAATAACAGTCCAATAATCCAAAAGAATTGACCAATGGTCTTTTTGTTTTCCTTAAATTTATTTTATTTTAATTTATTGTAATTAGTCCATTGTCCCGTTAAAGAAACATCAGAAGTTGTGACAGGAAATGCATAATTCACGAGTTTACAAAAGTTTGCTTTTAATTTTAATTAAGAATGTAACCCAGTTAAGGTTAATATCCAAAACGATGCACAGTAAGCATTTTAAAGAAATATAAATCTTATTTCTTTATCAGTGAGTTTCTCGTTTGTCGTTGAATTTATTCTGAAATCAATATTCAACATTTTGGCCGGAGGCGCTTGGGTTGTACTGTTTAGGAAATGGACTTGCGACACGAGTTCAAAATCTGGTCGAGGCCTGTTTACATTTCACCATAGAACTGATACTTTGGGGGGGAATTGTTATACATCCCAATACACTCCTTCCCAGTTATAAGTAAAATAAGGAGGCAGACTAAGGTTCCTTTAAAATCTGGCTAGGTTAATCAAGTTAGGAAAAAGGAAAACTATGAATTCAAAACTGTCAAACACCGATAAGAAATTAACCACCAAGTGTCCAATCCTGTCGTGAGGAGATGTTTGCTGGATAATATATATATGTCCTAATTTTGGATTTATGTTTCTTTTCGAAACATCCGCTTAAGGTCTATTTTAATGGGTCTAAACCGTAAAAAAATTATATCATTAACAAAAACAGCAACAGCCAGTAGCCCAAACCTCCCTGTTGGTGGGGCGTTAGAATAGCACCCCGATGACCTCTTGCAGAGGGGTAAAGACCTCCACCCAATGGTGCCCAAACCTGTTGGCCGTGAGTGGCGACCCCCAATGATGGCTTAGGGAGGAACCAGGTGGTTAAGCAGTCCATGACATTCAATACTCCACGTTTGGGTCCCTACTTGGTCTGGATGAGCGGTCCGGAGAGGGCCCCCCCCAATCAAATCCGGACTGGTCACGTCCGCCCCAGCACCTATATAAATGCCCCAAAACACTCTTGCCATTATGTTCAACCCCCCAGTCCTTTTTTAATCCATTGGGACTAGAAGGTGGTTGTCTGAGGGGTCTTCAAATGTCCCGTGGTAATGATGTAAACACTATCTGATGGTGAGGTTCTAGTTCTGGAGCTTTGAGGAATGTGGACACCCCTTCCATCACCGAAATTGCTCCCCAAGTCCCACTCTGACTCGGAGTGGTAGTACCTGGGGTTAGGGTCCCATCATGGGTTAAATAAAAAAAAACATGAGTTTATTAAAACCCCAAAATTGATTATCCATTAAGAATGAAAATTTATTTAAAAACGTTGCCAGAAAGCATTAAAATGAAGCCTCTGAGGTTGGAATATGCCCGTAAAATAAACAACAAAAACCAAACCAAAAGCAGTAGCAATGGCTCATATTTGACCAATGCTGACATCAAGCCTTTTCAAACTTCTATTCCAAGCACAGAATTTTAATTGTCTTAGTCTCTGCACATATCTTATTAATTTTCATTAACCCATCTCCTAGCATTCATGTTTATTCTGCCTTGAATCTTTCTAGGCACTCGATATAATTAAAAATTTACAACCCATGTGTTATATCTCGTTGGCTGTTTTTCTTCCAAACCTATTGATGTATCAGATTCTTTTTGCCTACCCTTATATATATATATATATATAATAATATATATATATATTATATATATATAGTATAATATATATATGTGTGTGTGTGTGTGTGTGTGTGTGTGTGTCTGTGTCTGTGTGTGTGTTGGCAAGATAAATCACAAATTAAAAATAAATTCCCATTCAATGATGAATGCTACGTTACCACTCTTCATCATTTAGCTTTCTTTAGTTGCATATATCAACTATTTAAAAAATCTCAAAAATAATTTTTTCAACAAAAAATTTTTCCCTGACGAATGACCCAATAAAATTTCTCCTTCTTCAAATTTCCCTCCGCCATCCCCCCTCTCTCTACTCTCCTCTCTCTATATATATATATATATATATATATAATATATATTTATATATATATATGTATGTATGTGTATATATAACATATATAATAAACACATATAATAACACACACACACACACACATACACACACACACCACATCACATATAATATATATATGTATATATATATATATATATATATATATATATAATATATATATATATAATATACGAGTTTGAATTCAAAAAAGCATATCTTAATGTTATGTGTGTGGTCGATTTAATTTCAGAAGACCGGATATATAAATCAAAATATAAAATAGCAACGCAGTAAGACAACTTTAATTCCTCACCATCAGTTTTATTGAAGTGGTAGTAACTAGTTAAGTGTCCCCATTAAATAGGTTAAAAATTAAAAAAAAGAGTGTTAAAAGAATTTTTAAAAAATTGAATTTAGATTCTAAAAAAAAATTAATTACCTATCAAGAATGAATAAAAACAAAACGTCTTAGGAATAAAATAACCCGAAACATAGAGTTAATATATCCAATCCACCAACGGAGCCCCCCCCCAAAATCCCACTAATGTCACTTAAGTGAGAAATCGAATGCCTTAACAGCTTTCGAGTGAGCTTGTTTAACCACTTCCTCGTAAGTGTTCTTTCAAAACTGACTTAATGCACAAAGTAGACTAGGAAGAATTTTGAGTTAGGATCGATCCTAATTCCCCCATTGGGATTTCGCCACAAATTATGCCCCACCCAAAAAATGAGTTTAAATAAAAAGTAAATCGGGGCTTTTTCCCCCCTCGCCAAGATTTTGGGGGGCCCGCCGGCCGGTTCCTCGGGTTTCCCCCCCCTCCCTTTAAACGCTCGGTGGTTGAATAGCTTTAAAAAAAATAAACAACCCGCCCTACGAATGAAGTCCCTAACCTGAAGCGGTTCTGCTAAAAAAAACCACAAAAAAACAAAAAAAAAACAGCGCTTAAGGCGTTTTCCCAACAAAACTTAATGCAATGTAAAGTAGAATATTTACCCCCCCCCCAAAAAAAAAATGTCTTAAAAAGGCGGGTGGTTAAAGTATTTACATTACTTGTCGAAAAAACTAACACGGGGTAAAATATCGCATAACTTTAGAGGGAAAACGCCCTTAAGCGCTGGTTTGTTTTATTTCATCAGGAACCGCTTCAAGCTAGGGACTTCATTCGTAGGTGGGTTGCTTTTTTTCTGCTATCACCGCCCTAGCGTTTTTTAAGGCAAGGAGACCGAGACGCAATTCTGGCAAAGAGCCCAATTAATCTAAAGCTATTCTTTCCTAACAGTCGGGATGAACTCCTTACAAGAAGCAAGTGTTTACCTATGAATTTTATTCCCTTTGCTATTAGGTAGTTCGCTAAGATTATATAAAAAACAGTTCCAGTCTGAATAATTATGATATTCCGTACTGTTGTCATCATCTTTATTGTGTATAAACACGTTCACATTATTTAACGCATGGGCTGTCTTTTTCAAATTGTTTTTTTATCATTTTCAGTGTTTTTTTAATATTTCAATTTTAATTTACCTTCAAATTCACCTACAAAATATAACATTTACGTTATTTTTTTGGTAATTTATAAGGAAGACTCCGTCCCGTCTCCACTGCCTCAAAACTTGCTACCCGGTTGACTGCTGAAAAAACAACCCCAGCTTACGATTGAAGTCCTAGCCGAAGCCACAGGTCACTGAAAGAAAAACAACCAAACTTGGGGCCGTTTTTTTTTCGGCATTCAATTACATATACAAAATCTATATTATTTTTGTTTATCTATCTATCTATCTATTGATCTATCTCCATTTGTTCATAATCTAATCTATCTATCTAGTCTATATTATTTTGTTTGTTTTATCTATCTATCTATCTATCTATCTCCATTGTTCATATCTATATTATTTTGTTTGTTATCTATCTATCTATCTATCTATCTATCTCCATTGTTCATATCTACCATCTATCTATCTAATATTATTTGTTTCTATCTATATAATCAGTCTATTCAAAACTATCTATCCCATCCCTATATCAATTTGTTATTATCTATGTTACTTTTGTTTTATATCTATCATTTTAATCTGCTTTTTCAGAAAAAGATACAAAACTATTTTCCAATATGCCTTAATAAAATATAAAATGAAATAAAAACGTTTTAAATCCGACACTGCTTCGGCTACGGATTCAATCGTAGCTGTGTTGGGTTTCCAGCAGTCCACCGGTATGCAAGTTTTGAGGCCAGGAAAGAACCGCGGGAGGGTCTTTCCTCATAAATTAACCGTTTTTTTTTTTTTTTACCTAAATAATTTGGTTTCCCCAAGTTTTCTGTTTTGCATCTGTTTTATACCTACTCACCATTTTGTACGTTCAGTGCTTGAAAATTATTAAAATTCTTTATTTTTAGTGGCTTACAATATATCTTCCGTATTTAGAAATACAAACTTCTATATGGTGATGAATTCAAAGTAAATTATAATAAGTGATTTCAAATAGAAAAAATCAAATAATGATTGGTTCAGATTAATTAATGACAATGTAAAACCGTCTAGGGTTATTAAATAATGCCAAAGTGATAGTGACATATACGTTTCTTGTACATTTAAAATATTTAATATTTTTTATGTTTATATATTGATTGAATAGATTGATTTTAAAGACGTATCAAAACGTTACGGCATTTTAAGCTGAGACCCTTACACCCGGGAGATTGTTTTGGCTGAGTAAGAGCGCAACACCTACTGTCAACTTCCATAACTTCACTGCACAGACCAGATTTCCCCAACTATGCTACTCCTGCAATATATATAATATATATATTATATATATATATATATATATATATATAATAGCTATGTATTTTTATACCCAATAAGTAAACAGATTTTAATTTTAATATTTTATTATAATAAGTGAACAGATTGTGGTCATTTCACCTTTAGTTTGTCAAAATTCCTAGCAAAATAAGCCATTAGAGTTAACCCTCGCTTGACTTCACTTGAACTAGCGGGTAGCTATTTTGAAAGAATCTGTGCGAAATTAACAAAATCTTAAAACAACTTTTTTCAGAAAAACAATACAACTGCATTGCTTTAACACACAAATATCATAAAATGTGTTTTTAATAACTTTTATTAAGTATTTATCCAACATTCGGAGAAAAAATCTTCAAGTCGTAACATAGGATTTAAAAAAAACGTGTCGCAGTTTTGCCCAATGTGTGTTCTTATATGTTAGAGTCATAGAGCAAATCTTAATAAGTAAAATATAACAAAAGACTTAGAATATTGCATCATAAGTCTGTTTTCAGGAAAGCAATAGACAGTGTCTAACTCTCACAAATCATCAGATCGAATCTGCCTTCAACATCTGATGATTTGGGGGTGTTAGAACACTGTGTCTAGCTTCTTGAAATAGACTAATAAATGAACAAAAAATCTGAGTCTTTTGTTATATATTCACTTATAATATATGAGGTTTAGTAAACAACAAAATGTGGTTTATTTTTATGGCTTTAAGTCGACAATTTTTGGAGGATATGTGCTAATTGAGTATATATATATAATATATATTATATATAGTAGTATATATATACACACACACAACCACACACATCACACATATATATATGATATACTATAATATATATTATATATATATATATAATATAATATGGGAGAATATGGCTTTTTAATTTTAGTCAGAACTAATTTTTGAAAAGTTAATTCATTTATGTTAATTAGGCGGGATTTAAACTACTATAAATGTAGAGGCTAAAAAACAAATGAGAAAAAAATAATCTCTGAATAATAATTTCGACCTATTAAGGTCTCATCAGCAGAGTTATGAATACGAGAGACCGCCTAGCGTGGTGACTTTTACCAAAAAATAACAGGAAAAATCGAATAGAAAAAATATTCACCAGAATCAATTTTCTCATAACGCCCACATTAGAAACCTTTTTTAATGATTATAAAAAAAAACAACATTTTAAATTCCTGGGAAAGGAAAGCTAAAAATATAACAACTTTAACAAATCCTTTCCAATAGGAAATATCAATACACATTCCGTAGAAATATCGTAACGAAATAAAGTTTGGCATGAAGATACAAAAAATTTAGAAGAGTCAAATTTTACAATATTAAACAATAAGCAAGTACTGATTTTCTAGTATTTATCCATTAAAACAGTTTTTACTCTTGAAGCAGCAGCGCTAAAGAAGATCTCTTATCGTCGTAGGAAATGGATTCGGTGACCTGGGTTCAAAATCATCGATTAAGCTGTTTGAGTTAAAACGCACTAAAGCTTCTTAGGAAAAAACGTGTGATCCCTCGATTCATATCACTCCTTCACTAATTGCAAGGACAGACTAGGATCCTTTATCTTGGTTAGGCACGGTTAAGAGAGGAAAACTATGAATTTCAAACCAGATGAACTCCTGTTTAAAAAATTGACCTATTGTCACATCCTGCCCCGGTGGCCGTAGTGGTTGGGTTAAATAGAAACTTATGGAAAGTTTTTGTCGTCGGAAACTTTTTGATGATATTCCTGAATCAACTGGCCAACAGTCCAACGGCCTTACGACTGGAACCTTAATTCACAAGTTTTTTGGGTTGTTTGTTTTTTATTTTTATTTGGTTTATGGAAATTGCTTCCTATTTGTGGGTTTCCTTAAAAACTTTCCTTAATGTTCTTCCATTGTTTTTTAAACTTTCCCTTTTCCACCTATGTCCCAAATTAACACCCCACCTAAGCCAATTTTCCAGGTAGGGGGACGAGTACGTTTGAAAACTTCTCAGTTTTTTTTTATGATTTCCAATTGGCTACCTGATGTCAACAGTTTTCCTGGCCTTAAAAAGCGCAGCAACCATTGTGCCCTACGCCTCCTGCCACAAGACTTTCACGCTCACACCCACTTTTATAATTAGTCTTCTCCTTATTAACTTTTTCAAGCACTTGGACAACGGGGGACTGTTCTCGAACACGACTTCTTTCCCCAGTGAAAAACTTTTTTATTAACCCTACCCGCGTTTACGTCTGCCTTACCCACACCTCTTTATTTAAGAATCTTTTCTTCCTTCTTCTCTTCTTCTTATCTTCTTCTTCTTCTTCTTCTTCTTCTCTTCTTCTTCTCGTGTGTTGTTGTTGTTGTTGTTGTTCTTCTTCTTCTTCTTCTTCTTCTCTCTATTATTATTATTATTATTATATTATTATTCTCGTTGCGTGTTTTTGTTGTGTTTTGTACTACTACTACACTACTACTACTACTACTTACTACTACTAAATAATAATAATAAATAATAATAAAAATAAATAATAATAATAATACGTAAGTACCTGGCTTTGCTTTATTTACATACTTTTCAAAATTTATACAATGTTTACCAATTTATTTTCTTTTCTTTTTCTTTTCGTATTATTATTATTATTAGTAGTAGTAGTAGTATAGTAAAGTAGTAGTAGTTAGAGTACAAAACAACAACAAAAACAAACGCAAACGAGAATAATAATAATAATAATAATAATAATAATAAGAAAGAAGAAGAAGAAAGAAGAAGAAGAAGATACACAACAACAACAACAACAACACGAGAAGAAGAAGAAGAAAAGAAGAAGAAAGAAGAAGAAGAAAAGAAGAAGAAGAAGAAGAAAAGCATCTTAAATAAAAGAGAGTGTGGGTAAGGCAGAACGTAAACGCGGTAGGTAATAAAAAAAGTTTTCAACTGGGGAAAAGGAAGGCGTGTTGAAGAAAGGTCCCCGTTGGCCAAGTGAATGAAAAAGTAATAAGGAGAAGACTAATTATAAAAAGTGGTGGAGCGTGAAAGTCTTGTCGGGCAGAGGCGTAGGGCACAATGGTTGGCTGCGCTTTTAGGCCAGGAAACGTGACATCAGGTGCCAATTGGAAAGTCATAAAAAAAACTGAGAAAGTTTCAAACGTCTCGCTGAAAAATGGTAGTGGGTGTAATTGAGGACATAGGGAAAAGGGAAAAGTTTAAAAAACAAAGAAAAGAACATAAGGAAAGTTTTTAAGAAACCCACAATAGAAGCAAATTCAATAAACAAATAAAATAAAAAAAACAACCCAAAAAACTTGTGATTAAGGTTCAGTGTAAGGGCCGTTGGACTGTTGGCCAGTGAAATTCAGGAATATCATCAAAAGTTCCAGCAAAAAACTTCCATAAGTTTCTATTTACCCAACACTAACGCCAACGGGAGGATGTGACAAAGGGTCAATTTTTAAAAAACCAGAGTTCATCTGTTGAAATCAGGTTTCCTTCTCTTAAACCGTGTTTGCCTAACCAAGAACTAAAGGATCCTGTCCCTGTCTTGCCAAATTAGCTGAAGAGTGTATGAAATCGAGGGATTCAACGTTTTCCAGAGCATTAGTGCGATTTAAAACTCCACAGCTTAATCGATGATTTGAACCCAGGTCACCGAATCCATTTCCTACGACGGGATAAAAGATATTCTTAGCGCGCTTCCAAGAGTAAAAACTGTTTTAAGGATAAAACTAAGAAAAAACAGTAACTTGCTTATTGTTAATATTGTAAAATTTGACTCTTCTTAAATTTATTGTATAATTCATGCCAAGCTTTTCGTACGATATTTCTACGAATTGATTTGAATATTTCTATGGAAAGGGATTTGTTAAAGTTGTATATTTTAGCTTGTCCCTGTCCCAGAATTTAAAAAATGTGTTTTTTTTAAAATCATAAAAAAAGGTTTTCTAATGTGGGCGTATGAGAAAAATTGAATTCTGGTGAATATTTTTTCTATTCGATTTTCCCTGTATTTTGTAAAAGTCAACACGCTAGGCGTCCTCGTATCTATAACTCTGCTGATGAGAACTAATAGGTCGAAATATATATTCAGAGATTGATTTTTTCTCGATTTTGTTTAGCCTCACTTTAAGTAGTTTAAAAATCCCGCCTAATTAAACATAAATGAATTAACTTTCAAAAATTAGGTCTGACTAAAATTAAAAAGCAAACATATCTCCCTATATATATATATATATATATATATATATATATATATATATATTATATATGTGTGTGTGTGGTGTGTGGTGTTATATATATATATATATATATATATATATATATATATATACTTCAAATTAAGCACATATCCTCCAAAAATTGTCCGACTTAAAAAGCCATATAAAAATAAACACATTTGTTTGTTTACTAAACCTCAATATATATAAGTGAATATATAACAAAAGACTCAGATTTTTGTCATATAGTCTATTTCAAGAAGCTTAGACACAGTGTCTAACACCCCCAAATCATCAGATGTGAAGCAGATTCGCATCTGATGATTTGGGAGAGTTAGACACTTTGTCTATGCTTCCTGAAACAGACTATGATGCAATAGTTCTAAGTCTTTTGTTATATTTTTACTTATAAATTTGCTCTATGACTCTAACTATAAGAACACACATTGCAAACTGCGACACGTTTTTTTTTAAATCCTATGTCGTACTGAAGATTTTTTCTCCGGAATGTTGGATAAAATACTTAATAACTTAATTGTTATTAAAAACACATTTTATGATATTTGTGTGTTAAAGCATGCAGTTGTATTGTTTTCGAAAAAAGTGTTTAAGATTTGTTCATTTCGCACAGATTCTTTCAAAATAGCTACCCGCTTAGTTCAAAGTGAAAGTCAAGGGAGGTTACTCTAATTGGCTTATTTGCTAGGAATTTTGACAACTAAAGGTGAAAATGACCACAATCTGTTACTTATTATTAATAAAATATTAAAATTAAAATCTGTTACTTATTGGTATAAAAATACAACTATATATATATATATATATATAATATATATATATATAATATATTATATTTGCAGGAGTAGCATAGTTTGGGGAATCTGGTCTGTGCAGTGGAAGTATGGAGTTGACAGTAGTGTGCCGCTCTACCTCAGCCAAAACAATCTCCCGGGTGTAAGGTCTCAGCATAAAATGCCGTAGACCGTTTGATACGTTCTTAAAATCAATCTATCAATCAATCATATAAAACATTAAAAAAATATAAATATAAATGTACAAAGAACGTATGTCACTATCACTTTGGCATATAATAACCCTAGACGGTTTTACATGTCATTAAAATTAATCTTGTAACCAATCATATTGATTTTTCTATTGATCACTTATTTATAATTTACTTTGAATTCTCACCATATAAGGAAGTGTATTTCTAAATACGGAAGATATATTGTAAGGCCCACTAAAAATAAAGAATTTAATAATTCAAGCACTGAACGTACAAAATGGTGAGTAGGTATAAAAACAGAGGCAAAACAGAAAACTGGAAAACAAAGAATTAGTAAAAAAAAAAAAAAAAGGTAATTTATGAGGAAGACCCTCCCGGTCTCCTGCCTCAAAACTTGCAACCGGTGACTGCTGGAAACCCAACACAGCTACGATTGAAGTCCGTAGCCGAAGCAGTGTCGATAAAAACGTTTTATTTCATTTTATTATTTTATTAAGGCATATTGGAAAATAGTTTGTATCTTTTTCTGAAAAGCAGATAAATAGATAGATATAAACAAAGTAACATAGATAAGAACAAATTGATATAGATGGATAGATAGTTTTGAATAGACTGATATATAGATAGAAACAAAATAATATAGATAGATAGATAGATAGATATGAACAAATGGAGATAGATAGATAGATAGATAGATAGATAAACAAACAAAATAATATAGATATGAACAATGGAGATAGATAGATAGATAGATAGATAAACAAACAAAATAATATAGATAGATAGATAGATAGATATGAACAAATGAGATAGATAAATAGATAGATAGATAGATAAACAAACAAAATAATATAGATTTTGTATTGTAATTGAATGTCGAAAAAAAAAACGCCCCAAGTTGGTTGTTTTCTTTCAAGTGACACTGCTTCGGCTACGGACTTCAATCGTAGCTGGGTTGTTTTTTCAGCAGTCACCGGTAGCAAGTTTTGAGGCAGGAGACCGGGACGGTCT
>CM042143.1:116804034-116839034 GCA_023376005.1 Doryteuthis pealeii | reverse complement strand
GGCCCTCTCCGACCGCTCATCTAGACCAAGTAGGGACCAACGTGGAGTATTGAATGTCATGGACTGCTTAACCACCTGGGTTCCATCCCTAAGCATCATGGGTCGCCACTCACGGCCAACAGGTGGCACCATTGGTGGAGTCTTACCCCTCTGCAGAGGTGCACTCGGTGTATTCTAACGCCCCACCAACAGGGAGGGTTGCTACTGCTGTTGCTGTTTTTGTTAATGATATATTTTACGGTTTACCCAATTAAATAGACCTAAGCCGGATGTCGAAAGAAACTAGAAATCAAAATTAGGACATATATATATATCCAGCAACATCTCCTCACGAGCAGGATGAGACACTTGGTTAATTTCTTAATCGGTGTTTGACAGTTTTGAATTCATAGTTTTCCTTTTCCTAAACTGATTACCTAGCCAAATTAAAGAACCTAGTCTGCCCTCCTATTTACTTATAACTGGAAGGAGTGTATTTGGATGTATACAATTCCCAAAAGTATCAGTTCTATGTGAAATGTAAACAGCCTCGACCAGATTTTGAACTCGTGTCGACAAGTCCATTTCCTAAACATTACACCAAGCGCCTCCGCAAAATGTTAGAATATTGATTTCAGAAATAAATTCAACGACAACCGAGAAACTCACTGATAAGAAATAAGCATTATATTTCTTTAAAATGCTTACTGTGCATCGGTTGTGAGTATTAACTTAACTGGGTACAATTCTTTAATTAACATAAAGCAACTGATAAACTGTGAATATGCATTTCCTGTCACAACTTCTGAGTTCTTTAACGACAATGGACTAATTACAATAAAATAAAATAAAATAAAATAAGAAAAAAAAGACATTGTCAATGCTTTATGGATATTGGACTGATATTTATTTCAGCATATTGTTATTATTGACAAAGCTTTGCTGAGACTCGACTCAGGTTTCGTAGTACTTGCTGTTTTTAAAAGGTCACCCATATCAGAATTGAACTGAACAGGCTTCCCGTTGCTTTACTTCGGTTATCTGACTTGAATCTGTGCCTTCAGCGTGACTTGACCGTAATACTATACCATATTGTTACCATTGAAAAACTTTTGCTGAGATTGCTACAAAAGCTACATAGCCCTGTCGGTGGGGCTTTAGTATACACAAACTGCACCTCTGAAGAGGGGCAATACACTCTCAATGGGGCCGTGGATGACGACCCATGATGCTTAAGGTGGCTTAACAATCCATGACCTGCAACACTCAACTTTGGTCCTTACTTAGGCTAGCCGGGTGGTCGGAGAGACCCTCTTCGATCAATCGGCTAGTTATGCCAACCCCTAGTATCTATAAGATTGATCCAACCCTATTGTTCTTATGGCAAGCCCCAACTCTTTTTATCAAATATGTGATAGAAGGCTTAGGGTCTTCATATCCTGGGAATTACATTAAAGTTTATCAGATGGTGAGGTTCCAGTTCTGGATGTTTGGGTAATGTGGAGCATCCTTTCATCACCATTGCTCCCATGTCCACTCTGACTCGGAGTAGTAATACAAATAAACTGACAAGGGTTGACATGCCGTAAAATCCAACCAACCAATCAACCAACCGATCTAACCGTATAAATTTACCTTCTTCACCCTCTTATCTAATGACAGCTCAAATATGTCGAAGCACAACACTTTTATCAAAGCTTCATGCTTCTTACATTAAAACAATATTAAAACATAAACACACTCACGTTCCAAGCAAAAAACAAAAAACAAAACAAAAACAACAATAAGATGAAAAGAAAACAAATTAAAAATCAATTATACAAATACTTCTTTAGTTTATTTTCAACCTTCGTGAGGAAGTTAATGATAAAATCATCCTTGTAGGAGAACAGTAGTGGTACTATTTAACCCATTGCTGGAGGGGATGAGATGATAGGTTCATACCTTTCCCAAGGGTATTAGTCCGAAAGGGAACGAAAGTGGGATTCCAACTCGCTTACTACAATTCATAACGTTAGCCACCACCTCACGGGGACTCCTCATAAATCACAACTGATTCGATAACTAGCTCGCCGGGAGGTTCATACCTTTCCCAAAGGTATTAGTCCGAAAGTGTACGTAATAGCACGACTGGGATTCGAACTCGCGTACTACAATTCATAACGTTAGCCACCACCTCACGGGGACTCCCCACAGATCATAACCGATTCGAGGACTAGCCATTCGAGTGGATAAGCAGGTTCATACCTTTCCCAAAGGTATTAGTCCGAAAGGGAATGTAATAGCACAACTGGAGTTCAAACTTGTTTACTACAACGTCGCAGACCAGCTCGTTAACCACTACACCAAAGGGACCCGCTATCCTAATAATTCTCTAAAAAAATCTGAAAAATTAATTGACTTTTTTTGCAAGAGATAAAGCAAGAATGACTTTTAAATTCTACCGGGCGCAAGGGAGATAACTCAAGAGTATCAGATAATTTTGCATACATATAAACAATTTTGAATTAGTTGTGATATCTTTTAGAGTAAACTGATTGAATGAATGAATATAAGTATATCTAGAACGGTAAATACAATGGCAGATTGATATTTGATATTTGATATTTTCGTAGATGAAAAATGAAAATGCAGGCAACAGATACATTTTCTTTTAATAAATTGGTGATCATCATCCTCATCATTATCATCATAATCATCAAGGCGTGATGACCGACACGGACAGATGGAGATAGTTCTTTCTCTAATTAGGATAAAATTATTGGTTAGACTGGGTTCTCTAGCCATCGTAAGAAAAACAGTCAAACAGAAATAAGACTGTATTCAATCCGGTTGTACACCGCTTAGAAATGTCTATGGTAGAGGGGTTGGGTAAATGTATACCTATGATTCACTATTTAAACAATGTATAGTTAAAAGGCATGAGCCTAAGAACATTATAGAATGTTCCACTTATATATATTTACCAACCCCTCCACACGAGCAGAATGTGACACAAGGTCAATTTATTAAGCGGAGTTTAACAGGTTTGAATTCAGAGCTTTCCTTCTCCTAGACTGATTACCTAACCATGGTTGAAGAGCCCTGTCTACCCTGCTATTTGCTCATAACTGGAGGGAGAATTGGATTCATACCTTTCCCAAGGGTATTAGCGTTATGTGAAATGCAAACAGCTTCGTCCAGGAATTGAACTCGGGTTGACGAGTCCATTTCCTAAGACTCTAATCATTAGCCCACGCGCCTCCACTTATAAATGTTCCACTTATAAATATTTCAGGTATGATGTTACACATGTTCAATTTCTTAAGTGGAGTCTAACATGTTGGAACGCAGAATTTCCTTCACCTACACGTGTTACCTAACCAATGTTAAAGAACCTAGTTTTCCCTACGATTTACTTATAGCTGGAGGGAGAATAATTGGGTGCATACCTTTATAAAGTGTATTAGTGTTATGTGAAATGCAAAAATCCTCATCCAGGATTTGAACTCATGTCAGCGAGTCCATTGCTATGACAATAACCATTGTACAACACTCGATATGAGTTTGATTTATGCAAATATAAAATATGCACCACACAGAAAAAAGGGTGTGCTGATTGGGTTCTTTGTTAAGTGGCATATAAAACTTTCTGGGTTATTTAAATCCAATGCTATCCTTGTAGAACAGTAGTGCTTCTATTTAACTCATAGCTGAAGGATAGAGGTTTTCATACCTTTCTCACAGAGTAGTAGTTAACGTAATATCCCGATTGGAGTTCGAACCCTCTTATTCAGATATTATCGGAAAAATTATAGATGAATTATCTCCCCCTGGCACTAGAGTGTGAATTGCCAATATACGATATTGGCGCCAAAATTAAACTCCCTGACGAAAGTCACTTATCGTAATGTCCTTCAACTAACGAGACGCAATTTTCAAGCGCTCTCATTACCTTGTCAACCAGCGAGTGGACTGATATTCCAGCGCTCCCTTACTTTCAACCTCAGCGAGATAAGTCTGGCTAGCAAATGCCACAAATTTGCAATCACCCTTTTTTTACATTTTGGATATCTGTTTCTTTACATTCAATTGTTGTTATCGTCTTTTTTCATCCGATATTACTTGCCGGGAAATTTTAAGAGTCCCGAATATCTCTTAATATCGCACTCCGGCACTTTAGCCATTTCACTACAAGGCCTATCCTCACGAAAACCACGAAACTTCTGCCTGTGACATATGCATCATTCTCTCTCTCTCTCTCTCTCTCTCTCTCTCTCTCTCTCTCTCTCTCTCTCTCTCTCTCTTAATTATAACTATTTGCGTATCTCTTTTTGTGGGGGTACCCTTCCTATATAAAACTATCTATAAGTGGCTGGTTTAGCTCAGTCGATAGAATACTTAACTAGGAATCACAAGGTTCCTGGTTCGATACCGGTCCTCGTTGAATCAGCGTATGAGTAGCACATGGATCAGTGAGGTAAAGTGAGGAGCTGATGGTAGGTGGAGCGCTCCACCTCAGACACTAAAAATAATCTCCTTGGTCTAGCGCAAGTGAAAAGGGGATAGACTCGCTCGCTGTCTGGCTAATACCGACATTAGGCCGCCCCAACGACTTTACTTAGATATAATACTTTCATTGATAAAATTTAAGTGCTACCACCTCCAAATAAATTAATCTCAACCCCCCCCCATGCAATTTTCAAAACACACCAAGACAGCAAAACCAGTCTAGCGTTGACGTAAGCTATCCACGATTGTCACGTGACGAGGAGGCACACCGTGCGGCGAGCGACTTGCACGGACCGTGTTGGATGGTGGATAAGTTGCAGGTCAAAGGAGCAAAGAGAACCCCGAAGACATGTGTCGAATAAATCAACAGACCCACCTTTTCAGCTCATCAAAAGCGATAGACGAAATATTAGCGAAGATGAGTTGCTTCTTGGTTGGTGGAGGCACCTCACAATGGACACTGGCATGATTCATCGTTTCAACGACGCTCGATTCGTCTCTGATTTATTAATTGAAAAGCGATCTCAGTGGTGCGTCCCGTGGTGTAACTGTTTCCCCTCGGTCGGCGATCACCGAACTGACTGCATTTTAAGCCCTCAGTAATTTCACCCGGCCGTTTCTCGTCCGTAATAGAAAGGTGGAAGCATACCGGAGTAAGTAATAACAGTAAGGTCGCAACGCTGTATACCCTATGTTATATATATATATATATATATAGAGAGAGAGGGGGGAGAAGGAGAGATATATATAGAGAGGGAGAGGGATATATATATATATATATATATAGAGAGAGAGAGAGAGAGAGAGAGAGAGGGTGTGATAGAGAGAGAGAGACAGGCAGACAGAGGGGGGAAAGAGACAATCAGACAGATAGACTGAGACAGAGATAAAGATAGATGCTTAGATATAACGAGAGAGAGAGGGATAGAGAGAGAGATAAGAAGAGAGAGGGTGTGTGTGTGTTTGTTTGTGTTCGTGTGTGTCTGTGTATGTGTGTGTGTATGTGTTTGTGTGTGTGTGAGAGAGAGAGAATAATTTCCTTCTAATTCTAACTTTTCTTACTCAGCGTGTTTTTATTGAGCGCTAGTCAAGAAAACTTTGGGTTGCATAAGATTTTATCAAGGTAGATTCAAGCCTTTCATTCTTACCTCACACAGTATGCCCTGTGTCCAGTGGCTTCGGATATTAGACCAGTAATATATAGTTCATAACAGCGGGAATCCCAGGCAGCCCTCCCCCAGGCAACACCTACCTCTCGTCTACAAGGGGCTTGGCATAGTTTATTGTTCAGTGCCAGAGTCGCCTAAAAAGAGGAATGCTGACGAGATACGCGCAATTTTTAACATTGGCCACGCGTGAGCTTCGGTTTGTGCGTGTATCTCTACGTTAATCGGAATTTGTGTTCAATTGACATGGTAGGATGTCAGTAAATACTTGCAAGTCTTTCCAATAACTTAAATCAACCCTGAAATCATTCAGTAAGTATTTATTGAACTAAATAGAATTTAGCATAGAAAATATATTCATAGATTATCACTTACGGAATGAATTAACATAGAAAATAACCCTGTCATCATCATTATCATCATATCACAGCAGCAGCACGGATATCTATGACAATTTCTCGCCAATCCTCTCTATCATTCATTGACCCGGGAGATCCTCTACGTGGCATCCAGTATCCGCGCAGAGTTGGTCAATGTTATATTTGCTGGACGGTCCACACTGGCGTGCCAAACTGTAGCTTGAAACAATTATATAATTAATATAGATAGGATAATTTCATTGCATTTTCACTGTATAATGTTTGCTCAAAATGGTTGGCTGATGACGTCATATTTGCTATTGATGATGGAGGTGCGTGGTGTAATGGTTAGAGTCATAGGAATTGGACTCGTCGACTCGAGTTCAATTCCTCGACAAAGCTGTTTGCATTTCACATAGCACTAATACCCCTGGGAAAGGAAAGAATCCAATTCTCCCTCCAGCTATGGGTAAATAGCAGGGCAGACTGGGTTTTTAACCATCGCTTCGTAACCAGTCTAGTAGAAGGAAACATCTTAATTGAAACCTGTTAAACTCCGCTTAAGAAATTTAACTGGTGTCACATCCTGCTCGTGTGGAGGGTTTGGTAAATATATATCTGCTATTGATGACTATTTTGACCAATGAGATCCAATCACTGTAGTGTATGAGTGAGCCGCAAGGGGGGTTATGTTGAAAAATAAACCTCATTTGCATCATTTTCATGATAGTATCTTGGTGTGTCTTTGAGCTTTTCAGCCGACGCTAATCTTATTATAATGGAGATTGTGTGTTTTTCTGTCTGTAACCGAAACTATATTACTACTCAAGTCACAATTTCCTTAGTTATTAACGACACATTCTCCATGATTCTATTTCTATTTAAACCTCAATTAATAATAAAACTGTTTGACATTATTAATACTGTTGGCCTTACCTAAATACTAATAACATGCAATTGTATTTATATATACAACAAAATACCAGTTTTCAGTGTAAACGTAAAGCTAATTTGCATATTGATATTAAAAAAACTGATTTTAATAAAAATGTGCTTGGTATTATTGATTTCTAATTGTTTGGTTTTATCTTAATGAATATGAGTAAAAATCTCTTCAATAAATCCTAAAAGAAATTCATTAACAAGAAGAAATAACTGTAATTTTATTCTTTACTTCCTATTTTAACTAAATAGTTAAATTAGGAAAATTTAGCATTGAAAAACGGAAGTGATGAAAGAGTAAGTTTCAGTTGTTCTATTTTCCGATTATACCCCCCCGTTTCAAATCTTTTTATCTGAATTCTTATTTAGTTTCATTAACCTTTCTAATTTAATACGATATTTTATTACATTTAAACTTAAATACTTGCACCCGGAGGGTGCATATATTTGCTAGTATAATTAATGCAAAATGGTTTGGTGAAGAATATCAACAAGGAAAGTTGGTTGGTTAGTTGGTTGGTTTTTCGACATGGGGACATTTATTGGGTCATTTAATGTTGAAGTCAGTCTGGTTTCATGTATTCCTATCTAATGTAGTTTACGGGGGAGTCTGTCTGCTGGCATGCGGTGGTGTGGCCCAACCATCGCAGTTGGCGTTGTGATAGGATGGTCTCAATTGGGCAAATGCGTGCTCTGCTTCTAATTTCTAAGTGGGGGATTTTGTGCCACCACTTTATGCCCAGTATACGTTGGAGGCAGTTGATTTGGAATGCTTCCAGTTTTTTCAGGTGTCTGCGATATAACACCCACGGACTCACAGATGGCACGGGGAGGACAGGAGCCCCCCCTCACACACACAAAAGAAAAGCGGTTCAAAGACCATATTAAGTCAACGCTGAAGAAATGTAACATCACACCTTTTAAGCGTGGAAGATCCGGCCTCCAAGAGACAGGGTTGGCGAGACAACTGCCGCACAGGAGCTAAACGGCTCAATAATTAGATAAACAGGACTGCAGAGCGGCGACGTCTACGTCGTCATGAACAACCAAATGTAGATGGGAATTTCCCCTGCAATGTGTGTGACCGCATCTGCAAGTCCAGAATTGGACTAATGAGCCACCAGAGGGTCCACAACTGAAGATATGGAGTGACGTCATCGTCGTCTGCGATGGACTTCCAAAAGAAAGAAATTCCTATCAAATATAAATAATTTTCAATCAGATCTATTTGTTATATAGTTGTGACCTTCAAAGATACTTCCATTTAGAGTCAGGGTGGATCTGGGAGTAATCACAAAGAAAGAGTAGCGTAGTATATAATCTTAGTAAACGGTGATATTTAAGGTTCAACTAGCAGACCGTTAAAATGTTAATGGCAAAGAAGACACGTTTACAAAACAATCTGATCTGTCGCTTTTCAACAGGTTTTATGTATTTGAGCTTTTGATCTCTTTATACAATTTCGAAAAAACATTATCTAAACAGCACAAAATTATGTTTTTGACATATTACGGGAAGAAACATGATGCACTAAGGTGTACACTTAAAACTACGTTCAACTTTATATATATATATATATATATATATATATATATATATATATATATATATATATATATTGAAACGGTGTTTTTTTGCTTGTTCATTTTCCAGGCTTCATGATAAAAAAACGTTCACAAGAACAAAGTTGATACGCAATATATATATATATATATGAGCACTCTATTTAGAAGGTATATAATTGCAGATTCACCGTATTCGGCTCGGCCAAATCTCACTTTGTTTACAAAGTTTGAGAACTCTAGGTGAAGGTCATTTCCCCTTAGAAATATAGCAATTAAATAGCCTGCTATACTTGGCGACTGACTGTGGATGTGTGGGTAAGAAGCTTGGCGAGCGTAAGTTCGTTCGGGTTTCAAACCCAGCCAGAGGCAGCTGCTAAAAACCGTATAACTATACTGATGAGAGGTGATACCTCGAAACACGTGTCTATAGTTTACCCCTATATATATATATATATATATATATAGAGAGAGAGAGAGAGAGAGAGAGAGAGAGAGAGGCCGAGAGAGAGGTAAGAGAGGGAGATAGATAGAATTAAGAGAGAGATAGACTAATATATAAAAAGAGAGAATGACTGAGCGAGAAAGAAAAGAGAGAGAGGGGGGAGAGAGAGGGGTGTATATTTGTTTGTGTAGGTGTTTCTTTCACTTCTGTTAGAATTTAGTTTAAAACAGACACCAAATTGTGGAAATGTCTGTCCCAGATTTTTGTGACTGTCAAAATGGCGGTAGGGGTTAACTTCAATTTCATTTCCAACTCATGACCCCAAGTAATTTTTCTTACAGATGACTAAACATATTTCCATAAATTGAATTAATTTCTAACGAGGGATGTTCAAGACGAACAAATTCTTTTTTTTATCAAAATGCGTCCTTTAGAAAAAAAACGCCATTTAAATTTGCCAAAATGTTATTTCATAGCCGACAACTGAATTTTATTTCCTTTTAATTGGTACCTTTGAAGACGTTGAAACTCGGGTCAGAATTTGCATAGCGTCAGGATTGAACGACTTGTCGAACGAATAGAGACAAACAACAATGACACACAGAAAAGGAGAACACTACATGATGATGATGATGATGATGATAATGATCACCATCATCATCATGTCACACTGACAGCACCTATTCTCTTGACTCTCTCTTAACCCCCGTTCCTATTGGTAATCCCTTCTGGAAAGTCCTTTAGACGACATCCAGCATCCATACAAAGCTGATGTAAGTCTTTACTGGTCGGTAAGTAAGTAAAGTCGACATGGTGGCCTAATGTCAGCATCAGCCAGACAGCGATGTAGTCTATCCCCTTTTCACTAACGCTGGTCCAAGGAGATTGTTTCTGCGTCTGAGGTGGAGCGCCACACCTATTATCAGCTCCTTATTTACAGATCTCTGTGCTACTCATACGCTGAGTTGGCGTGGGCCAGTATCGAACTAGGAACCTTGTGGTTTCTAGCCGAACGCCCTACCGACTGAGCTAACCCGACTCTTTAAAATCTGGTTAATATTTGATATTTTAGTAGAGAAAAAATATGGGACGGATTAGCTCAGTCGGTAGAGCGTTCGGCTAGAAACCACAAGGTTCCTAGTTCGATACCGGTCCTCGTCAACTCAGTGTATGACTAGCACATGGATCTGTGCGGTAAAGTTAGGAGCTGATGGTAGGTGTGGCGCTCCACCTCAGATGCTAAAACAATCACCTTGGTCTAGCGCTATTGAAAAGAGGATAGACTCCCTCGCTGACTGGATGATGCTGACTTTAGGCCACCCCAACGACTTTTTACGTAGAGAACATATAGAAATACAGGAAAACTCATCATCATCACCATCATCATCATCATCAAGGTGTGCACACGGATTGCCATGATTCTCACTTTCCACCCGTCCCTATCGGTCATCACTCTTGTAGAGTTCTCAAGACGACACCCAGTGAATTTACAGAACTGATCATGTACATTTTTTTAAAGGTTGGCCAACACTAGTGTGTCCATGAGTAGGAGTCCACAGGAAAACATTACATATGTATTCCATTTTATATATCAAGCAGTGTTCAGTGTGTCTTGTTTGTCTAACTTAGATATTTTACGATATAGGAGTTTATTGGTCGTACAGCTGATACCAAGCAACTATTGTAGCATAAGGGACCTCATTAACGATAAACCCTTATAGAGAATAGAAATGTCTTAAAATTCTTTCCTCATAGAAAATAAGACCAATTTTTAGTTTCTTTGGTTAATGGCATATCAATCTGATATGAATTCTCGATATAAGGTGTGTGATTGATGCCCGCTCCTACTTATAGACTAGGCCGTAATTATGTGATCTAGCTCTTGGCCAATCACTGGCATTACTCTGAGGTTGATACAATACTTAACCCACCCTACTGCTCTTAATTACTGCAACATTCATGGACGACGGACATAGGATTAGATCACTGGACCTTTACCAATACGCAGGACAGGACTTATACGATTACCAAAGGATCACCAAAGGATTCCATAATATAGGACTTTCTTTAAGCCCTTTTCAACTGGCCAAGGATGGCACTTAAAAACTTTACACAATCTTCATGGGTTATTTAATGCCAAAGCTATCCCAGGAGAAGAACAGCAGGGGTACTATTTAATTTATAGCTGGGAAACGGGGTGGGGTTATACGTTTCGTCAAGTGTCAGAAAGTAAACGTAATAGCGCGACTGGAAAGGAAATTATTTAATTATAATTGTATCTAATAAAATGCTGACATTAAAATAACTGAGTAGTAGACACTGTCAGGTGCAAGTGGTGTATTTTTATTTGCAAGGAAAATTAGTTTAGGGGAGCCGAGTTCATATTCCAACTGAGGTCGCTTCCCTTTATATATATATATATATATATATATATATATATATATATATAGCGTTTATATAAACGTGAAGCGATATATATACATATATATATATATATATATATATATATATATATATCGCTTCACATTTATATAAACGCTAAAAAACTACTAGTCAACCATTTGACTCATCTGAAGATTGCGTAAGCATGAAACTTATAGTTCTGAGTTTATAATATCATTATTATTGATTATATATACATATGGGGTGTCCATAAAATCCTGTTTAAAGTATATCGTCAAGGATTGTGGTCATGTTCCAATGTTATAATCAAAACGTGTATCGAAAATAAAACTTCAAGAGCTGTACATTCATTTGGTTTTGATGAAATCATTTGTATAACATGAGTTATTGAATTTTATATTTTGTTGAAACTTTTGCATGATGGTTATGCAATAATCGGTGAGTGGCCGTACAGCTGATTATTGACAGCACACAGCATAGGACAGTAAATAAACATCCTGATTGATTGTTCTAAACATTTGAGATGATTGATTGATCAATTGATTTTAACGGCATGCCAACCCCATCTATGGTTATTTTATACCTAGAGTTTTGAGAATTGCGTTCATAGCACTTTCATATTTGAATTTTTGTGTAGTCATTTCGAAAGAAGTGCTTTTCTTTTTTTTTTTTTTTTCTTTTTTGCTCACGGTCCTACTGAATACGAATACATTTTAAACAGATCTATTTCCTCTATTGGAATGAGGCTAACAGATGCATTGTAAAAGTATAGGAAATGTCAATCCCTTTAAACCTTGCTTTTGGACTCTGGACAACATTATCTAACACAGATATTCTTCTTGGATAGTAAGAGTTATTTATTAATTTCTTATGCCGTAATCCTATAGAAAATGGTCATTATTCCGATCAGAAATTACTTTTGTGGCTAAAAAAATTAATCATCTTATGTTGGCCTGGTCACTGTACCATAAAAGGCTTCAGTGGTCTAGTAGTAGGACTTGTCACCTAATTGGACACAAACCAACAGCAGCGTTCAACAGAGGTAGTTGGTTCCCCCAAAAATCAACGTACGAAGGAATAGGGTGTTACATAGTCCGAGGGGGTTGTTTATTTCTCTCTCGCTCCGTCGGGTTTTTTTTTTTTTATCAGAGAGGAAGAGTAAGGTCAATCATGAATTACGTTCATTGCCGTTATTCTCGTTGCTCACGGTCAGTCAAAACAGATCCCGAGTGGAGCCCGAAAAACGACATAAGTCAGCGTGAACCTGGGAGTAATGGCAATTGAGGAGTACTCTAAAATCCCTAGATCTCAAAAACTGGAGACTCACCATCAGATGCTGTTTAGTGTCATAAAAAGGTCACCCGTTTTTAGTGGTCATGTTTAAAGGGGTGTGTCTTACTTCTCTGCAGAGATACACTCAGCATATTCGAAGTCGAACCGACAGGGGGTTTGAGACTTGGAGCTTTATAAACTAAATGTTCGATTAAGATCATAAATATCTGTGGTAGGAGGAGTTTGACAAAGTGTCCAATACCGATTTCACATAGGGTCCCAGATCACTGTCAAATACGCCCCTGGGTAGAAATACTCTAAACAACATACGGGTATTGTTATGCATTTCTCATGTTTATTGGTTAGAATTCTGTATAAATAAAATCTTTTGCTCACATGACGTTCTTTGCATAAAACTCATGAATTTTCTATCGTATGATACAAATTGCTTTCGGAAGCAGTTTTTATGAAATCGGTCATTGTTGTGATCAGAAAACTATTGAATATGTCAGATTGACTAGGAAATTAAGACGAGCGTTTACTGTCTAGCAGTTTTTTTTTATCCCCCTTTGTTGAAAGGGCTCAATACTAGTGAGAAAAGAAAACGCGTTTGCTAGTCTGCCCCTCTCCCCCCTCTCTCTCACTCTGTCTCTGTCTCTCTCTCTCTCTCTCTGTCTCTCTTTCTTTCTTTCTCTCCCCCTCTCTCTAAAATATGCGAGATCGATCACCACGGTCTCGAAATAAGATTTAATGTAGCAGAAAGAATTGTGTGTAAGTTGAAAAGAATTCAAAATCAAAAACAATAATCGGACTGACATTCAATATTTTTGCTTTAGATATTAATTGTCTTTCTTTTCTCATTATTCTGTTACTTTTTGTCTTGCCTTTTATTTCTTCTTTATCCAACTTTCTATATGTCATTCTGTTTTTCCATTTTTACTCTTCGTTTTATCCTCTGTTAATTTCATCATTCGCACTTTTTTTAAATTTCCCAATTGGTTTGGTAATCTTCTTTGTACATTTTAGTTAATTTTTCATGTGAAATTCTCACAGATATTTGGATTTTTTCATTGTTTTTTCCTATATATAATGCCTGTTTTTTCCTTATATAATGCTTTTTAAAAATTATTTTTCATTAATCTGTAACATTTCTCAGTTGTAATTCTGTATTTGTCTCGTCAGTTTTGAAAGAAAGAAAGAAAGAAGGAAAGGTCACTACCTTTCTGTCTGTCTTTCTTTCTTTCTTTCTTTCTATTTATTTTCTCGCCATTCATTCATTTTTTCTTTGTTTCTTCACCCTGCATTTTTTCTCTTCTTTCTTTCTTTCGATGGTTTTATTTATTTTTTACTCATTCATTCATTCGTTATTTATTTCATGATTTTTTTCTCTTCATTATTTTTTTCTCTTTATCATATTTTTCTTTCATTATTTTTTCTTTCATTATTTTTCTTCTCTTCTCCTTTCTTTCTTTCCATAGTTTTATTTATTTTCTACTCATTCATTTTTTTTGTTTCTTCTAACTGTATTTCTTTTTTCTCTTCTTTCTTTCTTTCTTTCTTTCTTTCTTTCTATGATTTCATTTGTTTTCTTCTCATTTATTATTTATTATTTGTTGTTTTGTTGTTGTTTTTTTACTCCTTCACGTTGTATTTCTTTATTCATTTCTTTCTTTATTTATATGATTTCATTTATTTTCTTCTCATTCATTCATCTTTTATTTTGATTATATTTCTCCTCACGTTATTTCTCTTTCTCTTCTTCTTTTCTTCCTTTCTTTTATCTAGATTTTGCTCTATTTCTTTCTTTCTATCTTTCTTTCTTTTTTTTACTTTCATTCTTCTATTTCATCAATATCCTCTCCCGTCAATACTTTTTTCTTTCTTCTTCCTTTCTTCTTCCAATTCTTCCCTTTATTTTAAGTTCCTCTCTCTTTCTTTTTGTTCTCTATGGAAACTACCCCTCTCTGTCTATCTCATTGTGTCTCCTTTTTCTTATCATTTCCATAAATTTCATTAGAATTCCCAACTGATAATCAAATCGAAACGCATTACAATAGTTTCCTAATTTTAACGACAATCAACCAAATAGATTTTTCGTGCCGCATTCTTAAAAAGCACAACAGAATTTTCAGCCTCTAACTCCCCTAAATACTCCTCCAAATCATAAAATGGTATATCATCCGGTTGAAATGAGGAAGCAATAAAAATGCGAAAGAAATGTTATAAAAAACGTTATTGTCGAAAGCAATTCACAAATTTTATGATGGTTCTCAATTTTATTCGAAATTAAGATATTATTTTGAACTTTCGAAGGCAGCGGCCATCTTGTTCAGTGACCCGACACTATTTTTGCAGGTTTTCACATAATAGAAACAGCATGAATATGGTGGACGTAGATAATAAATCCTTTCCCCTCTTTTACCTATTTTGGCGAACATAAAAACATTTTTTGTACGACATTTTTCGAGCCTTATTTAGTTTTATGACCATCTTTAGGCAAAGGCGGACAGTATACTTCGCAAAGTGTCGCATGTACTTAGGGGCCTTTGTGTTTGAATACCAGTAGCGATGACCGTACATTCGTATAAGCGTACGAGCGTGCTAAATTGGTAGTTGGGGCAGTTGAATATATTACAACAATGCCAGTGGTCGATTTCCCTGCCTCGATAAAAGCCGGAATTTTGATCCTGATTTTCAATGGAGGCGGACTCTTTCAAATAGAAAATGCGTCAACACGGTCTAAGTAACAAAAAAAAGGAGGGAAGAGAGAAACTAATCAGAAATATCGGAAGATTTATGTATTTATCCAACCCTTCCACACGGTGCGACACAAGGTCGGCAGGTTATCAACGGGACAGCCAGGGAGTTTATCCTCTTTTGATTAGCGCTAAACCAGAGAGTTTTTTGCGTGTGAAGTGGAGCTCCACACTTACTATCAGCTCCCCTCTATACCACACTCTTCAAAGCTGCGCTATTCATATGCAGTTTGCGAGGACCAGTATCGAACCCGGAATTTGTGGTTCTCAGGTTGATGCTCTACCGACTGAACTAACTCACTATAAGTAAAGTAAAATCGTCGGGGAGGCCTATAGTCGGTATCAACCAGACAGCGAAGGAGTATATCCCTTTTTCACAAGGGCTAGACCAAATAGATTGTTTTGGCGCCTGAGGTGGAGCACCACACCTAATATCAGCTCCTCACTTTACTGTACAGACCCCTGTGTTACTCATATGTTGAGTGGGCGAGGGCTGGTATCGAACCCAGGACCTTGTGGTTCCTTGTCCGATGCTCTACCGACTGAGCTATATGTGTGAACGGTTGTTCTGCTGATGTTCAAAACTATGTACTGATTTAAGCAATTATTTTTTCTCTCCTTTTAGTCAAGTATATTCGTATGTTTTTGTTCCTAGTAGAATAAGATATTTAGAAAAGTAAGTATTGCGTATACCTATGAGATTTCATTCGACAGAATCATAGGGACCAATCAAGACCACTGAGGAGCCCATAAGGGAGCTGCCACCTTCAATGATTAATGGGCCCTTAATAAATGAAAATCCAGACCGAAAAAGTTGATCTATAAAAAGTTGGTATGACCAAAATTTCACGGGTTCTTTAACTTCCCATGAAGTAAAATTCAACAAAATTCGGGAAAAATAATATACGTTAACCTCAGTTGCTAGAGCACCCGCGTTGAAATCGTAAGGTTCCTGGTTCGATATCGGCCCCCACTAAGTCCCTTTTTGATTTAGTATTTTGATCTGTACAGAAAAGCTGATGGTAAGTGTGGTACTTAAACTCAGAAAAAAAACAAAACAATCCCCCTGGTCTAGCACTAGCGAAAAGTGGATAGATTCCATCCGCTATCAAAAATATTCTACTCCATCAAATTTACTTACATTTGTTTATGCAGAGGAAGGATAAAAAAAATCACATGTGAAAATATGATTTACATTTTTTAAAACGGAAGAATTTTCTAAACTAATATCTATATTTGTCAAAGTGCCGTATTTTTGCCGTTTTTTTCTCTCTTGACGATGTGCTCTTCTTAACCTGATTTATTTTATTGTTATAATTAAGAAATTCATAAAACAAAAAAAGTTATTTTATATTCTGATGGTGGTGCTGTCGTACGGAAATTTTGGCCATGCCTAATATAAAGTGATATTATGTTCTGTGTTCGCAGAGAGTATAATATAATTAATTCAATATTTAGTGATAAGTGTTACCTGTGATCAATAATTATGAAATATGTGCCAGTCAACATAAATTATTACTATATAAGTATAAAATTGTAGGCGGGTGGTTTAATGGTTAGAGTTGTAGGAAATGGGCTCGTCGATCCGAGTTCAAATCCTGGACGAGGTTACTTACATTTCACCTTGCGCAAAAAAGCTTGATAAAGGTATTCATCCAACTAATCTCCCTCCAGCTATGGATAAGTATTAGGATAGACTTGGTTCGTTAACTATGGCTAGGTAACCAGTCTAGGAGAAGGAGAACGCTAAAAAAATTGACATTGTATTGTATACTGGTCGTGTGGATGGGTTTGGTAAATATATATATAAGTATATACTTTGTGGTAATTGGCAATATTAATCTAAGTAGACGAAAAAAAAACATATACACTCAAATAAAACTTCCTGAAATGATATTAATAATCTTAGCTTTTTCATAATCTCTCTCTCTCTCTCTCTCTCTCTCTCTCTCTCTCTCTCTCTCTCTCTCTCTCTCCACACGCACACTTACATAGGTACATGTAGGCACATACAACCCCCAATATATATATATATATATTATATATATATATATGAGGAGTGAAGGATTGAGTAATCCAACAAAATGTGGTTGAAAATAGACAAAAAGTGGATAAAACAACACAACAACTAAATTCAATTGATATTCCGCTTCAGTATTTAGCGTAGCTTTGTCAAAAATGTATTGTAAAGACCAAAAGCTTTTTATAGTCTACTTTTATATATTACCTTTTCAGTATAAAAGTAGACTGTAAAAAGCTTCAGGTCTTTACAATACATTTTTGACAAATCTTCGCTAAATACTGGAGCGAAACATCAATTGAATTTAGTTGTTGTGTTGTTATATCCACTTTTTCTTCTATTATTAACCACTGTGTGTGTGTGTGTATACGTTCGTTATCCATATATTTCTTTAATTTCATTTCGACTTCGTATCCATGCATATATATATATAAATATAAATATATATATATATATATATATATATATATATATAAATATATATATATATAAGTAATAAAATAACAAAGAACTTAGAGATTTTGTTATTTTGTTATTTGTTTACTTATAAATTTGCTCTGTGACTCTAACAATAAGAGCACACATTGAGCTCTCAAACTACGACAGGTTGTTTAAAAACTCCTATGTCGTAAGATTTCTTCTCTGGACTTTTGGATTATATATATATTATATATATTATAATATATATATAATATATATATATATGTATATGATTTTGTGTGTGTGTGTGTGTTTGTTTTCTTTTTCTGTACACGTGCGTTTGTATTATTTAGTCTACCAATAGATGTTATAATTTAAAAATCTAAATATTCTTAGAGTTATTTTGTTATTAACTATTAATTATGTTAATGCGTTTTTTGATCAAATCATTTTTTTTTAGCTCAGAAAAAAATCTTCTGATTCTGTATCATCAATTCAACATAAATCTGGCTATTCAAATAAATATATTCAACAGCATTTAACTACAAAAAATTTACGTGTAGAAAATTTTAAAATATTAAGAAAGTATTAATATTCTGTATAAAATAAATAATTAGTAAACATTTTATAAAATATCATGAATACAAATACATAGCTGCTTTATACAAATAAGTTTCAATGCAAAGAAATTATATATATATATATATATATATATATATATATATATATATATGGGAGAAATAAGAGGAAATTAATCCGACAGTTTGTAGGGAAATGTAGACAAACACGGGATGTTGTAGAAAATATCTATCTATCTATCTATATATATATATATATATATATGTGTGTGTGTGTGCGTGTGTGTCTGTGTGTGTGTGTGTGTGTATGTGTGTGTGTGTGTGTGTGTGTGTGAACAATTCTGTCTCCTTATAATTCTTAATATTTCAAATATTCACTACATTATGTATAAGCTGGTAAATATCTATTCAAGCAATAAGACGCGCACAAACACCTGCAAAACTCATACATCTCACACATTTACTGACATACTTTCAAACATACGTATACACATATTCTCTATATAAAAATATACATATATATATATATATATATATATATATATATATGTATGTGTGTGTGTGTGTGTGTGTGTGTGTGTGTGTGTGTGTGTACATTTTTTCTCATTATAGCACTAGATATATTTTTTTAGAAATATCGACTATAATGTGTAGAAGCCGTAATGTATCTATTCACACAGATACATGCACGCACACACGCATAGACAAGTAGGCACACACAAAGATATATATACACATACACTTAAACACGTACACACGCACATACTCACACACACATATAAATACAAACACGTGTGCTTCTGTATATTTATGACTGTGTATGGAAATTAAAGCGCTGACGACGCTATTTTCGTTTTAACACAAAATTTTTATTATCAAGTATAATAAATTGATTTATCCCCCCAAAATAAAATCAATATCGCTTCTTGTAATTTCTTATTTCTATTCAATTTAAAATTCTTTAAGTTTCCTCATATTTTACATGGCAAAAAAAATCACCGAGTTGACGCAAATCTTTCAAGTTGTCTGTCTGTGCACAACTAATGGTCGGTAATCGTGTGCAAATCGTTTGTAACACAACCAGAGTTACCTCCCATGGTTAGTACTCGTCGCAACGCTCCACTGGACACACGCCAGCCGATGGCAACCCTGCTGGGCTATGCAGCACGACTGCTACTATATAAACGCTTCAGCGCTCCGTATTACTGCCTCGTCAGAGATGCTAGTCACTGTCTGTTCTCTCCCCTCGCTGATTTTGTCATTAGCACTCCTTTTTAAGATCCTAGTTGAGGGGCTGTTGAAAAGTGTTCATCCATATAAGCATGTACTTTAGGGCGCCTACTGTAGAGTAGTTTCTAGACAGCATATCGTAATGCAGTGGTTGGCAGGTTATTTTGTAGACCGAATACTGAGTTCGATCCTCACTAGGTGACCCTATTTGTGTGGCTTTCTTTTATTCTAAGCCACGTTTGCTCTGTACGGGTTCCTAACGTCTTTTAACGCTTAGCGAACTAGGTTGCTAGGTAATTGTTAGAGAGTTCGATTGTCACTGGGTGATCAATATGTTCGGCCTTGTACCAATTAGATCCCGCTACTATAGAGTAGTGGTTAGCAAAACATTATTGGCGTAGTTCAGTCGGTAGAGCCCCCACCGAGAAATCCCAAGGTTACTGGTTCGTTACCGGTACTCGCCAACTCAGGGCATGAGTAGCACAGATTGGGTTCTCTGATCTGTGGGGTAAAGTGGAAAGATAACAGTAGATCTGGCGCTCCACCTTGGCAAAGCAATCTCCCTGGTCTAGTGCAAGTAAAAAGGGGATAGACCCCCTTTCTGTCCAGCTGATACCGACTATAGGTCATTCTGCCAACTTTAATTTTTCCGTTATGTAGCGGAAATCCCGCTTTGGGAGTCGGATGCAAAACTATACAAAATTGAGTCGTCAAAGTTTGTGTACGGTATGTGTTTACCCCCACCCATTAGCAGGATATGACTCATCGACAATATTTTAAGTAGAGTACAGCTGGTTTGAATCCAGAGTTCTCATTCTCCTAGAACGATTGCCAGAAAGACCAAGGCTAACGAGCTCAGTCTGTCCTACAATTTACCCATAGCTAAAGGGAGAATATTTGGATTCTTACTTTTCCCAAGAGTATTAGCGCAATGGCGAAAGCAAACAGCCTTGTCCAGTTATTTAAACTCGAGACTCAGTGTCCATTTCATGCGACCAATAACCGTTATGGCAAAGTACCCTCCTATTATTTTGTTGTGTTTTGGCAAGATAAGTTAACGTGATATTCCTTGTTTCGGATATTAGTATTTACCTACCACTCTATATCAACGGCCTTGTACCAGACTAGAATACACTAATCGTTAAGCATAAGAATTCGTTAACTGAAACGAAGCGATTAAAACACATGGTTCTAGCAAGTTGTGTTCTCTTTTCTAACTAGATAGCCAGATATTTTGATCTCGAGCCAGATTTAACCAAACTTAATATTGATCTATTTCGATAGCCAGCAAAATGTATATATATATATATATATATATATATATATATATATATATATATATATATATATGAGTGTGTACGTTTATATGTGGGTGTGTAGCTTTGTTGGATTTTACGTCATGTCAACCCTTATTGGGTCATTTAATTCCGAGGACATTTTGTTTCATTCTTTCCTGATGGGCACTGAAAATTTCTCCATCTTTTTAAACTCCTATTTTTCTATTTAACCCATAGTTAACTTCACTATTAGATGCAATTTAACGTCATACCAAGGTCACTAAGACCCTCAGGCACCGACTTCAAGCACATATGAGATAAAAAGGGTTGGTTTTTGGGGGGGACAATCATATTGGTTCTAGGGCTTCATGTGACTAACCGATTGATTTGAGGGGGGATCATCAACTGTCCGTCTAGCAGAGGTAAGTGTCAAAGTGGAGCGATGCATTTCATGGACTCCTCACCCAGAGGATTCCGTTCTTAACCATCATGTATAACCACCCAGGTGGCCCCAATGTGATGATTTTACCCTTCTTTAGAGGTGCAGTCGGCATATTCTACTGTCCCATTCACCAGGGTGTGTGTATGTATGTGTGTATGTTCTCTCTCTCCTCTCTCTCTCTCTCTCTCTCTGTGAGTGAGAGAGAGTTTGTAAACCTGGTAGCTGGTTCTGTAATATAGTTTGGTCGTAAGGCCTTTCTCATGTTGCTTACCTCGGGCAGGAATATCCTGGCGGAGACCACCCATCTCCAGGTCTGGTTTGAATTTAGAGTTTTCCTTTTCCTTGTCAAGTTGATAATCATACATCTTCTGCAACATTTAAATTTAAACACTATTTGTATTTTATTGTAATACTCTAAATATGTTATCCTCAGATTATTCTATATCTTGTAAAAGTTTTAAGCATATGGTATCTTCTGATTAGGGTTAAGAACACAGTCTGTCCTACTATTTCTCCATAGCTGGAGGGGAAATAGTTGGATTCATATCTTTCACAAGAGTATTGGCGCTATGTCTAAATGTACCTTGTTAAAAATCTCCAAGAGTGCCCGCTTGTATATCTGTAACAAGAAAGTAAACGGGGGTTAAAAAACTGGGAAACATAAGGTTTCACCCCAAGTTTGGAAATCGGAAATATCCAAAGATTTATGTATTCATCCAACCCCTCCACATGGTGAGACACAAGTTCAGTTTAAGTGTTTTTTAAAAAAGTTTGTATTACTTCTCCTAAACTGGTTGCTAAACCATGGTTAAAGAGTGCAGTCTGCCCTAATATTTTACTAAGAATTGGAGGAAGAATTGGATTTATAGCTTTCCCAAGTACATAAGCCCTATGTGAAATTCAAACAGCCTCGTCCAGAAATTGAACTCGGGCATCCGTCGTCGATGTCCTACACCAATAACCATTACACGACGAGCGCCTCCTCGAGATTTAAGCTATACAAATTTTAACCAACTTTATTTTTTTGGATACTAGCCGCCGAAATTTTAGTCAAGTTCTATAAAAATTACTTGAAAGAGAAAATTATAATTTTTACTCCCTTTTTCACCAGCAACTGAACTGGAAATGATTAGACTATAAAAGATGGAAAAAAACCAACAAAAAAAAACAAAACCTAAAGAACAAAAAACAAAAAAAAAACAAAAACAAAAACAAAAACAAAACAACGTTTCGTTAAATGATGCTCTGAAGATTAAAAGAAATGCATAAACATGAAGAAACAAAATAAATTGACCCCTTAAACTTGTTATTCTCAGTCATGCAGATGTAATCAGAGAGAGAATAGTCGTTTCAAGTGAGTGCAAAAAGTGCAATCAGGTGCAGTCGGTGGTGAATTGAAAAATCAAAAAACCCGGGAGCTGAAATTAAATTTGGACAGCAACCACTTATTTGAATTAACCCTCTTGAAACCGTGTCTTCCTTTGTTCAAACATATTGACAGCCATCTTGGCAATGCTTTATCATTGGCATTTAAAGGCCAGCAAGCTTATATAACAAGACATAGATAAATTATTATTTCCTTTATCAGTAGAGAGTTCTTCCGGTTTTAAATTTATTTCAGTGCATCAAAAGTATTTTCGCTTTTAAAGACATTTTACTTAAGTTTTTAAGGGTAGTTGGTTGGTTGGTTGGTTGGTTTTACTTTATCGTGTTACCTATAGTAAGTAAAGTCATCGGCCAGACAGTGAGGGAGTCTTTCCCCTTTTCACTAGCGCTAGACCAAGGAGATTGTTTTCTTAGTGTCTGGGGTGTAACGCAACACCTACCATCAGTTCTTCACTTTATCGTACAGGTCCCTGTGCTACTCATACGCTGAGTTAGCGAGGGCTGATATCGAACCCGGAACCTTGTGCTTCCTAGTCAAACGCTCTACCAACTGAGCTAAAACAGCGCTATCAGTGTCATTTTAAAGTAAACTCTAACATCTTGAGACATTTAATTGTTTATGATAGATACCTAAATCAGACTTAAAATGGTCAGCACGGCTAAGGGTTGGTTGGTTGTATTTTACGGGATGTCAACCCTTGTTGTGTTATTTTATGCGAAGATATTTTGTTTTATTCATACTTGTTAGGTATTGAAGATTTTCTTTTAAACTCAATCTTTTTGGGAACACATTTTTTTAATTCATTTTTTCTGTTTAACCCATAGACGGGACTATATCAGGTAATACCACTCCGGGTCAGGGTGGATTTTATGGATAAGGAATTATCCCCTCAATTAAAGCACAACTGCACAACCAATACTAATTAAGAACCATCAAAACACTAGAGAGATGAAAAACAACCAGAATCATTAGAAAATGTTCAGAAAATCGGGGATCATCAACAATACGATATATAGCGTATCATATAAATTTTAAAGACTTCATAAAGAACTTGGATCATCAGAAAATACCATATGTTGAAATTTACATAAACTTTATCAACGGTTTCGTTCCCTTGATTAATGGCATAATGATGATATCAACTTTTCTCCGTAATTTATTGCTAATGTCATCCTTGTAGAAGAACAGTAGTGGTACTATTCAACCCATATCTGCGGGATGAGGTATTCATACATTTCCCAAGGGTATTGAATAGATACAATGGTAATCTTGTCTATACGTCTATTAATTCAGTAACATGTTCTTTAACCGTCTGCCTACTTTAAGACACTCACAGGGGCTCTCCCATCACTGTGACCCTACCATAAGCAAAATAATAATAAAAAAATGATGGTTTGTTTATTATAATTGGGCTGAAAGATTGCAATAATAATAGCACTTTATTTGAACAGGATGGGTTCTGAGGTGAATATACAGTGAACTTTGAATGATACCTAGAAAATTTGGTACAATCGTGGGGGAAATTTGGTAGGCAAATAGTTAAAGTGTAGATCAAATCAGGAATCACGTTCTAAAAAAGAAATCCATGTAAAATACTTCTAATTAATTATACCTTCTCTTTGAAAGATAAAATCAATTTGACAAATTTGGATATGCGCCTATAGCGGCTCTTGCTCAAATAATCGAGTTTTAAAAAAAATCTATCGATTACATTGACTTCGATCAAGCAACCAATAAGTGAACAGTAGATCACGTGACCCGCCCACATAGCATCAAAAGGCGTGGGATCAAAGATCTGCAGGAAAATCAGAAACACAATCCTTTGGTGCACTGCAATGTAAAACACTGTTTGTTGTGTTTTGCATTCATATGCATAACAAAAAATGTTCGCTTTTCAATTCGATTACTCAATGAATAGCAAAAATGAGACCACCTCAAGATATTGAATTTCTAATTAAATAAAAGTTCGCTCTTACTGCATGATTCTAATCACTCGTTTTATGAAGATATTTGTCCACTAATGTTTTTAATGTGTAGTTACATGAAAATTTTGAAATATAATTTTAATAAATTTTGAAATATATTATCACGTACTGGAATATCTATCTATCAATCTATCTATCTATGTACCTACCTACCTATTTATCTATGTATCTATGTATCTGTTCTGTTCATATCTATATCTATATGTATCTGTCGCAAGCTATGCAGATGTATTTCAGTCTATTCATATCTTATTTATATCTATCTCAGTCTGTTCATAGGATTGAAAATATATCTATCTCTCTATCATATATATATATATATATATATATATATATATATAAAGAAAATTTAAAAAAACAAGTGTCCAAAAATAGGATGAATTTAATTATCGATGTTTAAACATTTCGGTTTCATTAAACCTTCATCAGGATGTATCTTGGGGTGAAGAAAATGATGGATTTTTTTATAGGTGACAGGAGATGAAAATTTTCATCTCCTGTCATCTATAAAAACATCCATCATTTTCTTCACCCCAAGATACATCCTGATGAAGGTTTAATGAAACCGAAATGTTTTTTCAAATTTTCTTTATATTGTCGGATTTATTTTCCATATTTACATATATATATATATATATATATATATATATATAAGATAATATCGGAGCTATATGTATTAGTAGGCAGTGCTCAATATCATTGATAGAGCCTTCATATTTAATTTAAGGTAGCGTGGATATGGAGTCGAATACGATTAATTTTTAAACATATCTATTTGACTCAGTAAAATGTATGTGTATAAATGCTACTTGTTAAAATCTAATTTCAACCTTATAGGGATTTCTTGGCTAATAGTTTAAGAAATAGGGTAAGTAATGATTGTTTTCGAAAAAATTAAAACATTACATCTGGTAAATATAAAAAAGAGTTTAATAAACAAAGGCCAATTCGATTCATTCTTTCGCAACCGAAAAACATGAAACGGTTGCTGTATTAATAATTGCAAGATTAGTAATGGAATTCCAGAGATACTCAGTAATTCCTCAGTTGTTTGGTGATTATTTGACCTCTGACACAACTCATAGAACATTTTGGGCAACATATGAATGGATCAATTTCATTATCAATATAGATGTTGCTTTTGTCCCTAAATAATCAATCGTTATAATTATGAACATTCTTTACACTTGATGTAATTTTATCTGATGATCAATCACTATTCTTTTTTTTTTCTGAAAGAATTTGAATCTATTGCATTCTTTTCACTTTGTTCATGAATTCTATCATTGAACTAATGGCGGTTTCCACTCGAAATTTTCACTTTTGTATCGACATGGTGGCTGCCATTTTGTTTCTTCCAAATCACTGTTTGCAGAATTAACGATTTTCAAATAAAACCCTCACTAATACCCTCATCTTAAAATTAGATATGATACGAAATTTTAGCTTAGGAAAATCGTAGAATATGGAAATACTCGGTTACACATATATAGCTATGCATATATTTTTCTTGGGTAATTATTTCTTTGTCTGTATTTATGAGATGAACCTTGATATGAATAATTTTGATACTTCGGACTGTTGTCCTCAGCTTTTTCCATTTCTTTTTATTCACATTTTTCTTCACCGCTTCTCTTAATTGTATATTGTCCCTTCTTATTCCTTATTTAAGTATTTATTCATTCTTATATTTCTTTATTATCATTTTATACCTTATTTTCCATTAGGGAGGTGGTCTCTAACGTCGGAGTGACAGCAAATTTCCTCAGGTCTCCGAAATACTAGATGATTTTTGTAGCGCTATGGTCTAGATGGATTTGATTGTTCCTCTGATCTCCAGCAACCCCAGTCTATTTTTCAGACACCACCACATTCATGTTCCACATCTTTTTAACTCTCTGACAAGATCGAAATATTTGCTTGTAATTATAATAATAATAATTATTATTATTATTATTATTATTTGTTTAAAAATTTTATTCAGATAATTTTGTTAAAGTGTCTAATATATTCCATTGTATTGGCGGAGATATGAGGCTTTAAAATACCCTAAATATGCCTTTAAAGGTGCCTTTAAAAGTGCAAATTTGAAGTGTTGATTTTATTGTGTTTTTGGCTGATTGCCACGCGTAAAGTACAATGATACCAAAGAAACGGGTCAATTCGACGAATTTGCGGATATATGAGACTTACAAAGTACATATCTGCGCCAATTCGTCGAATTGATCGCTTTCTTTGATATCATGGTAATCTAGGCATTAAAATCTACCAGAAAATATAATAAAATCAGCACTTAAAATTTGCTTGAATATAGACATTTTTAAGGTATAAAATATTTTTTAACATATTTATTGTATCGAGAAAAATTCATATCATATGAGAAAAAATTGAAATTTATTCATAATCTCGATGAATTTTACAATAAGTAACATCTCTTTCACGTATTGACTTATTTGATATTATCAAAACAAATGGTATATAATTAATATTTATGTGTTTTATTATATGAGACTATTAAGCAGACTCAATATCAATCATTAATAATCTTACACCAACTATAATTAATTATCTGTAAAGTTATTAATTCACTGTTCATAATTTTCAGCATTTTTTTAAATATATAAATAGAAATAAATAAAAACTACAAAAACAAACTTTATAAAGTCAATTATAGACAGTTATAAGCACGAAAAACAAAGCATTTAAATCGAATTTATATCGTGTTTTTCCTAATACTATTTTATTTATTTTATTTTTTGGCTTAAATTTACATAGTTTTTATTTAACCATAATAATTATTAATTTGATATTTCAATATCTAATAAACTAATTTTTAAGATCATTTCTTTGCACTTCTCTTTCAAAAAAACTCAGCATTTAAAATATTACTCCTGTGACATATTTTTTTCTAATTAAAGAGTTCTTATGTCAAGGTGGAGATAACTCATAATATTCCGTTTAAGAGGAGATAACTCTACGCTCCCTTGGGTCTACTTTAAGCTACGGCTAAGACTTATAGAAAAAGAGATGCACTCGTTTAAGTTGCTATAAATAGTCTCGTTAGGAGGGAAGAGTTGATTTGAAGTAGCCTCTTTCTTTCTCAGTCTGATTATGGATTTTACTCGCCCTTTCCACAATCACGTGACCCAATTATTCTATATGATACACGTAGAGATAGCTCGGTCAAGTAGTTCCCCTTGCTTTCTGTGATATCAATATAGAGCAATGTAGGAGAGAAACTATGAGACTAATTTTACGGGCTGCATTTGTACTCCTGGTCATAAATATTAAAATTCATGCTAGCTACGTTAAAAGACGGATTCGTGTTTTATATTTTTGTAAATACATATAGAATTTTTACATAAAGTTTTCGTCAGTACTTGTTACAGGAAAAATCAAACCGTTGAGATGAGAAAATGCTCAAAAGTAAAAACACAAATAAGACAGAGAAAGAAAGGAAACAGAAAAAAATAATAATTTAAAAGTAATTAAATTAATTTTGTGTCTGAAGAATATGCGTGTGTGTGTGCATACTTATATCTAATACATATATATGTGTACTTATATTATATATATATATATATATATATATTTGATACATATATATATATATATATATATATCATGTACATATTTACAGATATGTAATATATATATATATGTATATATATTATGAAATATATCACTGTATATATTGTGTATATATATACCATATATATGTATGTATATGTACGTATATATCATATATATTATAGTAATATATGCTTAGATATACATACGTATATATATATATATATATATATATATATATATATATATATATATATATCTTATTATAATGGAGATTGTGTGTTTTTCTGTCTGTAACCGAAACTATATTCCTACTCAAGTCACAATTCTCTTAGTTATTGACATCACATTCTCCATGATTTTATTTTATCTAAACCTCAATTATTAATAAAATTGTCTTACATTATCAATACTGTTAACTATGTCTACATACTAACAACATGCAATTATATTTATATACAACAAAATAGCGCTTTACAATGTGAACGGGAAGGCTAATTTGCATATTAATATTAAAAAATCGAATTTAATAAATATGTGCTTAGTATTATTGATTTCTAACTGTTTGGTTTTATTTTAATGAATATAAGCAAATCTCTTCAATAAATCTTCAATGAAATCCTTTAACAAGAAAAAAATAACTGTCATTTTATTCTTTACTTCCTCTTATAACTAAAATACTTAAATTAGAAAAAATAACAATGAAAGACGAGAGTGATGGAAGAGTAAGTTTCAGTTGTTCTACTTTTTATTATACTCCCTCTGTTTCAAATCTTTTATTATACTCCCTCTGTTTCAAATCTTTTTATCTGTATTCTTATTTAGTTTCATTAGCCTTTCTAATTTAATATAATATTTTATTACATTAAAACTTAAATACTTGCACCCGGAGGGTGCATATATTTGCTAGTATATTGAATAAATGCTTATTTAGCATATCAAATATATATATGTATAAAAGAGTGCGAACGAGATAAATCTAGATTATTATACTTTTATATATTGAACTATTTGACAATAGTTCTTGAGTAAACCTATCAAGCGCTGTAATTATAAAAGTATTTAACTGTAGTATATCCACAGCTCCTGCTATTAAATTACAAATGTAATAAATTGAAAATGAAAATTCATTTAAACGATAATAACTTTATAAATTCTTAACATCAATACAGAATTTTATTTACAAAATAAAATCTGTTTTTGTTTTTTTCGTTAATGTTAATGTTAGTTCAAATTCTATTCAATTTTCAAGATTTTTTGGAGGTAAAATGGTTTCGTTGGTTCGAATTTAGATCCTGGGCGAGGCTGTTTGCATTTCAGATATCGGAAAAAACAGGAATCCAAATTTCTCTCTTCAGTTCTTGGTAGATAGTAGAGCATAATGGGTTCTGTTACCTTTTTATGGCAACCAGTTTAGGAGAAGGAAAACTCTGAATTCAAACCTTTTAAACTCCGCTCAACAAATTGATCTTGAGTTGAATACTACTCGTTAATCTCGCTAAATACGTTTATCTTATTTTTTTTCTTTTTCTTCCTTTCACTTTTTAAAAAATCTTAAAGTTCTTTTTAAACCCAACATCAGAATAAAGTATTTTTTTAAAAAAGGAGAAAATGATGGAGAAATGTAACTATTTTTAATTTATCAAACAAAGTATTTTAGAATTTTTAATTTTTCGTATTTTCACATTTTCTGCTTTCTCAAACTAATCACAGGTTGGATATGTATCAAGAACTGAAGGTGAAAATTTAACATTTCTTTTCAGAGTAGCTGGATCAATGCAAGGTCTATTTTTTTTACATAGGAATTTAAATGGGGCGTCCTACGAGGATTCAACTCACGATTCAGTAATAATGGATATGCGAGACTAACTTTAAAAAATTCCCCTTTACCCAGGCGACGCCGGGTAGCCGCCGCTAGTTTAATAATAATGAAGAAATAGATTTAAAAAAAGAGAAGTATACTCTATGAAAAAATTTTCTTTAATGAAAGAGAAATACTAAATGATACAGAGTTAGAAAAAGACCTTCGTGTGAATGTGAACCCTGAATTAAAATTTTCCAATCATATAGAAATACAAGTAAATAAAGCAAACAAGATATTAGGATTAATACGAAGGTCATATGAATACATGGATAAAGAAATGCTGAAATATTTATTCATTGCATTGGTAAGACCTCATTTGGAATTTGTTAAAATACCAAAATTTAGCTTCACATGCCCGATGCATTTAGTGCTGTTGTGGTGTGTGTTTGATGAAGATCTTAAAAGATTACTAAAAAAAAAATGAAAGGAATTAGTGTACGTTAATCGATACATATATAAGTATTTTTTTTTACTAATGTCTTACCATTAAATGCAATCAATTGCGATGATAGCTTTGACCGGTCATGTTTCCATCTCTTTACGTACCAAATTTCTCCCAAGGCTATTCCAAATTTTCTTAGTATTTTTTAACTGTGTGATTGGATATTACAAATTTCAGAATCTATTCACCTCAGAACTCATTTTATTCAAATAAAGTCCTGTCATTATTGTAATGTGAGTTCTTCTGCTAAATTATAATGAACTATCCATCACTTAGTATTATTTGGATTATTCAGAGTATTTTCCTCATCTTTATTGTTATTTGTACAACGTTTCGGCCGATATGCCCTCCGGCCTTGTACAGGTTTTCTGTCAGACTCGGGATACCCCCGTGGATTGAAACAATGGTTGGGTCAGAGTTTCCGTGATGACCTCCGGTTACGACAAGACGATTTCCGAGATCAAAAAGAAGTTTCCCGAGTTCGAGAAGGCTCCCAAATCCGACGAGAAATACCTGAAGAAGTCCGGAGAGCACATCGGCTGAAACGTTGTACAGATAACAATAAAGATGATGACAATATTCCGAATAAGCCATAATACTACTCATCAAGCCTCCTCTCAAAATTTCAGTGAAATATCCATCAGTTTTTGTACTTTACTTACAGTAGGATAGCAGTGATGTGAAAGCCACTTTGAGCGGTTTAAAGTAGGCAAAGACTTAAGGGTTTGCAAAAAGACCAAGATTAATGCCCGGGGTAATTATGTTATGTTTTAGCGACTCACATCCTTTTGTTATTTCATGTGGCTTTCTCTTAATCGATGAACCTGTGTTTCTGATATTTTTAAACCATATATGTATCCTGAACAGTATAATTCCGAACTAACATGAAATGAGCACGAAAATGCCTTGTTAAAAAAGAATTCCAACAGCAAGCACACAGTTCAAGTCATGATGGTAACTGACCGTATCTGAAAAAGAAATTGTAGACATTAGATGAATGAAGCTACCATTACCACTTGCCTAAATCTATTTGCACCACACAGGTGACATTTTAAAATGTCAAATGTATTTTCCGAGACACCGTGTATATCCACAATTCACTCAACTTAGCCCATTACAAAATAACAGGAATGGGACACTCTGTGGCGATCGAATTTAAACCGATTCCTTAGTAATGGTCTACAAGACTAACCCACACATTTTGGTCGTTACCTACCCCAAAAAGAAGAAGAAGAAGAAGAAGAAGAAGAAGAAGAAGAAGAAGAAGAAGAAGAAAGAAGCAACAACGAAGAAAAAGAAGAAGAAGAAGAAAAAAGAAGCAACAAAGAAGAAGAAGAAGAAGAAGAAGAAGCAACAAAGAAAAAGAAGAAGAAGATGCAACAAAGAAGAAGAAGAAGAATGCAACAAAGAAGAGAAGAAGAAGAAGATGCAACAAGAAGAAGAAGAAGAAGAAGAAGAAGAAGAAGAAAAGAAGAAAGAAGAAGAAAAAGAAGAAGAAGAAGAAGGTACAACAAAAAAGAAGAAGCACAAAGAAGAAAAAAGAAGAAGAATCAACAAAGAAGAAGAAGAAGCAACAAAAAAGAAGTAACAAAGTAGAAGAAGAAGAAGAAATAGCAGACACAGTCATGTTAATGAGCACTGGTATTTATTAACTAATCCTAACATAGTAGTAACACAAGTATGGGTCACCCGGTGAGAACCAATCTCACTATCGATCCTCTTCTAATCAACCTTGATAACCATTACAACACTTGAGGTGACCAGTTATTTACTAAGCTTAGCTTAGTTGTGGCACAAGTATGGGCCACCCGGTGAGAATCAAAATCACTAACAATTGTCTAACAATTATCTCCTTATCTAGCTTGCTAACCATTACACCAATTAAAAAGTAAAATCTTTCAATTAAATATCAACTTGTTCATTTTTAAAGTTTAGCTCTAAATATACCAACTAATGTGAGTCACCGTGACATAATGGATAACGTGCAAGACTGCAACATCGTAGTATGCGAGTTCGAACTCTATGCGCGCTATAATGTTCACTTCTGTACTAATACGATTGCAAAAGTTTTGGCATTAGAATAACCCCTGAAGGTTGATTAAACAAATACCATATTCCCAACAAGGTAAATCATACTTACAAACCCTGGTGGCTGAACAGTAAATGGCAGGCAACACTGTACTCTGACACTTACTTAGGCTAGACGGTCGGTCGGAGAGCCCCACCATCCGAAGAATCAGCGGGTCACGTTAAGCCCTAGCCGCTTTATGATTTTTCTAACACTATTGTCCATATGAAAATCCCCAACCATTTGTTATCATATATGGGCTAGAAGGCGATGACTGAGAATTTTAGTGTTTTTGGGTATGACGTTGAACTCTATTTGATGGTGAAGTTCAGATTCTGGAGTTCTGGGGAGTGTGGAGTACCCCTTCATGACCATTACTCTCAGGTCCACTGTGACCCGGAGTGGTAATGCCTGTTAGGGTCATCTTCTGGTTAAATAAAAAAAATAATTTTAAAAAACGTGCTTAAAAAATGTAATTAAAAAATTGATTACCCATCAAGAATAAATAAAACAAATCGTCTCCGGCATAAAATAACCCAACAAGGGTTGACAAGCCGTAAAATCCAACTAACCCACTAACGAACCAATCTCACTTAGTTTAATATTCCAAAAACTTTTCAGCATTTGCCTTGTTTTCTTTCTTTTTTTTTTCTTTTTTTTTTTGACTTTCGTCGATTTCGACGTATGAGGGTTCATCCAATGAACAACCGACAAAGTGTTTTGTTTATAGTGGTAAAGGCATGAGTTGGACCATCTGTACTTTCTGGCACAGCCGATAGGAAATAATTGGTGCACAAGGAATGCCACAAACCCAACCAACGACTGATCACAGTTTTTTTTCAAATTCAGAGTTTTCCTTCTCCTAGACTGGTCATCTATCCAAGGTTAAAAAGCCAAGTCTGCCCTAATATTACCCATAGCATGAGGGAGAATATATGAATTCATACATTTCCAAAGGTTATTAGCGTTATGTGAAATACAAACAAACTTATCCAGGATTTGAACTCGGGTCGACGAGCCCATTTCCTACGATTCTAACCATTATGCCACGAGTATTTGCCTTTTCGTTGTTTTCATTTACCATTTTTAATCCGGTCATTCAACGGAATTCCTACTTCCGAATATTTTGTTACCATCATCTTTTTTTTAACCCCCTCACTTTTATTGGGGTGGTCCAAGTGAGTCTCACAGTCCCAAAGTATTTAACTCGTTCTATTTTCTACGTGAGGTTAAGGTTTTCGCCCACACTATTTGTTTGTATAGACGAATCCGTTTCGCTTGAACTATTCCCAGTGGATTACTCTTCATACCCTGTCGTGCTGTCTGTTTTTCCACTATTTCTAATCATGTGTTATATGCATTTGTTTGTTGTTTACAACTTCATCAGGTTTTTTTATAGTTTTGTTTTGTTTGTTTGTTTTTGTTTTATATATATATATTATATATATATATATATATATATATATATATATATGTTTGTTTGTTTGTTTCTGGGTATTATCTATAGATGACTTGATGTAATTCGGTCACTACTATCAGTGATTCTGATATTTTTCATGGCATTTCATGAATTATTTTTATTGTCTTCTTGAATGTTCCTATTATTTTATTTTTCATTTGATATATTGTCATCATCTAGAATGAACCAATAACTTTTTATTCTGTTTCTTTTTTTAATTAGAAAAAGTTGATCTGAATCACTCAGACTCAATTGAATAAAAAGTCAGCACTTAAAATTTGCGTGAATGTTTAATAATAATAATAATAATAATAATAATAATAATAATAATAATAATAATAAAGACGGATCGCCTCATCCCAGCAGGAGACCAGACCTAGTATTGAATACCAAAAACAAAAAAAAGGAGAATTTATAAACTGGTAGACTTTACAATTCCAGCAGATCACTGGGCGAAGATCAAGGAAAATTAAAAGATGGACAAATACCTGGACCTTGCTAGAGAATTGAGAAAGCTGTGGATTCTTCTGAGTATTCTAGCCAATTGCAGCCTTCCTCTGATTTCCAGATCCTCCAGTCTTTTTTGCAAGCTTTTTGGGACCGTTCCAACTGCACCAACTACAATTGATATCACTTTGACCCTCATATTCCACAGCTTTTTCAATTCTCTGGCAAGTTTTTTTGGCGGAGTCCAAATGTAACAAATCGAGAAAAATCAGTCTCTGTATGTACATTTCGTCCTATTAGGCCTCATCAGCAGAGCTATATATAGGAAGACCGCCTTGTGCGTGATTCGAAACCCGACTGTCAAGCTGACAGGCGAGGACCGTAACCCCTACACCAATCGGAGTTTCTTAGATTTTTCGTTTTGTTTAGAAGTAGG
>CM042143.1:116784034-116796534 GCA_023376005.1 Doryteuthis pealeii | reverse complement strand
TGCCTAAACCATCCTTGTAGAAGAAAAGTTGTAGTACTATTTAACCCATAGCTGGTTGGGGGGGGGGGTCATACTTATTCCAACGGTATTGGAGATATTCTAAAATAAATAAAAATATCTCTCACAACAAAATATGAGTATATTTGCACAGCGGATTTCCCATTGTTAGTATAAGTATAGTTTATATTACATATTTCACCCCCCCCGCAATGAGCAGGATGTGACATAAGGTCCATTTATTAAGCAGAGTTTAACAGGTTTGAATTTAGAGTTTTTCTTCTCCTAGACCGATTGCCTAATCAAAGTAAAAAGCCCAGTCTGTCCTACTATTTACCCATAACTGGAGGGAGACCAAGATTCATACCTTTCCCAATGGTATTAGCGCTAATTGAAAATGCAATTTCCACGACGGGAATTTGAACTCGGGGCGACGAGTGCATTTCCCATGACTTTAACCATTACACCAAGCGTTTCCCATGTACTATATTATATATAGTTTATATAGGTAAGTGGTTCAATAGATAGAGTCGTAGGAAATGGACATGCCGACCCGAGTTCAAATGACGAGACTGGAGTTCGAACTCACATACAACAATGTCGCATGTTAGCCATTGCGACACAGCGAGTCTTCTCATGGTAACTGAGAGGATTAGGCCAAAAATCATTTATAGGGGTTGAGCTTGATTTCCATTTCACAATGTCCATTTCCTACTATGGTATCGGCTGGGACTTTAGAATACCCCGACTACACCTCAGCAGGACCACCCAATGTTGGCCGTGGGTGATGACCCGGGATGCTTAAGGACGGAATCCTGGTGGCTGGGCAGTCCATGCCATGACACACTCCACTTTGGTCTTTACTTAGGCTAGACGGGCCCCTTTCTATCAATCGGCTGGTCACATTACGCCTTATCTCCTGTATGATTGATCCAACCCTACTGCCCTTATGGCAAACCCCAACACTGTTTGTCATATATGTGCTAGAAGGCGGTGTCTAGGATTCTTCATGTCATAGTTATGACGTCAAACTCTCTGATGGTGAGGTTCCAGTTTTGGAGGTCAGGGGAATGTGGAGCACCCATTCATCACCATTACTCCCAGGTCCACTCTGAACCTGAGTGGTAGTACCTTTCTGGGTCATATCTATGGGTTAAAAAAGATTGAGTACCCATCAAGAATGATTAAAACAAAAACGTCTTCGGCCTAAAATGAATATAATCAAACGTGTGTGCATGAATATAATAAAACGTTTGAAGAAATTCAAAAAGGGTTCAAATCCCGCTGGAATAATGTAGCATCTAATTTTAGAACAACAATAGCTCTATAGATTAGATGCAAATTAAACATCTGCTGTGAGAAGGATACAATTTTCTCTGGGCGATTAAAAATATCTATGTAGATTATCTGGAGCAATTATGGAACTATTAAAAAACTCTCTGATGTCTCTGGACTAAAATTGTTCGGGAAGTGAACTACAAATAGTGAACAGATTTATTTGATTGTTATTAGAATTCGATAATCAATGATGGAAAACCAAACGCTCAATAGAGGCTTTTCATTTATCCTATTGATTTATTGCCCTTTTTCTTTCTCATTCATGCTATCTATCTATCTATCTATCTATCAATTCAATCGTCTATATATATATATATATATATATATATATATATATATATATATATATGATTTTTGGATGTTTGTTTGTTTTCAGTATCATTGACTGGTTAATTTCGCAAGGATTGTCCCGGGCTGTATCGTGGCTGCAGCAGTATGGTTTTTGACTATCCTGCTAAAGTTCCGGTTTCGATTTCTGTCGGAGGGAAATCGTTAGTATACATCGCTGATGAGACTTAATAAAGTTGAAACAGTCTGTACGATGTGCTACACACCGAATAATTATTTACCGAAATTCACTTGTCATTATTATCTTCTATAATTATCGAATTTTATGCGATATACGCATTGTAATTGCCTTCAAGCAAAAGTTAAGAGTAAGGAAATGAATCCGTCGGTATAAGTATAGATAAAAAAAAATATGAAAACACGCAATGCTGTTAAAGTGAAAATATTTTATATCATATTCATAGCTGATATTGAACAATATTTCGATTTATAAAAATCATCTTCAGAGATTGTTTTTAATCCGGACTCATTGAGAGAGGAGCTGAAAATAATTTGAATTCAAAATGAAAACATTGATATTCAAAAAGTTATGCGTTCGTTTCCACATCCGCCACGCGTTTCTCGGTCAGCGACAACAATGTATATCTTAGTGTAACAGATTTTGACCGCATGACGTTTTGGAATATCAATGTTTTCGTTTTGAATTCAAATTATTTTCAGCTACTCTGTCGATGAGTCCGAAGTAAAAACAAGCTCTGAAGATGATTTTTAATAATCGAAATATTGTTCAATATTAGCTATGAATATGATATAAAATATTTTCACTTTAACAGAATTGTGTGTTTCATATCCTTTTATCTATACTTATATATATATATATAATATATATATATATATATATATATATATATACACATAGGATGTTATACTTATTTGTTGGATTTAATAGTACCTGTGAATGATTATATATATATATATATATATATCAAATAATCAAAACGTAAGTTACAAAAACACACACAACCTATCAAATATCAGACATATTCTGCCAAAATATAGTAATTCAATGCCTGAAGAAGATAACAGATCTGAAACACGTGTCGCACATGTAAGTTAATAAAATTTTAAAAAACAAAAACAATCCTTTTTGCAAACCTTCTTTTTTATAAAATATCTATTTTTCTCCCGTTGGACCCATAACACACACACACACACACACATATTATATATTATATATATATATATATATATATATATATATATTATATTCATGTTTTGAATTCTGATTATTGGCTTTACCCTCTTAGTCAGTTTATTTTTATTATTTTTGTCTGTCATTCTTATGAAGATCAATTTCATGATCGGTTTTGGTGAAAATGTTTCAATAGGGGCATCTGTTACAGTCAATGCGTCCATGATTGGAATTTTGCAAACTTATGTTTAAGTACAGCTCACCTGGACGACTGAATTGCGTGCCAAAATAAAGGACACCTGAAAACACAAACACGCAATGACAACGATAAAAAAAGGTAAAGGAAAAGAATTATCAGATTGACAGATATACCTAGCAAAAAGTACATTTTTTGGCATATATATATATATATATATATTATATATTATAATATATTATATAATATACATGAGTAAGAAAAGGTGGAATGAAAACATCACACAATGCTGTTAAAGAAAACAATTTATAATATAATCATAGCTGATATTGATCAATATTTCGATTTTACAAAAATCATCATCAGAGCTCATTTATTCCGTGGTGTTTGGGTCGGAGATAAATGTCAAATCAGTTCAAAAACAAAAAACCTTAATTTTGCAAAAAAGAACGAAAGTTGTTACATTATTCACCAATGTGGGCATTCGCGCCATATTTTTGTCGGTCATGCCGATGTGTATCCCTTTTTTTGTCGGTAAACTCTTCATTGTAGCAGATTTTGAGATGTTGGCAACAAGACGAATTAACTTATTCAAAAGGGGATGGGTATTAAAAAATGTGACGGTTGGAATTCAAAAGACTTTTAGAAAAGGAATTTTTATGAATAATTATTTTTTATGTTCTGTATTTCATAAATGATTAATTATTTATTATATTTTGTTTTTTTATATATAAAGTAAAAAAGTTATGAACGGAATTTGTTATTATTTTAGATAATGTGAAGCATTTAGATCTAATGTAAGGTTTTTATTTACAAAACCGAATTCAAATCAAATAAAATGAAAAGTTCTTATTTATAAATCAAAACAATAAACCTAAATTTTTATTTTAATTGGAAGTAAATAACGGAAAAAGTTATGTGAAGGGGATTTTATGGTTTCTGACTACAAGTGCCGCTAAATAAGGGGATATATTAAAGAAACCTTGTGTTTGGTTTCATACTCATACTGTCGGATTCATTTCCTTTCTTTTAAATTATATATATATATATATATATATATATATATATTATATATATTATATATATATAACTCTCTCGTCGATTTAGTTCATTATGTGAACTACCAACAGTGATTTGCTTATACTGGTGAAGGCATGTGTTGGACCTTTTTGGTACAGTCGATAGGAAAGAATTGGTGAATCAAGGAATGCCACAAACCCAATCAACGACTGACCTCAGGAATTTTGAATTCAGAGTTATCCCTCTCCTAGACGGCTTACCTACCCAAGGTTAAAGAGCATAGTCTGCCCTACTATTGTATCCATAGCTGGAGGGAGAATATATGGTTTCATACCTTTCCCAAGGGTATTAGCGCTATGTGAAATGCAAATAGACTTGTCTAGAATTTGAACTCGGGTTGACAAGTCCATTTCCCACGAGCATAATATATATATATATATATATATGAAGTGTATATTGATTTTATGTATTCAGTACCTACAATTATATATATATAATATATATATATATATATATATATATATATATTAGTCGTTAAGACGTAAAATCAACACCACGAGGGAACTATTAATTTCCCACCTATAAAAATCCAATGGCAAAAATTTCTAATTAGCAAGTGCCATTGACTTTGTTACCCAAATATACATACGACCCAGGTTCAAATTCTGCCCTTGTCTCTTTGCATTGCACATGGCACTAATACTCTGAGGAAAGGGGAGAATACAACTATTCTCCGTCCAGCTATGGGTAAATAGTAGGACAAACTGGAGTCTCTTTAACATTTATTACAGAACAAGTCTTGAAGGGAAACTCTGAATTCAAAATTGTTAAACTTGAGAAATTGACTATGCACATCACATCCTCCTAAATATTTTGAATAACCTTAAATTTATATATATATATATATATATATATATATATATTGGGAGAATAGGTGCTTAATTGAAGTCATACCTAATTTTTAAATTATTTAGTTGATAATTAATGAATTAGGCGAATATGTCTGTTCAAATCTAAAGCGTAAACAAATCGAGAAAAAGTCATCCTCTGTATGTACATTTCGGCCTATTATGCCTCATCGGCTGAGTTATAGACAGGGAGCCGCTTTGTTGTTCTTTCAAACCCCAACTGCCAGGCTAACAGGCGAGGATCTAAACCATTACACAAGCTGTTTTTCCCAGATTTCTCGTTTGTTTTTAAACTGATATATCCTACATTTTTTGGAGACTTACTGCACGACAGTATGAGAGTACGCAAACAGTTTGTTTGAGATGGCGATAGTCGACAATTTGTTTACGCCTTACATTTGAACAGATATATACCTAATTCATTAATTATCAACTAATTAATTTTCAAATTAGTATGTCTTCAATTAAGCACATATTCTTCCAAAAATTGTCGGCTATCTCCATATCAAACAAAATGTTTGCGTACTCTCATCTATCTATCTATATCTATATATATATATATATATATATATGTTGTAGGGTACTGAATACATAGAATCAATATATACTTCATATATATATATATATATATATATATATATATATAAATATATATATATATTGTGTGTGTGTGTGTTGTCTGTGTGTGTGTGTGTGTGTGTGTTGTGTGTGTGTGTGGTGGTGTGTCTTGTATGAGTGGTTATTCATGGATTTCTTTCCGTACTCACACATACATATACAGTTTCTTTTGCGTAAATATGTCTGTTATTTTTGTTCCTGATAAAATAATATAATCAAATTGTAAGATTCAATTATTGTTAGGTACATTACAGACATAAGCACACAACTGACATGACTTTCTTTTTCATTGATAGATAGAGGGTAAATTTAGAAGTAACTCTCGTCATTGGAGTACAAATCATGAGGGATAAATACTATTTGTTTCACAACATTATACTTTTAATCACGATCATATGACACATGATTGATCTTTATTTAACTGAGCCAGGGATATACTAACCACTGCACCAAAACTAATGACTTTGAAATTTACATATCTAAAAAAAGAAAAAAAAAAGAAAAGAAAACTTTACTATCACATTACGGTCAAATCACACTGAAACCACCGGTTCCAGTGAAATCATCGAAGTTAAGCAGCGATGTTCCAGTTTATTACTTAATACTATGTCTACCAAATTCCCTATGTTTTACCTAGTTTCTTGTTTTTGTCTTTACCTATAGTGGGATATGTTCACTGCCTATTCAACTCTGAACACATCTTATTCAAATAATTTCCAATTATAATTGTAATCAGAGTCCTTCTGCTCAATTATAACGATCTAGTATTTTTTATATTATTCGGACTATTGTCATCATCTTCATAGTTATCAGATTACAATAAAGATGAGGACAATAGTCCGAATAATACAAATAATATTAATTATCAAGCCTCATCTAAAAAATTCAGAGAAATAATATAATGATCTAGCTTCAGGTTTTGTATTTTGTTTGGGTGTCATAGGCAAGCCAGCCACTGTAAGCGGTTTAAAGTAGGTAAAGGAGGCGTGTGGTGTACAGGAGGTGCGTGGTATACTGATTAGAGTCGTAGGAAATGGACACATCGACTCGAGTTCAAATCTCAGGCGAAGTCTCAGTTCACATAGGGCTAATACCCTTTGAAAGGTATGAATCTACCTATTGACCCTCCAGCTATTGGTAAATAGTAGGGCAGACTGGGCTCTTTAGATTTGGTTATTGCAACCAGTCTAAAGAAGGAAAACCGACTTCAAATCTATTAATCCTTACTTGGTGTTTTCACTACTAGAATAGGCTCAGTCCTACTTGGTGATATATTATTATTTAAAGACTAGGTGACAAGTTAATCAACAGCAGTTAATGTCATCGACTCGAGTTCAGATCCTGGGCAAAGTCTCAGTTCACATAGCGCTAATACCCTTTGAAAGGTATGAATCTATTATTCACCCTCCAGTTATTGGTAAATAGTAGGGCAGACTGGACTCTTTAGCCTTGGTTATGTAACCAGTCTAAGAGAAGGAAAACTCATTTCAAATCTATTAATCTCTACTTGGTGTTGTCACTACTAGAATAGGTAAAAACTAGATGACAAGTTAATCAACAGCAGGTACTGTAAAGACCCTGAGTCCTTGGTTTATCAAAACGGACTTGATTCGACATTAAATGACCCAAAAGTGTGTTGATATGCCGTAAACAAAACAACCAACGAACATCAAAACAAAAAAACTCTATAGTCGGTTTATGGTCAAGTCTCACTGAAAGCACCGGTTCCTGCTAGATCACAGAAGTTAAGCAACAATAAGCCTGTGCAATACTTGATTGGGTGACCAGTTAAGCAAACAAATTCAGTTAAATTGACTCGAACGCGAATCCGAACATTGTGGAAAGAGTCAAACTCGCGGTGTTTCAGACCACAACGTTTTTTTTTGTACATGATTTATTCCTTTAAAAACTGTTTACCAAATAAAATCAAACAAGAGGCGACCGATCATGAAAAAAGAAAAAAAAAAAAAAAAGAAAGGAGTTTTCCCCGGTTTGAAACTTAACGCAAAACAGAAGAACTCGTTACTCGGATGTTTTTCCCCTTACTCTACCTTTTTTTTCTGTCTTGATATTTTCAGCTGTTAGCTATAAAAGTGTCTCGTGATTTATGGATCACTGAATGGCCAGATGTAAGTCTTCTCTCCTGCTGCACGGATTTCGTTTGCTAGATCGGTCAAGTGGCCAAACCACTGACCGTTAGTCGCATAAACAGTAGTGAGCACGTAAACATATCACCGACGATACCATAGAACGGTACTGTTACACTCCAAACATACGAGACGGAGCGAGGGTGACACAGTACACGGCCACAACGTTGCTGTCAAACAAATACAAAATAAAATAAAATAAAAAAATGACACACTATCCGTACGAGATTCATTGCAGAAATACAAGCAGAGGTTAATGTAGATAGATGATCTGTGAGAACTGCAAGTTTCAATCATACTGATAAGATGTCTTTATCTGTACTTAAATTCAACATTTTTATCTTTCAGTGCGTCATAGCGTGGCATAATGGTTAGCATGCTATTCACGCAGATCCATAACTACGGAATAGCGTTAAACTATATCTAATGGTGGAGTTTCAATTCTGGAGCTTTGGGGAGTGTGCAGTATCCCTTCATCACCATTATTCCCAGGTCCAATCTATCCGAGATTGGTAGTACCTGTTAGGGTCCCATCTATGTGTTTGAAGAGACAAAATAAGTTTTAAAAATTGAGGTTAAAAAAAAGAAAAGATTTTGAAAACCATCAAGAATTAATAAAACCAAATGTGCTCGACATGAAATAACACAAGGAGGGTTGACATGCCGTAAAAACCAGCCAACCAACCAACCAACCAACCAACCAACCAAATGACTAGTGGATGTTCTATACTTGCAATCATGTATCACATCAATTTTTATTGGCATTTCAGTCTCGGAAGACTAGTTTTTGTGCCCCTGACCCCTAACCCGCCTCCTGTCTGTGAATTCCAATGTTTGAAAAACATTCTCGACCACAGATGTCGCATGTGAAGGCTGTCCCTGAAGATGGTGATGTGCCGATGCTTTCTTCTGGACCTTTTAGCTTTATGGTATTGCGCCAGGGTGAATTCAGACATAAAGTCCTCTACGGAGAGCCTGTTACCACCGATGGCGGTCCCGAGTCAAATTTTCCTGCCCCTTTCAGATGGGAAAATTTGTCTCAGGACCGCCCTCGTAGAGGACTGTTCATGTCTGAAGGACTGTATCACATCAAACCCGTAGTGAATGAGTTGAGTAAATATATATAGCTTTATCCTTCTTCTTCAGTTCTTATTTAAAGCTTTGTTATCTGATGAGTAAATACCATTACTTAGTTCTGGCGGGGGAGCCATACAGTAGTACTGACATGGTTACTGTGCTCATGGAAACAGTGCTCTTTAAAACAGAAATTGTACAACCACTATACCAATCCTTCCGCGGAGCAGAATATGACAATGTCAATTTCTTAAGCAGAGTTTTTAAAAAAAGTTTGAATTCAGAGTAATTTTTCTCTTCGACTGGTTGCCTTACCAAGTTTGGAGATTTCACTCTTCCTTTTTATTTAATCATGTCTGGAGGGTCAATAGCTGCATTCATATCATTCCCAAGATTAATGGTGCAATGTGAAATGTCAACAGTCTCGTCCAATTTTGATTTAGTCCCGTCGTGTCTATTTCTTACGACGATAACTATTACAACATGCACTCATATATATATATATAATATATTATATATATATATATATATTATATATATATGGCCAGCATGTTTTCATTCAAATAAATTTGGTTAAAATAATGTAGTCCTTATTGTTTTCAATTTCTCATTTTTTTTTCTTTCAAGTTTCCTAATGTTATTCTTGAAAGACTTTAATGAGTTATTCATTTGTAGACCAAGTACTTTCAGTTTATTTCTGAACCATTATCAAGGCTATTTATTATTTGTAAAGAGACTGAAAAAAAAACAGTTTAAACAAATAATAATTGTTTTTTGTTGCTAAAATGACGCTAAACCATTCTGGTTAAGATATTAAAAAAATCGCGAAAATCATAAGGATTCCATTATATTTAACCAATTTTTAATATATATATATATATATATATATATATATATATATATGTGTGTGTGTGTGTGTGTGTGTAAGGTGTGTCATAAAAGAACCGAAATTGAAGCTGTATTTACCAAGATCGAAATGACAATGAATGGAACGTTTATTTTTTCAGAGTACAAGGTGTGTCAAAAAGTACAAAAAATCACGATACTTTTTGACACACCTTGTGTGTGTGTGGGGGGGGGTGAGCCTCAATGGCAAGACAGTGTTCCTTCTCAACTGATAATCTGAAATAAACATTCCACCTGAACACATAAATGTCTTATTTGCTGAAGACATTTAAATGGATCAAGCAATGAAAACAAGTAATTTGCATTTTCTGATTCAGGCTTCTTCCAGAAATCTGCGTGAAAACGTTAATCTATCATTTTTCATTTTTAAACACCATGTTTATTCGTTCTTCCCGCCAGGAATTTTATGGCCATTCAGTGTAAAGTTTTAATATTAGCAGTTGGTTTCTTTGGTGACATTATATCTTTCATTGGAAAAAGGAAAGTTATAATTAACAGGAAAACGAAGAGTTGTCAAATTATTGCAAGCTACTGAAAGATCAGAACTGGAACAAAAAGGTTTTATTCTAGACATTCAAATCCTAAACTTAGCCTGTTATTATTTAGATGAGTGACGATTTTAAGATAAAGTATATGAATAAATAAAAAAGAAGAGAGAATGAAAGAAAGAAAGAAAAAACGAAAGAACGAAAATAAATGGCGGAAAGGAAATTAGACAGAAGTAAAGAAAAAAAGAAAGAAAAAAAGAAAGAAAAAAATGGTTAAAAGTAAATTAGGAAGACAAAGAAAGAAAGAAAGGAAGAAGGAAAGAAAGAGAAAAATGAAGTCTCAGAAAAAAAAAGAAAAATAGAAATAACGAAAGGGTGAGAAAGAAAGAAAAAAAAGGTATTCTTTTCAAAACAGCTTCCAGTTGGGGTGCTTATTAGTTACTTGGTCCGAAAAAAAGAAATAGAAATATAAATGATGAAAAGAACAGAAAGAAAGATGGACAGAGAGAAAACTTGAATAAGAAAATGAAACTTGAAATAAATAAAATATAGATAAACAGATAAATATATAAATAGATAGATAAATGAATAAATAAAGATAATATTTCTCTGAATTTTGGAGATGAGTCTTGATAATTAATATTATTTGTATTATTTGGACTATTGTCCTCATCTTCATTGTTATCTGTAAGCATAGGCTACTGGATAAAGGAGTTAGGTTAAGACAGTTCTAAGTGACAGTTTTCTCTAGTTTGCAGGTTCAATCCTCTTCAGGGGCAGCAGTAACATAGAATAATAATTAACACAGCTTAAAAGCTGTACCCCAGCTATGGCTAGCGGGATGAGAACAGGATACCCCCTGGACTGAATAAAGTGTTAGGTTCAAAGTTCCAAATACTATTACGACAAGAAGGTTCCAGAGTCCGACAAGAAATACATGAAGAAGACCGGAGAGAACATCGGCCGAAATGTTGTACAGATAACCATGAAGATGGGGACAATAGCCAGAATTATACAAATAATACCATTTCATCAATTTGAGCATTTTGATATAAGTGACCTTTCTTCTGTTGTATTACTTTGGAGAAGAAACAATGATTCAGAAAAAGAAATACATACACACATTATTTATATATATATATATATATATATATATATACAAAAAAGACCCAATAATTCGTTATCCCATTAGTCAAATTATATTTAAATATATCCCGCCCCACTGCTATCCACCCCCTGCCCCAAAGAACGATTTAAGATGAAGGAAAAAACGTGCGCTGTCAACACTGATAAGGCTTCTTTTTTTTTTTCTTCTTCTGTCATTTTACTTCCGGTGACAGAACTTTGCGCTTGAAAACTACAATGGCTGAATGAAAATGATATCCGTGTGTATCAGTTTCTTCTTGTTTTCAAGGTTTTTTAATAAAACATTTTCCGTTTCCTTAACGTTTTATTTGTCTTTAGAGGTTGTTTCAACTTAAATAGAAAATTCTCTTTACAGAATCTACAAGGCAAACACACTCGCTAATAGCATTGCACACGAAAACATAAACTACCTTCTAATATTACTTTAGCTACAAGCATAAACATTTGTATAAGCAGCATCAACAACAAAGACACAATACTAATAATGATAATGATAATGATAAAAATAGTAATAATAATAATAATAACAACCTGAAAATGAAAGAAAATTAAACAATAAACAAATACATGGACCTTGCCAGAGAGTTGAAAAAATGTTGAAGGTGATACAATTTGTTGTTGGTGCCTTTTGAATGGTCCTTAAGTGCTTGGAAAAAGACACGTGGAATTGGAAATCAGAGGAAGAATCGTAACCATCCAAACAGTATTGTTAGGATCAGCTAGAATACTCAAAAGATTTCTGGAGACCAGAGGAAACTGGCTGTCACTCAGACTCCGGTCAATCATGATATAATAATAATAATAATAATAATAATAATAATAATAATAATATATGCGGCAATAGAGAGGAGACTGTAAACCATGTACTATGCGAATGTAGAAAACTAGCACAACGGGAGTACAACACTAGACACGACTGGGTTGGGAAGGTAATCCACTGGGAATTATGCAAAAAATTAAACTTTGACCATACAACAAAATGGTATATGCATAGACACGAATCTGTTCTTGAGTACGAAACGCATAAAATTCACTGGGACTTTGAAATAAAAACGGATCACCTTATCCCAGCAAGAAAACCAGAGCTAGTGCTGATTAACAAAAAAGAAAGAACTTGTCAACTGGTGGATTTTGCAGTTCCAACAGATCACTGGGTGAAGCTAAAGGAAAATGAAAAAATGG
>CM042143.1:116749034-116779034 GCA_023376005.1 Doryteuthis pealeii | reverse complement strand
ACCACTACACTACGAGGTCGCCTCCCCCAAATATTGCCGCCCTGTCGGCTGGGGCATTAGAAGACACCGACTGCACCTCTGCAGAGGGGTAAGACTCCCCTAATGGGGCCACCTGTTGGCAGTGGGTGGCGACCCATGATGCTTAAGGATAGAGCCCAGGTGGATGTGCAGTTCATGACATGCAATACTCCACTTTGGCCCTATCTTGGGCTAAACGGGCGGTCGGAGAGGCCCCCTCTGATCAATCGGCTGGTCACGTCAAGCCCTACCACCTATATGATTTTCTCAACCCTATTGCCCTTATGGCAAACCCCAGCCCCTTTTTATCATATGGTTGCTATAAGGCGGTGGCTGCGGGTCTACATGTCCTGGGAATGACGTTAAACTCTATCTGATGGTGAGGTTCCAGTTCTGGAGGTTTGGGGAATGTGGAGCACCCCTTCATCACCATTGCTCCCTGGTCCACTCTGACCCGGAGTGGTGGTACCTGTTAGGGTCCCATCTATGGGTTAAATAGAAAAAATGTATTTATAAAAAAAATTGTATTATCCATTAAGAATTGATTTATTTCAAAACTTTATCGGCATTAAATGACCCACTGAGGTTGATATGCCGTAAAACAAAACAAACCCAAATATTGGAAGAGAAAAAAGAATGGGGCAAAAAGATTAAGGCGGCAACAGATAATAGACAAACAAAAGAACAGTAACAACAACAACAACAACAACATCTATGTTGCTAGAAGACAAGTCGGATTCTTGAGAATTGGTTCTATGTCACGTTCGTAGAATTATGCTGGTCGAAAAACAAATCGGCAAAACCACAGTGAGTGTGTTTGTGGGTGGGGGTGTCAGATAATCGCTCATTAAATGTTAGGATGGCACGACCTCAGCGCCATGGGCAAGCAATTTTCTAGCCGACCCGAGCGAAGATTTACTGATTTGGGTGAATTAGGGTTGAGGGCATCGACACGCGAAGAGTGAGATTGGGTGAACTAATTATTTTGGTATGTGGCAGCATGTGTCTAGATAAATTCCAGAAGGGACTTTCTATGTTCTTCAAGAGAGAAAGGAAAGTGGGATGTAATATATCGAGAGAAAAAGAAAGAAAGAAAAAAGAAGAAGAAAGAATGAAAGAAGAATAGATGTAGAAAAAAGAAGCAAAAGGAGAAGATAGGGAAAGAAGAAGGTGAAGAAGAACAACAGCAACAACTCGAAGAAGAAGATAGGGAAGGAAGAAGAAGAAGAAGAAGAAGAAGAAGAAGAAGAAGAAGAGAACAGCAACAACAACTCGAAGAAGAAGATAGGGAAAGAACAATAAGAACAGCAACAACAGCGAGAAGAAGAAGATAGTGAAAGAAAAAGAACAAGAAGAACAACAACAGCAAGAAGAAGAAGAAGAAGAAGAAGAAGAAGAAGAAGAAGAAGAAGAAGAAGAAGAAATATGAAAAACGTAAATATGAAGAAATACAACACCAATATTTAAACATTGAGGTAATGATAAAAAATGTAAATAATAAAAAGGGTGGACAATGAAAATTTAAAAAAGGAGTGAAGATTACTGTAATTAAAAAGAAAACATTAGAGAAGAGGGAAAAGAAAGAAAGGTTAAAGAAGAGAGAAAACGAAGAAACTTTAGAGAAGTGGGAAAAAGAAGGAAACATTAGAGAATGAAAAAAATGAAGGAACATTAGAGAAGAAGGAAACGAGAAAAATACTAGAAAAGAAAAGGAGGGAATGTTATAGAAGAAGTAAAACGAACATTAAAGAGGTAAAATAAAGGGAGAAGGAAAATTAATTTAAAACAGAGAAAGGAGAATTGTCCAACAAAATTATATTACAATTATGGAAGAAAGAAAGGAACGAAAAGAAAACAGAAGAAATGCTGAATAAGAAAAATGAAAGAAAGGGAAATTTATTTAAAATTCAAAGACGATGACGTAAATAAATGAGAAAATAAATAAACAAATAAATATGAATAGATAGAAATATAGATTGATAGAAAGAAAGGTAAAAATTAATGACTCAAATCGAAAATAAAAAGAGAATATATTAAGGAAAATCTAAAATAAAATCGAAATTCTTAAATATTCCTTTAAACTAAAAATTAAATGAAAATGGGGGAAAAACAGAAAGAAATGTAAACTCGAAAGAGAGAAAAAAATTAATTAAAATGAGAGAGAGAGGAAAAATTCTATGAAGAAAAATAAGAGGAAAATAACTAAAGGTAATTATTTACTAAACTTGATCATGTTTGACTCAAGGCCAAAATTAGGGAGAACCCGGCAAATAGGTAGATAAGGTGAGAAAAATATGGGATTTTTTTTTTCAAATCAATCTAAGAAGCTATTGATCATATATTTACCAACCCCTCCAGCACGAGTAGGATGTAATGCTAGGTCAATTTCTTAAACGGAGTTTAATTTAGTGTTTCCATCTCCTAGACAAGTTACCTAGCCAAGGTTAAAGAGTCCAGTCAGCCATACTATTTATCCATAGCTGGAGAGAGTGTAGTTGGATGCATACCTTTCCAAAGGGTATTAGCGCTTTGTGAAATGTTAACAAAACTCGACTAAGATTTGAACTCGTTTCGTCATGCCCATTTCCCTCGACGGTATCCATTACACCACGCGCCTCCACATTATTTTAGGAAAAATTGCTAAAATAAAGTTTTAACATAGATATTTGTTGTAACATGAGTATCTAAGTTAACAAAGAAATAACAGAAAGAAATATAACGACTATTAAGGATAGGGGAAAAGGTTTACTGAGCAAAGTTACAAAGGGACAGAATAATTAGCAATTGTTTGTCGAAAATAAACAGTTCTGTAAGATATCATTGTTTCCTTCTTCCGAGATTTCGTCAGACATTATTCATAGAAAAACAGACGATTCCATCTTCATCTTAGGTACTATATAACTATATCCCAACTCAGAAATGACAGATAAAACTCTTCCAAATTTCACATCAGCACACATTCCCCTATTTCTTTAGAACTAAATAGATTGATTTATTTTAACGGCATTTCAAACTGTCTTATGTTATTCCATGCCTAGAGGTAAGGGTATCACGTTCATTATAGGTTAATATTTCCATCTTTGTGTAGTTGTTTATTTACTTTTTACATTTTTGCACATGTTCCAAGAGAATACGAATAATTTTTAAACGTTTATTTGACCCTAACAGGTACAACAGACCACCCAATGTAGATATTTTGCGCCTGCCTTTATTCCTGATGGATATGTAGCACATAACAATAGGTTGAAATGCTACTTTTGGGGAATAATTTTGAACTTTCCCGATCGTAGGAACGGTGTTCAGTGAATTCTAAAATCTAAAAAAAAAAAAGCATTATTTATCTTTCATAGACCACCCAATGTATATTTTGCGCCTAGATTCATTCCTGATGTATATATAGTAAATAATAATAGATTGAAAGGGGACTCTTTTGAAGGTACTCTTGAAATTTCTTGATCGTCGGAGTGGTGTTCAGTAAATTCTTATACGATAAAAAAGACCATTTAGTGATGGGTTTGAACAATGCTTCATAGTGAGTTAACTATATGATTAAGATTTTTTGCCAGCGTAAGTTGGAAAATTTCAGAACACTCCGCCGAACATTGGTTAGGGTTACTGGTTAGGGTTTAAAGGGTTAGTTTTAGGGTTAATTGACTAAAGCAGATGTGTTAGATTTATATATATATACATTCTTTGGGCGAGCAAATAATCAAGTTAACATTTTCAATCAAATTCTTAATGATTTAGTTTATTTACAATAAAGCATTTTTCAAAACCATCTATCGTTTAATGGTCTTATTTTTCTAGGGTATAAGAATTTACTGAACACCGAAAAAAAGTCACTTTTAAATCTATTGTTATGTACTATATGCATCAGGAATAAAGATAGTCCCTAATATACATCGGGTGGTCTATAAAAGATAATTAATGGTCTTATTTTTTTAAGGTATAAGAATTTACTGACCACCGTTCCTACGATCCAGAAAGATTAACAGTGTTCTTTTTTTTGCAGACGACTTAGATAATAATTACCTCGTAACCTCACTAAAAACTGTGGCGCTGTTCTGTTCTGCGAACGCGCCTCTGTACAAAACTAGGTTGAAAGAATAAAGTATTCATTATGCTCCTGATAGTAGATCGATATTTAAAAAAGGCCAAAGTCATTGTCCTGAAAGTACAAACGACATCATTGGCTAGAATTATCAGGTAAAGCATGACTAACTAATAGTACGTGACTCATAAGAACGACTTGTGAAATGTGCCTAACCATCCGTGAAAAACGGAATGTCAACGACCTAAAAGAGGATGCAAAAAAAAATGTTCCCTTGGGACGAAGGAAGCGGTTGGTGCTGTCTAGCTGCTAAGAGAGTAGGAGTCTGTTTTCATCTACAATGTTAACAGTCAGTTGAGAGAGCATGTAATAGAATGAATATGAAGTGATGTGACACATTGACGCTAGGAAAAATCTCAATACAGATGTCAAACATTAAAAACAAGAACATGAACCAAGTGGGAAAACGTCACGGGAAAGTTATTGGCCGGATGTGACATTAAGGAAATAGTCTCCAAAAGAATAAAGTTTTCTGATTAAGACCATATAAAATATATTCACATTCGAGTCCAAATATCTGTGCAACACAATGCTCATTTACATTACATATATATATATATATATATATATATATATATATATCTTATTATGGAGATTGTGGTCTGTATGTCTGTAACCGAAACTATATTACTATTCAATTCACAATTCCCTTTGTTATTTACATCACATTCTCCATGATTTTATTTTTATTTAAACCTCAATTATTAATAAAATTGTTTTACATCATTAAGACTGTTAACAATATCTACATACTAATAACATGCAATTGTATTTATATATACAAGAAAATAGCAGTTTACAGTGTGAATGGGAAGGCTAATTTGCATATTGATCTTAAAAATTTGATTTTAATAAATATATGCTTAGTATTATTGATTTCTAATTGTTTGGTTTTATATTAATGAATATGAGCAAAAATGTCGGGGATAAATCTTAAAATAAATCCATTAACAATAAGAAATAACTGTAATATTATTCTTTACTTCCTATTTTAACGAAATAGTTAAATTAGGAAAATTTACCAATGAAAGACGGGAGTAAGGGAAAATGATGGAAGAGTTAGTTTCAAAGTTGTTCTATTTTTCAATCATACCCCCTCTGTTCCAAATATTTTTATCTGAATTCTTATTCAGTTTCATTAGCCTTTCTAATTTAACATGATATGTTATTATATTAAAAACTTAAATACTTGCACTCGGAGGGTGCATATATTTGCTAGTATATATATATATATATATATTATATATATATATATATATATAATCCAAAAGTCCAGAGAAGAAATCTTCCTTATGACACAAGAGTTTTATTAAAAAACCTGTCGCAGTTTGAGAGCTCAATGTGTGCTCTTAATGTTAGAGTCACAGAGCAAATATATAAGTAAAGAAATAACAAAAGACTTAGAGATTTAGCATTATAGTCAAATAATATAAATGGACTATAATGCTAAATCTCTAAGTCTTTTGTTATTTCTTTACTTATATATATATATATATATATATATATATATATATATATATAGTAAAAAATTGAAAAAGCACAAGTTTATAAAACGGGTGATGTTTATTTCGCCAACGTTGCAGTGTTTCGAGCTGTTTCAATGGATCTTCATCAGGGATTTTGTTAATATTAGGAAAACTAGATTTATCGCAGAGAATAAGAAGACTGAGAGTATTTTGCTTTGTCGGTCAATCTATCTAAAAAAAGTTTAATGAAAAACAAGTGTTCTTTGGATTTTCATACAGCATATTTTTTAATAGATTGACTGACAAAGCAAAACACTCTCACAGGCATTTTTATTTTCTGAGATAAATCTATATTTCCTCAAATTAAAAAAAGCCCTGATGAAGATCTATTGAAACATATCGAAGCACAGCAGCATTGGCGAAATAAACATCACTCGTTCTTTGAACTTGTGTTTGTTCAATTTTTCACTATATGACATACTCTCGAATTCACTTCCATTTTCTCTTCACACACACACACACACATTATATATACTAGCAAATATATGCACCCTCCGGGTGCATGTATTTAAGTTTTAATGTAATAAAATATTGTATTAAATTAGAAAGGCTACTGAAACTAAATAAGAATACAGATAAAAAGATTTGAAACAGAGGGAGTATAATAAAAGATTTGAAATAGAGGGAGTATAATAAAAAATGGAACAACTGAAACTTACTCTTCCATCACTCCCGTCTTTCATTGTTATTTTTTCTAATTTAAGTATTTAGTTATAAGAGGAAGTAAAGAATAAAATGACAGTTATTTTATCTTGTTAATGGATTTCATTTAAGATTCATTGAAGAGATTTTTGCTTATATTCATTAAAATAAAACCAAACAATTAGAAATCAATAATACTAAGCACATATTTATTAAATTCGATTTTTTAATATTAATATGCAAATTAGCCTTCCCGTTCACACTGTACATCGCTATTTTGTTGTATATATAAATATAATTGCATGTTGTCCGTATGTAGACATGGTTAACAGTATTAATAATGTAAGACAATTTTATTAATAATTGAGGTTTAGATAAAAATAAAATCATGGAGAATGTGATGTCAATAACTAAGAGAATTGTGACTTAAGTAGGAATATAGTTTCGGTTACAGACAGAAAAACACACAATCTCCATTATAATAAGATATATATATATATATATATATATATATATAAGTGAGCGAGAAAGAGATTGGGTCACCCTTATTGGCACCCTTTCAATTCTTGTTATATCGTCAGATATAAACGGAAATCAAATTTATTTAAATTTGTTTTAGCATTTTCTTTTCTTTATAAATAAAACAGGCTCAATATCAGCCAGTAGAGCATGATAAAACTCACTAATACGATATAAAATATATTCATCACATTCAAGTCCAAATATCTGAGCGACACAATGCTTATTTACATTAACTATAATATATATATATATATATATTATATATATATATATATATTATATATATAGTGCTGGTGGCCATTATTGGCACCCTTTCAAGTTTTTGTAATATCTTCAGAAATAAACGGAAAACAACTAAATTTATATGTATATTTACAAGCCCCTCCGCACGAGCAGGATGTGACATAAAGGTCAATTTGAAATTTTGTTCAGGTGTGGACTGTGTTAAAATTAGACATTCCCCAAAATTTGAGCTTCCAATTCCAAAAATTGGCGGTTTTATGTCGATTTATAGCTCTCCAAATTTGTTGGGGTTCGCGAAAAATGGCGACTTTTTGTAATTTGGTAATCTATTTTTGTCTGTAAAATGAGTTCTGGTGCTTCCCCTCTCCTAAAAATTGGTTTATAGAAGCAGTTTTACCCAAGGAATCTAAAGATGCTATGTCCGTAACTCTACCAATTTTAAGTTATTGATTTTTTAAATTTTTTCATAGCAAGATCAATATACCGATGTGGCACTACATCGATGACAATTCTTTTCTATCATTATTCCACATATATTGAACATATTTGTACCAAAAAGATAGTTTCCTGTTTTCCCAACAAAGCTACAACATCAGTGAAAATTTTGCAAATCAGATATCACTAATAATTTAAAACTGGTTAACTTTCAGACTTTTTGATAGCATTTTTGGATTCATTTGCGAAAAATACTTTTATGAACCAATTTTTAGGAGAAGGGAAGCTCTAGTACTCAATTTACAGATAAAAATAGATTACAAAAAGTCGCCACTTTTTGCGACCGACCACCCAAATTTGGAAAATTAAAAATCGACTTATCTCCGCCAATTTTCGGAATTATACGCTCAAATTCTAAGGATTGTCTAACTTTAAGATGGCCCACACCTGGACAAAATTTCAGAAAAATTGAAGGGGTTGGGTGACATGGCCTGGATTATTTGACATGGAATTACCCATATATATATATATGTCTAACAAACTTTCTAGTATTGACAAAACTTTATAGAAAAAAAATCATTACAAAACCTCCGGTAACATGCAAGAAAATATTAGTATCAGTCTAGTAACATTGCTAAAATACATTTTCATCTGATTGTTCAATTGTTATTTTGTTGTTTAAATAGAAATACATGAAGCTAATAGAAATGGAAGTGTCATGAGAAGGCCATTAGACATTTAATCATTAAAGCTTTTCTTCTGTTCCATTGGCCTGTATCATAAAGGAAGTGATATGCTATAAGAGAAATGAAGAAAAATGAAATGTGGAGGTAGCATATGCATTCGTTGAATGAACGTAATGTGTTGCTTCAATTAACTTTTATAAGATCACTGTTAACGTGGTCACCAGGCAATGAGCTCTTTATTTGGGAGATATTTGTTAAGCATGGGTAAGATGCGATTCAAATTAAAATCCTCTTTTATTTCGAATATTTTAATTCAATAAAACTGCATCACTAATAGACGTAAAACTAAAAGAACAAATACAAAAAGAATCAAGTAAAAAAATAAGCAGACAAAACCAGTATGATAAATGTCTATGAATATCTTCTCATATCACGTTAAGCAAAATACTATAATTCAATTACAACTGGCTAATGTAGTATAATTTAATTTACTTAAAATGTGTAGAAAGAGACATCTTAATCTTAAAAGATTTACGTAGTTTCCACAGTTGAATCTCCTTGAATTTTAGCATCCCTGATATTCAAGTCTCCTCGTCATCTGACCTATGATTTGCCATGATATTATAAATACCTACTTTATCTACCTACTGACCCCTCCACGTGCGCAGGATGTGACACATGGTCAGTTTTTAAGCGGAGTTTAACATTTTTAAATTCAGAGTTTTCATTCTCTTAAATCGGTTCATCAAATCAAATGCTAACTACAAAAATCGATGTTTATAATTATAAAATCATACGTCTCCCAGTATATGTAAGATTTTGTCTTTGATCTCATCAATATACTCTAATGCATATACGAGGGTGAGTCAAAAAGTAATGCTATTTTGTTTAGGACAGGTATAATTACCAACACAGGAAGATGCATCATACATCAAAATGAAGCTGGTCCTTTGTGGATCACATCCCTGCTTCTCCACAAAGTCATCGTTTTTCTTAGTAGCAATATTCTACCTTCGAATGAGTGCATGTATCACTGCCCCGTAAAATTCTATTGACTGTTCTTTGAGCCAATTCTTCACTACAGATTTCACTTCCTCGTTACTGGATAATGTTTGCATGTCTTCTGTCCCATAAAAGAGAGCCTGAGAGGCAAACATTATTCCAGTGACGAGGAAATGAAATCTGTACTGATGAAGTGGCCCAAAGAACAGTCATCAGAATTTTACGAGGCAGGGATACATGCTCTCATTCGAAGGTGAAACATTGCCATTGAGGAAAATGGTGACCATGTGTAGAAGTAGGGATGAGATCCACAGAGGATCAGCTTCATTTCGATGTTTGAAACATGTTCCTGTATTGGTAATTATACCTGCCCTAAACAGAATGGCATCACTTTTTCACTCACCCTCGTATATGAGGGTTGAGCCATGAATTATTATGTTGGAAAATTTTATATACATTAAACTGAAAAAGAATTTATTCACTTAAAAAAAGGCTATTTTTGAGCTTAACATGCCTGAAACACTCTGCTATTTACAACATGTATGTATAAAAACATAAATTAAACCATTCTACAAAAAAAGTTGGTATTATCGGATAAATGCGTCCTGGCCTCCTGCCCTAAAAAGCGCTAAGCGGTGCTTGCTGGAAATTCAACCAACTGAAAATCCAACCCACGCTTCTATTCAACTCCCTCGCTGTTTGAAGGCGTTTTTCCCGAAAAGTTAATGCAATATGAAAGCGATATCATGTCTTTTCTCGGCAAGTAATTTTTTTTTAACGTTTTCGAGGCATTTTTATCGGCAAATAACTTTTTTTAGTGGTTTGAAGGCGTTAAAATTAAACCACTACCAAGTTTTTTTTTAATCGATAAGTAAATGTAAAGACTGGGCTCTTTAACCTTGCTATGGCAACTTGTCTAGGAGAAGGAAAATTCTGAATTCCAATCAGTTAAACTGCGCTTTGTGTCACATCATGCTTGTGTACAGAGATTGGTAAATATTTACTGTATGTGTGCATTGTGTATGCTTTCGCCTAAGATTCGTGTGTACCTTGTACATTTTATGTCTTCTATAAGTGTGTACTAATTAATCGTAATTTGCAATTAAGTCAAAAACTGACCAATCACTTACTTTACTTTCTGCCTATTACTTTCTTACCCTCTATGTATCTCTTGATTACCTACTCGTTATATATGGTTAATTTATTTTGGAAGAGTAGAGATAGAAATTCATTTCAAATTCTCCTATTCTATGTTATATAGTTTTGCCTTGGAAAGGTGTGCACTGTGCATGTGTTCTGTCTTACTTTGGATTTATGCTTTAATGTACTCTTTATTTGTCATTGCGCAATATCTTTCTTATTGTGGTCGAGTTACCTTACTTAGAATGTCTCACACTCTAAAAACAGGTGTAAATGGAAATTTCTCAGAATATAGAAGACTTTGGTAGGGAAATTCAATTATAATAAAATCACTGTCGAGAATAAACATTATGAAATCTCTTAAGAATTATGTAGCATTGTGGCTTAAACCAGCACCTGTTTGTCTTGTAGATGCAGCTTTTTAGATTATCACCTGTGGCTGGACACTGAATCAGATGAAATGGTCGACTTCGTCAAGAAAACACACGTGGGAAGAGAAGATCTCGAACGACAAATTGTAGCGAATATTGTTTTATTGTCGGCTACAACTCGAGTTAGAATAAACCAAAGTGGAGAACTCTAACGGACATAAAAGTTTGCGTACATAAAATATATGTATAGCTGCATATATTCACGTATACAGAGTACAGTATAAATAAATAGATGAAAACCTTAGTTTACCCGATATGAATTTATATATAATAATCTAAGATTTTCATATATATATATATATATATATATATATATATTTGTTGAATTTTTTAAATATAATCTGTTTTCCATAAGCAACTACCAGGTTTCAGGTTATTTCACCATCATCAGGTTGCTAATAATTCTTCTGGTGTTTATGCGAAGTTACGTCGGTTGATTATTGTGGACGCTCTTTATGCTTTGGATTTTATTTCTATTTTCGATAAAATCGAAAGCATAAAGAGCGTCCACAATAATCAACCGACGTAATTTGCGGTCCAAAAACATAACAGCAAGAAATGTCTTCGCATAAACACCAGAAGAATTATTAGCAATCTGATGATGGTGAAACCTGAAACCTGGGTAGTTGCCTATGGAAAACAATTATATTTAAAAAATTCAACAAATAAATAAAGCTCCTACAAATTTGTGGTTGAGCACTGTGATTTCTTTGTTTCATCAAACAATAAATAAATAAATAAATAAAATAAATATATATATATATATATATATATATATATATATATATATATAATATTCCATAACTACAGTTCATGCAATCTTAAGACGGTCAAAATATAAAAATATTTAAACGGTGGCTTGTTCCTCATTTATAATTTTAATATTCTAATATTTTTGACCGTCTGAAGATTGCATGATATGCATGAAACTGCAGTTATGGAATATTAACTCCATGATATTTAATATCTGATTTCAAAACTGCTCTGCTATTTTAGGATTGAGCACCTTCAAATGCTAATATTTTCACATTCATTCTCCATTATATATATATATATATATATATATATATATATAAAACATGGAAGATCAACCATAATTCCTTTCATGTCATCAATTGCTTACCGTACTGGCTCCGCATCCAGGGGTAAATAGGCAAAGTTGTTGCCGAATTATCCGTACTGTTGGGACTACCATCGCTGCTGTTGACACCGGCGTTTGCAGAAGGGGACACCGGGCTGGGAGTGTTTGGGTGTGATATGTTATGTTTGTCCTGCTGAGGCTCGCAAAAGTTCGCTTCGGGTTGCTGTTGCGGTTGATGCTGCTGCTGTTGCTGCTGCGTACAGCTGCTAAATTGAGGAATGTCTGAGTGGTCACTCACACTCCCCGTATAGTCCCGGGGGCATGGGTGGTGGATGGGAGACGAGTTGGCGCCTTCGACCGCCGACGGTACCTGCGGCTGTTGGTTATGTCGCAAGTACGACGATGTGTCTTGTCCACCCTGGGTAGTCAGGGGTCGGACGTCGATTCTGTTGTAGGGTGGGAATCGCGGGTAGGCAGCCGCAGCGACCGCTGCTGCCGCGGCGGCGTTGTGGTTGCTCAGAGTTGTTGGATAGCTGTACTCGGTGATTGGCCGGGCAGTGTGGTACCCATTACCGTTTTGGCTCGGGTGGCTTGCCCCGAAAGATCCCATGCCCGAGGGTTGAAGCGGGGTGAGATAAGAGTTCGGTAGATAGGTACTCATGTCGTATCGAAGGGTCTCCGTGTTGAAAATTTAGGAAACGAATAAAAAATCGACTAGTTTCGTCCGATCCTTGGATCCGACTAAATATCTGTTGGTTGATATGTTTTTGTTTTTTATTTATATTTATTTTTTATTTTGTCAATAGATCTACCTGAATCAGTTTTGATATAAATGTTTATATACCAATATCTACTCAAAAATGTCGATTTTCATATAGATATGTATATGCACTTTTAAATATATATATATATTAATCTATTTTTTTTATAAGTCTCGATATATATATATTTTTATGTAAAGATCTATATATTTTATCATCAATCTATATGAATCAATACTGATATATTTATGTTTATATAGATTTGTGAATGAATATATTCGCAGGTTTCTGTCTTTGAATTTTTTTTTTAAAGCTAATACCAAGTTTTGTGGTGCTATTATTACTTTTGTTCTTTAAGTTCTGTAATGCTTTTAATCTTTTTTTTAATTGTTTGTTCTTGGGATTAAATATACAGGCTTTTGAAGAATTTAATGGAATGGTCAATTCAAATCTTTAGAGAGGAAAAATTAACAAAAAAATACTTTTTAAAGGTTTTGTGACTAAGCAATGAGATCAATTTAAGGAAAAGAAACAGTGAATTTTTAAAACGAATCTTTGTCCGTTTAAAAATTCTAGGTTTGGGGGTTTATTTTCGTGATGAGGTCTTTAATGTTCTGACTGGACAACTGGAACTCAGGAGCAGGTAACTATCCGAAGCAACTCCATGTCATTTCACTGCAAATGATAAAAGAAAATTCTGTTAGAATTTGATCATAACAAAGAAAACAATGAGAGTTTCTGGAAATTGACAAATTGACCGCCCTACCCGTTCGACTTAATTCAAATAATTTTTGATATTTCTAATTAGGGTAAAGTGTAACACAAGAGAGGGTGAAAAGCCAGAAATATAATGGAACATTCCAATTTTATTATGAAGACAAAAAAGGAAGAAAAGAGACATGCTACACAGAAAAGTATATAATTAAAAAGAAAGAAAGAGGTTTTGGGAAAGATAGAGAAGGGGAATGAGCGCGTAAAAACCGATAACGCTAATCTGTCTCAATCAAACATAATGAAAAGATGAAAAGGAAAGAAAAAATGAGAGAGAGTTAAATCAAGATTATTATACTTTTATTTTTAAAATAGTCCTTAAGTAAATATATGAAACGTTGTAATAATTAAATTACCATACTGTGGTTTATCTACAGGGTCTGCTAGTATTTAATTGATTCATATCCTCTGGTTGATTTGTGTTATCAAACGTTTTATTTTTAAAAATCCAAATCACAATCTTGTTTTTTTTCCTCCCCTTTTTCTACTTGAATCTAAATCTTGTGTTCACACTTGATAGACCGGAACGTTTCTATCATAGCTCTAGAAATTTAAGATGTCAAAATAACAAGAGTATTTCCCCTTTAACTGAAACCAAGACTTTTTTCTTTACGATTTTCAAAAATCAGTCCCTCCATCTTATTAGTAATCACTAGAAATTAGTGACCACGATGCGTGGAAAATAACACATACCATCTTGCATAGTGATTCTGTAAATTTACTAAACAGTTGTGTTATTTAAGGAGATAAGAATGCAGTGTTAGTAAGTGATACTAAAATCAAGAGAATGAAAGTTTGACTTAAAAATGAAAATAAAATGAAAATGATATTATAAATAAAGATACATTAATAGTTTATAACTTTTAGAAATACATTGAGTAGAATCTTTTTAATTTTGTTTTATTGTTGGTATTTGCGTCAAATCTTAAAATGAGACTGTGCGACTTGGGTAGGTTTGACCCCAACTCTCGCCAGGGTGAGACATGAGAATGATGTTTAAGCGAAGTAAAGCTGATTTGAATTTAGAAGTTTTCTTCTCCTAAACTGATGGCGTAACCAAAGCCAAACAACCCAATGTGATTTTTTCACAGAAGTCTGAGTGTCAGAAAGTCTCCTCAGGTCTCCACTCGGCATTCCTGAATATTCAAGCTTGTCTTAAAAGTGATGTAGTTTTGATGGTCACAATTCTTCCAGTTCCGCAGTTTCTTTTTCAGGCATTTGGCGACCATTCCAAATGCTCTAAATGCAACTGGTATCAGGGTCACATTCACGTTTCACAGCTTTTTCAGATCTCTACCAAGATCCAGATATTTGTCTATCCTTTCGTTTACATTTATCTTTAATCTATGGTCATTTGAAACGACAAAATATTTAGATGATGTTCTTTTCTTTTCTTCTTCATTAAACACAAGTTCTAATCTTATAACCGGCATTAGTTGGTCCGTTAGATGATCATATTTACCAATTTTTAGAGATCAATAATTAGATGGAGTAATCAATCTATGAAATTCAAATAAAATCCACAGCTGAGTAAATGATATAATGAAGTAATGTTGTCTAGACGTCTGTTTAATCTTTGTATAGATGAGTCACGTGGGGGTATTTGGTGTAATTGATATCTTTGTAAGAAATGGACTTGGCGACCCGAGTTCAAATCCTGGATGTGACTGTTTCCACTTAGCATAGGATTAATCACCTTGAGAAAGGTATTTACACAACCCGTTCGTCAGAGATAGGATGTGACACAAAGTCGCAAGTGTGGAGCATCCAACGTGGATCGAATTTGCTTTTCAGTAATAATGGATCTGTGAATAGCTTGCTAACCATTACAGCACGAAGTTACGCCCAACTTTTGGAAAAGTTATACTCCAATTATTCTCCCACCAGCTATGGGTAGATATTAGGTTATACTAGGCTCTTTAAACATAGTATGGCAACATATCTAGTAGATAGGAAACTGAGTTCAATCCTGTTAAACTAAAATTGACCTTCTGCCACGTTCTGTTCATGGGGAGGTGTTGGTAAATCTTACTATAATGAAGATTAGGTGTCTACCTGTCTTTAATAGAAACTACATCACAGTCCCTTAGTTATTTACCTTTCTTCTTGATAATTATTAAATAATGTCTGCTATTAAAGTTAGATTTGCCTCAACACAGCTCATGTTATTAAAGAGTTTAACATTTTTAAAAAGAAAGAAATTAACATTTACATAGTTTATGGTGTGGATAATTTACATACTGGTTTTAACAAAACTGGGTTTAAGCAATAATTACTTGGTGTATTGATTTTATATTACTATTTTTTCTCAAACTCCTATGAATAATCTTAAGTAGAAATCAATTAAAATGAAATAAAAACAAGTGTACTTATTATCAGTTTTGTTAGTCTTTCTGATTCAGTATAATATTTCATAACATTAATATTTAAATAGTTTCGCCCAGCGGAGGGCACATATGTTTGCTAGTATATATAGACGAGTCACTAACAATTTGAAAAAAGAATATGAAGAATATCTTTATACTTTGTATTTTCGTTTGTAGACATAGGATTTTCTAAGTACACCACCCACCATAACCAACACAACTTACCCCCTATGATTTTCCTTGTTTTCTTAAGTTAAAATCCGCTTCAAGTGTAACGTGGAATACATAAAAGAAATACGACTGAAGTTTCGCGCCATATCAAAAGATGAATTTCAGATGTATTTCCACTGATGGTAAACTCGCTGGACGCAATGCCAAGGAGAGTATTTTGAAGAACATTAACTTTTAAGTCATTGCGCATGTCTCGGTAAATTAAGCTTCAATCTCGATACTTTTTTAATACAAATGAGATATAGTAGACATTACAGCAGATGAAATGTGTAAGGAACCAAGAACAGAGAAAGACCTTTAGCTACAAAACACGATTTTTGAGACGAAAGATTTCAATAGCTAAGAACGCAGATCACCTGGAGATGTTTGTAGCTAAAGTGGTTGTCTCTCGTTAAGAAATATTGTAATTCTATCTCATAGAATTTTATAACCCTTTAAATTAAAAAGAGTAAATAAAATGGTTATATATCAAATACACAGTAAAAAGCCAGGATATCACCAAACAGATGAGGATGAACATTATACCTGAACTTGGATTTACTTCCTTTTGAAGAGAACGCGACCATTTCATTTTACTCACCGGGTAAAGGGTAGGATTCCCGAAATATAGCACATCAATTTTTTCTCGTGCTTCATTTCCAACAGCCTTTAATTGTAAGTATATCATATCTTTTAACATTCTCTTTTAGTTATCAACATTTGTTAAATATACTAGCAAATATAGGCACCCTCTGGGAACAAGTATTTAAGTTTTAATGTAATAAAATATATTAAATTAGAAAAAACTAATGAAACTAAATAAGAATGCAGATAAAAAGATTTTAAATAGAGAGGAGTATAATGGAAAAGTAGAACAACTGAAACTTACTCTTCCATGACTCCTGTCTTTCAGTGCTAAATGTTCCTAATGTAACTATCAAATTAGAATGCAAAGAATAAAATGAGTTATTTCTTCTTGTTAATGGATTTGTATTGAGATTTATCTCCGAGATTTTTGCTCATATTCATTAAGATAAAACCAAACAATTAGAAATGAATAATACCAAGCACATATTTATTTAAATCAATTTGTTAATATCAATATGCAAATTAGTCATCCCGTTTACACTCTAAACGTTTATTTTATTGTATATATAAAAATACAGTTGCATGTTATTAGTATGCAGATATGGTCAAGAGTATTAATAATATCAAACAATTTTATTGGGGGTTTTAGTAAAAAAAAAATCATGGGGACTTGGCTTAGAAAACATTATATATATATATATATATATCCTTGTAGTTTATTCAGATAATTCCTGTTGTGTCTATCGGTCTCAAATTATGAATATCTTACACAATCTGACCATACAAAATCTTGTTCACGGCTCTGTTATTCCCAATGTTCAGCTCCTTATTTATCCTAGTCTTAGGTTCTCCGGGTGGTATACTGGTTAGCATTCTAGACTAAAAAGAAACTGGTGAGTTCGAGCCTCACTGGGTGCTCCATACATCCGGCCTTGTACCATAACTATGTGCAGTTTAGTAAATTATATTAATAATAATAACAACAGGCAACTCGCGTGGTGTAAGGTCTCAAAATCTAGACTAAAAACCATTACTAGTGAGTTCGAGTCTCACCGAGTGCCCCATACATCCGACCTTTTGCCATGTTTATGCAATGCTTAGTAAATAAGGATAATATGCTCCAACTGGTGTAATGGCTAACAAACCATTACTTGTGAGTTCGATTCTCATTGGGCGTCCCATTCATCCGGTCTTATACCAGAATAATAATAATAATAATAATGATAATGATAATATCCCAGCAAGAAGACCAGACCTAGTGCTGATTAACAAAAAAGAAAGAACTTGTAAATTGGTAGATTTTGCAGTCCCAGCAGATTACAGGGTGAAGCTGAAGGAAAATGAAAAAAATGGACAAATACCTGGACATTGCCAGAGAACTAAAAAAGTTATGGAATATGAAAGTCAAAGTGATACCAATTGTAGTTGGTGCACTTGGAACGGTCCAAAAAGAATTGGAAAAGGATTTGGAAAATCTAGAAATCAGAGGAAGGATTGATACCATCCAGAACACTGCACTGCTGCAATCTGCCAAAATTACTCAGAAGAGTCCTGGAGACCTGAGGAGACTTGCTGTCACTTAGACCCTAGTGAAAGATCATCAGCTAACGCTGATGTGAAAACTCAAAAGGAGTAAATAATAATTAGAAGAAGATGGTGGTGATGAAGAAGAAGAATTGGCCCTCGTTGGGTGTAATAATTATTAAAAAAAACCATTACTAGTTACTCCGAATCTCCCTGGGTGTCCCATAAATCCGACCATGTGCCATTATAAGCTAAATTTAGTCAATAACTTATCACAGTGTCAGACCGTTGCAAGTGCAATTCACAATGAGCATAACATGCTCATGGCCTTGTGCCAAACTAATCTAAGCTTCGTGAATGATTGATGCTTATATCTGTAACCATCTATCTTGGTGTGTAAAATACATATCCATCTTAATCCTTTTAGTTCTGTCTGAGCCCATCTCAGTACACACCTACATCACTGATCATAGCTGTGTACATTTCCGTCAGCGCTTGCCTACCGCTTAATGTATTTAAAACACATTTGTCGTATAAATCTGTTTAGTCCGTTTGTTACGGAAAATAAAATAAACAAAAAAAAAAAAAAACAAAAAACGGTGAGGCTTCAAAGAGCGCAGATTCATTCTTGGTTTTACGATCGCCTGTAATAAAGCGTAGAACAAAGGGTCGTGAGCCGCTCAAATGTTTCTAACTTCTTTTCGCTTGCTTTGCGGCCTTCCTCGATTCCGACTCACACCGACTTGCCCGCTCACGCATAAAACTTGAAAATAAACAACTTCAAAGAAGTTCCGTTGTTTTATCGTAAGTTGTTCTGTCGATTTTTTGCTATTAAGGGTTAAACGTATCAACTCAACTTTTGACGGTCAACATAGGTTTTTTCCATTAGTAGAAACTCAGCTACTTAAAAGAATATCACTCATCATCAAAATAAGAAATACTAAACTTGTTAATTTCTGATATTTATCAGATTAAAATATATGGGTACCATATATACCCGCTTGGTTGATTTTAAAGGCAGGTCAACCCGTGTTTAACAAGATATAAAAATAGAATAATATTGAATGGCCTTTATTTGATTACTGGATTTCTTGCTCAATTATCTTCATTATCACATTGATTTAATCTTGTTTGTTTTATTGATTTTAACGGCATATGAACCCGTCTGGGGTTATGTCATGCCTAACGGTTAGGAAGTTATACATATCGTGTATTTATATTTATACTTTTTAGTAATTGGTTTTAAAATGTGTTAGCATTATTGGGGATTATGTTGTAGGATATTGACATTGTATGGTATTGATTTCATCTAGTCTCTTTATTTTATTTCTTGTTTTATTGTTTATTACTATTTGTTTATTGTTTATTATTTATCATTATTTATTATTATTATTATTTGTTTATTATTTATCATTATTTATTATTATTTATCATTATTTATTATTATTATTTGTTTATTGTTTATCATTTATCATTACTTATTATTATTATTATTATTATTTGTTTATTGTTTATTATTTATCATTATTTATTATTATTATTTGTTTATTATTTATCATTATTTATTATTATTATTATTATTATTGTTTATTGTTTATTATCTATTTATTATTATTATTATTATTTGTTTATTGTTTATTATTTATCATTATTATTATTATTATTATTTGTTTGTTATTATTTATCATTATTATTATTATTATTATTGTTATTGTTTATCATTTATCATTATTTTATTATTATTATTATTATATTATTATTATTATTTGTTATTGTTTTATTTATCATTATTATTATTATTTTTTATTATTTATCATTATTTATTATTATTATTATTATTTGTTTATTGTTTTCATTGTTTATTATTATCATTATTATTATTTTTTATTGTTTATTATTTATCATTATTTATTTATATTATTTGTCATTGTTATCATTTATCATTATTTATTATTATTATTGTTTATTATCATGTATATATTTATTATTATTATCATTTGTTTATTGTTTATCATTTATCATTATTATTATTATTTGTTTATTGTTTATCATTTATCATTATTTAATATTATTATTTGTTTATTGTTTATCATTTATCATTATTTAATATTATTATTTGTTTATCATTCATCATTATTTATTATAATTATTATTTGTTTATTGTTTATCATTTATCATTATTATTATTATTTGTCTATTGTTTATTATTTATCATTATTTATTATTATTATTATTATTCATTGTTTATTGTTTATTATTTATCATTATTTATCATTATTTATTTATTTATTATTATTATTATTATTATTATTATTCATTGTTTATTATTCATTATTGTTTATTATTTATCATTATTTATTATCAATTTTTATATTCATTATTTTTATTATCATTATTATTATCATTAATATTTATTGTTTATTATTCTTTATTGTTTATTATTGTTTATTTTTTATTATTATATTTATTTCTTGTTTATTTCTTGATTATGTTGTATGGTATTGATTTCATGTAGTCTCTTTATTTTATTTCTTGTTTTTATGACAACACTTTGGACAATAAGTTTTCCGACCTTCTACAATTGTAAGTAAAGTCGTCGGGGCGGCCTAATGTCAGTATCAGCCAGACAGCGAGGGAGTCTATCCCCTTTTCACTAGCGCTAGACCAAGGAGATTATTTTAGCGTCTGGGGTGGGCGCCACACTTACCATCAGCTCCTCACTTTAACGCATCGATCCCTGTGCTATTCATACGCTGAGTTGGCGAGGGCCGGTATCGAGCCAGGAACCTTGTGATTCCTAGCCGAACGCTCTACCGACTGAGCTAAACCGTACACGATCCCATAGAATTCGAATGATATCTAAACGTATTTCTTTACCCATAGATGGTGCCCCTAACAAATTGTACCACTCCGGGTCATAGTGAACCTGAAATCGATGGTAATAATGGGCCTAAAAGACATCCAGAACTAGACTCTCACCATCAGATTAGTTTAGTGTCATAGCGAGGAAATGTCTATGGTGTGTGTGTGTAGGCTTTAGAAATATATGATCTATCACTAATATAGAGCTGTTTTTATTTACATATAAAGGAAACTACATCTATACATATATAAAGGGCAGTTGTGTGTATATGAATGTCCGGGGAAAACTTCGAAAATAAAACAATTAACGACAAAGTAAATATATATACACATTAAATATCACACTTGCTTGGTTTTAGAGCAAAACTAATAGAGATTTGATTTATGTTCGTGAAGATAATTTAAAAAATAAAATTTAAATTATAACAGCATGGATTTGTTTTTCATTTAATAATTTAGATAGTAGACATTAACATTTCTTTTCAGAGAAGCTGAAATCAATGCCTAGTCTTTTTTTTTTACATAGGGGTTTAAATGGGGCATCCCACAAGGATTCAACTCAGGATTCAGTAATAAGGGATCTGCGGAACTAAATTTTAAAAAATCACTCTCTACCCAGGCGACGCCGGGTAGCCGCTGCTAGTTATTAATACATGAACATTATAATATCGTCTTAGCTCAGTCGCTAGAGCATCAGCCTAAAAAAATGTGTGTTGGTGTCTTACGCCTCTGCAAGTGATACAGTAAGGGCTAACTGTTTTAAATCAAACCGTGTGCTTGTATATATATGACAGATAAATAACCTACTCCCAATTATTAATATTGATTTTGTCTGGTATGATTTAACTATTATCTAAATGTACATGATATTAACTCTTTTAGAACAACCTCGCTCAATGTTAATCAAAACTTCTGGCCTACTGAGCCACCAACGCACAACCCGAAAAGCCAAAAATTTGAATCTTGCAAAAACCTATGGTGCATGAAACTAATCAATTACCAAATTCCCATACCGTTTTATGAAAGCCGAATCGAAATCTGATCATAGACTTCTTCTACGGAAGTATGTTGCCTATATGATATTGCCTCGAATCTATCGATACATAATTCCTAAATTTGGGCTTCAATGAATTGATAAATCTCTTCATATGCAAATCTCTTGTGGCTATTTTGTTCTCTCGTGAATTTAACCCTTTTCTGAATAAATATAAAGAATTCTCGCTAGAATAGATCTATTTAGCTTTGCTGAAATATTCGACCAATGAAATTTATGAAAGCAAAATTACTTTATAATATGGTGAACGAGAAGAAGCGCTCAACCAGAGGTTATTAAAAAAATGAACATTTTTTTGCACACGTATGAGTATATTCACTTAAGCCCACCTTCTCTGTGTCTTTCTTCTCTCTCTCTCATATATATATATATATATATATATATATATACGTGTGTGTGTGTATGTGTGTATGATATGTGAGTATATGTGTGGGTGAGTTTGAAATTTCCCTGATCTCACATTTTTTAAATCTAGATACAGAATATACAGTATCTAAGAAAAAGATACGATGAAGATTTTGAACAAGTTTTTATATATATATATATTATATATATATATATATATATATATATATATATATATGGGGGGGGCTTTAGAAATGGATCCTCCAAGGAAATTTCAAAAGATTAATTGAGGGAATATTATCTTAAGGTACATAAAGTTGAGGTTAAGAAAAAGAATTGAGGAATTTGGTTTCTGGTGATTCCGGCTCTAATGCAGCACCTCTCCCCTTTACAAATGGGGAGGATGCCACGCTTTTCTGACACTGAATATTGTTGTGCTTTGTATATGACGGTATAATCATGCAATTTCTTTTGTCACTTCATCCAAATCACGACTTTCATAATACCGAATAGACAGATTACAAGTATTAACAAAGGACTTGTCTCTATATTAATCGAAAAGAAGATAATTTGGCCCCATGAGGCTCGCTATTTCATGAATACATTAAACTGCAGGATTCTTGTGCTTCTTTAATTTAACGATGTTATTAGGATGCACTATAGGAAAACAATGTTGTGGGGGCAGTTTGATTGTTTGGGCAGCAAATGAATATAGGGTGTCATCATTTTTTGGGAAAACTAATTTGTCACGTACCACCGACTCCAACATACCACTAACTTCAACAAATATTATTTCTTGGTGGCATCAGTCTTGACAATGGCGTCTTTTAGAAAGACAATGCACCATGCGTCCCAGCAGGAGGTTTACGGTAATTATTTTAATATCATAAAGAAAACTTTACTTTGTTTTCTTGGCCGAATGAATAACCAGACTTCACTTTTACCGAACATTTATAGAATGTGATGGACTATAAATATCTCTATGCCGAACCTCCAGCGTGTAACTTTTAAAAGATTAAATTGATTTAACTTAACGGCATGTGAATACGTCTAGGGTTATTTAATACTTATTAAGGAGTCAGGACCATTGCACGTTCATATTTACATTTTTATGCTGTTGTTTCTTAATTCTTTTGTACAAGGTCCTATTGAATACGAATAATATTCAGACAAATCTATTTGAGCCATACATGTTAACCTAATATGTACTACGACTCCGGTAAGAGTAGACCTGGGATACATTTATGGAAGAAAATCATGTAAACATATATTTTGCATTTCTCTGAATGTTTGAGATGAGGCTTGATGATTAGTATTATTTGTATTATTCGAACTATTGTCCTCATCTTCATTGATATCTGTACAACGTTTCGGCTGATGTGCTCTCCGACCTTTTTCAGATATTTCTTCTAGGACTTGGGAACCTTCTTTTCGAACTCGGGAACCTTCTTGTAATCGGCAGCCAGCAGGGAACTTTGAACCTAACCCTTTAATTAGTCCACGAGGGTATCCTGTTCTCATTCCGCTAACCATATCTGGGGTAGAGGTGTTAAGCTGTTTTGATAATTATTCTATGTTACTGCTGTCCCTGACCAGGATTGAACCTGCAGTTTATAAAAAGCTGTCACTTAGAACTGTCTTAACATAACTCCTTTATCCACTAGACCATGTGTCCAATCGGCCGAAACGTTGTACAGATAACAATGAAGATGAAGACAATACTCCCAATAATACAAATCTCTATTAATAATGGAGATTCGCTTCTCGTTTTTGTCTGTAACAAAAACTACGTCACTATATCTGAAATCGTCATAACATAGAATAAATACACTCAAACTTTGAGCATGCAACATTAGACAGTCCTCATTGTTTTTTTTAAACAAGTTTTAATAGATACATCCCCAGTATCATATATTTATATATAGTTTGTTTTATTTTAATAGATACTCAAAGTTAATAGAACTTAGTTTCGATTTCAAATTGTTTTTTTGTTTTTTGCTCCTTTAATAAATTTGATGATTTCATGATTTATGGTTCAAATTCTCCGACATTTAATTTTTAACTTCCACTTCTCAAGCAATATCTTTTAAAAATGTTATTTTTACATCGCCCCGAGGGTGTTTTTTATTTTGCTAGTAATACTAATGTATTTTGCATTTTTCATAAACATTCACTATATTCATTCATTGACCTTTATATTTCCCTAGGCGCATAGGATAATGCAATTTTTAAAATTAAATTTATGTTTAAATTAACTAATCGGGGCTAATTGGATTAACTGATATTTCTATCCATCTCTATCATTGATATTTATAAAAAAGAATTAATTTCGAAATGTTCTTAAAAAGAAATTGAGAAAAATTTGACACGTATTAACTTACCTGAAGAATTACGTTGGGTCGTTACCTTTCGCAGAAAACCCACTCTGGTTCGTTCGACTAGATCGGATGAGGAAAAATGAGATCAGATGATATTACACGAGATTAGGATCCAGTGATGTCAGAAACACCTGTTTCGTTCCACCTGAGTAAGTAAAAAGAAATAGATAAAAGAAACATCAGTATATTTTGCTCAATTTGATGATCCATATTATTTTAAGTCTTGGATTAGAGAAGTAAGTAATTGATTTATTAAGACTGCAACTAACTTCTTACATGGGATTGACTTTTCCTCATGGTGTAATAGTCTGCAAACCAGTTACGCAGATGTATTACAACTTAATATCGAATTTGATCCTCACTGGATCCCCCATACTTGTGACCTTGTGTCACGTCCTATCCGTGGTTAACGGGTCGGGTGAATACCTACCTAGGGATATATATATATATATATATATATATATATATATATATATATATATGATGAGTATAAGATTGTGTTTTAACCGTTATTCTCAATTTTGATTCACATTTTGTTGGATTTTACACTATCTACATTTAATTAATATTTGACCTCGGTGTGTTAATGAAGCTTCGTCAGAATTTATTTGAGACAATATATATATATATATATAGTAAATGGAAAGTCGTTGAGGAGGCCTATAGTCCGTATCAGCCAATCAGCAAGGGAGTCTATGCCCTTTTTACTAGCGCTAGACCAAGGAGATTGTATTTTAACGTCAACTACCTTACTTACCGCACAGATCCCTGTGCTATTCATACGCTGAGTTGGCGAGGACCGGTATCGAACTAGGAACCTTGAAGTTTCCAGCCGAACGCTCTGCCCACTTATATATATATATATATATGTATATGTGTGTGTGTGTGTGTGTGTGTGTGTGTGTGTGTGTGAAACACCTCTGTCAAACACAATGCCAATCTTTAAGCGGATATTATTTTGTTTGAGTTCAGAATTCATGTAGAGGTCAATGCATCTTGCAGCCTCCTTGAGACTATGCAGTAAAGTGTATGTGTATTTACGAGAAGGGCTAGATCATCTGTGTTGTCCGCATCCCTTATAGTATCTGACGGATATCGTTGTCTTCTTTTAATGTATTTTTTAATGTGAAACCATTTTCATTCATTATATCTAATAACATTCATTATAATCTTGGCCGATTTCAAATAAAAATGGTGCTAATGTATCTCCTTGTAAGATTCTAGCGAAAAATTCAAAGTAGCTATACGTTAAATCTTTAACTACTTTAAGCCGCTCAAAGCAGCTCTCCCAATCACACTCAAGCAAATTACAACAAACTGATGACACACCATGTATTATGGAAAAAAAATTTCCATTCAGTATTTATTTCTATCTTGGTAAATAGATCTCAATCTCGATACTTTTGACACACATGTATATATATATATATATATTTCTGGTACAGGCATATATATATATATATATATATATATATATATTGGAAAACAACTCTTTTGATTATTTCGGGGTTAAAACTAATAGCGGGCATCTTTTTTGAGAAGGCAATATCTTTGAGACTATATAACATTTCAAATGTTGATAGCGGAAAATGGTGTGAAGTGAGCGTAGTGAGCCTGTCATGGAGTGAGTAAACCGCCATCAGTGCCTAGCACAAAGCCATGCAACGCCCAGCGAATTCTCTAGTAGATATAAAAACTTTTTTTAAATTTCAAATCCTGGACGAGACTGTTTATATTTCACATAGCGCTAATGCTGTTTGGGAAAGGTATGAATCCATACATTCTCCTTCCAGCTATGGATAAATTGTAGAGCAGATGGACTCTTTAACCTTCTCGGAATCAAAACCTGTTAAACTCCGCTAAGGAAATTTACCGTGTCACATCCTGCTCGTTGCGGAGGGATTGGTAGATATATATTTCTTGCTGAGAGGGAGAAGAAGGGGTGGATAAAGGCACATGGTGTTTTTCTTTCCTTCCACAGAGATAGATATTAACAAACCGTATTCGCACAAATATAAGCATGAAGAGTCATAGTCGCTGTTATCAAAAAATCTTAATACACTCTATTCCCACTGATACTAGCATGCAACACAGTCAGTCACGCACACAGGCTCATTACAATAAAGCCAGCACGCAATTGCTTTTTGGTACGCGTGTATTTACAACCGGGGGGCTGCGTTATCCTTTGAAAAGACGAAGAACGAGAGACGCAAAGAGAGATACGCACGCATGCTCAGATCGTCACAAGCACGCGCATGCGTATGAAGCAGAAAATTACCCACTCATGCACATCTGGTTCGACTCATCTGCATCTATATTGAAAGGTGATGGTGTGCAGTCACATATATTGAGAAACCAACACTGGTGTGTGTATATATATATATATATATATATATATATATATATATTAATATAAACGGGTTTGGTTGAATATCACGGGTTATTTCTTCTCGGTGATCTTCAATTGCTTATGTTCAAGTCCTTGGGATTTTTCTTATATTGGGGCCAAATGGTAAAGAAGTTATCCAATATTTTGTTCCAAAGCGCTTTCAATCACGTCCATGGTCGTCATCATGGGGATTATTTGTTGAGTTGTTTTATGTTATGTTATTTGTTTTTTTTTGTTTTTTTGTGTATGTTGGTGCTAGTTCTATTCAGTTTGGAGGGTTTATTGTATGTAGGACTGCTATGGTTCGTGCGTTAGTTTTAACGATCTTTAATGCATTGGTTCCGAGGACTTGAACGTAAACAATTAAAAATCAAGAATAAATATTCAGTGGTATTTAATCAACCGTGTTTAAACAAATTTAAACTTGCTGACAAAATATATAAAATACACAATACAAATATATATATATATATATATATATATTATAATATATATATATGTATAAATTCATCTTAATTTTGGAACCTTCGTTTTTTTCAAATTTCTTAATATATATATATATATATATATATATAGTATCCAATTGCCGCTTTAACTTTTCCGTCGCAGTGGTATCAGTAATAATACTAAAAATATTAACATTATAGGGAAAATAAAGGGTCTACCGTGGTTTCAATTAAAAAAAATTGAGAGAAAAATAACATAGCGTTCAACCGTTATTATCTGATAAATATCTTCAATTTAACTAATGATTTACATAGACTTAGTGAAGAGTAGGGCCCTGAGGAAATCCTTTCACTTTGATTGAAACCATGGTAGACCCTTTATTTACCCTATAAAAATAATATTAGTAGTATCATATATATATATATATATATATATATATATATATATACATATCATTGGAATTGCAGTCTCGGAAGACTATATATTTCTCGTGCTCCTGGAGTTAAAGCGCCTTCTGTGACTGTGAAGGCCAATATTCGAAAAACAGCACCGACCACAGATGTCGCATGTGAAGGCTGTCCCTGAAGATGTCTGTGTGCCGGTGCTCTGTTCAGGTCACTTTCCTTTGGATCGCTTGGCTTCATGGTCGTGCGCTAGGGGAATTCAAGCAGGAATAGTCTGCTACGGAGAGCCTGCCGCCTCGACGGCCCAGAGCCAAACTTTCCCAGCTGGAATATATATATATATATATATATATATATATATATATATGCGTACCTTATTGTTTGAATACAGATTTTTATTACTCCTGAACTGGTTGGCTTACAGACAAAAATAGATTACAAATAGTCGCCATTTTTTGCGACCCCCCTCAAATTTGGAGACATAAAAAACGACACAACTCCGACAATTCTGGGAATTGGAAACTCAAATTTTGGGGATTTTCTAACTTTAACATAGTCAACACCTGTAGAAAATTTCAGAAAAATTGAACGGGGTGGGTGACATGGCCTGGATAATTTGACATGGAATTACCCATATATATATATATATATATATATATATATATATATTATATATATATATGAAAAATAGATGGAAATTAATCCGACAGTATGAAATTTAACATTTTGAAAAAACATATGATGTTTGTTATGTGATTGCTGACAGATCTGTTTCGACCAAATCGATAAGTTGGTCTTCATCAAAGAGCGACATAGATGGGAAGAAAGATATCCGTTAAAAAGACTCTTTTTAACGGATATCTTTCTTCCCATCTATGTCGCTCTTTGATGAAGACCAACTTATCGATTTGGTCGAAACAGATCTGTCAGCAATCACATAACAAACATCATATGTTTTTTTTCAAAAATGTTAAATTTCATATATATATATATATATATATATATATATATATATATATATATATATATAGAGAGAGAGAGAGAGAGAGAGAGAGAGAGAGAGAGGTGGAGTTTTATAATTTGCTTGAAGCATTGTATTCATATTGATCAGGTAGTTGATTTTGAAGCCTATCACAATGCAAGTGTAAAGAAAAATGAGGTAATAGCCACAGGTTAACAGCACCTGGACTCCTGCTTTCAAATATCTTTTTACGAAGGGATTTTTACATCGAAATATTAAGAATAAATCAATGGTAAATAAACAACATCATAGTTACCCCATTTTTCTTCAAACTTGCATTGTGATAGCCTTCAAAGCCAACCACCAAACCAATATATATATATATATATATATATATATATATATATATATATATATATATATATATATATATATATATATAAAAATATCCTTGTCCAAGTCCACATTAGTGCATAACGAAGTGTACTTTGTTGGTCACTAGATTGTATACGTATATAGATTTATTTAATCATGTTACTGAATATAAGATAGCTATCGTTTGATCACACCTGCCGTAAACCTTTGTGATCAAACAACGTTGTTGTACATTTCATGCATATAGATTTCAATGAAACTGAAATTAAAGGAATCTTGATATATTTGAAAAGCAATAGTGCGATTAACACACAAATCCATATCATGGTAGCACGATTCATAATATCACTTACTATATCAAGTATATAACCATATTATTTAGTCCAATACATTACTAGATATTTATACTTGAAACCATATAACAGGTTTGCAAATTATTGTAATTAGATAGGAATACTTCTAATCATATAACAACATGGAAACAAATGATTCTTATTGAATAGTTGAAATCAAATAACTGTGCACACTATATAGATATAGATATATAGATACAGTAGATATATAAGTAGGTATTGAAATTCATTGTAGCATAGAAAAAGCATGTTAAGAAAACTTCATTTTGTTTTACTGTATCTCCAAATATTTCTGATTCGTTCTTATCCAGTAATTGACTGAACCAGAGGAACTTATAAAATTAAGATACACACACACACATATATGTGTGTGTG
>CM042143.1:116726534-116746534 GCA_023376005.1 Doryteuthis pealeii | reverse complement strand
TTAATTTAGACTATATATATATATATATATATATATATATATATATATATATGAAGTTAAGTAAACAAACAAATGTGTTTATTTTCATATGACTTTAAGCCGACAATTTTTGGAGGATAGGTGCTTAATTGAAGTCATACCTAATATTGAAAATTAATTAATTAGTTAATAATTAATGAATTTAGGCGGGCATATATGTTCAAATGTAAGGCTAAACGAATTGAGAAAATGTCAATCCCTGAATGTACATTTCGATCTATTAGGTTTCATCAGATATATATATGTATGTATGTGTGTGTATGTGTGTGTGTAAGAAAGGTACCACTCTAACTTGATTTGAAAATAAAAAAGAAATACTTTCTTTCTTTTAAGTAAATAAGAGAAAATCAATGCTGACTTATTTAAGTTGAAGTTAGTTTTTTTCTCGGACAGTAGTGTATGTTTCCTTAGGTGGATTTCATTTCCTTTCTTCGAGGGTCGGAGCGGTCACCTGGGGGTCAGTTAGTCCTTTACTTGTCAGCCGAAACAGTGATTTGACATAAGTTAACAATGTCACTCAAGATGTATCACCTGCGTCTATTAAGTCACCACCTGATATATAATACCGTATGCACCCATCAAAGATGCATGCTAAGAAATTAGATATCAGGGGTATGCCAGCCACCCGGCATGTGCCACCATGGAATGTTACACACACTTCTAGGTGTAGTCACAAATTCTGAGTAAAACAACTTATTTAACGCAGGAAACTCACGCATATATATATATATTTTGGGTAGAATATGTGCTTAATTGAAGTCGTACCTAATTTTGAAAGTTAATTAATTAATAATTAATTAATTAGGCGGGCATACCTATTAAATGTGAGGCTATACAAATCGAGAAAAATCAATCCCTGTATGTACATTTCGGCCTATTAGGCCTCATCAGCAGAGCTATAGATAGTCAAGGTTCGGATCACGCACAAGGCGGTCTTTCTATCTATAGCTCTGCTGATGAGGCCTAATAGGCCGAAATGTACATACAGAGATTGATATTTCTCGATTTGTTTAGCCTTACATTTAATAGGTATGCCCACCTAATTAATTAATTATTAATTAACTTTCAAAATTAGGTACGACTTCAATTAAGCACATATTCTCCCAAAAATTGTCGGCTAAAAAAGCCATATCAAAACACATCGTTTGTGTATTTACTTCTGATATATATATATATATATATATATATATATATATATGTGTGTGTGTGTGTGTGTGTGTGTGTGTGTGTCTGTATTTTCGTATTCCTCATTTAGAAAATTAAGGGAGCAGATTCTTAGGGCTCTAATCCATTTTTTAGAATTGGCATAAGAGTCTTTGTACTTTTGATCTTCATTGTTCTTTTAAGGATAAGTACTCGGTATATAATAGCCATGATTAAGGATAATTATAATATAATATGGGCCGGGTTAGCTCAGTCGGTAGAGCGTTCGGCTAGAAACCACATGGTTCCTAGTTCGATACCGGTCCTCGCCGACTCAGCGTATGAGTAGCACAGGGATCTGTGCGGTAAAGTAAGGAACTGATGGTAGGTGTGGCGCTCCACCTCAGATGCTAAAAACAATCTCCTTTTTCTACCGCTATTGTAAAGGGGATAGACTCCCTCGCTGACTGGCTGATACCGACTTCAGGCCGCCCCGACGACTTTACTTATAGACATCAAGTAACTTGGGTAGCGAAGTTATAAAATCAACGGTGTTTGATGACTCAGGTTTTTGCCTTTGCGATTTTTAAGATTTACACGCACACACACACACATATATATATATATATATATATATATATATATATATATATGCTAGCAACAAAAAACGCCCTTCGGACGGTGTAAAACTTTTTTTAAAGATATTGCTTGAGGGGGTTGGAGGAGTTAAAAGTTCAATGTTAGATGGTTTGTATCATAAGTAAGAAAATCATCAAATTCATTAAAGGAGTAAAAAAATAAAACATTTTGAAATGGAAACTTAGTCCCGTCCCCTCAAATAAAATGTTTATTAGTTATTAATCAACTAATTATTTTGAATATTTTGCACATAAATCTTACACAAAATCGTAGGTATTTATTTATTTGTAAACTTTTCAGTTAACTTCTTGTTACTGAAAAAAGGGCAAGAGTAAAAGAACAATTTTTTCAAATTGCTTAACCAAATTTTGAATGTACATAACACAAGAATATTGTGACGTAAGCTGTGACGTATTTTTTGATACAGACAGAAATACACTCAATCTCAATTATTAATATATATATATATATATATATTATATATATATATATATATATATATTATAATATATTAATTATTTGAAGGCCAATACAATGCGTATGAAAATAAAAACAAAAAGATGTTATTTTTGTCTTATCGATTTCGAAGCATGAACTTCATCATCAGAGTTTCGTATCAGAAATGGACAGAAATATCAGAGAGAGAGAAATAAGAAATTACAGTTATTCGCCCATTTCATTCATAAAGAAAGAGAAGAAGAAAGAGAAAAAAAAAGGAGAGGAAAGGAAATAAGAAGAGAAATTACAACCACACAAAGAAAAACATAAGCACGTCCATTTCTGATACGAAACTCTGATGATGAAGTTCATGCTTCGAAATCGATAAGACAAAAATAACATCTTTTTGTTTTTATTTTTCATACGCATTGTATTGGCCTTCAAAATATTAATATATCATAACATACTTAACAATGCTTCAAGCAAATTACCAATTGCTTTTATATATATATATTTGGGAGAATATGTGCTTAATTGAAGTCAAACTTAATTTTTTTGAAAGTTAATTCATTAATGATTAATTATGCGGGATTTAACTACTTAAATGTAAGGCTAAACAAATCGAGAAAAATCAATCTCTGTATGTACATTTCAGCCTATTAGGCCTCATCAGCAGAGCTAAGAGGAATATGAGTACTACTACTACCTAAACAAAGCGATGAAAAACTGCGAGGTTCCGTTTTGTGTAGGGGTAAGAGGCTTGCTTTGTCGATCCGACATACAGGTTTCGAATCACACACGAGGCGATCTTCGTATCTATAGCTCTGCTGATGAGGCCTAATAGGCTGAAATGTACATACAGAGATTGATTTTTCTCGATTGGTTTAGCCTTACATTTAAGTAGTTAAATCCCGCATAATTAATCATTAATGAATTAACTTTCAAAAAAATTAGGTTTGACTTCAATTAAGCACATATTCTCCCAAATATTGTCGGCTGAAAATAGCCATATTTGTTTACGTTCATATATATATATATATATATATATATATATAGATAGATAGATAGATAGATAGATAGATAGATATCAATTATATTGAAAACACTTTACTTATAAATATGGCAAACGATATCATCAATATTAATAAAATTGAAAAAGAAAGTTAATCAGTTCATCTTTTACTTCTTCAAATTGACTTAACAATTAATCTCTATTCCTTGGGAAGAACGTAACGGTGGAAGAGCTAGTCTTGAGGACCAATGCCACAAGGTGTTACATACATGAATTCATGTGTCAAATCTAAGTTTACTTTAAAGGGCACCTCACACGTGAAAAGTGTTTAACGAGTTAGTAAAGCATTGTTGATAAATTCGATTATGTCCTACTTGATCCATATCTGCGTTTTTGTGCCACATTAGGCAAAGCTTACTAAATGGCTACAGCAGTGGGTTGATCTATGCAAAATCTAATCTACCCTAAATGACTTTGATTTACGACTTTCGGTAATATTTTGAGCAGATCATTGCGAATGAGTTTGATTCTCACAGTGTTTTTCTTAATTCTGATATTGTGCCAGACTAAGCAAGGTTAGTAAATGACCACGCGTGTATATATATATGTATAAGATTTTTGGATGTTTGTTTATTTAGAAACGTTGCTGAATAAAGTATATATTAAATTTTTACTTGAAGGCACTTACAAAGCATGTATCGCATAAAATTCGATACTTTTTCTTATAGAAAATGAACTTGACAAGTGTAATCCCAGCAAAGGATGGCTCGATGTGTAAAATACACATCGAGCCATCCTTTGCTGGGATTACACTTGTCAAGTTCATTTTCTATAAGAAAAAGTATCGAATTTTATGCGATACATGCTTTGTAAGTGCCTTCAAGTAAAAATTTAATATATGTATATATATATATATGTATATTTGGGAGAATATGTGCTTAATTGGAGTCGTATTGTTGGGGTTATGGTACCCGCCTGTCAGCTTGACAGTTCCGTTTCAGATCACGCACAGGGCGGTCTTCCTATCTATAGCTCTGCTGATGAGGCCTAATAGGCCGAAATGTACATACAGAGATTGATTTTTCTCGATTTGTTTAGCCATACATTTAAATATGCATTCCCGCCTAATTAATTAATTATTAATTAATTTTCAAAACTGGCTACGACTCCAATTAAACACATATTCTCCCAAAAATTGTCGGCAAAAAAGCCATATCCTAACACATCGTGTTTACATACTTATCATATATATATATATATATATATATATGTATGTATGTATATATATATATATATATATATATATATATATATATATATATATATATATATATAAACGTTGTCTTCACTTAAAATATCAAATCACCGATTTTTTCTGGTTGAGTCGCTTATTTCACTGGGATTAGTTACGTGTCAAACTGTCTTTCTTGACATTTAGCCTTCAAAGGCAAACACAGAATTCAAATGATAGTTCTCAATATCTCTTAAAGGATCTTCTTGCATCAAAGCTTTTACTTAATTTTTCAAACGGCGACATTGTCTTAAACTGTTTGATATAACCGGCATTATTCTTGCCAATTCTCTTTGAACTAAGAGGCAACGTGTTACAACATTCAAAAAGGATTTTTTTTAATCAATAATTTTTTGTATCTATCCATACTTTTCTAAAACAATTTCATAATGGATACAATTATATCTTATTATAATATGTTTGTCTGTCGGTAAGCGAAACTAAGTCACCACTGACGTCACAATTCCCATAGTTTTTTACGTCACATTCTCCATGATTTTATTCTTATTTAAGTCTTATATTATTAATATTGTTGGTTTTATATCTCTAATCACAAGCAACTATATATATATATATATATATATATATATATATATATGTGTGTGTGTGTGTGTGTGTGTGTGTGTGTTGCGTGTGTGTGCGTGCGTGTGCACAGAATAACGATTTAATGTGAGAAAGTTTCAGACTGCTCCTAAAAAATTGATTGAATAAATATTTGCTTGGTTTTATTGATTTAAAATAGTCTTAATTCAAATGATATAAGAAAAAATCCTGTCCAAATATCTTAAAAGAAATCTATTAACAAAAATACATAACTTTAATTGTATTATTTAGTGTCAAACTTGTTAGATTATACCTCTGCTGTTTCAAATTAGTTTAACGCAATAATTAAATCTTAAATAATATTATATTATATTTTTTTATCCTTGGCTGTTCTTTTCTTTTCTTTTTTTTTTATTCACCATGTATTGATATATTATTATTTTTACGCGCATATAAAGCAATCATATGCATATTTTTTTAAAAAGAAAGAAATTGGAATAAATGTTATAATTCTATGTACATTCTTATTTAGTCTCGTCAAATCTTAATAATTTAATACAATAATTTATTACTTTAAAACAGAAAGATTTGAATCCCCCCTCAGCTATGGATCTATTTAATCTATAGCTGAGGGTATGGGGAGGCTCATATCTTTCCCTAGGATATTCTTCTTCTATAATAACGTTTTTTTTTCTTCTATTTCTTTCTATATGATGAAACAAAATAGTCGGTTATTTAGCTGAGATGACGACATTCATAAGACATGAGAGTTTGGTGTATAAGCAACACCAAATAATCAGAGTTTACAGTTTTGTATTTCATCTTAGACGATTTGGATGGTCTCATTTTTAATCAGAGTTGCAAGAAGATAAGTGGTACTTTTGAGGAAGATGAATATTAATACATAGATATTTTGTAGGTGTTTTTTAATTGAACCTTTACATTTGTATATATGCCCCTTATATAAAATTATCTAAAGAATGAGAGCATATTAAAGCAGTCATTACCAAACGAAGGTTGTACCACCCCATGGTGTGAGTAGATATTATGAGGGGTGGTCTAAAATATTTTCACATGGCGGCAATTAGTATTCTATTTTCAAAGATTATTTCAATATATTTGCGTTTTAATTAATTATTTAAACGATAAAAGAATATGTATTGCATTGTTTACCATTTTTTAGGAAAACTTCTGCCATTTATGTTACAATCACGTGATTTAAAAAGAGTATAAAAAAGTGAAGAGTATTTCAATTGAATATTTCAGACTTGTGGAATTCAAGCTCACCTGATGATCGTAACCATGAGTCCTGAGTTTTAACCCTACCCTACCTTACACTTTACATTTCATATATTTATTTTTCAATGTAAATTGTGATATTACTCTGAATCATTTGTATTGACCACTGTAAAGTTTTTGTGCGGTTTTAACGTTAGATTCTAACCATAATTATGCATGTAGGGAAATCTGATTTATCTGATAAGATAAAGCGAGAATACTTCCAGGCCTTGAAATTATCAGTGCTACTATTTGGCTGCACCGATTGGAGTTTGTGAAAAATCTATATAGAAATAATACAAGGATGCTGCGTGCTGTCGTGAACAAATCCTGGAAGCAACACTGGTCATAATGTTTATGACAAACTGATTTATACACATGTATATACACATTTCCCCCCTCTCTCTCTCACACACATATATATATATATATATATATATATATATATATATATATATATATATATATGAGAAGTAAATACACAAGCGATGTGTATATGATATGGCTTTTTTTAGCCGACAATTTTTGGGAGAATATGTGCTTAATTGAAGTCGTTTTGGGGAGAATATGTGCTTAATTGAAGTCGTACCTAATTTTGAAATTTTAATTAATTAATAATTAATTAATTAGGCGGGCATACCTATTTAAATGTAAGGCTAAACAAATCGAGACAAATCCAACAAGCATACATACAGAAATTGATTTTTCTAATTAATTAATCAACTTTCAAAATTAGGTACGTCTTCAATTAAGCACATATTCTCCCAAATATATATATATATATATATATATATATATATATATATATGTGTGTGTGTGTGTGTGTGTGTGTGGTGTTGTGTGTGTGTGTATTGGGCAGCATTTTTTCATTTATGCATGTTGAATTAAACAAAAGACACATCTCCTGTTTCCAATTTTATTTTTGATTCTTTTCGAGTTTCTGGCCCAACTTTTTAATATTTGGGTGAAATTCGTGGATTAGTCCACCAAAGTTCAGGTCCCGATACTTTCAGCACTTCGAAGTACCATCATCAGGGTGATGTGTTCCAGTTTTTTTTTTTAAATTATATTAATGTGAAGGCTGGAAGGAGAAGAATTGATGGGAAATGTGATATAGGCATTTTAAAATGTGTGTACTGCATTGGAAATTAATTTTGTTTAAGGATGGTTTGTATTGTTTTATGTATATTTCACCCAAATATTAAAATGTTTGTCAGAAAACTCGAAAAGATCAAAAATGAAATCGTTAAACAGGAGATGTTTCTTTTGTTTAATTCAATATATATATATATATATATATATATATATATATATATATATTATTCAACAGCATTGCATATCATATAGAAAAATGTTAATATTTATCAACCACAAAATAGTATACACCTAATATATTTTCTTGTGAATTTATTTTTGCTCACATATCTCCAATGCTAAATATAATACCTAATGTAAATGATACCTCGTGATATCTGTGTGACCGCTGCATTGTCAACTAAAAATAATAAAATCTTAGTATCTTTGGTTAATAAGAAAATTAGCTGGGCGTAATGAAATTGGTCAGATGCTTTTTATGGACGATACGTGTGTGTGTGTGTGTAAGATCTGTAATTCCACGTTGTCACGGAAAACAGCCAAAGTCTGGTGGTATGCTCGAGGTGGGGTTAGTGGTAATGATGTAGTGGCGCCGAAACATGTCTGTTATCAGTCATCTGATGAGGCCTCGTTATACGCACAGTTGTTGTTTTGTTTGCAGCAATAATAATAATAATAATAATAATAATAATAGCAGCACAAGACAATGCATAAGAAAAAGACACAAGAGAAAAGCTTATGTATGATGTGTGGAGACAGATGAAATCTCAACCATGTCATAAGCAAATGCAGCGAATTAGCAAATCAGAAATAAAAATTTTAGGCACGACTGGGTTGGAAAGGTGATCCTACTGGGAATTGTGAAAGAAACTTAATTTTTGACATGATATAGGCACAAATTGCCAGCCGTTCTAGAGAATGAGACGCAAACATTCTATGGGACTTGAGATACAGACGAATTACCTCATCCCGACCAGAAGACCAAAAACTACTATTGATTAGAAATAAAAAGAGAATTTGTCAACTGAAAGACTTTGTCATCTTGTTGGATCACAGGATCAAAATGAAGGAAAGAGAAAGGATAAAAAAAAAATATTTGGAACTTGCGAGAGAATTCAAATAAACTGTAGAATAAGAGGGCGAAAGCGGTATAAATTATATTTTGGTGGCTTGGAAAGCTCCTTCAAAGTTTGGAAAGAGCTGAAGAAATTAGAAATCAATGAAAAAAATCGTGACCATCCAGAAAACAGCATTGTTAATATCGGCTATAATATCCCAAAGACTACTGGAGATCTGAGCAGACATATATATAGATTCGGCGAAATAGTGTTCTTATGATATTTATTGGTGTAAATGTTTCGTCTTTCATATTTTCATTTCAGTTTCACATTCTGAAATCAGGTGCTAATCATCCAGGATTTGCGTTTCATCAAAATGAATATTTTTGCAGTTAGAATACTCCTAGAGGTTAGGGAATCGCGTTCATGTTTACACTTGCTGTGCAGTTTTTTCTAAAGCGGCCTTTTTGTTGTTGTTTTTTCTTCAGTCATATCGAAGAGGAATAATTTTTAAACAGATCTATTTAACCCATGAATGGGACCCTAACACGTACTACCCTTCAGAGAAGACATTGGTATAATAACATAGGAAGGTTGCTTTCCTCTGTCTGAATTTTTTAGATGAAGCTTGATAATTTGCATTATTTGGATTTTACGGACTTGACCTCATCTTTATTGTAATATACACAACGTTTCGGTTGATAGGTCCTCCGGCCTTCTTTAAAAACCAAAGAAGGCTGGGGGTACATCGACTGAATCTTTGTGTATATAACATTAAAGATGAGGACAACAGTAAAAAAAAACTGAATAATATTTATATGTCTAAATTTTAAAGATAGGGCTTATTTGTATTATTCTAATTTTTCGGACTAAATCGTCAGTCAAGGCGGCATAAAATCAGACAGACTGCGATGGAGTCTATCCCCTTTTTTCATTAGCGCTAGACCAAGGATATCATTTTAGCGTCTGGGGTGGAACGCCACACATACCATCAGCTCCGCACAGGTCCCTGTGCTAATTATACGCTGAGTTGGTAAGGGCCAATATTGAACCCGGAACTATGTGGTTCCTGAACGGACGCTTTACCGACTGAGCTAAACCGGTCCTACAGCTTTACTCCGTATAAAACTGACCTTGTGTCACACCCTGGTTCATGGCATAGGTAAATACGTACAGCTAATGTTCCCTTTCTGATCTAGCCTAACTCTTTTATCTATTTTCTAGTCAGCTTCTCTTATTCAGAAGATTAAATCTCCAATACTTCGTCCCCGGAAGAGGAAGTAAAATGAATTTCATTGATCCGTGAAGTTTCTAAACTTGAGCAATTTCGACAATGAAATTCAGAAAATAGCCCCTTTTAAGGGTTAAAATAAGTAAAGTGTCTCTAAAGACCCCTTTAAGTATGAGCATCCCAAGCGGTTGTCTGATTTTGTTCGCTTATAAGCCCCTCTTAATGAAATACCGCCCATATGCGTGGCAATGTCCTAGAATTAGGGGCCGGGCTGACTGATGCATCAAACTTCTGCTTCCTTTATTTCTAATTCCTTGCAATCGTTCACTGACAAGACAAGCGAACATCATAATGAAGGGGTTAAGTAAGATCCCAGCTCAGTTTCGGGCCACCTAGAATCAGATTTATTACTCGCTGTCTAAGAGAAACCGCCCTTGACACTGGTTATTGTTAGTGACCAGGGAAACTTTCACAAGAGCCACCGCATTATTTTTGCATGAGACTAATTTGACTTGAAAGTGGGTCTTGAGCTGAGGAAATTATGGTTGGAGACGTTGGGGAAGGTGCCAACGACTGGGAAATGGGAGGGGGTGTGGTGGGGTGGAAATTAAAACAGGAAGGGGGAAGAAGGGAAGGGAGGAGGGAGTTGTTGGTTAGAGGTAGAGTGGGGTGGCCGAGAGAGAGAGAGAGAGAGAGAGAGTAGGAAAATAGTCAATTGATTGAAAAGATGGAGAGAGAGAGAATATACTAGAAAGAAAAAAAAGAAGGCAGGAAAGGAAGAAAGAAAGAAGGAAAGAAGAAAGAAGGAAAGAAAGAAAGAAGAAAGAAAGAATGAGGAAGGAAAGAAAAAAGAAGAAAGAAAAAAAGAAGAAAGAAAAGAAAGGAAGGAAAGAAAGATTGAAGGAAAGAAAGAAGGAAAGGAAAAGAAGGAAAGAAAGAAAGAAAGAAAGAAGAAAGAAGAAGAAGAAGGAAGAAAGAAGGAAATAGGAAGGAAGGAAGGAAGATAGGAATAAACAAGGAAAAGAAGGAAAAAAGAAGAAGGAAAGAAAGAAAGAATGAAAGAATGAAAGAAGGAGGAAGAAAGAAGGAAGAAAAGAAGAAGGAAGGAAAAGAAGAAATAGTGTAGAAACAATAAAGAAGAAATGAAATAAATAATAAAAGATAGAACACATGAAGATTGACGCGGAAAACGAAAAAAAAAATGATAGGATGAAAAAATGAAAAAAGAAAGGTAAATGAAAGACAGAAGAAGGAAAAAAGAAAGAAAAAAGAAAGGAAAGAAAAGAAAAAGAAAGCAAAAGAGAAAAAGCAAAGATGATTGTCTTTTATGTCTTTCTTTCTCATATGTTTAATGTGATAAATAACGAGAAAATAAAGAAACCGAAAGAGTAAAAAAAAAAAAAGAAGATGAAAGTAAAGGAAATTATACGATATTGAAACGGTATTAGGGAAAGAAAGATTTTACTTTGGAATAAAGAAGAAATGAAATGAATATTAAACGAAAGAACATATGTAGATTCACGAGGAAGACGGAAAAAAATCTGAAAGCGTGAAAAAAAGAACAAGAGAAAGGCAAAGACAAGAAAAAAGAAAGAAAAATAGTATTATTTATATAATTCGGACTATTGTCCTCATCTTCATTATTATCTGTACAGCTTTTCGGTCGATGTGCTCTCCAACCTTCTTCAGGTACTTCTTATCGGACTCGGGAACCTTCTCGGGCACTGGATTACGACAAGAAGTTTCCCGAGTCCGAGATCGTTCCCGAGTCCAAGAAGTTTCCCGAATCCGACAAGCAATACCTGAAGAAGTCCCGAGGGCACATCGACCGAAATGTTGTACAGATAACAATGAAGATGAGGTAAATAACAATAGATAAAAATTAAATGTTGATAATGATATGAATAATACTAATTATGAAGCCCCATCTCAAAAATTAAGAGAAAAAGAATAAATTGAAGATATTGAAACGGTATAGTGATAAGAAATTAAAAGAAAGAAAGAAAGGGTGTCAGATTTGGTTCTGGAGCTTTGTTCGTGAACAGAGAATGATGGCTGAATTTGATCCAGCTTTACTTAGTCTAAAAATTGAGCTTGTGTCACACCTTGTCCCGACTGATGGGTTGGTAAATGCACACTTAATGTAATACTTATTCATTAATCGAATACATCGTGGTGTAATAGTTAGCAATCTTGGCTTGCAGATACATTACAACTGAATAGCGAGTTCGATCCTCGTTAGATATCCCATACTTGCGAAATTGTATCGCCTCCTACCTGTGGCGAAACGGTTGGATGAATACCTGCGCGTCCTACCGTGGTTTAAAGTTAGCAAGCTGGTCTCTCAGAAAGATTGCTACTGAATTGTGCGTTAGATTCTTGTTGTATGTTCTATCTTACCCGTGACGAACGGGTTGGGTAAATATCTACATTTAATATTGTACATTGAAGAATTTCAGACCATAACTTCAGGTAATAATTGTTTAGCCTTCTAACCTATCATTTTTATAGGATCAACCTGAAAATTTCTCACATTACATCGTTATTCTGTTGTATATATATATATATATATATATATATGGTATTAGTGGAAAAGGTGATTTCCGGTGAAAATGGTCACATTGGTTAGATGATTCAAGTTTCACAATGATAAGACAGCGATATAACATATACAACAAATATAGACAATCCTCATCATTGTTGTAAACCATTAAAACAATAACACAAAGCGTATTTCTAACAATGTTTATATTTTGATCCTTTGAAAAAAATGCAATTCCGCTCTTTCGAATTTTTGAATTCAAAACCAGCGTTCTTCGACCGCGGACCTATAAACAACCGTTTATCGCGAACAAACACACACGTGAAATCGACTGCAATTAATCAATATGGATTTAACTCTGAAGATCCTTATGGTTAAACTCGAGTAGGTTATTACCGTGTACCTTTGTAATATATATATATATATATATATATAATGCTTGTGATTAGTATGTAGACAAGACCAACAGTATTAATAATATAAGACAGTTTTCTTGAAAATTAAGATTTAAATAAGATTAAAATCATGGAGAATGCAACGTAAATATCTATGGGAACAGTGACATCAGTGGTGACGTAGTTTGGCTTACCGACAGTCAAACATATAATTTCGATTATGATAAGATATAACTGTGTCCATTATGAAATTGTATTAGAAAATTCATCCCTAAATAGGGCCACAGTGTAGAGAGAAAAAAACAGCGTGTTGGTGGAGGGGACCAACCCAAGGCAAAGAAAAAGTAAAAGAAAAAAAGACGATGGTTGCGATTGGTAGCGAGATGGGAAAAGACAGACCGGAAGTAAAAATCAGATAGTAAGCGGTAATAATTAATCATATTATAACATAATGATTTCGTCTCAATTTTCTGTTCATTCATTGATTTGATTCTGCTGGTTGAGATGTTAAGAGGGCCGGTTTAGCTCAGTCGGTGAAGCGTCAGCCTAGGAATCACAAGATTCCGGGTTCGATACCGACCCTCGCAAACTCAGCGTATGAGCAGGGATCTGTGTGGTAAAGAGATGAGCTGATGGTCAGTGCGGCGTTCCACCTCAGATGTTAAAATAATCTCCTCGGTCTAGCACTAGTGAAAAGGGGATAGATTCTCTCGCTGTCTGGCTGATACCAATATTAGGCTGCCCCGACGACGATACTAAAGCTGAGTGAATCAATGATTGTTTGCTAAAGGCTTTTTTTCTGTTTAGTTTAATGACAGAAAATTCTTTCTAGAACATTTCTTGGTTTTAGGATTGAGTTATGTTTGAAAAAATCATTTTAATAGGTTATAATAAGTCGTAATTTGCAATTAGGACGAAAACTGACGAGTCTCTTACTTTACATTCTGCCTATCACTTTCTCCCTCTCTAATTATATCTTGATTACCTCCTCGTTATTTATGTTAGTTTCTTAGTGAGTGAAAAGAGAGAGATTGGAGAGTGTGTGAAACATTTGTATGTTAATTTTTAAAAGCAGCCAGGACGTAGGTTCACAACATCTTGGTTAAAATTCCAAGAATCAGGTCGATTTAAATTTAAATCAGGTCAAAAGTTCTTAAAAATCTTACAAAATGATTTTAATGTTGTTTTTGTTGTTAATTCTCCGGTCGTGTTTATTTATTTAAAAAAAATTTAATTCGTTTTGCAAACTCACTTTTCCCAATCTAAATTATCTACATAGAGCTCAATGAGTGACACAACGGGTCACGTATTGTCAAGTATATATATATATATATATATTATATATAATATATATATTATATATATTATATATAATGTAAGTAAAGAAATAAACAAAAACTTAGTGATTTTCTTCACTTATAAATTTGCTCTGTGACTCTAACAATTAGAGCACAATTGAGCTCTCAACTGCGACAGGTTGTTTAAAAGAACTCCTATGTCGTAAGGAAGATTTATTCTCTGGACTTTTGGATTATATATATATATATATATATATATATATATATATATATATATATATATATATATGTGTGTTGTGTGTGTGTGTGTGTGTGTGTGTAAATAATCACTATTTACGGACTGTTTTTTTTTTCTGTAACAGTGCTCAATATTCCTTATAGATCCTTTAAACCATAAGGAAAATCCCATGTAATTGAATGCTGCAATGCTAAGCACTACATGAAAGAGAATCTGGCTCAACTGTCCGAATATAACTTTTTAAGAATTGTTGTTTGTTCTTTGAAATATATTCAAGAATTGGACTAACTCATCTTTCGGTGAGATTCTTTAAATTGCAATGAAAAACCTGTGAAATAGAATGCTCAAATTCTCAGCACCACATGAAACAGAATCTGGCTCAACTGCTCCGAAGAGTTTAAGCCTTTTATGGATTTGATTTCTGTTCTTTGAAATATAATCTAGAATTGTTGATGGTTTCTTTTAGTTTCTTTTCTTTCCATTATTTTTACTAGCAAGAATATGCGCCTTACGCGCGTAAATATTTCATTTTTAATGTAATGAAATATATTAATTTCGTAAGATTAAACGAAATTAAAAGAGATCCCATATAAAAAATTTTTTTTAATGTACTGAAATATATTAAGTTCAAAAGATTAAACGAAATTAAAAGAGAGCGCATATTAAAAAACGACAACTTTTAATGTAATGACATATATTAAATTCAGAAGATTAAACGAAATTAAAAGAAAACGCATATAAAAAGATTACACTTATTTTGATTATATATCAATTGGTTTCTATATGAAATCATTCATTGAATTGATTTTAATACGTTGGAGAATAAAACAACAATATTAGAAATCAATAACACCAAGTAATTATTTATTAAACCCGGTTTTGTTAAAACCAGTATGCAAATTAACTACACCATAGATTATGTAAACCTTTATTTCTTAGTGATATATAAGACACATTGCCGGATTTTAAACGCACTAATAACATGGGCTGTTTTGAGGCAAATCTAACTCAGATCATCTATTAATTATTTAAATAACCATTGATAAAGTTTTCTTCCTTTATTATTCTGCTCTATTTTATTTTATTTCTAACTACTATCATCTTCATCCCCTTTCCCTCTTTTTCATTTATTTCCTAACTAGAAGCGGCTACCCGGCGTCACATGGGCGGAAGGGTAGTAAAAAGTTAGTCTCGCAGATCCATTAGTACTGAATTACGAGTTGGATCCTCACAGGTGCCCCCATTTAAATCCCTACGTACAAAAGACCTTACGTTGATTTGGCATGGGGGATCGTTTTACGATAAACTTATACGGGGAACTGAGCACCCCTGAAAACTCCAAAAATAAATAACTTTTTAGATTTTTTTTACAGTCTGATAGATTGGTGTGCAATCGATAATAATCCATTGAAAGAAGAAGAAAAAAAAATTAAAAACGAAAATTTTAGAGGGTGGGGTCCGAAAGTTCAGGTCCGCCTAATAAATAAATAAAAATCTATGCTGTTACTACTTAGATTCCATTTTTTAAGATTATTTTCACGAATATAAATCAAATCTTCATTATTCTCAGAAAGCTGATAGCTAAAATTGTATATATATTTACTTTGTCGTTAATTGTTTTATTGTCGTAATTTCCTCCAGATATACATACACCCACCCATAGATTCACACAATTGCCCTTTATATATGTATAGATGTTCTTCTTTGGTAGATATGGACTACCATCAGCTGCCGAAGGGATCCTTTAAAAGCGCAAGTAGAAAAACTATGAACTTGCTTTAAAGAGTGAATACGCTTGTCTAGGACTATTTATACACGACTGTCTGACAACATCGGGGGAATTACAGAGATTACATGGATTACAGAACCATTAAGCGAACCCTCTACCTCCAGGTTTTAGCGCTCTGTTGCGATTTACTATGTACTAGTATACTGGTAATTTATGAGGAAGTGCGTCCCGGTCTCCTGCCTCAAAAATTACTACCCGGTGACTATTAAACTAACGACCCAGCTCAGTCTATTCAAAACTATCCATCTTCATATCTATCTATCTATCTCAATTTGTTCTTATTTATCTATATTACTTTAAATACTAATATTTTTTTATTCATGTTTGTTTAATGTCTTGTTTTTAGTTTAAATAAACAAGAATTACGACAAAAAAAAAGAAGCGACCCCCCCCCCAATACATTTACTTGTCGAAAATATCTATCTCCATTTGTTCGTATCTATCTATATTATTTTGTTTGTTCATCTATCTATCTATCTCAGTCTATTCAAAACTATATATCCATCTTCATATCTAAACAGGAATTACGACAAATTACGATAAATAAACAAGAATTACGACGAGCTAGGGTTGTTATTTTGGTAGTCACCGGGTAGCAATTTTTGAGGCAGGAGACCGGGACGAACTTCCTCATAAATTACCGTGTACTGAGTACTGTAGGATCCAGAAGTTGAATGCTGCAATACCAAGCATCCCATGGCCTTGTGTCGAACATGTCTAAGACAAGAAACCGTCTAGAAAATAGCGCGAAAATGATACAGAAAGAAAGAAAGAAAGAAAGAATAAAAAGGCCACGATAGCCCAGCTTTGCACGAGAGGCGTAAGTTGGCAAACGCTTCTCACTGTCGGTCAATTTTTCATGTCATCCTGGCCAAATTGCATTTCTCACGGAGGTTTGGTGAAGGCGTTGAGGTGCGAAACAGACAACTTGGTCCCTTCGACCTTTCACTAACCGGGTCCAAATCTCTTTCGACTATCATAATTTTTCATTCATTCCTATCTTCTCTCTCTCTCTCTCTCCCTTTTTTTTCTACGTGTTTGCTTCATCCCCATCTTTTCATCACACTTTCTAATTCTTTTCTCACTGTCTTTCTCTCCATGAAGCTGAATCCATCTATTCTTTTCTTTTTGTGAGTTCCTTCCTTTTGTTTAAATACCTGACGCACATACAGGTACAAATATACATCTAAATATTCTCATATATTGAACCAGTTATTCTATTTGCTCGATACTCCCATCATTCTGTTATAGCAGAGGTTCCCGACCAGGGGTGCCGCACCCCCTGGATGTGCGAGCATCATTCCTGGGATGCGAGAAGCGTCCGGTCAAATTTAGATTAATTTTTAGATATTATTTACATTTTCGTTTCTTTATTTCAGTTTATTATAATTAAATATTAAATTATTATCAGTGAAATATAGATGATCTTTTGATAAAACAGTAGTATGGATTCACATTCTATATTTTTTAACAATAGTATAAATTGTAGATGTCCGAGGTCAGAATAGAAAAAGGTTGGGAACCATTGTGTTATAGTTTTCTTCTTTGTTTGATACGTCATTTCTTTTACTTCAGTTTTCTACTTTCTATTATTTCTTTTAACTTTTTTTTATTCAGATTTTACTTCATACATATTTATTTCTTAGGTCTCTTTTTTTGGTTTCTGGTCTCCGTTATTTTATAGAATGTTTTCCTCTTTTTTCTTTCATTTCTCATTCTTTCTTTCTTTCTTGCATTTCTCGTTCTTTCTTTCTTTCTTGCATTTCTCGTTCTTTCTTTCTTTCTTGCATTTCTCGTTCTTTCTTTTTCTTTCTTGCATTTCTCGTTCTTTCTTTCTCTGTTCATTTCTCGTTCTTTCTTTCTGTTCTTTCTTTCTTTCTCTCATTTCTCGTTCTTTCTTTCTTGAATTTCTCGTTCTTTTCTTTCTCTCATTTCTCGTTCTTTTTCTTTCATTCATTTCTCGTTCTTTCTTTCTTTCAATTCATTTCTCGTTTCTTTCTTTCTTTCATTTCTCGTTCTTTCTTTTCTCATTTCTCGTTCTTTCTTTCTTTCATTCTCGTTCTTTCTTTCTTCTCATTTCTTTCTTTCTTTCATTCATTTCTCGTTCTTTTTCTTTCTTTCTTTCTTTTCGTTCTATATGATATCATTTATTCTATTTACTTGGTATTGTCAGCATTCATTCATTCTTTTATGCTAAATACTCTTCTCTCTTTGGTTTCTTCTTTTCTTTATCTACGAGTGTTTTTTTATTTATATATTTCTTTTTTCATTCAGACTTTACTTCTTATATATTTATCTCTCCAATTCCTTCTTTTTAGCTTCTTCTTTCCTGTCTTTTTATTGAGTCTTTTCGTCTTACTTCCATTATCTCAATTCTCTTTCGTCTTTTTTCATTCAGACATAACTTCATTATATATATATATATATATATGGTAGAAATGTGAGGAGGTTAATCCGACAGTATGTGGAGAAAAGTAGACAAACACGGGATGTTGTGGAAACTTGATGTTTATTGTCGACGGTGCAACGTTTCGGTCTCTTATTAGACCATCTTCAGGACTTGAATATAGTTCTTACTCCAATGATGGAAATTCTCAAAATGCTGAAAAGCGGAAGGTCGTCAGTAGGGGGAAGTGTAGTTGGGGGTGGTTAGTGGATTCTTCTTCTCTCTGGAATGGGGAGTGCCGAAATGGTCAATGGTGGTACCACAGGTGATAGAGAGAAGAAGAATCCACTAACCACCCCCAACTACACTTCCCCCTACTGACGACCTTCCGCTTTTCAGCATTTTGAGAATTTCCATCATTGGAGTAAGAACTATATTCAAGTCCTGAAGATGGTCTAATAAGAGACCGAAACGTTGCACCGTCGACAATAAACATCAAGTTTCCACAACATCCCGTGTTTGTCTACTTTTCTCCACATATATATATATATATATATATACGATTACTTCTTCTGGTTTCTTTTTTTTCGTTTCTTCTTTTTTATCGTTTACTTTAGTCTAAATACGTTTTTAATTGTTTCTTCCTTTCATTTGCCTTTTTTTTCGTCCTCTATTTTTCATTCTCCCTTTCTCTTTTTTGTCTTTCATATATTACTTCATTCATATTTAATTATTCGGAAGCTTCTTTTTTTTTTCATTCTTTCATTGATTCTTTAATATTTTGTTTTATGCACACTTCTTTATTTCTTCTCCCTTTATTATTCTAATGTCTCTTCCTGTCTTTTTTCATTCTAACTCCCATTCGCTTTCTCCTTTTTTCATTCAGACTTTATAATTATTCATTTTCTAGTTTCCTTGTTTTTCTTATATCTTTTCGTATTCTTTCACTCTTTCCTTCATTCATTTATTATTATATTTATATTTTCCTTTTCATTCCTTTTCATTTCTCACTTAAACTTTTCTATTTCTTTCTTTATCTATTTATGATTTTTCTCTTTCTTTTTTCATTCTTCCTTTCATTCATTTATTATTTATTTCAGCATGCCTATATTCTTCATTATTCTTCTTTGCCTTCCTCATCCTTTCAAATCCTTTACCTCTTTTCCTTCTTCCTTCCTCTCTTGTCATTCTCTGTTGCTTCTTCTTCTCATATCTATTTATTTTTCATTTATTTATTTCCCAATTTTTCTTTCTCTAAACTTTCCTTCCATTGTTCTCTCTTTCCGCTCTTGTCATTCTCTGTTGCTTCTTCTTCTCCTAACTATTTATTTTTCTTTCTTTCTTTTCCAATTCTTTTCTTTCTAATCTTTCCTTCCATTGTTTTCTCTTTTCTCTCTTGTCTCATTTTATGCCTACATTTATATATCTATTATCTTTCTTTCTTTCTTTCTTTCTCTTCCAATTTTTCTCCTTCTAAAGTCTTCCTTCCGTTGTCACTCTCTATGTCATCCTTTACCTATTTAATATCTTTCTTTCCTTTCCATTTTCTTCTCCTTCCCAATCCTTCCTTCCATTCTTCTCTCTT
>CM042143.1:116706534-116721534 GCA_023376005.1 Doryteuthis pealeii | reverse complement strand
TTATTAAATCCACCGGATAAACTGAATCTTCCAATTCATAAAATCAGTAGCAAGAACCGGGGTTTCAAATCCAGCCTACTACTGACATAGATATGGAGATAATTAGAAGTGTTATACTTTGGACTACCTTCTCCAATAGCCTGTAACCCTTTTAACATATCATATATATATATATATATATATATATATATATATATATATATGAACAAAAAAAAGCAGCGAGTTAGAGTTTGATCAATTCTAACTAGGTCTGACTGGCTGAGGGTGGTATTATGTTGGAAGACCCGAAATCCTCCTATGAAACCAGTTAATAACATAACTGACGACGCTGCCCTGCGCTGATTAGTCAGTCGTATCTCGAATATATATATGTGTGTGTGAAATAACAGGTTAGTAATAATCTGACAAATGTGAGAAAATATTTTGGAAAGGTTAATAACGAACACAACAATTAAATTCAATTAATATTTCGTCCCAGTTAGTTTCAAATAATTGTCCGTATTTATTATTTATCTTTCCAATACATTTAGTCACATAAATACACGCGTGACAGCCATATGATAAAAAGGATGGGTGTTTAAATTAAAAACTACGGTCGGGACTATAGTATAGTTTCTAGGACTAGACATGTCCTGCCGATTGATCAGTTCATCTTTCCGACCGCCAGTCTAGCCCAAGTAAAGGCTGAGGTAGAGTGTTGCATTTCTTGGGACAACTTAGTAGCCCGGTCATAGACCATACAGCCACCACAACCCTGTCCTCAGGCATTAAATTTGAACCCCCCACCCCGACTAACAGGTGACTGCCCTGAGTGGTTTCTTACCCCTTTGCAGAGGTGCAGTCAGTGTATTCTACAGCCCCAGCCGTTAGAGCGGTATAATCACGGGTTATCTTTTAAATGAATTAACTCGTGATATACTGAAAAGAATAAAACGAAGTTTTACAAAAAGATAAAAAAAGTTTATATATTAAATTATCCATTTACGCTTGTTGATTTCATGTTTTGTATGTGTAAATTCAAGCATGTTTATTCTTTCAAATAATTGCATCGTTTTGAGTCTAACAAACAATTAATTAAAAGCAATTAATTAAAATTCTATTTACGGACACTAGTAGTTTCCTTTGATCTTAGAGTAAAGACCTTTTTTTACATTTCCATTAATAAAATTTTCATTACCAGCTGTTAGAATTTATGTATTTTATTAGAGGTTGGTATTTATTAAACAAACAAGTCAAAACATTTAATCACGCTAATTGTATAATAGGAATTCACGCGGCTCAATCTATTAACATGATAATAGTTAAAACAGTTGTCTGTTATTATAAACAGATTTATTCGAACTATTTTTCTCATATTTATTGTTATAACAACATTTTCTCAGCTGGTTATCTCTATGTTACACTGCTATTCATTCCAGAAAGTGTAGTGTATATATTTACCCAATCCCTTAACCATATACACAATTTGACACAAGGTAAACTTTTAAACGATGTAGTGCTATTTCTCTGAATTATTGAGATGAGGCTTGATAATTAGTATTACTAGTACAAAATAAAAAAAACCTTCTGGGCGATGTAAAAATAGATTTTTGAAACATATTGCCTGAGGGGTGGGAGTAAAAAATTCAATGTCAGTGAGTTTGTACCCTAAGTAAGTAAAATCATCAAATTCATTAAAGGGTTAAAAGACAAAACAATTTGAAGTGTAAACTTTAAATATGTATTAAAATAAAACAAACTATATATAGATATATAATACCAGTCATGTATTTATTCAAACTTGTTTTAAAAAAACAATGAGGACTGTCAAATCTTGAGTGTATTTATTCTATGTTATGACGATTTTGGGTAATGTGACATAAGCAGTGACGTAATTTTTGTTACAGACAAAAACCGGAAGCGAATCTCCATTATTAATAGATTTGGATTATTCGGACTATTGTACTCATCTTTATTGTTATATGTACAAGATTTAGGCCGATGTGCCCTCCGGCCTTCCTCTGGTATTTCTTGTCGGATTCGGGAGTTCGAAAAAAAGTTCCCAAGTTCGAGAAGGCTCCCCAGTCCGACAAGAAATATCTGAAGAAGGTTGAAGGGGTAATCGGCCGAAACGTTGTACAGATAACAATAAAGGTGTAGTGCTGGTTTTATGAGATCTAAAGACGTTCGAAGTACGTAAGTAATAAAGTCATTGGGGCGGCCTAATGTCGGTATGAGCCATAGAGCGAGGGAGTCTATCCCCTGTTCACTAGACTAAGGAAATTGTTTTTTTGTGTCTGAGGTGGAGTGCCACACCTACCATCAGATTCTTACTTTACTGCACAGATCCCTGTGCTACACATACGCTCAGTTGGCGAGGGTCGGTATCGAACTAGGAACCTTGTGGTTTTTAGCCTAACGCTCTACCGACTGAGCCAACTCGGCCCTCTAGGCATACTATAAATACGTATGGTGCTAATGTACCTCCTTGATTAACTCTAGCAACAATGTCAAATAAATTTGTGTGGGAAGCAAGGACAAATATTGAACAGCTCTGTGCGAATACTGGATATCGTGAGGAGGACTTGACAGGTGAGATGACTGATAGAGACTGGTGCCGGGAGTCATTTATGGGAATTCGCGCTGTCAGCTCGGCATGATGATGTCAATGATGTTATATCATCAATGATGCATATAGTATTAAATAATGTAATAGCAACCATAATGCAAAGACACAAAATTCAATTTGCTACTGCGCTGTCAGCGGGGGCTGTTGAAAAAAGCCGCCACCATCCTCTGCAGAAGGTAAGACTTACATTCAAATGAGACCACCCGTTGGATGTGGGTGGCGATCAGTAATGGCTGACGACAGGATTGTGATGGCTGAACGGTCTGTTATCCAGTTACTCCGTTGTCCCCTGACATACAACTCTCCACTTCGGCCCTTACTTGGGCTAGACGAGCGGTCGGAGAGATAAACTGATCAATCGGCAGTTCATGTCAACTATATTTTAGTCTCGACCGTATTCCCCAAATTAAACTAATTTAAACACCGACCCCTTTTATCATATGGTGTCCAGAAAGCGCGTGTGTGTGAGAAATGAATAATGAACACAAACAAATCCTAAACATATCAAACAGCTAGTCATGTCATGTCTTAGCGCCCAAGAATCAATCACCAGTATTAATTAAAACACATGAAGTTAATGAAAATCCTCTCTTAAAACAATTACATATAATAAAAAAAGCCCCGGAGTTCGACAGGAAACACCTGAAGAAGCCGGTGTGCACGTCGGCCAAAATTGTGGGTTTTCATACCCATATATATATATATATATATGCTGTAGATAGAAGGAAAGTGGTCAAGAAATGATCAACTCAAAACAAGTCACAGGGTGGTACGTTTCGTCTGTATGCACAGACTTTTGAGTTGATCATTTCTTGACCACTTTCCTTCTATCTACAGCATATCGTCGGATCCTAAACCCATCCACCTTCCTTCATATATATATATATATATATATATATATATATATATATATATATATCTGTGCTGTGCGTGCGTGTTAAAAGGGTTACAATGAGAAGGTAGTCCACTTCTAATTATCTCCATATCTCTGTCAGTAGTAGGCTGGATTTGAAACCTCGATTCTTGCTACTGATCTTATGAATTGGAAGATGTTAACTCAGTTTACCAGGTGGATTTAATAAAGGAATTGGTTCAAGGTTCTGTGAAGGCTCCCGATTACAACATGAAGGCTCCGGAATTCGACAGGAACCACCTGAAGAAGGCCGGTGGGCACGTCGGCCAAAATGTTGTGTATATAACAATTAAGATGAGACAACAGTCCGAAAAATCCAAATAATCCAAAGCTTTGTTTAGTCTACCACACACTTACTGTGCCTACCTACTGTTCAAGGTTTTCCATTAAATAACCCATACAGTTTGATATGCCATTAATCATAACAATTTACCCATCTCAGAACAGAACAACACCCAGTCGCCGGGACTTAGCAAACACTGATGATATCCCCTAAAGGTATGAGTACTTTAGAAAAAAACTCTAAAACATTTACACAAAAAATTGAAATACGAAAATACAAAGAACGCGATTCCCTAACCTTTTTCTATAAAAGAAATCTAGATATTCCGTAGAAATTAATCAATCAATGAATGTGTAATATAACATTACCGATAACAGTCCAAAAAATACAAATAATACAAAGCTTTGCTTGGTCTACCACACACTTACTGTTCCTACTTGCTGTTCAAGGTTTGGCATTAAATAATCCATAAGGGTTGATATGCCATTAAACCAAATAACTAAACCAACCAAATTGCCCATTCTGTATTCTCTAAAGGAAAATTGATCGATTTTTCCTTCAAGACTTCCAATGATAAATTGATTGTTTCCTAGAAGATCAGTATTAATTAACAAGTTGAATTACCTCTCACCTACTGGCATCACACGTTTCGATAATGTTTAAGCGATTAAACGAATCAAGGTCTTAGCTTAGAGCAATGGTTAGTGGATTGTAAGAAAGAAGGAAGAGGAAGAAAAGAAGCGATAACCAAGGATGTGCAAAGGTTATCAGACCAAGGTTGAATTATAGTTGGTTGGAGTTTACGGCATGTCAACTCTTGTTGGGTTATTTTATGCCGAAGATGTTTTGTTCTATTTATTCTAGACTCTAATCAATTTTTTAAACTCATTTTTTTTCTATTTAACCCATATATGGGACCGTAACATGTACTGCCACTCCAGATCTAAATGCAGATGGGAGTAATGGCGATGAAGGGGTACTCCACATTCTCCAGAGCTTCAGAATTGTAACTTCCCCGTCAGATAGATTTTAAAACCATATCCAGTTCACTAAGCTCCTCGGCCACTACCTTCTAGCACATATATGATAAAAAGGGCTGGGGTTTGCGTTATGGGCAATGGGGTTTGGACAATACATAGATGCTAGGGCTTGACATGACCATCCGATTGATCGGAGGAGGGCCTCTCCAACCTCTCGTCTAGCCTAAGTTAGGGTTAAAGTGGAGTATTGCATGTTATCAGACCAAGGAAGCCAAATCGGTAAATTCCATATATGGGCTAAAGCTGTCAGTGTTCACTTAGCTGGGAACAAAGCATGAATTCACATCTTTACTTTCTTGGTTTGGTTTGGTTTTTTGTTTAATGGCATATTAAGATTCATAGGAAATTTAATGCCAAAATCATCCTTGTAGAAAAGCACTAATGGTACTATTTTACCCATAGCGGGGGGCGGTTTCATATCTTACTCTAGGGTATTAGTCCGAAAGTGAACATAACAACACAACTTGAGTTCGAACTCGCTTACAATGTTGTCGCAGTCCGGCACGTTAGCCATTGCGCTACGATACTGAAACATATGAGCGTTCTATCTCATTACCAGATATCTTTACCAAAAATGTCTTGTCACTGGTATACCACCGTGAAAATAAGGGAAAGAGTTATTGGACCAATCATTTTCCGAGTATTACATTACCGTCTCGTTATACCTAGGAGGACCCGAGGTCAAATCTTGGACGAAGTTGTTTGTAATTCACATTATGTCACACAATTAGCACGGATATCCACGAGAATCTCTCACCAAACTTCATTCATTATCCCAGGGAGGTCCCTGCGCAGCATCCAACATCCTCGCATAGTTGGTCAATGTAGGTTCTTGGTGAGCGGCCCACATTTGCATGTCCATGTGTAGGCTTCCACAAGAGAACATCACTTATGAGTTCGTCCTTGCTTCTGCAGCAGTATCCAGCTTGCCTTGTCCGTTTCAATTGGATGGTTTGTGAGATAATGGGCAGGTGGTCGTACAGCTGCTTCCTTCTGGGATGCTGTTTCCACGCAACATTCTTGTGCAGGTCCCATCTAGCTTTATTCTCAAGGCGCCTCGTCAGGGTCCCAGCGGTGGGGTTAGGTAAATATATACCCCCTCTGCAACACCTCTTTAATCCGGGATCTCCCATAGTTCGGCTCGATATAAATTTGTCACTTTGAGTTGAAGTAAACAGCATTCACACATATTGAGAAACTTGATATGGGACAGTTGCATGCTCGAACGCACACACACACTTCTAGTTCCTCTAAAACTCAAATAAAGTGAATTAATTATCAAATAAATTCACATACTTTGTCGTTGAAGTAAACTATTATTTCAATCTAAGCACATTTTGTTTTACAACAGGGAAATATAAAGGGTGTATCCTGATAGCTTTTCTCGTCAGTCATGTCTATATACAGACGGAACAATTACCAGTGGGATCTAAACAGTTGGAATTTTACTGGAATCAATATTTTTTTATATCATTACAGAATTAACTATCTAATCGATAATATTGCATTTTATTACAAATGTAACTCTCCAAGGAACAATTTTGCATATTATTATAGTTGTAATCAATAATTATTCATATCTTTACTAATGTAACTCTCTAATCAACAATTTGACAGGTTATTACATATGTAACACACTAATCAATAATATTGCATATTATTATTAATGTAACTCAATAAAAAAAAACGATGTTGTATATTATTAGCGGCTACCCGGCGTCGCCTGGGTAGAGATGGATTTTCTTAAGTTACTCCCGCAGATCCATTATTGCTGAATCGTGAGTTGAATCCTCGTGGTATGTCCCATTTAAATCCCTATATAAAAAATAGACCTTGCATTGATCCAGCTACTCTGAAAAGAAATGTTAATGTCTACTATCTAAAAATATTAAATGAAAATAAAAATCCATGCTGTTATCATTCAAATTTTAGTTTTTAATTATCTACATGAATATAAATCACATCTCTATTATTTTTGCTCAAAAACCAAGCCCTGGTGATATTTAATTTGTATATATTTTTACTTTGTTGTTCATTGTTTTATTTTCGAGCTTTCCCCCGGACATACATATACACACAACTGCCCTTTATATATGCATAAATAGGTGTATCTCTCTAATCAATAATTATTCATTCATTATAGATGTAATTCTTTAAACAATAATTGGTAATCCTTAACTTGTTCCTCGTAAATTCCTACTATAAAATAAACTGAACCCTCATTTTATGTCCGTGTTTTTTCAATAAATGTTTTATTTTTCTTGCACCCGTTATTTTACAATACTGAATATATTTTCTTTATTTACAAACATTTATTGCAAACATATATATTTTCTTTATTTAAAAAAAGATTATTGCAAACATACTAAAAACATTTATTGCAAAAACATGGACATAAAATGAGGGTTCAGTTTATTTTATAGTAGGAATTTACGAGGAACAACTTAAGGATTACTCAATAATTTTGGATATTAATACAGATGTAACTATCTAAACAATAAGTTTGCATATAATAACGTATGTAAATCTCGAATCAACAATTTTGCATTTTATTACATTATGAAATCCCCTTATCAATAATGTTGCATATTATTACAGATGTGACTTTCGAATCAATAATTTAGTATTTTACATGCACATGGAATTCTCTAATCTCTGTATCAGTCTTAGAATGACTAATTAAAATACAGGCTGATAATACTTTTCTTTATATTATTTTTTACAAAACAAAATCTATCGAACGTCGAAAGTCGAAATAGGCTGAAGAAAATGGACAACTTGACAGAACGGATTCGTGTAGAAAAACGTTTATTTATATCCACAAAGATAAGAAAGTTGGAGGTCACAGTGGTCGAATATGGGGTCGGGTAGGTTGTGCAATCTCGGTCAAAATCTAAAAATGAATCACGAAAATCGATCAACATGTGCGAGATGAACTGCTTTACTTGAGCTGACTGTGGAATAGAAGGTCACTAAAGAAATAGAAAACAGAATTTTCCTAAGGATGCAACCAAATATATAAATATATATATATATATATATAGACTACTCACATATTTGACCACAATATTTCACACTCGTATTCAATTATACTATCTTTCTTTTCCTTTCTCTTCAAACACACATACCTATACGTGTGTGTGAGATAGAGTGTGAGTGGAGGAAGAGAGAGAAAGAGGGAGAGGGAGAGAGAGAGAGAGAGAGAGAGAGATGGTGTGTGTGTGTGTGTGTGTGTGTGTGTGTTGTGTGTGTGTGTGTGTGTGTGTGCATACGAGAAGAGAAGTGTTAAAAACATTAGAGAGAGTGAAGGCCTTGTTACCAAGACAGAGAAGAACAACGAACGAAATGTTCTCTTCGAACCAAGCACATTATCATTGAACACTTTTATGCACACGAGATTTACATCCCTCAAAGAACCTATGAAACATTTATATATATACATATAGTTTCAAGGTGAGCCAACGTATTTTTAATGTCCTTCAAATCGTGTAATTTTCAGTTCAAGACACTAAATCAATGTGCAGGTGTCGTAGTTGTACAATCCAGTGTTTCACAGGGAAACAAGCAAAAATAAGTATCGAGACTGAAGATAAAAAAAACATCGAAAATTGTCATTGGTTCGTATATAACTTTATTTTCTAAATTGCTCAGGTGTGCACGCGTATTCTTCTGTAATTTAAATTATATTTACGAGCCCCTCCACCGTCAAAAAATACCCTCCAGGTGGTGTAAAATTAAAAATTAAAACATGTTGCCTGAGGAGGTGGGAGTTAAAAATTCAATGTCTGAGGATTTGTGTCCTAAGTAAGCAAAATCTTCAAATTTAATAAAGGAGTAAATAGGTAAACAATTTGAAAGGGAAACCTAGTTCTGTCCTCCTCAGATAAAATATTGTGTGCATCTAATTATAAATCAAATAATTATTTTGAATATTTTACACATAGATTTTACACAAAATTATAGGTATTTATTTATTTGTAAACTTTTTAGTTAACTTTTGTTACTTAAAAAAGGCGAGAGTAAAAAAAAAATATTCTTAAAATTGATTACAAATTTCGCAAATATTTTCTCAATTAAAATAATAATACAACTTTTTAATTAAGTTCATATTTTATTTGTTTGAACTGTCATTATGGAAAGCATTCAAGTGTTGATATAAAGGACAGCTTCAATTGACCCATAGCTGGAGGGAGAATAGTTGGATTCATACAGTTTAACAGGGTATTAGTGGTATGTGAAATGCAAACAGTCTAGTCCAGGATTTGGTACGATTTTATGGGCCATCCTTTAGGCTTCAAGCAAGATCGCTTCTCCAGCGTAAAGAATTCCTCGGTTGTTCCTTGGTGCTCCTCAGTATTGCAAGTCCTTCGTCAATGATTGCAAATGGACGTCTGTCAGTATCATTGATTAAGTAGTCAACCAGCCACGTATTATGGCTGTTGATTAGCTGATGTTTGAACCACGTGACTTCGCCCAGTCTATAAATTCAAGTGGTGCATTGTAGCACATCTTATATATCAAAATAATCCAACAGTATTTGAACCCGAGTGACTGTGTGACAATAATGATTACATAACCCTTCTTATTATCTTCCCAAGCGCTCCGAACGAGTAGCGTGCGACACAGGGTCAATATTTAAGCGCACTTTAACAGAGTCTTACTTCTAAACTGATTTCCATACAAAGGTTAAAGGGCCCAATAAACCGTACTATTTACCCATTAAAGGGAAGATTCTTCCAAGCCGTAGTTGTATCAATGTTACTGTACGGATTCACTACCTGGATTCTAACGAAGCGCCTGGAGAATAAGCTAGATTGGACTTGCACAAAAATGCTGCGTGCAATATTAAACAAGACATGGAAACAACACCCCACGAGAAAACAGCTGTATGGCCACCTGCCCCATATCACACAAACCATCCGTGTGAGGCGAACAAAACAAGCTAGACACTGCTGGAGAAGTAAGGATGGCATTCTTCTGTAGAAGCAAACACATGGGCGCCAAAGTGAGTCGCACAGCAAAGATGTACATAGATAAGCTCTGTGCGGATACTGGATGCTGTGCAGAGGACCTCCCGAGAGCAATGAATGATAGGGAAGGATAGCACAAGATTGTCATGGATATCCTCGCTGCCAGCGCAACAGGATGATGAGGATGATTTACCCATAGCTGGAGGGAGACTAGTTGGATTCATACTTTCCCTAGGGCTATTAGCGATATGCAAGCAACCTCGTCCAGGATTTGAACTCTGTTCGCCGGATCCATTTTCTGCGACGATAACCATTACCCACAAGCTCCTCCTTCAAGGTTTTTGTCTATCTCTTATTACTCTAACACACCACACAAAGACAAGCAATCGTCGTTGTTATGGGATATATTATATCGTATATCATATTTCTCATTCATAGTCTCGTTTTTCCTGAATTAGAAAAATTCGCAACTGATGTGCCCATCAAAGCACGACTTCACTTAAATCATTACTGCACGCTTTAAGATCATCTTTCTCCAATGAATGTGTCATGCCTTTTTAACCTCTCTGCTACTGGACGGCTTACTAATTTTATTTAAAAAAAAACAAAAAAAAACAACAAAAGAAAAATAGGAGAATAACAACAATAAACAAAAAAAAACCGAACCAATAAAAATTGGTAATCTGAACATTAGTTACATAAATGAGAGTAACCTCCCTTTGTTTGTTTCACTTTGAGGAAGCCTTATGTTTTGGTTGGCTATTTTCATTTCACCGTAAATCTACACTGAAAATAATAATTTTTTTCGAATCAATACAACTGCATGTTTTAACAGGAAAATATCATAAAATGTGTTCTTAATTGTGCTTGCGCTTTATTTGAAATTAACTTAATCGCTATTAAAACACATTTTATGATATTTTCCTGTTAAAACATGCAGTTGTATTGATTCGAACAAATTCGTATTTTCAGAGTAGATTTACGGTGAAATGAACAAAGCCAAGCAAAACATAAGGCTTCCTCAAAGTGAAACAAACAAAGGGAGGTTACTCTCATTTATGTAGCTTATGTTCAGATTACCTTATTCGTAAATTATCTTGATATTGTGTACACTTTACGAATTTCTAAGTTTCTATTGGTAAATAGGTTGAGTACGAATGAGACCGCCTCCTCAAAAGAATTATTTTTGTATTTTATAAAGACGGAAAAGGAGAAAGGAGAGTCAATATAAAATGTGTTTATGTAAAATGGAAATCTTACTGCGCATGCGCAATAGATGCCATGCCAATAAGCAATACACATCTCTGATAATAATAAATGCTAATATCAATGCGTCACATTTTCCGGTTTTACTCCAAAATGTCGTAGCCCAACATATCATACCATTTTGGAATTAGGACGATTTCGTTGGTAAATTAAAAACATTCCTGACCGAATGACCAATTCTGAAATTTGGATTCCCAAGTTTTAATTCCTATGATTGTTCTCGGTGATTTTTTGCACCAAATTTTTCGCATTATAACAATTTTCATTTGTGGCTTAAAGTCGGTATCAGCAAGACAGTGAGGGAGTCTATCCCCCTTTCACTAGCGCTTGACGAATGAAACTGTTTTTGGGTCTGCGATGGAAAGCCACACCTACCATCAGCTCTTTTACAGTATTGGAAATTTCGTAATATAATCTCATAGATATTGTCTCTTTAAAAAGAATTTCAAAGTTTACTATCTATTCATCTCATAACTCAATCTATTAAAATAAATTTCTATTATAATTGTAATCAGAGTCCTTCTTCTCAATTACAATGAACTAACCATCAGTTTTTGTATTTTGTTTTGGGGTGGTAGAATAGCAGCTGTGAGCGGCTTAAAGTAAGCAAACAGTTAAACAGTAAGTAAAGGTAAAAATTCAAAAATATAAATTTCGATAGGGACATCTTACATAGTGCAATGGGTTGCAAGCTAGACTATTCTTAGTGGGTCACAATTCGCACTAAATCAGTGGTTCCCGACCAGGGGTGCTCACTCCCCAGGCGGGGGGCGAGTCAAATATTATTCCAGGGGGTGGATATATGTCCATTCAAATTTAGTTTAATTGTTCTTCGTTTGTAATAATTCTTATTTAAATTTTCGCTTCTTTATTTCAGATTATTATAATTATTTAGAGAAGGGCACATAATGTGTTGTAACGGTTAGCAAACTAGATTTGCAGACCATTGTTAGTGAGTTCGATTTTCACTGGGTGCCCCATACTTCTGGCCTTGTGCCGCATCTAAGCTACGCTTAGTAAATAACTATACTTATTTAGAGAGTGAAATATATATGATCTTTGATAAAACTGTAATATGGATACACATTCTATATTTTTGAACAAGCGCGTGGTGTAATGGAAAGTCATGGGAAATGGACTCGTCACCCCGAGTTCAAATCCTGGATGTGGTAATTCCATTTCACTTAGCGCTAATATCCTTGGAAAGGTATGAATCCTACTCTCCTCCAGCTATGGATAAATAGTAGGCAGACTGGGCTCTTTAACCTTGGTTTAGGGAAACTGTCTAAGAGAAGAAAAACTCTGAATTTAAACCTGTTGAACTCCGCTAAGAAATTTACCTTGCGTCACATCCTGATCGTGCGGAGAGGTTGGTAAATTTTTTTTTTTTGAACAAAAGTATAATTTTAGGGGTACGAGTCAGAACAAAATTCTCTTAAGGGATGCCGAGGTCAGAACAAAATTCTCTTAAGGGGGTGGGGGAATAGAAAAGGGTTGGGAACCACTGCACTAAGTGACCCATATATTTGACCTTGTTTTTAAGTTTCCCAGTTAACTTTATACAGTTCGATCAAACACTAGTGTAATATTAGGCATCTTTGCAAAGACAACAGTCTTCCATCTTTGTCAGTATTTTATGTTTAGGAATGTGGAAATACAACTCGATCTATTGTCGTTGCTGATGATATTTATCACTTAATTCTATTTTAGATTACAACGACAATGAACGATTGATCAAAGATGAGGTTTAGTCTTCAGATAAACAAAAAAATGAATATTTTTCAGATAAAATAGGATCCGAGAAAATGACACAAGGTCAATTTCTTAAGCAGAGTTCAACAGGTTTGAATTCAGAGTTTTCCTTCTCTTAGACAGTTTGCCTTAACATCAAATTTTTAATATCAATATGCAAATTAGCCTTCCTGTTCATACTGTAAACCATTGTTGTTGTATATATAAATACAATTGCATATTATTAGTATATAGATATGACCAACAGCATTAATAATATAAAACAATTTTATTAATAATTTAGGTTTAAATAAAAATAAAATCATGGAGAATGTGACGCAAATAACTAAGGAAATTGTTTCCTGAATAGTGATATAGTTTCGGTTATAGAAAATCACACAATCTCCATTATAATAACTAGTACAAAATAAAAAAACACCCTCCGGGCGATGTAAAAATAGATTTTTGAAACATATTGCCTTAAGGGTGGGTGTAAAAAATTCAATGTCAGCGAGTTTGTACCCTAAGTAAGTAAAATCATCAAATTCATTAAAGGATTAAAAAATAAAACAATTTGAAACGTAAACTTTAAATATGTATTAAAATAAAAACAAACTATATATAGATATATAATACCAGTCATGTATTTATTAAAACTGTTTAAAACACAATGAGGACTGTCTAATGTTGCATGTTCAAATTTTGAGTGTATTTATTGAATAAATACACTCAAAATAAACAGAATAAATTTATTCTATGTTATGACGATTTTGGTTAATGTGACGTAAGCAGTGACGTAATTTTTGTTACAGACAAAAACCGGAAGCGAATTTCCATTATTAATAGAACTAGCAAATATATGCACCCTCCGGGTGCAAGTATTAAGTTTTAATGTAATAAATATTGTATTAAATTAGAAAGGCTAATGAAACTAAATAAGAATACAGATAAAAAGATTTGAAACAGAGGGAGTATAATAAAATATTTGAAACAGAGGAGTATAATAAAAATGAACAACTGAAACTTACTCTTCCATCACTCTCGTCTTTCATTGTTATTTTTTCTAATTTAAGTATTTAGTTATAAGAGGAAGTAAAGAATAAAATGACAGTTATTTTATCTTGTTAATGGATTTCATTTAAGATTCATTGAAGAGATTTTTGCTTATATTCATTAAAATAAAACCAAACAGTTAGAAATCAATAATACTAAGCACATATTTATTAAATTCGATTTTTTAATATCAATATGCAAATTAGCCTTCCCGTTCATACTGTAAACCGCTATTTTGTTGTATATATAAATATAATTGCATGTTGTCAGTATGTAGACATAGTTAACAGTATTAATAATGTAAGACAATTTTATTGATAATTGAGGTTTAGATAAAAATAAAATCATGGAGAATGTGATGTCAATAACTAAGAGAATTGTGACATGAGTAGGAATATAGTTTCGGTTACAGACAAAAAAACACAATCTCCATTATAATAAGATATAAGAATATATATTGAATATATGTAGGGTTCATATATCGTTCGATTTAAAAAGTATTCCGGATATGTATTCTACTTTTTTCCTTTGCTGGCTAAGATTTATTTATCAATAAATATTTAATTACTGCGTATATAAATAAATATGTAAGTATTTACTTAATACTTAATAAAGGCCACTATTCTAATCAAACGTTACAAAAGGAGTCAGTCCCAAAAAATAGATATATAAAATGAATAAAAGCGTTAGTCATTTTTATAAATAAAACTGGAGATACATTGTTACTGTGTAGGGGCTGAAATATTTATTTATTACGAAGATCCCAAACCGAAAAATATGTATCTGGATATAATAAAAAATATTCTTCGTGTTTGTTGGCATGTAAAAAGAATTTCTAAACCCTGGACAAATAGGATCATGTAGTCGAGGTGGCAAATCGATCAAACCTGTCAACTTCACGATTCTTTCTTTTTATTTACTACCGACTCCAAGGGCAGCGATTCCAATATGCGTACGAACTTTGTCAGAATCGCTTTTTTTTTTCTAATCGAATACACAAATAACTAAAAGGAGGAGTTAAGATGTAGCAAGTTTGGAAAAATATGACAAGATATTTAAGATTGAGAAAAATAAGATATTTAAGTTATATATATATATATATATATATATATATATATATATATATATATGGTGTG
>CM042143.1:116701534-116704034 GCA_023376005.1 Doryteuthis pealeii | reverse complement strand
TTGTACCTTTTGACACACCATGTATTCTAAAAAATTAACATTCCGTTAATTGTTCATTTCTACCTTAGTAAATTATAGCTTAAAGCTCAGCACTTTTTGAGACATCTTGTATTCTGAAAAAAAAAAAAATAACATGCCATTCATTGTTCGTTTCTATCTTGATAATACAGCTTCAATCCCGATACTTAGTGTATATAATATTATAATATATATATATATATATATATATAGATATTTCGAATCCCGAAAGACATCCTGTATGGAGAGCTAGCATCTGGTAAAAAAGACAGATTGGGTCGCCCCCTACTGCGATTCAAGGACGTCTGTAAAAATGATATCAGGCTTTGGCATTGTCCCTTCCAGCTGGGGAAATTTGGCTTAAGACCGCCCTCGGTGGCAGAATCTCCATAGAGGACTGTACATGTCAGAATTCACCCTGATACAACATTATGAAGCTAAGAGGTCCAGAAGAAAGCAACGCAACAAAACGGACATCATCATCTACAGGGTCAACCTACAAATGCAAAAGGGTCGAGAATGTTTCTAAACATAAGGACTTCATAGTCACAGAGGCGCTGCAACTTCAGGGCACACAGACACTTTTATCATAGTCTTTCGAGACTGAATTGCCAATAATGATGATATATAGTTTAGGGGGGCGAAGACAAAGTCAACAGCGCTTGTCAATATGTGTGCAAATTATCATTAAAAACATTTATCGCCGTTTTCAACTTGGTTGGTTGGTTGGTGGTCGAATTTTACGATATTTCAACCTTTGGGTTATTTGCCAAAGACGTTTTTGCTTTATTCAATCTTGTTGGGTATTCAAATTTTTATAGAATCATATTCATTTATCCCGTAGATCGGATCCAATCAGAGAACCTAGGAATAATGGTGATAAAGATTAATCCACATTCTCTAGAGCTCCAGAATCAGAAGATCACCAGTAGATGTAGTTTAACATCATACTCGGACCAGTAAGACCCTCAACACCGTCTTCTAGCACATATATAATAAAAAGTGGTTGAGGGTTTGCCATAAGAGCAATGCGGCTTGGAAATATATATATATATATATATATATTATATATATATTATATATATATATATATATATATATATATATATATGATTGTGTATAAACTTTGTTCTTGTGGACGTTGTTTTTTGGTATTATGAAGCATGGAAATGAACAAGTGAACAAAAATCAAAACAAAAAACAAAAAAACAAAAACAGAATTTCAATATCTAGCTGTTCTGTCCCTGGTTCGATTTATTCCGATATTTCGGGTGACTTTCACGCTTTGTCAAGGTATAAAGACTGTGGGGAAAGTTAAATCCAGTATATGTGAGAAAAAAATTGATGTGAAAGGATTTGGCATTGTTTAGTCGTTATTTTTCTTTCGAAATTGTGTGACATAACTCACCCGAAATCGATCACGGCAATCGTTCGAAATTCGGCATGACTATATATATATATATATATATATATATATATTATATATATAATTTCTGCTTCTCTCTCGATGAGTCGGATTTAAAATCAAGCTCTGAAGATGATTTTTTATAAATCGAAATATTGTTCAATATTAGCTATGAATATGATATAAAATATTACATTTTAACAGCATTGTGTGTTTTCATATCCTTATATATAATATATATATATATATATATATATATATATATATATATATATATATACATATTATACGGTGTTGTCATAATCTATGCTACCACATAGATATGCAACATATTTACCTATATAGTATATACATATATATATATATATATATATATATATATAATATATATGTATGTGTGTGTGTGTGTGTTGAGAGAGGGTTTCAGTTGTTTCATGCAGAACCTCTAGCGACCTATTGTGGAAGCCTAACCGGGGAACACCAGTTGTAAACACTGCAGTAGAGTAACACCATTTAAGTTCGTGTGGTAGCGGAGGGAAACGAACTCTCGTTCCTAGCATCCACATCTTCGAGACTTGCTTCCTCGCCATCTCCATTTGGTAGGCGTTCCATGTAGTCGTATCAGATTTCCTTTTCCATCAACTCTAATCTTCAACTTATCAACGCCATAATCCGATTAGCCCCTTCGTCGCACATCCGACCCTAACTCCCTCCCTTCTCTTTTATTTCTCCTTGTGATGTTTCTTTATCTTTTACTTTTTTTTTCTTGTGCTTTTTTTCCACATTCTCCTTCTCTTTTTCCCTACGCTTCCCTCGATGTCTACGCCACTATTACAGTTTCTCATAGGTCTGTTTCTGCGTCTTCCGAATGTTTATAGTCTCGTCGTCGAGGGACGCATTATTCTTGGCACTGCGTTACAAGCAGATAACCAGGAAATCCTGATACTCCCAGAAGTGGCCTTCGACTCGGCTTTTATGCAAAAAGGTGCCCAACTCCTACACATAAACCAAACCGTGCTAGATGCCGTAACGGACCTGAGCTACCGACAGTTATGGGGGGCTTTATCTCCCTCGTGG
>CM042143.1:116698769-116701434 GCA_023376005.1 Doryteuthis pealeii | reverse complement strand
GGGTTAAAACTAATAGCGGGCATCTTTTTTGAGAAGGCAATATCTTGAGACTATATAACATTTCAAATGTTGATAGCCGGAAAATGGTGTGAGCGTAGTGAGCCTGTCATGGAGTGAGTAAACCGCCATCAGTGCCTAGCACAAAGCCATGCAACGCCCAGCGAATTCTCTAGTAGATATAAAAACTTTTTTTAAATTTCAAATCCTGGATGGACTGTTTATATTTCACATAGCGCTAATGCTGTTTGGGAAAGGTATGAATCCATACATTCTCCTTCCAGCTATGGATAAATTGTAGAGCAGACTGGACTCTTTAACCTTCTCGGAATCAAAACCTGTTAAACTCCGCTAAGGAAATTTACCGTGTCACATCCTGCTCGTTGCGGAGGGATTGGTAGATATATATTTCTTGCTGAGAGGAGAAAAGGGGTGGATAAAGGCACATGGTGTTTTTCTTTCCTTCCACAGAGATAGACATTAACAAACCGTATTCGCACAAATATAAGCATGAAGAGTCATAGTCGCTGTTATCAAAAAATCTTAATACACTCTATCCCACTGATACTAGCATGCAACACAGTCAGTCACGCACACAGGCTCATTACAATGAAGCAGCACGCACATTGCTTTTTGGTACGCGTTATTACAACCGGGGGGCTGCGTTATCCTTTGAAAAGACGAAGAACGAGAGACGCAAAGGGAGATACGCACGCATGCTCAGATCGTCACAAGCACGCGCATGCGTATGAAGCAGAAAATTACCCACTCATGCACATCTGGTTCGACTCATCTGCATCTATATTGAAGGTGATGGTGTGCAGTCACATATATTGAGAAACCAACACGGGTATATATATATATATATTATATTATATATATATATATATAGAATATAAACAGGTTTGGTTGAATATCACGGGTTATTTCTTCTCGGTGATCTTTAATTGCTTATGTTCAAGTATTTGGGATTTTTCTTATATCGGGGCCAAATGGTAAAGAAGTTATCCAATATTTTGTTCCAAAGCGCTTTCAATCACGTCCATGGTCGTCATCATGAGGATTATTTGTTGAGGTTGTTTTATGTTTTTGTTTATGTTCTATTCAGTTTGGAGGGTTTATTGTATGTAGGATTGCTATGGTTCGTGTGTTAGTTTTAACGATCTTTAATGTATTGGTTCCGAGGACTTGAACGTAAACAATTAAAAACCAAGAAGAAATATTCAGTGGTATTTAATCAACCGTGTTTAAACAATTTTAAACTTGCTGCCAAAATATATACAAATACACAGACAATATATATATATATAAATTAATCTTAATTTTGGAACACTTCAAACACGTTTTTTAAATTTCTTTATATATATATATATATATATATATATATTATCCAATTGCCGCTTTAACATTTCCGTCGCAGTGGCGTCAGTAAATAATCCAAAAGTGCTCAATGTATTAAAAATACAGAACAGTAATAATACTAATAATATTAGTTATATTATTATAACAAACAACACATTGTTTGTTTACTTACTTTCATAATATATTATATATATATATATATATATATATATAATATATATATATATAATATTATTATTAGAGGGAAAATAAAGGGTCTACCATGGTTTAAATAAAAAATTGAGAGAAAATTAACGTAGCATTCAACCGTTATTATCCGAAAATATATTCAGTTTAACTAAGGATTTACATCGACTTAATTAACGTAGAGTAGGGTCCTAGGAAATCATTTCAATTCAATTGAAACCATGGTAGACCCTTTATTTTCCCTCTAATAATAATATTATATATATATATATATATATATATATATATATATATATGAAAGTAAGTAAACAAACAATGTGTTTATTTTTTATATGGCCTTTTTAGCCGACAATTTTTGGAGGATATGTGTAAGTTACATTTGAACATATATGCCCGCCTAAATTCATTAATTATTAACTAATTAATTTTCAAAATTAGGTATGACTTCAATTAAGCACATATCCTCCAAATATATATATATATATATATATATATATATATATGTATATGTATATATATATATATATCATCGGCATTGCAGTCTCGGAAGACTATACATTTCTCGTGCCCCTGAAGTTAAAACGCCTTCTGTGACTGTGAAAGCCAATATTCGAAAAACAGCACCGACCACAGATGTCACATGTGAAGGCTGTCCCTGAAGATGTTTGTGTGCCGGTGCTCTATTGACGTCGCTTTCCTTTGGACCGCTTGGCTTCATGGTGTTGTGCCAGGGTGATTTCAAACATAAATAGTCTGCTACGGAGAGCCTGCCGCCTCGACGGCCCAGAGCCAAACTTTCACAACTGGAATATATATATATATGCGTACCTTATTGTTTGAATACAGATTTTTATTACTCCTGAACTGGTTGGCTTAAAAACACTCAAACCATTTTACAGACAAAAATAGATTACAAATAGTCGCCATTTTTTGCGACCCCCTCAAATTTGGAGACCTAAAAAACGACATAACTCAGCCAATTCTGGGAATTGGAAACTTAAATTTTGGGGATTTTCCAACTTTAACATAGCCCACACGTGTAGAAAATTTGAGAAAAATTGAATGGGGTGGGTGACATGGCCTGGATAATTGACATGGAATTACTCATATATATATATAT
>CM042143.1:116673769-116693769 GCA_023376005.1 Doryteuthis pealeii | reverse complement strand
TGATTTGAAAATAAAAAAGAAATACTTTCTTTCTTTTAAGTAAATAAGAGAAAATAAATGCTGACTTATTTAAGTTGAAGTTTGTTTTTTTCTCGGACAGTAGTGTATGTTTCCTGAGGTGGATTTCATTTCCTTTCTTCGAGGGTCGGAGCGGTCACCTGGGGGTCAGTTAGTCCTTTACTTGTCAGCCGAAACAGTGATTTGACATAAGTTAACAATGTCACTCAAGATGTATCACCTGCGTCTATTAAGTCACCACCTGACATATAATACCGTATGCACCCATCAAAGATGCATGCTAAGAAATTAGATATCAGGGGTATGCCAGCCACCCGGCATGTGCCACCATGGAATGTCACACACACTTCTAGGTGTAGTCACAAATTCTGAGTAAAACAACTTATTTAACGCAGGAAACTCACGCATATATATATATATTTTGGGTAGAATATGTGCTTAATTGAAGTCGTACCTAATTTTGAAAGTTAATTAATTAATAATTAATTAATTAGGCGGGCATACCTATTAAATGTGAGGCTATACAAATCGAGAAAAATCAATCCCTGTATGTACATTTCGGCCTATTAGGCCTCATCAGCAGAGCTATAGATAGTCAAGGTTCGGATCACGCACAAGGCGGTCTTTCTATCTATAGCTCTGCTGATGAGGCCTAATAGGCCGAAATGTACATACAGAGATTGATATTTCTCGATTTGTTTAGCCTTACATTTAATAGGTATGCCCACCTAATTAATTAATTATTAATTAACTTTCAAAATTAGGTACGACTTCAATTAAGCACATATTCTCCCAAAATTGTCGGCTAAAAAAGCCATATCAAAACACATCGTTTGTGTATACTTTTATATATATATATATATATATATATATATATATATATATATATATATTATATGTGTGTGTGTGTGTGTGTGTGTGTGTGTGTGTGTCTGTATTTTCGTATTCCTCATTTAGAAAATTAAGGGAGCAGATTCTTAGGGCTCTAATCCATTTTTTAGAATTGGCATAAGAGTCTTTGTACTTTTGATCTTCATTGTTCTTTTAAGGATAAGTACTCGGTATATAATAGCCATGATTAAGGATAATTATAATATAATATGGGCCGGGTTAGCTCAGTCGGTAGAGCGTTCGGCTAGAAACCACATGGTTCCTAGTTCGATACCGGTCCTCGCCGACTCAGCGTATGAGTAGCACAGGGATCTGTGCGGTAAAGTAAGGAACTGATGGTAGGTGTGGCGCTCCACCTCAGATGCTAAAAACAATCTCCTTTTTCTACCGCTATTGTAAAGGGGATAGACTCCCTCGCTGACTGGCTGATACCGACTTCAGGCCGCCCCGACGACTTTACTTATAGACATCAAGTAACTTGGGTAGCGAAGTTATAAAATCAACGGTGTTTGATGACTCAGGTTTTTGCCTTTGCGATTTTTAAGATTTACACGCACACACACACATATATATATATATATATATATATATGCTAGCAACAAAAAACGCCCTTCGGACGGTGTAAAACTTTTTTTAAAGATATTGCTTGAGGGGGTTGGAGGAGTTAAAAGTTCAATGTTAGATGGTTTGTATCATAAGTAAGAAAATCATCAAATTCATTAAAGGAGTAAAAAAATAAAACATTTTGAAATGGAAACTTAGTCCCGTCCCCTCAAATAAAATGTTTATTAGTTATTAATCAACTAATTATTTTGAATATTTTGCACATAAATCTTACACAAAATCGTAGGTATTTATTTATTTGTAAACTTTTCAGTTAACTTCTTGTTACTGAAAAAAGGGCAAGAGTAAAAGAACAATTTTTCAAATTGCTTAACCAAATTTTGAATGTACATAACACAAGAATATTGTGACGTAAGCTGTGACGTATTTTTTGATACAGACAGAAATACACTCAATCTCAATTATTAATAATATATATATATATATATATATATATATATATTATAATATATTAATTATTTGAAGGCCAATACAATGCGTATGAAAAATAAAAACAAAAAGATGTTATTTTTGTCTTATCGATTTCGAAGCATGAACTTCATCATCAGAGTTTCGTATCAGAAATGGACAGAAATATCAGAGAGAGAGAAATAAGAAATTACAGTTATTCGCCCATTTCATTCATAAAGAAAGAGAAGAAGAAAGAGAAAAAAAAGGAGAGGAAAAGGAAATAAGAAGAGAAATTACAACCACACAAAGAAAAACATAAGCACGTCCATTTCTGATACGAAACTCTGATGATGAAGTTCATGCTTCGAAATCGATAAGACAAAAATAACATCTTTTTGTTTTTATTTTTCATACGCATTGTATTGGCCTTCAAAATATTAATATATCATAACATACTTAACAATGCTTCAAGCAAATTACCAATTGCTTTTATATATATATATTTGGGAGAATATGTGCTTAATTGAAGTCAAACTTAATTTTTTGAAAGTTAATTCATTAATGATTAATTATGCGGGATTTAACTACTTAAATGTAAGGCTAAACAAATCGAGAAAAATCAATCTCTGTATGTACATTTCAGCCTATTAGGCCTCATCAGCAGAGCTAAGAGGAATATGAGTACTACTACTACCTAAACAAAGCGATGAAAAACTGCGAGGTTCCGTTTTGTGTAGGGGTAAGAGGCTTGCTTTTGTCGATCCGACATACAGGTTTCGAATCACACACGAGGCGATCTTCGTATCTATAGCTCTGCTGATGAGGCCTAATAGGCTGAAATACATACAGAGATTGATTTTTCTCGATTGGTTTAGCCTTACATTTAAGTAGTTAAATCCCGCATAATTAATCATTAATGAATTAACTTTCAAAAAAATTAGGTTTGACTTCAATTAAGCACATATTCTCCCAAATATTGTCGGCTGAAAATAGCCATATTTGTTTACGTTCATATATATATATATATATATATATATAGATAGATAGATAGATATCAGTTATATTGAAAACACTTTACTTATAAATATGGCAAACGATATCATCAATATTAATAAAATTGAAAAAGAAAGTTAACCAGTTCATCTTTTACTTCTTCAAATTGACTTAACAATTAATCTCTATTCCCTGGGAAGAACGTAACGGTGGAACAGCTAGTCTTAAGGACCAATGCCACAAGGTGTTACATACATGAATTCATGTGTCAAATCTAAGTTTACTTTAAAGGGCACCTCACACGTGAAAAGTGTTTAACGAGTTAGTAAAGCATTGTTGATAAATTCGATTATGTCCTACTTGATCCATATCTGCGTTTTTGTGCCACATTAGGCAAAGCTTACTAAATGGCTACAGTAGTGGGTTGATCTATGCAAAATCTAATCTACCCTAAATGACTTTGATTTACGACTTTGGGTAATATTTTGAGCAGATCAGAGTTTGATTCTCATAGTGTGTTTCTTAATTCTGATATTGTGCCAGACTAAGCAAACGGTAGTAAATGACCATATATATATATATATATATATATATATATATATATATATATTGGGGGGGGGGGAGATATGTGCTTAATTGGAGTCGTATTGTAGGGGTTATGGTACCCGCCTGTCAGCTTGACAGTTCCGTTTCAGATCACGCACAGGGCGGTCTTCCTATCTATAGCTCTGCTGATGAGGCCTAATAGGCCGAAATGTACATACAGAGATTGATTTTTCTCGATTTGTTTAGCCATACATTTAAATAGGCATTCCCGCCTAATTAATTAATTATTAATTAATTAATTTTCAAAATTGGGTACGACTCCAATTAAGCAGAGATTCTCCCAAAAATTGTCGCCAAAAAGCCATATCCTAAGACATCGTGTTTACATACTTATCATATATATATATATATATATATATATATATATATTAACGTTGTCTTCACTTAAAATATCAAATCACCGATTCTTTCTGGTTGAGTCGCTTATTTCACTGGGATTAGTTACGTGTCAAACTGTCTGTCTTGACATTTAGCCTTCAAAGGCAAACACAGAATTCAAATGATAGTTCTCGATATCTCTTAAAGGATCTTCTTGCATCAAAGCTTTTATTTAATTTTTCAAACGACGACATTGTCTTAAACTGTTTGATATAACCGGCATTATTCTTGCCAATTCTCTTTGAACTAAGAGGCAACGTGTTACAACATTCAAAAAGGATTTTTAGAAAGCAATAATTTTTGTATCTGTTCATAATTTTTTCTAAAACAATTTCATAATGGATGCAATTATATCTTATCATAATATGTTTGTCTGTCGGTAAGCGAAACTAAGTCACCACTGACGTCACAATTCCCATAATTATTTACGTCACATTCTCCATAAATTCATTCTTATCTAAATCTTTATTTTCAAGAAAACTGTCTTATGTTATTATTACTATTGGTCTTGTCTACACAAGAAATTGTATATATATATATATATATATATATATATATATATGTACAACAGAATAACGATTTAATGTGAGACATTTTCAGGCTGATTCGAAAAAATGATTGTTAGAAGGCTAACACAGTTATTAACTGAAGTTGGGGTCTGAAACTTTTCACTGTACAATATTAAATGTAGATTCTATTCTTATTTAAGTCTTATATTATTAATATTGTTGGTCTTGTATACATACTAATCACAAGCAACTGTATATGTATGTGCAACCGAATAACGAATTAATGTGAGAAAGATTCAGAATGCTCCTAAAAAATTGATTTGAATAAATATTTGCTTGGTTTTATTGATTTAAAATAGTCTTATTTCAAATGATATAAGAAAAAATCCTGTCCAAATATCTTAAAAGAAATCTATTAACAAAAAGACATAACTTTAATTGTATTATTTAGTGTCAAACTTGTTAGATTATACCTCTGCTGTTTCAAATTAGTTTAACGCAATAATTAAATCTTAAATAATATTATATTATATTTTTATCCTTGGCTGTTCTTTTCTTTTCTTTTCTTTTATTTACCATGTATTGATATATTATTATTTTTACGCGCATATAAAGCAATCCTATGCATATTTTTAAAAAAAGAAAGAAATTGGAATAAATGTTATAATTTTATGTACATTCTTATTTAGTCTCGTCAAATCTTCATAATTTAATACAATAATGTATTACTTTAAAACAGAAAGATTTGAATCCCCCCTCAGCTATGGATCTATTTAATCTATAGCTGAGGGAATGAGGAGGCTCATATCTTTCCCTAGGATATTCTTCTTCTATAATAACGTTCTTTTCTTCCATTTCTTTCTATATGATAAAACAAAATGGTCGATTATTTAGCTGAGATGATGACACTCATAAGACATAAGAGTTTGGTGTATAAGCAACACCAGATAATCAGAGTTTACAGTTTTGTATTTCATCTTAGACGATTTGGACGAAGATAAGTCGTACTTTTAAGGAACATGAATATTAATACATAGATATTTGTAGGTGTTTTTAATTGAACCTTTACATTTTTATATATGCCCCTTATATAAAATTATCTAAAGAATGAAGAGCATATTAAAGCAGTCATTACCAACGAAGGCTGTACCACCCCATGGTGTGAGTAGATATTATGAGGGGTTGGTGTCTAAAATATTTTCACATGGGGCAATTAGTATTCTATTTTTCAAGATTATTTCAATAAATTTGCGTTTTAATCAATTATTTAAACGATAAAGAGAATATGTATTGCATTGTTTACCATTTTTTAGGAAAACTTCTGCCATTTATGTTACAATCACGTGATTTAAAAAGAGTATAAAAAAGTGAAGAGTATTTCAATTGAATATTTCAGACTTGTGGAATTCAAGCTCACCTGATGATCATAACCATGAAACTCTGATTCCTGAGTTTTAACCCTACCTTACCTTACACTTTACATTTCATATATTTATTTTTCAATGTAAATTGTGATATTACTCTGAATCATTTGTATTGACCACTGTAAAGTTTTTGTGCGGTTTTAATGTTAGATTCTAACCATAATTATACATGTAGGGAAATCTGATATATCTGATAATATCAGTACTACTGTTTGGCTGCACCGATTGGAGTCTGGGGAAAATCTATATAAAAAATAAAAGGATGCTGCGTGCTGTCAAATCCTGGAAGCAACACTGGTTATAATGTTTATGACAAACTGATTTTTAAACATGTATATACACATTTCTTCTCTCTCTCCCAGTCTCTCTCTCTCTCTCTCTCTCTCTCTCACACACACACATTTCTCTTCTCATATATATATATATATATATATATATATATATATATATATATGTGTGTGTGTGTGTGTGTGTGTGTGTGTGTATTTGGGCAGCATTTTTTCATTTATGCATGTTGAATTAGACAAAAGACACATCTCCTGTGTAACAATTTTATTTTTGATCTTTTCGAGTTTTCTGGCCAACTTTTTAATATTTGGGAGAAATTCGTGGATTAGTCCACCAAAGTTCAGGTCCCGAGTACTTTTGGCACTTCGAAGTGCCATCATCAGGGGTGATGTGTTCCATTTTTCTTTTAAATTATATTAATGTGAAGGCTGGAAGGAGAAGAATTGATGGGAAATGTGATATAGGCATTTTAAAATGTGTGTACTGCATTGGAAATTAATTTTGTTTAAGGATGGTTTGTATTGTTTTATGTATATTTCACCCAAATATTAAAATGTTTGTCAGAAAATTCGAAAAGATCAAAAATGAAATCGTTAAACAGGAGATGTGTCTTTTGTTTAATTCAACAAACATATATATATATATATATATATATATATATATATATATACACTCAACAGCATTGCATATCATATAGAAAAATGTTAATATTTATCAACCACAAAATAAGTATACACCTAATATATTTTCTTGTGAATTTATTTTTCCTCAATATATATAATACCTAATGATAAATGATACCTCGTGATATCTGTGTGACCGCTGCATTGTTCAACTAAAAATAATAAAATCTTAGTATCTTTGGTTAATAAGAAAATTAGCTGGACGTAATGAAATTGGTCAGGATGCCTTTTATGGACGATACGTGTGTGTGTGTGTGTAAGATCTGGTATTCCCACGTTGTCACGGAAAACAGCCAAAGTCTGGTGGTATGCTCGAGGGTGGGGTTAGTGGTAATGATGTAGTGGCGCCGAAACCATGTCTGTTATCAGTCATCTGCTGAGGACTTCGTTATACGCACAGTTGTTGTTTTGTTTGCAGCAATAATAATAATAATAATAATAATAATAATAATAGCAGCACAAGACAATGCCATAAGAAAAAGACACAAGAGAAAAGCTTATGTATGATGTGTGGAGACAGATGAAACTCTCAACCATGTCATAAGCAAATGCAGCGAATTAGCAAATCAGAAATAAAAATTTAGGCACGACTGGGTTGGAAAGGTGATCTACTGGGAATTGTGAAAGAAACTTAATTTTTGACATGATATAGGCACAAATTGCCAGCCGTTCTAGAGAATGAGACGCAAAACATTCTATGGGACTTTGAGATACAGACGAATTACCTCATCCCGACCAGAAGACCAAAAACTACTATTGATTAGAAATAAAAAGAGAATTTGTCAACTGAAAGACTTTGTCATCTTGTTGGATCACAGGATAAAAATGAAGGAAAGCGAAAGGATAAAAAAAAAGTATTTGGAACTTGCGAGAGAATTCAAATAAACTGTAGAATAAGAGGGTGAAAGCGATATAAATTATATTTGGTGCGCTTGGAAAGCTCCTTCAAAGTTTGGAAAAGAGACTGGAGGAATTAGAAATCAATGTAAAAATCGTGACCATCCAGAAAACAGCATTGTTAATATCGGCTATAATATCCCAAAGACTCCTGGAGATCTGAGCAGACATATATATAGATTCGGCGAAATAGTGTCCTTATGATATTTATTGGTGTAAATGTTTCGTCTTTCATATTTTCATTTCAGCTTCACATTCTGAAATCAGGTGCTAATCATCCAGGATTTGCGTTTCATCAAAATGAATATTTTTGCAGTTAGAATACTCCTAGAGGTTAGGGAATCGCGTTCATGTTTACACTTGCTGTGCAGTTTTTTCTAAAGCGGCCTTTTTGTTGTTGTTTTTTCTTCAGTCATATCGAATAGGAATAATTCTTAAACAGATCTATTTAACCCATGAATGGGACCCTAACACGTACTACCCTTCAGAGAAGACATTGGTATAATAACATAGGAAGGTTGCTTTCCTCTGTTTGAATTTTTTAGATGAAGCTTGATAATTTGCATTATTTGGATTTTACGGACTTGACCTCATCTTTATTGTAACTAGCAAATATATGCACCCTCCGGGTGCAAGTATTTAAGTTTTAATGTAATAAAATATTGTATTAAATTAGAAAGGCCAATGAAACTAAATAAGAATACAGATAAAAACATTTGAAACAGAGGGGGCATAATAAAATATTTGAAACAGAGGGAGTATAATAAAAAATGGAACAACTGAAACTTACTCTTCCATCACTCTCGTCTTTCATTGTTATTTTTTCTAATTTAAATATTTAGTTAAAATAGGAAGTAAAGAATAAAATGACAGTTATTTTATCTTGTTAATGGATTTCATTTAAGATTCATTGAAGAGATTTTTGCTTATATTCATTAAAATAAAACCAAACAGAAATCAATAATACTAAGCACATATTTATTAAATTTGATTTTTTTATATTAATATGCAAATTAGCCTTCCCGTTCACACTGTAAACCGCTATTTTGTTGTATATATAAATATAATTGCATGTTGTCAGTATGGAGACATAGTTAACAGTATTAATAAAGTAAGACAATTTTATTAATAATTGAGGTTTAGATAAAAATAAAATCATGGAGAATGTGATGTCAATAACTAAGAGAATTGTGACTTGAGTAGGAATATAGTTTCGGTTACAGACAGAAAAACACACAATCTCCATTATAATAAGATATACACAACGTTTCGGTTGATAGGTCCTCCGGCCTTCTTTAAAAACCAAAGAAGGCTGGGGGTACATCGACTGAATCTTTGTGTATATAACATTAAAGATGAGGACAACAGTAAAAAAAAAAAACTGAATAATATTTATATGTCTAAATTTTAAAGATAGGGCTTATTTGTATTATTCTAATTTTTCGGACTAAATCGTCAGTCAAGGCGGCATAAAATCAGAGACTGCGATGGAGTCTATCCCCTTTTTTCATTAGTGCTAGACCAAGGATATTATTTTAGCGTCTGGGGTGGAACACCACACATACCATCAGCTCCGCACAGGTCCCTGTGCTAATTATACGCTGAGTTGGTAAGGGCCAATATTGAACCCGGAACTATGTGGTTCCTGAACGGACACTTTACCGGCTGAGCTAAACCAGTCCTACAGCTTTACTCCGTATAAAACTGACCTTGTGTCACACACTGGTGCATGGCATAGGTAAATACGTACAGCTAATGTTCCCCTTCTGATCTAGCCTAACTCTTTTATCTATTTTCGAGTCAGCTTCTCTTATTCAGAAGATTAAATCTCCAATACTTCGTCCCCGGAAGAGGAAGTAATAATAATGAATTTCATTGATCCGTGAAGTTTCTAAACTTGAGCAATTTCGACAATGAAATTCAGAAAATAGCCCCTTTTAAGGGGTTAAAATAAGTAAGTGTCTCTAAAGACCCCTTTAAGTATGAGATCCCAAGCGGTTGTCTGATTTGTTCGCTTATAAGCCCCCCTCTTAATGAATACACGCCCATATGCGTGAGCAATGTCCCTAGAATTAGGGGCCGGGCTGACTGATGCCATCAAACTTCTGCTTCCTTTATTTCTAATTCCTTGCAATCGTTCCACTGACAAGACAAGGCGACATCATAATGAAGGGGTTAAGTAAGATCCCAGCTTCAGTTTCGGGGCCACCTAGAATCAGATTTATTACTCGCTGTCTAAGAGAAACCGCCCTTGACACTGGTTATTGTTAGTGACCAGGGAAACTTTCACAAGAGCCACGCATTATTTTTGCATGAGACTAATTTGACTTGAAAGTGGGTCTTGAGCTGAGGAAATTATGGTTGGAGACGTTGGGGAAGGTGCCAACGACTGAGAAATGGGAGGGGTGTGGTGGATGTGGAAATTAAAAACAGGAAGGGGGAAGAAGGAAGGGAGGAGGGAGTTGTTGGTTAGAGGTAGAGTGGGGTGGCCAGAAAGAGAGAGAGAGAGAGAGAGAGAGAGAGTGGGGGGGAGAGAGAGAGAGAGAGAGGAAAATAGAGCCAATTGATTAAAAAGATAGAGTGAGAGAAAAAAAGAAGGCAGGAAGGAAGGAAAGATAGAAAAGTAAGAAATAAGAAGAAAGAAGGAAAGAAAGGAAGAAAGAAAGAAGGAAAGAAAGATAGAAAGAAAGAAAGAAGGAAAGAAAGAAAGAAGGAAAGAAAGAAAGAAGGAAAGAAAGAAAGAAGAAGAAAGGAAGAAAGAAAGAAATATAGAAATAAGGAAGGAAAGAAGGAAGGAAGGAAGGAAATAAGGAAAGAAAGAAAGAAGAAAGAAAGGAAGGAAGGAAGGAAGAGAAAGAAGGACGAGAAGGAAGGAAGAGAAGGAAGGAAGAGAAGGAAGGAAGGAAGAGAAGGAAGGAAGAGAAGAGAAGAGAAGGAAAGGAAGAGAAGGAAAGGAAGAGAAGGAAAGGAAGAGAAGGAAAGGAAAGAAAGAAAGAAGAAAATAAGGGAAAGAAGGAAATAAAGAAAGAAGGAAAGAAAGAAAGAAAGAAGGAAGGAAATAAAGAAAGAAAGAAAGAAGGAAATAAAGAATGAAAGAAAGAAAGAAAGAAAGAAATAGTGTAGAAGCAATAAAGAAGAAATGAAATAAATAATAAAAGATAGAACAAATGAAGATTGACGCGGAAAAGGAAAAAAAATGATAGGATGAAAAAAGGAAAAAAGAAAGGTTAATGAAAGACAGAAGAAGGAAAAAAAGAAAAAAGAAAGGAAAGAAAAGAAAAAGAAAGCCAAACAGAAAGCAAAGATGATTGTCTTTTATGTCTTTCTTTCTTCTGAATGTCTAATGTGATAAATAACGAGAAAATAAAGAAACCGAAAGAGTAAAAAAAAAAAGAAGATGAACGATAAGGAAATGAAGATATTGAAACGGTATTGAGGAGAAGAAAGATTTTAGTAGGAATAAAGAAGAAATGAAATGAATAATAAAAGAAAGAACATATGAAGATTCACGGCGAAAAATAAAAAGATCTGAAAGCGTGTAAAAAAGAACAAGAGAAAGGCAAAGACAAGAAAAAAGAAAGAAAAATAGTATTATTTATATAATTCGGACTATTGTCCTCATCTTCATTATTATCTGTACAGCTTTTCGGTCGATTTGCTCTCCAACCTTCTTCAGGTACTTCTTGTCGGACTCGGGAACCTTCTCGGGCTCGGGATTACGACAAGAAGTTTCCCGAGTCCGACAAGCAATACCTGAAGAAGTCCCGAGGGCACATCGATCGAAATGTTGTACAGATAACAATGAAGATGAGGTAAATAACAATAGATAAAAATTGATTTTTAATTTTTATTGTTGATAATGATATAAATACTACTAATTATCAAGCCCCATCTCAAAAATTAAGAGAAAAAGAATAAATTGAAGATATTGAAACGGTATAATGATAAGAAATTTAAAAAAAGAAAGAAAGGGTGTCAGATTTAGTACTGGAGCTTTGTTCGTGAACAGTCTAAGAGAATGATGGCTGAATTTGATCCAGCTTTACTCAGTCTAAAAATTGACCTTGTGTCACACCTTGTCCCGACCGATGGGTTGGTAAACGCATACTTAATGTAATACTTATTCATTAATCGAATACATTGTGGTGTAATGGTTAGCAAGCTTGGCTTGCAGATACATTACAACTGAATAGCGAGTTCGATCCTCGTTAGATATCCCATACTTGCGAAATTGTATCGCCTCCTACCTGTGGCGAAACGGTTGGATGAATACCTGCGCGTCCTACCGTGGTTTAAAGTTAGCAAGCTGGTCTCTCAGAAAGATTGCTACTGAATAGTGAGTTAGATTTTCGTTGTATGTTCCATCTTACCCGTGACACACGTGTTGGGTAAATATCTACATTTAATATTGTATAGTGAAAAGTTTCAGATCCCAACTTCAGATAATAACTGTTTTAGCCTTCTAACAATAATGTATATTAGGATCAACCTGAAAATTTCTCACATTAAATCGTTATTCTGTTTATATATATATATATATATATATATATATATATATATATATATATATGTGTGTGTGTGCTTGTGATTAGTATGTAGACAAGACCAACAGTATTAATAATATAAGACAGTTTTCTTGAAAATTAAGATTTAAATAAGATTAAAATCATGGAGAATGCAACGTAAATATCTATGGGAACTGTGACATCAGTGGTGACGTAGTTTCGCTTACCGACAGTCAAACATATAATTTCGATTATGATAAGATATAACTGTGTCCATTATGAAATTGTTTTAGAAAATTCATCCCTAAATAGGACCACAGTGTAGATGAAAAAAAAAACAGCGTGTTGGTGGAGGGGACGAATCCAAGGCAAAGAAAAAGTAAAAGAAAAAAAAGACGATGGCTGCGATTGGTAGCGAGATGCGAAAAGACAGACCGGAAGTAAAAATCAGATAGTAAGCGGTAATAATTAATCATATTATAACATAATGATTTCGTATCAATTTTCTGTTCATTCGTTGATTTGATTCTGCTGGTTGAGATGTCAAAAGGGCCGGTTTAGCTCAGTCGGTGGAGCGTCAGCCTAGGAATCACAAGGTTCCGGGTTCGATACCGGCCCTCGCCAACTCAGCGTATGAGCAGGGATCTGTGTGGTAAAGAGATGAGCTGATGGTCAGTGTGGCGTTCCACCTCAGATGTTAAAATAATCTCCTCGGTCTAGCACTAGTGAAAAGGGGATAGACTCTCTCGCTGTCTGGCTGATACCAATATTAGGCTGCCCCGACGACTAAAGCTGAGTGAATCAATGATTGTTTGCTAAAGGCTTTTTTTTCTGTTTAGTTTAATGACAGAAAATTCCTTCTAGAAATTCCTTGATTTTAGGATTGAGTTATGTTTGAAAAAAAATCATTTTAATAGGTTATAATAAGTCGTAATTTGCAATTAGGACGAAAACTGACGAGTCTTTTACTTTAAATTCTGCCTATCACTTTCTCCCTCTCTAATTATATCTTGATTACCTCCTCGTTATTTATGTTAGTTTCTTAGTGAGTGAAAAGAGAGAGATTGGAGAGTGTGTGAAACATATTTGTATGTTAATTTTTAAAAGCAGCCAGGACGTAGATTCTCAACATCTTGGTTAAAATTCCAAGAATCAGATCGATTTAAATTTAAATCAGGTCAAAAGTTCTTAAAAATCTTACAAAATGATTTTAATGTTGTTTTTGTTGTTAATTCTCCGGTCGTGTTTATTTATTTTTTAAAAATTTAATTCTTTTTGCAAACTCACTTTTCCCAATCTAAATTATCTACTCAGAGCTCAATGAGTGACACAACGGGTCACGTATTGTCAAGTATATATATATATATATATATATATATATATATATATATATATGTAAGTAAAGAAATAACAAAAAACTTAGAGATTTTCTTCACTTATAAATTTGCTCTGTGACTCTAACAATTAGAGCACATATTGAGCTCTCAAACTGCGACAGGTTGTTTAAAAAAACTCCTATGTCGTAAGGAAGATTTATTCTCTGGACTTTTGGATTATATATATATATATATATGTGTGTGTGTGTGTGTGTGTGTAAAATAAATCACTATTTACGGACTGTTTTTTTTTTTTCTGTAACAGTGCTCAATATTCCTTATAGATCCTTTAAACCATAAGGAAAATCCCATGTAATTGAATGCTGCAATGCTAAGCACCACATGAAAGAGAATCTGGCTCAACTGTCCGAATATAACTTTTTAAGAATTGTTGTTTGTTCTTTGAAATATATTCAAGAATTGGACTAACTCATCTTTCGGTGAGATTCTTTAAATTGCAATGAAAAACCTGTGAAATAGAATGCTGAAATTCTCAGCACCACATGAAACAGAATCTGGCTCAACTGCTCCGAAGAGCTTAAGCCTTTTATGGATTTGATTTCTGTTCTTTGAAATATAATCTAGAATTGTTGATGGTTTCTTTTAGTTTCTTTTCTTTCCATTATTTTTACTAGCAAGAATATGCGCCCTACGGGTGTAAATATTTCATTTTTAATGTAATGAAATATATTAAATTCGTAAGATTAAACGAAATTAAAAGAGAGCCCATATAAAAAAAAAAAATTAATGTACTGAAATATATTAAATTCAGAAGATTAAACGAAATTAAAAGAGAACGCATATAAAAAGACTACACTTATTTTGATTATATATCAATTGGTTTCTATATGAAATCATTCATTGGATTGATTTTAATACGTTGGAGAATAAAAAAACAACATTAGAAATCAATAACACCAAGTAATTATTTATTAAACCCGGTTTTGTTAAAACCAGTATGCAAATTAACTACACCATAGATTATGTAAACCTTTATTTCTTAGTGATATATAAGACACATTGCCGGATTTTAAACGCACTAATAACATGGGCTGTTTTGAGGCAAATCTAACTCAGATCATCTATTAATTATTTAATTTTATTAATTGATAAAGTTTTCTTCCTTTATTATTCTTCTGTATTTTCGTTTCTTTTTAACTACCATCATCTTCATTCCCTTTCTCTCTTTTTCATTTATTTCCTAACAAGAAGCGGCTACCCGGCGTCACATGGGTGGAAGGATAGTAAAAGGTTAGTCTCGCAGATCCATTAGTACTGAATTACGAGTTGGATCCTCGCAGGTGCCCCCATTTAAATCCCTACGTACAAAAGACCTTACGTTGATTTGGCATGGGGGATCATTTTACGATAAACTTATACGGGGAACTGAGCACCCCTGAAAACTCGAAAAATAAATAACTTTTTAGAATTTTTTTTTACAGTCTGATAAATTGGTGTGCAATCGATAATAATCCATTGAAAGAAGAAGAAAAAAAAAATTAAAAGCGAAAATTTTAGAGGGTGGGGTCCGAAAGTTCAGGTCCGCCTAATAAATAAATAAAAATCTATGCTGTTACTACTTAGATTCCATTTTTTAAGATTATTTTCACGAATATAAATCAAATCTTCATTATTCTCAGAAAGCTGATAGCTAAAATTGTATATATATTTACTTTGTCGTTAATTGTTTTATTGTCGTAATTTCCTCCAGATATACATACACCCACCAATAGATTCACACATTTGCCCTTTATATATGTATAGATGTTCTTCTTTGGTAGATATGGACTACCATCAGCTGCCGAAGGGACCCTTTAAAAGCGCAAGTAGAAAAACTATGAACTTGCGTAAAGAGTGAATACGCTTGTCTAGGACTATTTTTACACGAGTCTGAAAATATCGGGGGAATTACAGAGATTACATGGATTACAGAACCATTAAGCGAATCGTCTACCTCGAGGTTTTAGCACTCTGTTGCGATTTACTATGTACTAGTATACTGGTAATTTATGAGGAAGTGCGTCCCAGTCTCCTGCCTCAAAAGTTGCTACCCGGTGACTATTAAAATAACGACCCAGCTCAGTCTATTCAAAACTATCAATCTTCATATCTATCTATCTATCTCAATTTGTTCATATTTATCTATATTACTTTAAATACTAAGATTTTTTTATTCATGTTTGTTTAATGTCTTGTTTTTAGTTTAAATAAACAAGAATTACGACAAAAAACAAAGAAGCGACCCCCCCAAAAAATACATTTACTTGTCGAAAATATCTACCTATCTCCATTTGTTCGTATCTATCTATATTATTTTGTTTGTTTATCTATCTATCTATCTCAGTCTATTCAAAACTATATATCCATCTTCATATCTAAACAAGAATTACGACAAATTACGATAAATAAACAAGAATTACGACGAGCTGGGGTTGTTATTTTGATAGTCACCGGGTAGCAATTTTTGAGGCTGGAAACCGGGACGCACTTCCTCATAAATTACCGTATACTGACTACTGTATGATCCAGTATACAACAGAAGTTGGATGCTGCAATACCAAGCATCCCATGTCCTTGTGTCGAACATGTCTTAGACAAGAAACCGTCTAGAAAATAGCGCGAAAATGATACTGAAAGAAAGAAAGAAAGAATAAAAAGGCCACGATAGCCCAGCTTTGCACGAGAGGCGTAAGTTGGCAAACGCTTCTCACTGTCGGTCAATTTTTCATGTCATCCTGGCCAAATTGCATTTCTCACGGAGGTTTGGTGAAGGCGTTGAGGTGCGAAACAGACAACTTGGTCCCTTCGACCTTTCACTAACCGGGTCCAAATCTCTTTCGACTATCATAATTTTTCATTCATTCCTATCTTGTCTCTCTCTCTCTTTTTTCCTACGTGTTTGCTTCATCCTCATCTTTTCATCACACTTTCGAATTCTTTTCTCAGTGTCTTTCTCTCCATGAAGCTGAATCCATCTAACCTTTTCTTTTCGTGAGTTCCTTCCCTTTGTTTAAATATCTGACACACGCAGGTAGAAATATACATCTAAATATTCTCATATATTGAACCGGTTATTCTATTTGCTTGATACTCCCATCATTCTGTTATAGCAGAGGTTCCCGACCAGGGGTGCCGCGCCCCCTGGATGTGCGAGCATCATTCCCGGGATGCAAGAAGCGTCCGGTCAAATTTAGATTAATCTTTATATATTATTTACATTTTCGTTTCTTTATTTCAGATTATTATCATTAAATATTAAATTATTATCAGTGAAATATAGATGATCTTTTGATAAAACAGTAGTATGGATTCACATTCTATATTTTTTAACAATAGTATAAATTGTAGATGTCCGAGGTCAGAATAGAAAAAGGTTGGGAACCAATGTGTTATAGTTTTCTTCTTTGATTCATACGTCATTTCTTTTACTTCAATATTCAGCTTTCTATTTTCTATTATTTATTTTATTTTTTTAAAATTCAGATTTTACTTCATACATATTTATTTCTTCGGTCTCTTCTTTTGGTTTCTGGTCTCCGTTGTTTTATAGAATGTTTTCCTCTTTTTTCTTTCATTTCTTGTTCTTTCTTTCTTTCTTTCATTTCTTTCTGTTCTTTTCTTCTTTCTTTCTTTCTTATATATTGAACCATTTATTCTATTTACTTAGCATTCATTCTTTCTTTCATGCTAAATACTCTTTTTTCTTCTTTTCTACGAGGTTTTTTTCTATTTATATATTTCATTTTACTTCAGATTTTACTTCTTACATATTTATCTCACCAGTTCCTTCTTTTAGCTTCTTCTTTCCTGTCTTTTTATTGAGTCTTTTCGTCTTACTTCCATTATCTCAATTCTCTTTTTTCATTCAGACATAACTTCATTATATATATATATATATATATATATATATATATATATATATATATATAGAGAGAGAGAGAGAGAGAGAGAGACAGACAGACAGACAGACAGACAGACAGACAGGGAGAGGGGGAGAGAGAGAGATGTGAGGTATCCAAAACTTGGTTGTAAGGGATGATTCTATATGTGATATCTAAGACAATGTATTATTATTATAGTATGATCCAGTATGTATAAATATAGTGAATCTTTAAATCACTACAGTGTTCTCAATGTATAATAATCTTTTTAGATTATATACAGAGAAATAATTATCTTTAAAAGGAAGGAAAAACTAAAACACCGTTATTCCATAATAAATTTATTTAGATCAATTTTGGTCGAAATAAATTTATTATGGAATAACGGTGTTGAGTTTTTCCTTCCATTCAAATATATATATATATATATATATATATATATATATATATATATATGTGTGTGTGTGTGTGTGTGTGTGTTCGATTACTTCTTCTTGTTTCTTTTCTTTCGTTTTATTGTTTCTTCCTTTCATTTCTCTTCCTCTATTTTTCATTCACTCTTACATTATATTAATTCCCTTTCTCTTTTTTTGTCTTTCATATATTACTTCACTCATATTTAATTATTCGGAAGCTTCTTTTTTTTCAATCTTTCATTGATTCTTTAATATTTTGTTTCATGCAAACTTCTTCATTTTTTTCTCCCTTTATTATTCTATTATCTCTTCCTGTCTTTTTTTCATTGTAACTCCCATTCGCTTTCTTCTTTTTTTATTCAGACTTTATAATTATTTATTTTCTAGTTTGTTTGTTTTTCTTATATCTTTTCGTATTCTTTCAGCCTTTCTTTCATTCATTTATTATTATGTTTTTCTTTTTCTTTTCATTCCTTATCATTTCTCACTTAAACTTTCCTATTTCTTTCTTTATCTATTTATGATTTTCTCTTTCTTTTTTTCATTCTTCCTTTCATTCATTTATTATTTATTTCAGCATGCCTATTATTCATTATTCTTCTTTGCCTTCCTCATCCTTTCAAATCCTTTACCTCTTTTCCTTCTTCCTTCCTCTCTTGTCATTCTCTGTTGCTTCTTCTTCTCCTATCTATTTATTTTTCTTTCTTTTCCAATTTTTCTTCCTCTAAACTTTCCTTCCATTGTTCTCTCTTTCCGCTCTTGTCATTCTCTGTTGCTTCTTCTTCTCCTAACTATTTATTTTTCTTTCTTTCTTTTCCAATTCTTTTCTTTCTAATCTTTCCTTCCATTGTTTTTTCTTTTCTCTCTTGTCTCACTTTATGCCTACATTTATATATCTATTATCTTTCTTTCTTTCTTTCTTTCTCTTCCAATTTTTCTCCTTCTAAAGTCTTCCTTCCATTCTTCTCTCTTTCGTCTTTTCTCCGTTGTCACTCTCTATGTCATCCTTTACCTATTTAATATCTTTCTTTCTTTTCCATTTTCTTCTCCTTCCCAATCCTTCCTTCCATTCTTCTCTCTTTTCTCTTTTCCCGCCAATACGGTCGCAGGCCATAAACCATACTTTAACTCAGACATCTAATTAGATGGCGTTGATTGACCATTAATTACGACCATTCAACGATAATCAGAGACCCAATAAATATGTCTTGCCTTCGCTTCTTTGCCTTTGCAATTTTCTCGCTCCAATCTCGCAGACATTCTTCTCTAACCTTAACCTTTTCCTTTCTATTAGTTCCTCTTCCGCTTTATCCTCCTTTGTATTTCTTCATTTCATTTATTCCATTACATTTCTAACTTGCATTCATTTGGGTGACTCTACGAAGGATTTCATTTGAATAAAATATGTTCCAGGATTATACGTGCACATATTAATAAAATCACCCACTCGCGCATGCGCGGGCTAGGCATAAAATCACAAACGCACACATGGATATCATTCGTTGTAAATGACGCGACAGCAAAACACTCGAGTATATTTTATCCCTTTTCTTAGATATGCGTGATTCCATGTTTGTTTGTCTTTTTTCTTTGTGGTTTATCTAATGCCAAAGCCATCATTGTCTGTATTTACACCCCCAGCTGAGCAGGATGTGATACAAGGTCAGTTTTTAAGCTGAATTCTAATAGGTTTTCCTTCTCCTAGACCGATTGTTATATCAGCGTTAAACATTTTTGATAATGTAAAACAATTTTATTAATAATTGAGGTTTAAATAAAAATAAAATCATCGAGAAAGTGACGTAAATAACAAATGGAATTGTGACTTGAGTAGTGATATAGTTTCGGTTACAGACAGAAAAACACAGAATCTCCATTATATATATATATATATATATATATATATATATATATATATTATATAACGGATATAGAAAAAACAAAGATCAACCACACAAGCAAGAACTCAAAGTGTACCGCACAAGGTCTCCCCAATGTCTTGAAGAAATTGCCAAAACCGTAAAGTTGTAGCGTCGACATTACCATTGGACCACTTCGAGTTTTCTCTATATTTTCAACATATTCTCAGTTTGTGTTCTACATTTTATTCTCATATATATA
>CM042143.1:116648769-116668769 GCA_023376005.1 Doryteuthis pealeii | reverse complement strand
AAAGTACTCATACCTTTAGGGGATTATTTAATGCCAAACCTTGAACAGTAGATAGGCAAGTAAGTGTGTGGCAGACTAAACAAAGCTTTGTATTATTTGGATTTTTCAGACAGTTGTCTTATCTTGCTTGTTATATACACAACATTTTGGTCGATGTGCTCACCGGCCTTCGTCAGGTGTTTCCTGTCGAATTCCGTAATGTTGTAATCGGGAAAGTACACAGAACCCTGAACCAAATCCTTTATTAAATCCACCGGATAAACTGAGTTGTGTTATACTTTGGACAACCGTCTCCAATAGCTCGTAACCCTTTTAACACACACACATATATATATATATATATATAATATATAATATATATATAGATAGATAGATAGATAGATAGATAGATAAAAGGTATGAAACTCACAATTTTGCTAAAATTCATATATTTCTATATCATTTTCATTGCTAATATTGACAATATTTCGATTTATATTGTCAATATTAGCAATGAAAATGATATAAAATATATTCATTTAACAATATTGTGTGTTTCCATACCCTTTTATCTATACATATACCGTCGGATTCATTTCCTTACTCTTAACCCATAATATATATATATATATATATATATATATATATATATATATATGAAAAAAAAGGCAGCGAGTTAGAGTTCTATCAACTCTAACAGGTCTGACTGACTGGGGGGGATTATGTTGGAAGACCCGAAACCCCCCTATGAAACGAGTTAATAAGATAACTGACGACGCTGTCCTGCGTTGATTAGTCAGTCGTATCTCGAACATATATATATATATATATATATATATTATATATATATATGTGTGTGTGTGTGTGTGTGTTGTGTCTGTGTGTGAAATAACAGGTTAGTAATAATCCGACAAATGTGAGAAAATAATTTAGAAAGTTGAATAACGAACACAACAATTAAATTCAATTAATATTTCGCCCCAGTTAGTTTCAGATAATTGTCCGTGTTCATTATTTATCTTTCCAATACATTTAGTCACATACATACACGCGCGACTGCTTTTTAGACCCCATATGATAAAAAGGATGGGTGTTTAAGTTAGTTTAAGTTGAAAACTACGGTCGGGGCTATAATATCGTTTCTAGGACTAGACATGGTCTGCCGATTAATCAGTTCATCTTTCTGACCGCTAGTCTAGCCCAAGTAAAGACTAAAGTGGAGTGTTGCATTTCTTGAGACAATTTAGTAGCCGGGTCACAGACCATACAGCCACCACAACCCTGTCCTCAGGCATTAAATTTCAACCCCCACCGACTAACACGTGACTCTCTTCGATGGCGTCTTACCCCTTTGCAGAGGTGCACTCAGTATATTCTACAGTCCCGAACATCAGAGCGGTATAATCACGGGTTATTTTTTAAATGAATTAACTCGTGATATACTGAAAAGAATAAAACGAAATTTTACAAAAAGACAAAAAAAAAGTTTATATATTAAATTATCCATTTACGCTTGTTGATTTCATGTTTTGTATGTGTAAATTCAAGCATGTTTATTCTTTCAAATAATTGCATCGTTTTGAGTCTAACAAACAATTAATTAAAAGCAATTAATTAAAATTCTATTTACGGACACTAGTAGTTCCTTTGATCTTAGAGTAAAGACCTTTTTTAAATTTCCATTAATAAATGTTCATTACCAGCTGTTAGAATTTATGTATTTTATTAGAGGTTTGTATTTATTAACAAACAAGTCAAAACATTTAATCACGCTAATTGTATAATAGGAATTCACGCGGCTCAATCTATTAACATGAATAATAGTTAAAACAGTTGTCTGTTTTATAAACAGATTTATTCGAACTATTTTTCTCATATTTATTGTTATAACAACATTTTCTCAGCTGGTTATCTCTATGTTACACTGCTATTCATTCCAGAAAGTGTAGTGTATATATTTACCCAATACCTTTATCATATACACAATTTGACACAAGGTAAACTTTTAAACGATGTAGTGCTATTTCTCTGAATTATTGAGATGAGGCTTGATAATTAGTATTACTAGTACAAAATAAAACACCCTCCGGGTGATGTAAAAGTAGACTTTTGAAACATATTGCCTGAGGGGTGGGAGTAAAAAATTCAATGTCAGCGAGTTTGTACCCTAAGTAAGTAAAATCATCAAATTCATTAAAGGATTAAAAAATAAAACAATTTGAAATGTAAACTTTAAATATGTATTAAAATAAAACAAACTATATATAGATATATAATACCAGTCATGTATTTATTAAAACTTGTTTTAAAAGACAATGAGGACTGTCTAATGTTGCATGTTCAAATTTTGAGTGTATTTATTCTATGTTATGACGATTTTGGTTAATGTGACATAAGCAGTGACTTAATTTTTGTTACAGACAAAAACCGGAAGTGAATCTCCATTATTAATAGATTTGGATTATTCGGACTATTGTATTTATCTTTATTGTTATCTGTACAAGTTTTAGACCGATGTGCCCTCCGACCTTCCTCTGGTATTTCTTGTCGGATTCGGGAGTTCGAAAAAAGTTCCCAAGTTTGAAAAGGCTCCCCAGTCCGACAAGAAATATCTGAAGAAGGTTGAAGGGGACATCGGCCGAAACGTTGAACAGATAACAATAAAGGTGTAGTGCTGGTTTTATGAGATCTAAAGACGTTCGAAGTACGTAAGTATTAAAGTCATTGGGGCGGCCTAATGTCGGTATGAGCCATAGAGCGAGGGAGTCTATCCCCTGTTCACTAGACTAAGGAAATTGTTTTTTTTGCGTCTGAGGTGGAGTGCCACACCTACCATCAGCTTCTTACTTTACCGCACAGATCCCTGTGCTACACATACGCTCAGTTGGCGAGGGTCGGTATCGAACTAGGAACCTTGTGGTTTCTAGCCTAACGCTCTACCGACTGAGCTAAATCGGCCCTCTAGGCATACTATGAATACGTATGGTGCTAATGTACCTCCTTGATTGACTCCAGCAACAATGTCAAATAAATTTGTGTGGGAAGCAAGGACAAATATTGAACAGCTCTGTACGAATACTGGATATCGTGAGGAGGACTTGACAGGTGAGATGACTGATAGAGAGTGGTGGCGGGAGTCATTTACAGGAATTCGCGCTGTCAGCCCGGCATGATGATGTTAATGATGTTATATCATCAATAATGCATATTGTATTAAATAATGTAATAGCAACCATAATGCAAAGATATAAAATTCAATTTGCTACTGCGCTGTCAGCGGAGGCTGTTGAAAAAAGCCGCCACCATCATCTGCAGAAGGTAAGACTTACATTCAAATGAGACCACCCGTTGGATGTGGGTGGCGATCAGTAATGGCTGACGACAGGATTGTGATGGCTGAACGGTCTGTTATCCGGGTACTCCGTTGTCCCCTGACATACAACTCTCCACTTCGGCCCTTACTTGGACTGGACGAGTGGTTGCAGAGATAAACTGATCAATCGGCAGTTCATGTCAACTATATTTTAGTCTCGACCGTATTCCCCAAATTAAACTAATTTAAACACCGACCCCTTTTATCATATGGGGTCCAGAAAGCGCGTGTGCGTGTGTGTGAGAAAGGAAATGTATTGGAAAGATGAATAATGAACACAAACAAATCCTAAACATATCAAACAGCTAGTCAGCTCATGTCCTAGCGCCCAAGGATCAATCACCAGTATTAATTAAAACACACGAAGTTAATTAAAATCCCCTCTTAAAAAAAATTACATATAATAATAAAAAAAGCACCGGAACTCGACAGGAAACACCGGAAGAAGCCGGTGGTCACGTCGGCCAAAATTGTGAGTTTTCATACCCTTTTATCTATCTATCTGTGTGTGTATATATATATATATATATATATATATATATATATATATGTGTGTGTGTGTGTGTGTGTGTGTGTGTGTGTGTGTTAAAAGGGTTACAAGCTATTGGAGAAGGTAGTCCAAAGTATAACACTTCTAATTATCTCCATATCTATGTCAGCAGTAGGCTGGATTTGAAACCCCGGTTCTTGCTACTGGTTTTATGAATTGGAAGATGTTAACTCGGTTTACCCGGTGGATTTAATAAAGGATTTGGTTCAAGGTTCTGTAAAGGCTCATGAAGGGTCCGGAATTCGTCAGGAAACACCTGAAGAAGGCCGGTGGGCACGTCGGCCAAAATGTTGTGTATATACCAATTAAGATGAGAGAACATTCCGAAAAATCCAAATAAACCTTTGTTTAGTCTACCACACACTTACTGTGCCTATCTACTGTTCAAGGTTTGGCATTAAATAACCCATACAGTTTGATATGCCATTAATCGTAACAATTCACCCATCTCAGAACAGAACAACACCCTGTCGGCGGGACTTAGCATACACTGATGATATCCCCTTAAGGTAAGAGTACTTTTGAAAAAAAAGCTCTAAAACATTTACACAAAAAATTGAAATATGAAAATACAAAGAACGCGATTCCCTAACCTCTTTCTATAAAAGAAATCTAGATATTCCGTAGAAATTAATCAATCAATCAATGTGTAATATAACACATTACCGATAACAGTCCAAAAAATACAAATAATACAAAGCTTTGCTTGGTCTACCACACACTTACTGTTCCTACTTGCTGTTCAAGGTTTGGCATTAAATAAACCACAAGGGTTGATATGCCATTAAACCAAATAACTAAACCAACCAAATTGCCCATTCTGTATTCTCTAGAGGAAAATTGATCGATTTTTCCTTCAAGACTTCCAATGATAAATTGATTGTTTCCTAGAAGATCAGTATTAATTAACAAGTTAAATTACCTCTCACCTACTGGCATCACACGTTTCGATAATGTTTAAGCGATTAAACGAATCAAGGTCTTAGCTTAGAGCAATGGTTAGTGGATCGTAAGAAAGAAGGAAGAGGAAGAAAAGAAGCGATACCCAAAGTTGTGCAAAGGTTATCAGACCAAGGTTGAATTATGCTTGGTTTGAATTTACGGCATGTCAACTCTTGTTGGGTTATTTTATGCCGAAGATGTTTTGTTCTATTTATTCTAGACTCTAATCAATTTTTTAAACTCATTTTTTTATTTAACCCATATATGGGACCTAAAATGTACTGCCACTCCGGATCTGAATGCATATGGGAGTAATGGCGATGAAGGGGTACTCCACATTCCCCAGAGCTTCAGAATTGAAACTTCACCATTAGATAGAGTTTAAACCATATCCAGGTCACTAAGACCCTCAGCCACAACCTTCTAGCACAAGTATGATAAAAATGGCTGGGGTTTGCCTTATGGGCAATGGGGTTTGGACAATACGTAGGTGCTTGGGCCTGACATGACCAACCGATCGATCGGAGGAAGGCCCCTCCAACCACTCGTCTAGCCTAAGGGTTAAATTGGAGTATTGCATGTTATCAATCGGTAAATTTCATATATGGGCTAAAGCTGTCAGTGTTCACTTAGCTGGGAACAAAGCATGAATTCACATCTGTATTTTCTTGGTTTGGTTTGGTTTGGTTTTCTTTATTTAATGGCATATCAAGATTCATAGGAAATTTAATGCCAAAATCATCCTTGTAGAAAAGCACTAATGGTACTATTTTACCCATAGCGGGGGGCGGTTTAATATCTTACTCTAGAGTATTAGTCCGAAAGTAAATATGACAGTACAGCTTGAGTTCGAACTCACTTACAATGTTGTCGCAGTCCGGCACGTTACCCATTACGCCACGATACCGAAACATCTGAGCGTTCTATCTCATCACCAGATGTCTTTACCAAAAATGTCTTGTCACTGGTATACCGCCGTGAAAGAAGTGGAACAAATTCTTGGACCAATCACTTTCCGAATATTACATTACCGCCTCTCTATACCTTGGAGGACCCGAGGAAAAAATCTTGGACGAAGTTGTTTATAATTCACATTTTGCTAATATTCTTAGAAAAGCTATAAATCCAACTATTCTTCTCTCAGCTATGGGTAAATAGTACTGAATACCTCAACCTTGATATATAACCGGCCTTGGAGAAGGAAAACGTTGAATTTAAAGCAAATAGTACACCACTTAAAAGTTGTCACATCCTACTCATGGTGGTGGGGTTCCTCATTATGTCACACAATTAGCACGGATATCCATGACAATCTCACGCCAACATTCCCTATCTTTCATTGTCCCAGGGAGGTCCTCTGCGCAGCATCCAGCATCCTCGCATAGTTGGTCAATGTAGGTTCTTGGTGGGCGGCCCACATTTGCATGTCCATGTGTAAGCTTCCACAAGAGAACATCACTTATGAGTTCGTCCTTGCTTCTCCAGCAGTATCCAGCTTGTCTTGTCCGTTTCATTTGGATGGTTTGTGAGATAATGGGCAGGTGGTCGTACAGCTGCTTCCTTCTGGGATGCTGTTCCCACGCAACATTCTTGTGCAGGTCCCATCTAGCTTTATTCTCAAGGCGCCTCGTCAGGGTCCCAGCGGTGGGGTTAGGTAAATATATACCCCCTCTGCAACACCTCTTTAATCCGGGATCTCCCATAGTTCGGCTCGATATAAATTTGTCACTTTGAGTTGAAGTAAACAGCATTCACACATATTGAGAAACTTGATATGGGACAGTTGCATGCTCGCACACACACACTTCTAGTTCCTCTAAAACTCAAATAAAGTGAATTAATTATCAAATAAATTCACATACTCTTTCGTTGAAGTAGAATATAATTTCAATCCAAACACATTTTGTCTTACAACAGGGAAATATAAGTGATGAATCTTGGTTGCTTTTCTCGTCAATCCTGTCTATATACAGACGAAATAATTAATAATGTGATCTAAGCAGCTGGAATTACACTGGAATCAATATTTTTATATCATTACAGAATTAACTATCTAATCGATAATATTGCATTTTATTACAAATGTAACTCTCCAAGGAAAACATCTTGCATATTATTATAGTTGTAATCTATAATTATTCATACCTTTACTAATGTAACTCTCTAATCAACAATTTGACACGTTATTACATATGTGACACACTAATCAATAATATTGCATATTATTATTAATGTAACTCAATAAAAAAAACGATGTTGTATATTATTAGAGACTAGCAGCGGCTACCCGGCGTCGCCTGGGTAGAGATGGATTTTCTTAAGTTACTCCCGCAGATCCATTATTGCTGAATCGTGAGTTGAATCCTCGTGGTAGTTCCCTTTTAAATCCCTATATAAAAAAATAGACCTTGCATTGATCCAGCTACTCTGAAAAGAAATGTTAATGTCTACTATCTAAAAATATTAAATGAAAATAAAAATCCATGCTGTTATCATTCAAATTTTAGTTTTTAATTATCTACATGAATATAAATCACATCTCTATTATTTTTGCTCAAAAACCAAGCCCTGGTGATATTTAATTTGTATATATTTTTACTTTGTTGTTCATTGTTTTATTTTTGAACTTTCCCCCGGACATACATATACACACAACTGCCCTTTATATATGCATAGATAGGTGTATCTCTCTAATCAATAATTATTCATTCATTATAGATGTAATTCTTTAAACAATAATTGGTAATCCTTAACTTGTTCCTCGTAAATTCCTACCATAGAATAAACTGAACCCTCATTTTAAGTCCATGTTTTTGCAATAAATGTTTTATTTTTCTTGTACCCGTTATTTTACAATACTGAATATATTTTCTTTATTTACAAACATTTATTGCAAACATATTTAAAACATTTATTGCAAAAACATGGACATAAAATGAGGGTTCAGTTTATTCTATGGTAGGAATTTACGAGGAACAAGTTAAGGATTACCAATTATTGTTTAAAGAATTACATCTATAATGAATGAATAATTATTGATTAGAGAGATACATCTATCTATACATATATAACATGGGCATAAAACGAGGTTATTTTATAGTAGGAATTTACGAGGAACAAGTTAAGGATTACCCAATAATTTTGGATATCAATACAGATGTAACTATCTAAACAATAATTTTGCATATGATAACGTATGTAAATCTCGAATCAACAATTTTGCATTTTATTACATTATGAAATCCGCTTATCAATAATGTTGCATATTATTACAGATATGACTTTCGAATCAATAATTTAGTATCTTACGGCACATGGAATTCTCTAATCTCTGTATCATTCTTAGAATGACTAATTAAAATACAGGCTGATAATACTTTTCTTTATATTATTTTTTACAAAATAAAATCTATCGAACGTCGGAAGTCGAAATAGGCTGAAGAAAATGGACAACTTGACAGAACGGATTCGTGTAGAAAAACGTTTATTTATATCCACAAAGATAAGAAAGTTGGAGGTCACAGTGGTCGAATATGGGGTCGGGTAGGTTGTGCAATCTCGGTCAAAATCTAAAAATGAATCACGAAAATCGATCAACATGTGCGAGATGAACTGCTTTACTTGAGCTGACTGTGGAATAGAAGGTCACTAAAAGAAATAGAAAACAGAATTTTCCTAAGGATGCAACCAATATATATATATATATATATATATATATATATATATATAATGACTACTCACATATTTGACCACAATATTTCACACTCATATATGATTATTCTATCTTTCTTTTCCTTTCTCTTCAAACACACATACCTATACGTGTGTTGTGAGAGAGAGAGAGAGAGAGAGAGAGAGAGAGAGAGAGAGAGAGAGAGAGAGAGAGAGAGAGAGAGAGAGAGAGAGAGAGAGGTGTGTGTGTGTGTGTGCATACGAGAAGTGTTAAAACATTAGAGAGAGTGAAGGCCTGGTTACCAAGACAGCGAAGAACAACGAACGAAATGTTCTCTTCGAACCAAGCACTTTATCATTCAACATTTTTATGCCCACGAGATTTACATCCCCCAAGAAACCTATGAAACATTTATATATATATATATACATATAGTTTCAAGGTGTGCCAACGTATTTTTAATGTCCTTCAAATCATGTAATTTTCAGTTCAAGACACTAAAACAATGTGCAAGTGTCGCAGTTGTACAATACAGTGTTTCACAGGGAAACAACTAGCAAAAAATAAGTATCGAGACTGAAGATAAAAAAAAACATCGAAAATTGTCATTGTCTCGTATATAACTTTATTTTCTAAATTGCTCAGGTGCGTACGCGTATTCTTCTGTAATTTAAATTATATTTGCGAGCCCCTCCACCGCAAAAAAATACCCTCCAGGTGGTGTAAAATTAATAATTAAAACATGTTGCATGAGGAGGTGGGAGTTGAAATTTCAAGGTCAGAGGAATTGCTTCCTAAGTAAGCAAAATTTTCAAATTTAATAAAGGAGTAAATAGATAAACAATTTAAAAGGAAAACTTAGTTCTGTCTCCCTCAGATTAAATGTTGTGTGCATCTATTAATTATGAATCAAATAATTATTTTGAATATTTTACACGTGAATTTTACACAAAATCGTAGGTATTTATTTATTTGTAAACTTTTTAGTTAACTTCTTGTTACTGAAAAAGGCGAGAGTAAAAAAAAAAAAAATCTTAAAATTGATTACAAATTTCGCAAATATTTTCCAATTAAAGTGATTATACAACTTTTTAATTATTTTCATATAATATTTGTTTGATTTGTCATTATTAAGGTGGAAAGCATCCAAGTGTTGATATAAAGGACAAATTCAATTGACCCATAGCTGAAGGGAGAATAGTTGGATTCATAACGTTCCACAGGGTATTAGCGGTATGTGAAATGCAAACAGTCTAGTCCAGGATTTGTTACGATTTTATGGGCCATCCTTTAGGCTTCAAGCAATAGCGCTTCTCCAGCGGAAATCCTTGGTAAAGAATCCCTCGGTTGTTCCTTGGTGCTCCTCAGTATTGCAAGTCCTTCGTCAATGGTTGCAAATGGACGCCTGTCAGTATTATTGATTAAGTAGTCAATCAGCCACGCATTATTGCTATTGATTGGCTGAGGTTTAAACCTCGTGACCTCGCCCAGTCTATAAATTCAAGTGGTGCATTGTAGCACACCTTATATACCAAAATAATCCAACAGCATTTGAACCCGAGTCACCGTGTCCATTTTGTTCGACGATAATGATTACACAAACCTTCCTATTATCTTACCAAGCGCTCCGAACGAGCAGCGTTCGACACAGGGTCAATATTTAATCACACTTTAACAGAGTTTTTCTTCTCCTAGACTGATTTCCATACAAAGGTTAAAGAGCGCAATAAACCGTACTATTTACCCATTAAAGCGAAAATTCTTCCAAGCCGTAGGTGTATCAATGTTACTGTACGGCTGCACTACCTGGATTCTAATGAAGCGCTTGGATAATAAGCTAGATTGGACTTGCACAAAAATGCTGCATGCAATATTAAACAAGACATGGAAACAACACCCCACGTGAAAACAGCTGTATGGCGACCTGCTCCATATCACACAAACCATCCGTGTGAGGCGAACAAAACAAGCTAGGCACTACTGGAGAAGTAAGGATTGCATTCTTCTGTAGAAGCAAACACATGGGCGCCAAAGTGAGTCGCCCAGCAAAGACGTGCATAGATAAGCTCTGCGTGGATACTGGATGCTGTGCAGAGGACCTTCCGAGAGCAATGAATGATAGGGAAGGATAGCACGAGATTGTCATGGATATCCTCGCTGCCAGCGCGACAGGATGATGATGATGATGATTTACCCATAGCTGGAGGGAGACTAGTTGGATTCATACTTTCCCTAGGGCTATTAGCGATATGCAAGCAACCTCGTCCAGGATTTGAACTCTGTTCGCCGGATCCATTTTCTGCGACGATAACCATTACCCACAAGCTCCTCCTTCAATGTTTTTGTATATCTCTTATTACTCTAACACACCACACAAAGACAAGCAATCGTCGTTGTTATGGGATATATTATACCGTATATCATATTTCTCATTCATAGTCTCGTTTTTCCTGAATTAGAAAAATTCGCAACTGATGTGCCCATCAAAGCACGACTTCACTTAAATCATTACTGCACGCTTTAAGATCATCTTTCTCAAATGAATGTGCCATGCCTTTTAAACCTCTCTGCTACTGGACGGCTTACTAATTTTATTTTTAAAAAATAACAAAAAAAAACCCAAAACAAACCAATAAAAATTGGTAATCTGAACATTAGCTACATAAATGAGAGTAACCTCCCTTTGTTTGTTTCACTTTGAGGAAGCCTTATGTTTTGGTTGGCTATTTTCATTTCAACGTAAATCTACACTGAAAATACGAATTTGTTCGAATCAATACAACAGCATTTTTTAATAGGAAAATATCATAAAATGTGTTCTTAATTGTGCTTGCGTATTATTTGAAATGAACTTAATCGCTATTAAAACACATTTAATGGTATTTTCGTGTTAAAACATGCAGTTGTATTGATTCGAACAAATTCGTATTTTCAGACTAGATTTACGGTGAAATGAACAAAGCCAACCAAAACATAAGGCTTCCTCAAAGTGAAACAAACAAAGGGAGGTTACTATCATTTATGTAGCTTATGTTCAGATTACCTTAAAATTACCTCAGCTAGCATTAAATGGTAAATAGATTGAGTACGAATGAGACAGCCTCCTTCAAAGAATTATTCTTGTATTTTATAAAGACGGAAGAGGAGGGGGGAGAAGGAGATAGTCCATGTAAAATGGAAATCTTACTGCGCATGCGCAAAAGATGCAATGCCAATAGGCAATACACATCTCTGATAATAATAAATGCTAATATCAATGCGTCACATTTTCCGGTTTTACTCCAAAATGTCGTAGCCCAACATATCATACCATTTTGGAATTAGGACGATTTCGTTGGTAAATTAAAAACATTCCTGACCGAATGACCAATTCTGAAATTTGGATTCCCAAGTTTTAATTCCTATGATTGTTCTCGGTGATTTTTTGCACCAAATTTTTCGCATTATAACAATTTTCATTTGTGGCTTAAAGTCGGTATCAGCAAGACAGTCTATCCCCTTTTCACTAGCGCTTGACCAATGAAACTGTTTTTGGGTCTGCGATGGAAAGCCACACCTACCATCAGCTCTTTTACAGTATTGGAAATTTCGTAATATAATCTCATAGATATTGTCTCTTTAAAAAGAATTTCAAAGTTTACTATCTATTCATCTCATAACTCATTCGATTAAAATAAATTTCTATTATAATTGTAATCAGAGTCCTTCTTCTCAATTAAAATGAACTAACCATCAGTTTTTTGTATTTTGTTTTGGGGTGGTAGAATAGCAGCTGTGAGCGGCTTAAACTAAGCAAACAGTTAAACAGTAAGTAAAGGTAAAAATTCAAAAATATAAATTTCGATAGGGACATCTTACATAGTGCAATGGGTTGCAAGCTAGACTATTCTTAGTGAGTCACAATTCGCACTAAATCAGTGGTTCCCGACCAGGGGTGCTCACTCCCCAGGCGGGGGGCGAGTCAAATATTATTCCAGGGGGTGTCCATTCAAATTTAGTTTAATTGTTCTTAGTTTGTAATAATTCTTTTTTAAATTTTCGCTTCTTTATTTCAGATTATTATAATTATTTAGAGAAGGGCACATAATGTGGTGTAATGGTTAGCAAACTAGATTTGCAGACCATTGTTAGTGAGTTCGATTCTCACTGGATGCCCCAAACTTCTGTCCTTGTGCCGCATCTAAGCTATGCTTAGTAAATAACTATAATTATTTAGAGAGTGAAATATATATGATCTTTTGATAAAACTGTAATATGGATACACATTCTATATTTTTGAACAAGCGCGTGGTGTAATGGTTAAAGTCATGGTAAATGGACTCGTCACCCCGAGTTCAAATCCTGGATGTGGTAATTCCATTTCACTTTGCGCTAATATCCTTGGGAAAGGTATGAATCCTACTCTCCCTCCAGCTATGGATAAATAGTAGGGCAGACTGGGCTCTTTAACCTTGGTTAGGCAAACTGTCTAAGAGAAGAAAAACTCTGAATTCAAACCTGTTTAACTCCGCTTAAGAAATTTACCTTGCGTCACATCCTGATCGTGCGGAGAGGTTGGTAAATTTTTTTTTTTTTTTTGAACAAAAGTATAATTTTGGGGTACGAGGTCAGAACAAAATTCTCTTAAGGGATGCGAGGTCAGAACAAAATTCTCTTAAGCGGGTGGGGGAATAGAAAAAGGTTGGGAACCACTGCACTAAGGGACCCATATATTTGACCTTGTTTTTAAGTTTCCCAGTTAACTTTATACAGTTCGATCAAACACTAGTGTAATATTAGGCATCTTTGCAAAGACAACAGTCTTCCATCTTTGTCAGTATTTTATGTTTAGGAATGTGGAAATACAACTCGATCTATTGTCGTTGCTGATGATATTTATCACTTAATTCTATTGTAGATTACAACGACAATGAACGATTGATCAAAGATGAGGTTTAGTCTTCAGATAAACAAAAAAAAAATGAATATTTTTCAGATAAAATAGGATCCGAGAAAATGACACGAGGTCAATTTCTTAAGCAGAGTTCAACAGGTTTGAATTCAGAGTTTTCCTTCTCTTAGACAGTTTGCCTTAACATCAAATTTTTAATATCAATATGCAAATTAGCCTTCCTGTTCATACTGTAAACCATTGTTGTTGTATATATAAATACAATTGCATATTATTAGTATATAGATATGGCCAACAGCATTAATAATATAAAACAATTTTATTAATAATTTAGGTTTAAATAAAAATAAAATCATGGAGAATGTGACGCAATTAACTAAGGAAATTGTTTCCTGGATAGTGATATAGTTTCGGTTATAGAAAATCACACAATCTCCATTACAATAACTAGTACAAAATAAAAAAAACACCCTCCGGGCGAGGTAAAAATAGATTTTTGAAACATATTGCCTGAGGGGTGGGTGTAAAAAATTCAATGTCAGCGAGTTTGTACCCTAAGTAAGTAAAATCATCAAATTCATTAAAGGATTAAAAATAAAACAATTTGAAATGTAAACTTTAAATATGTATTAAAATAAAACAAACTATATATAGATATATAATACCAGTCATGTATTTATTAAAACTTGTTTTAAAAAACAAAGAGGACTGTCTAATGTTGCATGTTCAAATTTTGAGTGTATTTATTGAATAAATACACTCAAAATAACAGAATAAATTTTATTCTATGTTATGACGATTTTGGTTAATGTGACGTAAGCAGTGACGTAATTTTTGTTACAGACAAAAACCGGAAGCAAATTTCCATTATTAATAGAACTAGCAAATATATGCACCCTCCGGGTGCAAGTATTTAAGTTTTAATGTAATAAAATATTGTATTAAATTAGAAAGGCTAATGAAACTAAATAAGAATACAGATAAAAAGATTTGAAACAGAGGGAGTATAATAAAAGATTTGAAACAGAGGGAGTATAATAAAAATGGAACAACTGAAACTTACTCTTCCATCACTCTCGTCTTTCATTGTTATTTTTTCTAATTTAAGTATTTAGTTATAAGAGGAAGTAAAGAATAAAATGACAGTTATTTTATCTTGTTAATGGATTTCATTTAAGATTCATTGAAGAGATTTTTGCTTATATTCATTAAAATAAAACCAAACTGTTAGAAATCAATAATACTAAGCACATATTTATTAAATTCGATTTTTTAATATTAATATGCAAATTAGCCTACCCGTTCACACTGTAAACCGCTATTTTGTTGTATATATAAATATAATTGCATGTTGTCAGTATGTAGACATAGTTAACAGTATTAATAATGTAAGACAATTTTATTGATAATTGAGGTTTAGATAAAAATAAAATCATGGAGAATGTGATGACAATAACTAAGAGAATTGTGACTTGAGTAGGAATATAGTTTCGGTTACAGACAAAAAAACACAATCTCCATTATAATAAGATATAAGAATATATATTGAATATATGTAGGGTTCATATATCGTTCGATTTAAAAAGTATTCCGGGTATGTATTCTACTTTTTTCTTTTGCAGGCTAAGATTTATTTATCAATAAATATTTAATTACTGCGTATATAAATAAATATGTAAGTATTTACTTAATACTTAATAAAGGCCACTATTCTAATCAAATTTTACAAAAGGAGTCAGTCCCAAAAAATAGATAAATAAAATAAATAAAAGCGTTAGTCATTTTTATAAATAAAACTGGAGATACATTGTTACTGTGTAGGGGCTGAAATATTTATTTATTACGAAGATCCCAAACCGAAAAATATGTATCTGGATATAATAAAAAAATATTCTTCGTGTTTGTTGGCATGTAAAAAGAATTTCTAAACCCTGGACAAATAGGATCATGTAGTCGAGGTGGCAAATCGATCAAACCTGTCAACTTCACGATTCTTTCTTTTTATTTACTACCGACTCCAAGGGCAGCGATTCCAATATGCGTACGAACTTTGTCAGATTCGTTTTTTTTTTCTAATCGAATACACAAATAACTAAAAGGAGGAGTTAAGATATAGCAAGTTTGGAAAAATATGACAAGATATTTAAGATTGAGAAAAATAAGATATTTAAGTTATATATATATATATATATATATATATATATATATATGTATGTATGTATGTGTGGAGTGTCTAGTTCTTAGAGTATATATCATATTTTTATATATGTTTTATATATATATATATATATATATATATATATATATATATATATATATATATATATATATGTGTGTGTGTGTGTGTGTGTGTGTGTGTGTGTGTGTGTGTGTGTGTATGTAAAAACAAATATACAAATATGATATATACACTGAGAACTAGACTCACCAGATATACCAACAAACCATACGTGGACTCGGCTCCCAAAACCCGGAAGAGCTCTTGGGAAGAGAATTCCATATATATATATGTATATATATGGAATTATCTTCCAAAGAGCTCTACCGGGTTTGGGGAGCCGAGTCCACGTATGGTTTGTTGGTATATCTGGTGAGTCTAGTTCCCAGTGTATATATCATACATATGAAGAGGACAAACAATCTGTTTGAGATGGCGACAGCCGACAATTTTTGGGAGAATATGTGCTTAATTGAAGGCATACATACATATGTATACATCATTATATATATATATATATATATATATATATATATATATATATATATATATATATATATATACATATAACATGTATACAAATATAATATATACACTGAGAACTATACTGACCAGATATACCAAGAAAGAAGCATACGTGTTCTCCACAACGACAAATATACTACACGCCTCTACCATTCATTGACAAGGCTAATTTCGCAGGGATTGTTCGCTATGTACCGGCAGCCGAACGGATATGGTCTCTGACTATGCCTGTGAAGTCCCGGTTTCGATTCCTGTCGGAGGGGAGTCGTTAGTATACATCGCTGAAGAGACTTAATAAAGTCGAAACAGTCTGTACGGTGTTCTACATAGCGAGCCATCCTTTGCCGGGATTCACTTGTCAAGATTATTTTCTATAATTATCGAATTTTATGCGATACTTGCATTATAATTGCCTTCAAGCAAAAATATAAATAATAATTTATCAACAATGCTTCTATAAAAAAACAAACATCCAAAAATCTTATATATATATATATATATGCTCCCAAAAACCGGTAGAGCTCTTTGAAAGAGAATTTGACCCTTAGCGTAAGCAAGACTCTCTGTTATTTACGGATTTGAGCTATCTAATGACTGTTATATATATATATATATATATATATATATATATATATATATATATATACCTGTGTATGTATTTATCAGTTAGAATTCTGCTCTTACTGGTAGCTACTGATGACCGAGGGGTTAAGGAATCGGACTAATGAAAAATCTGTCGGATTTCGCTCACGAAAGTCTAGCCACACTGAATGGACGTCAAACATCGAAACACGTATGAGGATGATTATATATATATATATATATATATATATATATATAAAATGTGCGTGTTCTAATGGTTAGTGTCGTATTAAATGGACTCTTCGACCCGAGTTCAATTCCTGGGTGAAGCTGTTTGCATTTCATATGGTGCTTACCCTCGGGAAAGGTATGAATCCAATTCTTCTTCCAGCAGGCAAGATTGGGCTCTTTAACCATAGCTGGGTAGAAGAAGGAGAAGGAACACTGAATTAAAACCTGTTAAATTCCCCTAATGAAATTGACCTTGTGTCGCATCCTGCTCACGCTTGGGGTGTACATATATGTTCGAATCACACACAAAGCAGTCTCCCTGTCTATAGATCTGCTGATGAGGCCTAATGGGCTGAAATGAACACACACACACACACACATATATATATATATATATGTGTGTGTGTGTGTGTGTGTGTGTGTGTGTGTTAAATTATAACCTCTCGCATAGAGTGTTAGCTGGACAAATAGATAGCTTAGTAATTAGAAGAATAACGCAAATCATGTCTCTCCAGTGTAGCATCAAGTCGTTACTTCCCGCATATATTTGCTAAATTTTGTATAGGGTCATCAGACGTGGGAATATACTTTGAACTCACTCCGCTAAAAATAGCTATGTTAAAAAAAAAAAAAAAAAAAAAACTTAACTCGTAATCAATACAACAGCCATTCCTCAGAGGATTATGTCACCCAATGAGAATTGACCACGTGACTCTTGCAATTAGATTGTTTTTACTATTATCACTCTACGCCAATTACAAGCCTCATTAGGATTATTATCCCATTGAGAATTATTATCCCGATTCTAAAGAAATAGTGTAAATACGCTATATAATGAAATCTTATTGTAATTCAAATATATATGGGTGGCGTGTGTCTTTATTTTTGGATAGAGAATAATTTTACCTTTTCTTCTGTTTATCATTAATTCTGAATATAAGCCTGGAAATTAAGTGCAACAAAACGTGTGTGTGTATAATATATATATATATATATGGGAGTAAATATGGAAAATAAATCCGACAATATATATTTTCGGAACACTTGTTTTTTCAAATTTTCTTTATATATATATATATATATATATATATATATATATATATATATATATATATATATATATATGGGAGAAATGTGAGGAGGTTAATCCGACAGTATAGGGGCCGGCTTAGCTCAGTCGGTAGAGCGTTCGGCTAGAAACCACAAGGTTCTTAGTTCGATACCGGTCCCCGCCAACTCAGCGATATGAGTAGCACAGGGATCTGTGCAGTAAAGTAAGGAGCTGATGGTAGGTGTGGCGCTCCACCTCAGATGCTATAAACAATCTCCTTGGTCTAGCGCTATTGAAAAGGGGAGAGACTCCCTCGCTGACTGGCTGATACCGACTTTAGGCCGCCCCGTCGACTTTACTTTTATGTGGAGAAAGGTAGTCAAACACGGGATGTTATGGAAAATGGATGTTTATTGTCGAAGATGCAACGTTTCGGTCTGTAAGACCATCTTCAGGACTTGGATATAGTTCTTCCTTTGAGAATGTCCATCATTGAAGCAAGAACTATATCCAAGTCCTGAAGATGGTCTTACAGACCGAAACGTTGCATCGTCGACAATAAACCTCCATTTTCCATAACATCCCGTGTTTGTCTACTTTTGTCCACACACACACATTATATATATATATATATATATATATATATAAGTGTGTAAAAAGTATCGAGTTTTTGTACCTTTTGACACACCATGTATTCTAAAAAATTAGCATTCCATTCATTGTTCATTTCTACCTTGGTAAATACAGCTTAAAGCTCAGCACTTTTTGAGACACCTTGTATTCCGAAAAAAAAATTAACATGCCATTCATTGTTCGTTTCTATCTTGATAAATACAGCTTCAATCTTGATACTTTTATGATGTAAGTAAAAATAAAGTCGTCGGGGCGGCCTAAAGTCGGTATCAGCCAATCAGCGAGGGAGTCTATTCCCATTTCAATAGCGCTAGACCAATGATTGTTTTTAGCATCTGAGGTGGAGCGCCACACCTACCATCAGCTCCTTACTTTACTGCACAGATCCCTTTGCTACTCATACGCTGAGTTGGCGAGGACCGGTATCGAACTAGGAACCTTGTGATTTCTAGCAGAACGCTCTACCGACTGAGCTAACCGGCCCATAATTTAGGGGAGCGAAGACCAAGTCAACAGCGCTTGTTAATATGTGTGCAAATTATCATTAAAATACATTTATCGTCTGCGTTTTCAACTTTGTTTGGTTGGTTGGTTGGTTGGTCGAATTTTACGATATTTCAACCTTTGGGTTATTTTATGCCAAAGACATTTTTGCTTTATTCAATCTTGTTGGGTATTCAAATTTTTATAGAATTCATTTTTATTCATTTATCCCGTAGATCGGATCCAAACATATACTACTACCCCGAATCAGAGTTAACCTAGGAATAATGGTGATAAAGGATTACTCCACATACTCTAGAGCTCAAGAATTGAAAGATCACCAGTAGATGTAGTTTAACATCATACTCGTACCATTAAGACCCTCAGACACCGCCTTCTAGCACATATATGATAAAAAGTGTTGAGGGTTTGCCATAAGAGCAATGCGGTTTGGAAATTTATATATATATATATATATATATATATATATATATATATATATATATATATTGATTGTATATAAACTTTGTTCTTGTGGACGTTGTTTTTTGGTATTATGAAGCATGGAAATGAACAAGTGAACAAAAATTAAAAAAAAAAAAAAAAAAAAAAACAGAATTTCAATATCTAGCTGTTCTGTTCCTGGTTCGATTTATTCCGATATTTCGGGTGACTTTCACGCTTTGTCAAGGTATAAAGACTGTGGGGAAAAGTTAAATCCAGTATATGTGAGAAAAAAATTGATGTGAAAGGATTTGGCATTGTTTAGTCGTTATTTTTCTTTCGAAATTGTGTGACGTAACTCACCCGAAATCGATCACGGCAATCGTTCGAAATTCGGCATGACTATATATATATATATATATATA
>CM042143.1:116641269-116646269 GCA_023376005.1 Doryteuthis pealeii | reverse complement strand
CTATATGTATATAAGATAATTCCAAAATAGAAATGTGTTCTAATGTATATGACACGAGGCACACTTGTAGTGATGTGCTGAAATAAAATATGGCTAAGATTGGCATGAGAACCGAAATGCAATCAGTCAATTGTCGAGACAAAAGTGAGTGAAGCAGTCGTAAGAAACAAAATCATTGTATCAAATATTAACAAACAAATATGAAAGAATGACATGGAAATTTAATGGCAAAAAGAAAAATGGCCGAAAGAGGAAATAAAAGTTAAACACATTTAATTGACGCATGCGCACGTAAATTCATTTGAGTAGAGAAAAATATAATGCTTTAAAGTTTGTAGTAATATGAAATAAAATATATTTTACGGGCGGAAAATTTTTCCTAAATATATATTAAATTTTTACTTGAAGGCACTTACAACGCATGTATCGCATAAAATTCGATACTTTTTCTTATAGAAAATGAACTTGACAAGTGTAATCCAACAAAGGATAGCTCGATGTGCAGAATACCGTACAGACTGTTTCGACTTTATTAAGTCTCATCGGCGGTATATACTAACGATTTCCCTCCGACAGAAATCGAAACCGGGACCTCAGCAGACACAGTGAAACACTAGTGAAACAATCCTCGGCCACAGTACACAGCTGACCATCCTAGCGCTTGTCAAGTGATACTCACGCCTCTACCATAATAGGTAAGGGGGCGTTATTGAGAGAATAATAACAACAAACAGACCGTTTGCCCTTCGGCGAAGTGAATAAGATTTTTGGGTGTTTGTTTATTCAGAAACGTTGCTGATAAAGTATATACTTTATCAGCAACGTTTCTAAATAAACAAACACCCAAAAATCTTATTTTCCTAAATGTTTCACGCGACAACGAAATATTCATGAATTTTCTTTTCTTTCCATTTTTACATTTGAATTTATTGTGTTTGCTTATTAACCACATTTATTTACAATCCATGACCTGCAACTCTCCACTTAGACCCTTATTTAGGCTAGACGGTTGGTCGGAGAGGCCCCCTCCGATCAATCGCCTGGTCATGTCAAGCCCTAGCACCTATATGATTGCCACAACCCTATCGCCCTTATGGCAAGCCCCAAACCTTTTTCCATAAGGGTACTAGAAAGTGACGTCTGAGTATCTTCATGTCCTGGGAATGACATTTAACTCTATTTGATGGTGGGTTCAATTTTTGGAGGTCTGGGGAATGTGGAGCACCCCTTCATCACCATTGTTCCCCGGCCTGACTTAGAGTGGTAGTACCTGTTAGGGACCCATCTATGGGTTAAATAGAAAAATGTATTTATTAAAAAAAGTGTGTATCCATTAAGAATGAATAAATTTCAAAACTTTATTGGCATTAAATGACCCAGTGAGGTTGATATGCCGTAAAACAAACCTTCAAGTTTTCGTTAAGATTTTATTTATTTGTTTTTAGATTACTTGTTATTTATATAGTTCTGTCTATTTAACAAGTTACTGTTAGAATTATTATACATTTTAACCACTTATTGATAGAATTATTGTATATTTCAACGAGTTAATGTAAGAATTATTATATTTAATAACTAGTTACTGTCATAACTATTATATTTATTAAGTGCTTAGTTATCATTAAAATCTTTCGGTAGCTGTTTTTGGTATCTCATTTGTGGATGCCACCCTTAATAATTTCTTCCATATTTCTTACACAACAATTTAATCTTTTATCCCCATCACACAATCAATCAAAGAAAGTCGAACAAGACATGTTGGAGACTGCTGTAAAATGAAGGACAACCTTATAAGTGACGTTCTTCTGTGGACACCTACACATGGACATACCAGTAAAAACCTACGTCAGCTCTGTATGGATTCTGGATATTGAGCGGAGGACCTCTGTGGTACTCTATATCTACATCACTTCGATTTTGACAATATCATCATCGTCATATCGCGCAAGTAGCACGTATATCCATGACAATCTCTCGCCAACCTTCCCTATCCTTCATTGCTCTTGGGAGGTCTTCTGTGCAGCAACCAGTATCCTCGCACAGTTGGTCAATGTAGGTCCTTGGTGGGCGGCCCACATTAGCATATCTATGTGTTGGCTTCTATAGGAGAACGTCGCTTATGAGCTCGTCCTTTAAGAATATATTTGGATAAAAAGCAATATTGAAACTACGGAAGAATTCTGCACTCTATTTTGAACAATGACAGTTTTCTGTCTACATGCCTTCTATCACAGACACCATGCATGTAAGACGAACAAAACATAGTTGGCACTGCTGGAGTAGGAAGGACGAACGCATAAGTGACTTCTTGTATGGACGCCTGCATATGGATACAGCAGCGTCAGTCGACCAGCAAAAACTTACATCAATCAGCTCCTTGTGGATTCTGAATACTATGTAGAGGACCTCGTAGGACCGATGACTGACAGAGACATTTGAATAGAGTGTGTGTGAGAGAGAGAGGGGGAGGAGAGAGAAAGAGAGAAGGAGAGAGAAAAGAGTGATAAGGAAAGAGAGAAGGAGACGGAGAAGGGGAGAGAGAAAGAAAGGGAGAAGGGGAGAGAGAAAGAGAGGGAGAGAAAGAGAGGGAACGAGAAAGAGAGAAGGGGAGAAAGAAAGAGAGAGAGAAGGAGAGAAAGAGAAAAGAGAGAAAGAGAAGAGAGAGAGAGAGAGAGAGAGAGAGAGAGAGAGAGAGAGAGAGAGAGAGAGAGAGAGAGAGAGAGAGAGATCCGGTCTGCTAGCACGACCCGATGATGATGATTTTTATATACATTTCTTAATTCTATTTCTTCATTCTTTTCATGTCTTTATAATCTTTCAATATTTCTGCTATGAACATGGGAATTACAATTCAATGGAGGCATGTAGTGTTACATAAACGCTCGACACAACATGAAGTGAACATGGCTTAAAACAGGAGGTCATTGCTGGATGTCAGACAAGTGAGAAATATTCGGACATGCAATGAAGAGACGAAAAATACACGACGAAGACGATCTATATTCTTTCTTTACTATTTGCCCAGAACAAAAGGAATGACTGTCGATCGATCAATTACTCTACCAATTACTTTGCACTCCAATTCACACTCAAATTACTAGAAGAGCTGGAGGCATATAAGAATAGTACATGATAGTTTATGTTCATGATGTGTATGTAACAATGTTTACTTGTATATATAGATACACACACACACACACACACACACACACACACACACACACTAATGAGAAAGAAGTAAGTAAAAAGAAACATACACATACAGATTTTCTCTCTTTCTCTCTCTCTCACACACCACACACACACAACACACGAAGCTTTTAAACAAACCGAAACGTTTAACGTCGATTTTCACCATCTAAACTAAATCTTTTGGAATACTTTTGTTTTTCATATTAATATTTCTGTACACACATACACATACACACACACACACACACAGATATATATATATATATTATATATATATATATATATATATATATAAAGTAAAGAAATAACAAAAGACTTAGAGATTTAGCATTATATGTTATTTCTTTACTCATATATTTGCTCTGTGACTCTAACATTAAGAGCACACATTGAGCTCTCAAACTGCGACTTGGTTTTGTTTAAATAAAACTCTTGTGTCGTAAGGAAGGTTTCTTCTCTGGACTTTTGGATTATATATATATATATATATATATATATATATATATATATATACTTGCATACACACATATATTCGTACATACACACACATATATTATATAACAAAAAGATATGCACAAACATAAATGTTTGTACATATCTTTGTGTGTATATATATATATATATATATTATATATATATATATATATTTATGACTATACATATTTGTGTATATATAATATATATATATATATATATTACAAATATGTGTATTCATAAATCTTTATATGTATATATACGCATATATATATATATACATATACATACACACATATATATTGTGTGTCCAAGATCATATGATCGGAGAGGAAAAGCCATTTACTAAGCTTAGCTGAGATGAAGCAGAGACTCAGAAGTAGGAGTCACACAGTTAGAATCGAACTCATTAACCCTGGTGTACTAACCAAGTTTGCTAACCATTACACAAGTTTTGTTCCTGATGATATGTAGGGAGAAAAATATAATTATTTACTAAGCTTAGTTTACGCATGGAAAAAACCAGATGTATGACGCACCCAGTGAGAATTGAACTCACTACCGATGGTATGCTAATCTGGCTTACTAACCATTACTCCATTGGAGGTGCCCAAAAAAAATATATTTAGGGAGTAACAAGAGTCATAAATAACGCGGGAGAGTTAAATATACTCGGTGGATAAATTTAGCCCAAAATATAACTGAAACGGTTTGAAGAAAAAATGACGCATAAAAAAAATGGCTAAACATATCTTAGCAAAAAAAACTCAAAACCTGTGTTCGAATGGACTTGTCGTTTTATGCGTCCATGTGTACGCATATATATATATATATATATATATATATATATATATAATATATAATATATATCGGGGGTGTATGCGTATGCGCATGCGTGTATGTGTAAGTGAACGATAGAATGCTGGCGAGAAGATTTACGCAGGCTATCATTGGACAGAAACGTGACCCGTAGCTCTTGGTTTGGGAAGCAAGCCCGGCCAATCACCGACTCCATTATTTGCCGTCAACATGGTTATTGTAATGCAAAGTAATATGGAGATGTGTGATCGTGAACACAGAACCGTGGCGCCATCTATCGACGTTCCCTGTAACTAAAGCGGACATGCTCGATTTCTTAGCGTCATGGTTGCTCTTAGTTCTCATATCCGCCGAAAGGGGGCGATGGAAGACACGAGCAATGTCCAATAGAGCAGCCGACTGGAGGCTGTGGAGACTGATCCTACTTTTTTTTTCTTTTTTTTCTTTTTCTTGTTTTTTTTCTTTTCTTTTTTTTTTTCTTTCTTTTTTTTTGTGTGTGTATATGTGAGGATTTC
>CM042143.1:116631269-116638769 GCA_023376005.1 Doryteuthis pealeii | reverse complement strand
AGATCTGAGTTAGGGGAGCGTATACATGGAGTCAACAGAACTTGGTTACTGAGAGTTTTTCGCCAAGGCGATTGTTTAAACCAAGCACTTCGTTTGAAATATCGCATCGGCGAGAAACTGTCAGTAAGCAAGCACCGTTGACTCCAAGTTCAAACTACCCTAACTAATACGTGTGTGTGTGTGTGTTTACAGGGAAATGTATTAGGGATGCAAAAGAAAGAGTGAAAGCAATGAATGTTACTTCTTATTGAAGAATATTATTTATACATATTATATGTCTTCTACTGTTTTAAATAACCGTTGGATTTCCACGGGCACATATACTACACTCCGATCCTAGGCAGAAGCGTTCATAAATAACCTGGTATTTTTTTACGGGAATTATGCGAGTTATTACATTATATATATATGTGTTATACATTATATATATATATAGGAAGTGTAGGAAGCGCGTGGTGTAATGGATAAAGTCATGGGAAATAGACTCGTCGCTCCGAGTTCAAATCCTGGACGAGGTAACTGCATTTCACTTAGCGCTAATACCCCTGGGAAAGGTATGAATTCTACTCTCCCTCCAGCTATGGGTAAATAATAGGACAGACTGGGCTCTTTAACCTTGGTTAGGCAACCGGTCTAGAAGAAGGAAAACTCTGAATTCAAACCTGTTAAACTCCGCTTAAGAAGTAGACCTTGTGTCGTATCCTGCTCGTGCGGAGGGTTTGGTAAATATATATACATTATATATATATATATATATGTTCATTATATATATATATATATATATATATATATATATATGTTCATTGGCAAAATGACGGTTTATAAGCATTTTCTTGATAGTCTTTGAATATTCATAGATTTCATTCATTCTTCCCGGAACATAGATTTATTATGAGGGTCGCTGTTTATGTTTCTTGTGCATGAAATAGCTGGACAGAGCCCATTCATTTTCAGGGCTACAACTGGTTTGAATTCAGAGTTTTCCTTCTCCTAGTCTGGTTGTGTAACTAAGGTTAAAGAGCCCAGTCTGTTGAAGAAGAAATAGTGAAAAAAGAAAAACAAAAGAAAAAAAAGGAATAACCATTCTTTGGATTTACCATATCCGGTACCTAAATGTTACTTCTTATTGAAGAATATTATTTATTTCTTAACATGGAGTCGTTGAGACTTTTCTCTCAATAATTCCATTGATTATTCCCAAACACATCAGCATACACAACGTCAACGGAGCTCTTCTTTTTTTCATATCTTCTTTGGTTATTTTTTTCCTCCATTTTTTTTTCTTCTGGTTCCCCTTTCTCTCTTCTCAGACCAAAAGATGACGATTTATCACGTTCTATTTCTAACTTACATCTTATTTATCCTTCTGACCTTACCTAGAAACTCTGTGCTTATTATTATCGTTACTATTTTTTGCGCTTTTGTGTAGTTTAAGAAAAAGCAACGTTGGTCAGAGAGCAAATAGTCTGGGGTTAGACATGGAGTGATATGCCTTAGGAGTGGAAGGCGGGAAGAAAAGGAGAAAAAAAAAAAAAACACGGAAACAAAATGGCTACATCTGTGATACACTTTGATTTATGCCAACTGAAGACAACTGTCGATAAAAAAGATTAAAATATTTTTATCTGTCGAATTTCAAAATGTGTTTTAACTTGCGTTTTATTTACAATATCGTTGCAAATATTTATTACTGTTTGTATATATGCATGTTCTTCTATCTCTGCATTGTATCTAACATGACTCTCTGTCCAGCTTCATTTTGAAAGAAACCACGGATTTATTGATCGACTCTTGTTATATACAAGAAGAAGAAAAAAACATATAAGAGAGGATCAATAAGTTCGTAGCCTGTCACAGCCATTAAGTGCATTTTAATCGGACACTTTAAATGTAGAATTAAGTATTCTATACGCATTGACAATCCAAGCGTTGTATTACGTGTATTAATAGGAGGAAACAATCATTACGAAACATATATTTGTGTACAAAAGGAATATGGCTATTTCTATTGATAGACTACAAATTACTGATATATTTAGGTATATCATGTTTTAATATGATGCTTACACAAACACGCTCACACTCTCTCTCTCTCTCTCACACACACACACACACACATATATATATATATATGTGTGTGTGTGTGTGTGTGTGTGTGTATGTGTGTGTGTGTGTGTGTGTGTGTTTGGGTAGCATTTTTTCATTTATGCATGTTGAATTAAACAAAATTAAATTCAAAATAACTAACCTCGTTGTCCGCAACAATTCCTGTCCCCAGACAAGTCGGCTTAATGAGACCAATGTAGTATACAGATTTAAATGTCCCTAGGAGATTGCAGTCTCCCAGAAAATGAAAATACATACATTGGATTCACCTCAACCACATTTTCACGTCGTCTAACTCTCCATTTAATAGATAATAGCTCCATTTCACAACACCTAAATTACATTCACTCTAATTACCGAAATATTCTAACTGAAAATACACACATTCTGCACAAAAAAAAAATAAACAAAAACTCCAAATACTAGAAGCGTTATACATAAAACAATACAAACCATCCTTAAACAAAATTAATTTCCAATGCAGTACACTCATTTTAAAATGCCTATAGCACCTTTCCCATTAATTCTTCTTCTTCCAGCCTCCACATTAATATAATTTGAAAAATTGGAACACATCACCACAAAAGATTTCATCAGGTGTCCTGATGAATTTTGCAAAAACCGAAACGTTATAATGTCGATATTACCATCAGGAATAGATTTCTCTTTTCGAACACTTTGTATTTTTCTACTCAGACACAGAACACCTATATATATATATATATATATATATATATATATATATATATATATATAATTTTGGATTTAGAATGAAGCATTAGGTGTACAGAGTAAGAAACTCAGTGTTTGAATGTTAAGTTTCGTTTTATTTCGTAAATATTTCGGGGATGTTATACCCTTCAGAACGAATGGCTTATCTGTCCTTTTTTTCATCTATATATACTCTTTCGTTGATGTTATCATCCGTGACCTCTTTAAGTCGTATGGGGAAACACAAAAACAGAGAGAGAGAGAGAGAGAAAGACAGAGAGAGAGAGAGAGAGAGAGAGAGAGAGAGAGAGAGATATTAAGTACAGGTTCGAGGAAAAGTCCTCGGTGAGTCGAATTCAACTAGTGAACGAAGCTATTTTGCAAAGGCATGAAACCAACTCTTTGCCCTCCAAATGTAGGGCCTTGAATTGTTAAGGCAACCGGTCAAATTAAATCAAAGAAAAACCCGTATTCACAACCGACATAAAAATACTTAGTTAATAAATGAAACCAACGTGTAGAAATTCTGCAGAAGATAGACACTCACTATTAACACGACAGACACTAAATGAAATTATCAGTAGGGAATGCATTTATATATCAAAGTTAAAAGCTGCCAGCCAAGAATGAAGACGTCAGAAGTGGACAGCACACTTAAAGAATGTGCATGGAGACACCTGGTAATCACAGATATACTTACACAAGACATTATTAATGTCCAACTAAACTTCAAATTAAGAGACTTCATTTATAGGAATAACTCAATGAATTTCTAAAAACAACCAGAGGCATTCGATTCTGCAATACAGTGTATAAACTAGAGACAACAGAGAAATGGATGAAAGGCGACCTCAGAATCACTAAGTACTACAGAGGCAACGGTTAATAATTACCTGCCTAACAATCACATCCGGCCTGAAGTCGAGATCATTTTAGGGAAAATCAAAAGGATTTAGAAGAAATTTCCAGAATTTTCGTCGAATCACCAAAGGAATACGAGCAAAACATTTCGAGGCAACAATTGTGGTTGTAGATTTTACCCGGACATTTGGCCCATTTGATGCAGAGGACACATATGACCTGGCACTTCCACCAAATACACCTGTCCAAGCTTAACCACTGCTGCACACTTTGAAGTCAGCAAGAGACATTGTCCTCTATGCCAACTAAGATGAAAAAAAAGAGTGAATGCTTTAAAAAGATGATTTCATTTCCAGATTAAAACTGTTTATTCTATAAGCATGGCTTTGGCATCTAATAAAGCTTGAAGGTTGATATGCCATTAAAGAAACCAAAAAACAAAGACTATTCTCGGTTCCTTTTCATCTCATAATTAGGACTCAAAGTGTTACTACTCCGCGCCAGAATGAACCAGGGAGTAATGATTTAAGAAGTGGGGACCCGCAAATCTAGAGGTGGAGTTTCAACGTCAGATGTGGTTTAACGTTTAGCCAAGAACGGAAAGCGACAACGAGAGAGAGAGAGAGAGAGAGAGAGAGAGAGAGATAGGAGAGAGAGAGAGAGAGAGAGAGAGAGAGAGAGAGAGAGAGAGAGAGAGCTTAGCTGATATTTTTGTTGATAGGCAATTAGATGTATAGACATATGAATATGCATATGATTAGATATATTCCATTTAAAAACAATGGTTTCAAAACTATATGTATATATATGTGTGTGTGTGTATAAATTCGTATATATATATATATGTCTATGTGTATATATATATACATATACAAATAATAAATAAGCAAAGTAACTTATATATTATATTATATATATATATAATATATTTATTGTATATGTATATTCCCACATTGCATAGACGGATATATATATATATTATATATATATATATATATATATATATATATATATATATATATAAATGTATACACACATATACATAAGTATATACACATACATATAAATGTATACACACATATACATAAGTAGATACATATAAACACACATATATACACATAAACACATGCACACACACATATATACATATATACACACACATATATACATATATACACACATACATATACATATATACACACATACATATATACACACATACATATATACACACATACATATATACACACACATACATATATACACACGCATACATATACATATATACACATATACATACACACACATACATACACACACATATACACACATATACATACGCACACATATACACACACATATATATATATATATATAATATATACATATGTGTGTGTGTGTGTGGTGGTTATGAGGTGTTAAACAATAATTCTTTATTGTTTTGACATTTTGAAGATAGAAGTAATTTCTTTCTGACTCTCAACAATTGGTTTAGTGAAAAATAGAAACTGCTGGCCTCAAATGTGTCATATATAGAATAAACATTGTGCCACTATAGAAAATAAATGAAATCTATTTGCGAAACGTCTATTTCCTGAAGGGCACAACATGAAGTCGTAGCGAAACAAACATTAAAAGTTGAAAAATACATAAAAACAACATCCAACTCGTTGCATTCGATATATGAATGCATTCCTTTACTGGATATTGGGTTCGTATGATTTTCTTTTGGATTCCCGTTTTATTGCAATCATTTTCTTACATATCTATTGACAATATATTTTCTATATGACGGATTGTGATAATGATCTGGAATGTATTTTCGGAGACATCAATAAGAGGAAACATTAGTATTATTTGTATTATTCGTACTATTGTCCTCATCTTCATTGTTATCTGTACAACGTTTCGGTCGATGTGCTCTCCGGCCTTCTTCGGGTATTTCTTGTCGGACTCGAGAACCTTTTCGGACAGGGGAACCATCAGGGAACTTTGAACCTAACCCTTGATCCAGTCCACGGGGGTGTCCTGTTCTCATTCTGCGAACCACAACTGGGGTAGAGGCGTTAAGCTGTGTTAACTATTATTCTTTCTTACTGCTGTCCCTGACCAGGATCGAACCTGCAAGTCTAGAGAAAACAGTCACTTAGAACTATCTTAATCTAACTTCTTTATCCACTAGGCATGTATCTAATAGTCCGTATATACAATGCAAATAATACTAATCATCAAGCCTCATCTAAAAAATTCAGAGAAATAGTAAAGATTTTTTTAAAGTTTTACAATTTTCGGTATCATTCATATTCGTGATTAATAGTCACACTCATTATATATATATATAAGGTGTGTAAAAAAAATATCAAGATTTTTTGTACTGTTTGACACACATTGTATTTTGAAAAAATAACGTTCCATTCATTAATTGTTTTCAGAATACAAGGTGTGTCAAAAAAGTACCAAGTTTGCAGCTGTATTTACCAAGATAGAAACAAAGAAAGAATGGAACGCTATTTTTTTTTTTTTCAGAATAAAGGTGTGTCAAAATATATCGATACTTTTTGACACTCCTTGTATATATATACATATAAATGTGTGTGTGTGTGTGTGTGTGTGTGTGTGTGTGATTGCTCATCTGTTTTTATTATTATTGTCATCATATATAAGGTTTTATGTGGGTGTGTTTGAATGAGTGATATTTTCTGGTTTTGTAAAAGAAAGGAAAGAAAAAGAAAATAAAGATTTCTCGGTTCTAATTTGTTTTCTTGGTTATTATGCAGAGCGCTGTCTGATGAAACTGTGTTCACTTATTGAGTTCTGGTCGAAATAAATCTATAATAGCCAAATTACGGTTTGTTAAGCTTTCCTTCCTCATTGAAAGTGTAAATATTGCTCTGTATATAATTAATTTATTAATCATCTCTTAGGGATTTTTTTTTATTGATCCTCGTATAAAGTTTTCGCGTCTATGGGAGTTTCGAACTTGGGTAATACTTGGTTCAAAAATAGGTATCAAGTAAGTTTGACTTCATTTCCATGATCCGCTTAGATATACAAATTCTATCAATAACATAAGGAATTATTTACTAATAAATCGGGCACACCTTCTCTCTCTCTCTCTCTCATATATAATTATATATATATATATTATATATATATATATATGTGTGTGTGTGTGTGTGTGTGTGTGTGTGTGTGATGTGTGTGTATTGATTTATAGAATTTATCGAGACTTGCGTTTTTGTGTGAACTATTGCTTCAACAATATATGTAAAATATTTTTTCTCATTTTTTTACTCTCTTTCTCATTCACTCCATGTCCTCCTTCCATTTATATATATATATATATATATATATATATATATATATATATATATATATATATATATATATATATAACTGCATTTTTGGTATTTGTACGAGACGGTCATGACATCTTTTATACTGGACTTCACTTTCCCGTACTGTCTTATACCTTGATGTAGGGTGGAGGTTCACCCGAAATATCGGAATTAATCAAACCAGGGACAGAACAACGGCTGGATATTAAAATTCTGTTTTTTTCTCTTTTTCTGTTTTTTCACTGCTTCATAATACAAAAAAAACACCGTCCACAAGAACAAAGTTTATACACAAATATATATATATATATATATATATATATATATATATATATATATATATATGGGAAAGATAAGAGAAACTTGAATAAAAAAACATGTTGAACTTCAGAATTAATATATATGAAACAGCATTTACATTTCATGTTTCGAGACAATTCCTGTCTTGGTCAGAACGAGTACTTTTCAGTAACCACTCTTATCA
>CM042143.1:116623769-116626269 GCA_023376005.1 Doryteuthis pealeii | reverse complement strand
CTCTATGTTGTATATTATTCTCATTCTAATTATTTGTATTTTTCTCTTTTGTCTTTTATTTGTTTTTATCTTTTTTTTAATTTGCTTTATTTTGAAACCATTTTTAATTACTTTTTATAAATATCATTGCTTTATACGCTTATTATATTTCTATTTAGCTTTTCTTATGAAAATGAGAGGTGAATATTTTTAAGGACAAAAATTGAGTGTGGATTTTATTTGCTAGTTTCCAAATATTTTCTTTGTAAAAGAACGAAATATAGAGACATAGACAGACACACTCTTTCTTTTACACAGACACATTATATATATATATATATATATATATATATATATATATATATATATATATATATATATATATAAGATTTATCAAAACTTGGTAGTAAGGGATGATTCTATATGTGATTTCTAAGATCCACTGTACTAATATTGATGATCCAGTATGTATAAATACAGTGAATCTTTAAATCACTGAAGAGAGCTCAATGTAAAATAACCTTTTAGATTATATACAAGAGCAATATTTATCAATAAAGGAAGGAAGAACTCAATACAGTAATCCCATAATAAATTTATTTCAACGAAAATTGGGGCCCATATAAATCTAAGTTGATTTAAACCGGCTCCCCAAATTTTCGTCTCATCAGATGGGTCTCAATTCACTTATAAGTGAATTGAGACCCATCTGATGAGACGAAAATTTGGGGAGCCGGTTTAAATCAACTTAGATTTATATGGGCCCCAATTTTCGTCGAAATAAATTTATTATGGGATTACTGTATTGAGTTCTTCCTTCCTTTATTGATAAATATATTACAGCAGTGTATGGTTATCACTTGTTAAGATAGTGCTGAGCCAAAGTATGTGGTATTATTAGGGCTTGATATCTGTGATTGAGCTATTATATAATAATAATAATAATAATAATAATAATAATAATCTGGGACTTTGATATTAAAACTGATCACCGTATCCCAGAAGAAAACCAGACCTAGTGTTGATTAACAAAAAAGAAAGAACCTGTCAACTGGTGGACTTTGCAGTTCCAGCAGATCACAGGGTGAAGCTGAAGGAAAATGAAAAAATGGACAAATATCTGGACCTTGCCAGAAAACTAAAAAAGTTATGGAATATGAAAGTCAAAGTTATACCAATGTATTTGGTGCACTTGGAACGGTCCCAAAAGGATTAGAAAAGGGTTTGGAAAGTCTGGAAATCAGAGGAAAAATTGATACCTCCCAGAACACTGCACTGCTGCAATCTGCCAGAATACTCAGAAGAGTCCTGGAGACATGAGGAGACTTGCTGTCACTCAGACTCCAGTGAAAGAACTCAAAAAGAGTGAAAAATAATAAATAAATATTAGTTTTTAATCAAACATCTCTGTATATATACGTCATAAAACATCCATGTAATTATTTATATATACAAAAACTAATATATATTTATTCTATATATATATAAGTGTGTGTGTGTGTGTTGTATATTCATGCGTTCATTTTTATTATAGTAACTATATGACAAATTACAAAACAAGACAAAATGTACTGAAAAACACTTGAAATTGAAACATCTGTAGTAGCTACTGATTATAGTTTGTAATGTACTTTTATTTATCTTAAATAAACATTGAAAGATTACTAGAAATATAGTTAGATAAGGAAATTTACGATACAAATACTTTTTTAGGGATTACATTTCTTCATAAAAACTATCTTATAAATTAAGTCAATACCAATTCTACTTTCATTTGGAATTTATCAGAACTACAGTATCAAAAATTGACTTGAGGATTATAATTAAAAAAATACATTTTGCTATTTCATCCTATATTTACAAGAGGGCCGGTTCATTTCAGTCGTTAGAGTATCTGCCTGGGAGCCAGCAAGGTTCCTGGTTCGATACCGGCCCTAGACAACTCAGAGTATGAATAGCACAGTAATCTTTGCGGCAAAGGACGGAGCTGATGTTATTTGTGGTGCTCTACTTTAGACGCTAAAATAGTCTCCTTGGCCTAGTGCTAGAGAAAAGTGGATAGACTCCCTCGCTGTCTGGCTGATACCAACATTTGGCCACCCTGTCGAATTTACTTATTTAGTGTAATAGCAATTTTTCAAAGTGTTATTTTTCAATTTCATTATCTGTTTCATAACTGATCAGCTCTTATACAAAATAAATGTCTCTGGGGCCAAAATTATAAACAGGAAAAACATTTAATAACGCTAAAAAGCAATTTCATTAATATATGTGATTTAAACATTTTAGGATAATGAATTACGTATCACATAAGAAAAGCAATGAATAATATTATAATTTGTCTACAACAACAAACAAAAATACACACACACAACAAAAAATACACAAGCATACACACACAACAACAAGAAGAAAAAATACACAAGCATACACACACAGAGCAATATCAGCAACAATATACATCCACACAGACACACACACAGAGTAATACATCCACACACACCCAGCGAGAACAGCAAAA
>CM042143.1:116616269-116621269 GCA_023376005.1 Doryteuthis pealeii | reverse complement strand
TGTAAAGTAGAGAATTAACAAACAAAGAATTTACTCATCTTTGGACAAATAACAGAAAATATAAACAAAATAAAGCCGGGAACTAGAATATACTTTTTATAAGTAAAAAGACTTTGAACTTTTTGATGATATTAAGATTTATGCAGAATAGTAAGTATTCGTTAAAGATAAAATTACGACATTACTTTTATTTACGTCATTCTATTTTTGTTTTCAATACACACACACACACACACACACACACACACACACACACACACATATATATATATATACACACACACACATATATATTATACATATACACACATATATACATATACACACACATATATATATATACATACATATACATACATACTATACATACACATATTATACTATACATATACATATACACACACAATATATATACATATATATATCATACATATACATACATATATTATACATATACACACATATTATACATATACACACATATTATACATATACACACACATATATATATACATATATATATCATACATATACATACATATATTATACATATACACACATATTATACATTACAATTATACATTACACACATATATTATACATACATATATACATGTACACACATATATTATACATACATATATCATACATGTACACACATATACATACATACATATATCATACATGTACACACATATATTATACATACATATACACACATATACATATATCATACATGTACATACATATATCATACATGTACACACATATACATACATATATCATACATGTACTCACATATACATACATACATATATCATACATGTACTCACATATACATACATACATATATCATACATGTACTCACATATACATACATATATCATACATATACACACATACATATATCATACATGTACACACATGTACATACATATACACATATACATACATATATACACATATATACATACATATACACATACATATACACACATATCATATATACACACACATATATCATATATATACACACATATATCATATATATACATACATATATTATACATATACACACATATATACATACATATATTATACATATACACACATATATATAGATATATATAAACATAATCATATGCATACATACATAAATGTATGCATACATACATAAATGTATGCATACATAAATGTATGCATACATAAATGTATGCATACATACACATATATTAATTTTAAAAAAATTATAAATGAAAATGAATTTCAAGACATGCTATACAATGAGAATTGATATTCAATCCAACATATATATATATATATATATATATATATATATATATGTATATATATGGTGTGTGTGTGTGTGTGTGTGTATACACATACACACACAAAGCAACAGATATATAATATTATCTAATACAGAGATACTTCAAAACTAAACCTTAAAAACAAAATAATCATAAAAGTCTATGTGAAGCAATTTAAACGAAAACCATTAATCTTTTACAATATTTTCTTCTTAATCAAGTCAATCTTTTATCAAGAAACAAGAAGCGTGAAAGTCAACTCAAAAATCAACTACAACCTAAACAGAATTCCCGCTTTATTGTCTCCTCCTCTCACGACGTCTAGTATCAGTAAATGTGTATAGAGGGCAGCACCATAAGATAGCATCCATCTTTATTTATTTATTTATTTTTAAGGGCTAAAAAGGAAGTTGGCCTCTTTCCGGGTGTTCCTGTATAGAAGATAAAGACAAATCGACTTCACGAGAAAAGAAGGACAGAAACGAGGGAGGACATCCGTTTTGTGGTTTTTATCGTATATACTTATATACATATCTATCTATCTAACATATACCTATATTCATACCTACATGTGTGCATATAGATCTATTTTTTAGTTACACATACATATTTGAATTAATAATGGACAAGCGAGAAGAGAAACAAAGACGAAGAGACACGGTAGGGGACAGAGAGACAAATGTGGAGGTGATGTTGGAGAGAGAGAGAGAGAGAGAGAGAGAGAGAGAGAGAGAGAGAGAGAGATCAAATTGTAAAGATGTATAATTATTTATAGCCTTTGTATATATAGAAGCGTTCGTGCACACTCGCATAGACAAAGCATGATGATGAGAGGGACAATGTAAGGAAAGGTATATTCTCTGCATATATATATATACCTGCAGATATGTGATCCTTTAGATGGTTGTAGGTGCATCTTCTCTCTCTCTCTCTCTCTATATATATATATATATATATTATGTTGTTATGGAGTCCACGTATGCATATTTGTCCGTATATCTGATGACTATATATATTTATTTATGTTATATATATATATATATATGGGAGTAAATATGGAAAATAAATCCGACAATATAAAGAAAATTTGAAAAAACAAGTGTTCCGAAAATAGGATGATTTTATTCATCGATATTTAAACATTTCGGTTTCATAAACCTTCATCAGGATGTATTTTGGGGTGAAGAAAATGATGGATGTTTTTATATATGACTGGAGATGAAAACTTGTTTTTCAAATTTTCTTATATATATATATATATATGTGTATGTGTGTGTGTTATATTTAAAATGGTTAATTTAGAAGCACGTAGATCAAAAACAGAATGATGAATATTGAGCCCTTAATCTTAGTCATTTACCAATATTTCAAGGTAACTCCCTCTTTCTCAAAGGTTTAATATGGACTGAACATATACATAGATCAGTATGAATTAAGCAATTATTTATATTAAATATTTGTTCATTTCTTCAATAAATCTTTCTTTTCCAATTTTAAATTACTTGGTAAGATGAAACCTATACATTGAGTATTATACGGTCAACATTTCAGTTTGATATTCAACTATACTTACCTTATAAGTTACAATCTATTGAGAGACCCTCATGGACACACACACACACACACACACACACACATGTTTGTGTGTGTATATTCAATATATATAACGTTCCATTTATTTTTTAAGAATACAATAAAAACAAGTACCAAATTTAAAGCTGTATTTACTAAGTTAGAAATGAAAAATAAATGGAACGTTATCTTTTTTCAGAATACAAGGTGTTTAAAAAGTACACCAAATATCAATACTTTTTTGACACACCATTTATATATATATATATATATATATATATATATATATATATATATATATATATATATATATATATATGATAGATAGAGGGATATGTAATTAGATAGCGTGATAGATACGTAGATAGATAGTTAGGTTTGTGTGTGTATGTTGTAATTATGTGCATATGTTTATCCTATGAATGAAATTCCCAACTTATAAAAACAAAAGTTTCCTTTGAAGTATAGTAGTTTCAAAAACGGTTTAAAGATAAATCTGTTTATTATCGACAGAATTTTAATTAAAAACATATTGCATATGCCCAATATTGACACAGAAAATCTACACAGACACACACACATATATATATACACACAAGATGTGTCATAAAAGTATTGAGATTGAAGTTGTATTTACCAAGATAGAAATGAAAAATGAATGGAACGTTAATTTTTTTCACAATACAACGTGTGTCAAAAGTGCCGAGTTGAAGCTGTATTTACCATTATAGAAATGAACAATGAATAAAACGTTAATGTTTTTAGAATACAAGGTGTGTCAAAAAGTATTTAAAAATCTCAATACCTTTCTGTCACATATTGTATATATTTATCATTTTGAACACTTTCTCATATAAAATTACACAAGATCAGGAGTGTTTCTAATGCACATTTTATTTATCCTTAATTATTCTTATCCTTCATTCTATTAAAATAATTAATTCTTTTTTTTTAATGTAACTGTAACTATAATCTTTCATTATTTTTATTTTTACCACCCTTCTTTGCAAGCCATCCAATGTCAATATTACATTGCCGGTCTAAATACAATATTTTATATGTGGTCTTATTAGGATTTTGTATATCTTTAAAACAATTGTCTGACTTGAGATAAAAGTTTTAACAATCATTCTATTTCCCCTCAATGTAATTTAAAGATTTTGAGTCCAATATGTAATACTTAACATTTTCTATGTTAAATTTCCAAAAAACTTTCTAATGTCAGAATTTATTTAGATCTGTTTCTGTAATCTATTTTGTAACAACTAGTTTAAGATCAACTACTTAACAATGAACAATATATCAAATAAACAAAAAAGAAACCCAACTATAATCTGTTATTGACTTCAGTAAAATTTGAGATTCTTGTGTTAGAGTTGTTGTTACAAATTTCTAGCCAGGTAGGAAAGTTATAAAAATTGCTAATTTGTCGAATATTTTCAATATCAAACACCATGACATGCCAGGGATTAAATACTTTTTTCTGAGCAAATTGATTGCTATGAAAAAAAAAATGAACTTGATCAACTTTCACAGATTCTAATTTTCGCAATTCTGAAATTCTTCCCCAAACACACACTTGTGTGTATATATATATATATATATACTAGCTAAATATATGCACCCTCCGGGTGCATGTATTTAAGTTTTAATGTAATAAAATATTGTATTAAATTAGAAAGGCTAATGAAACTAAATAAGAATACAGATAAAAAGATTTGAAACAGAGGGAGTATAATAAAAGATTTGAAACAGAGGGAGTATAATAAAAAATGGAACAACTGAAACTTACTCTTCCATCACTCTCGTCTTTCATTGTTATTTTTTCTAATTTAAGTATTTAGTTATAAGAGGAAGTAAAGAATAAAATGACAGTTATTATATCTTGTTAATGGATTTCATTTAAGATTCATTGAAGAGATTTTTGCTTATATTCATTAAAATAAAACCAAACAGTTAGAAATCAATAATACTAAGCACATATTTATTAAATTCGATTTTTTAATATTAATATGCAAATTAGCCTTCCCATTCACACTGTAAACCGCTATTTTGTTGTATATATAAATATAATTGCATGTTGTCAGTATGTAGATATAGTTAACAGTATTAATAATG
>CM042143.1:116608769-116613769 GCA_023376005.1 Doryteuthis pealeii | reverse complement strand
ACGAAAAAGATTTTTTATCAAATGTAATCAGAATTAATCACTATTTGAATGAATGTGTAAATGTGAGACAAAATATAAGTAAATTATTCATCAATTACTTAAATTAATGTAAAATATACTTATTATTGTAAACAAATAGCAAAAGTTCGATAAGAAAATGATAATCATATTAAAAATGGAACGTTAAATTATAGTTAAGATTATAATCAAACTTTTATAAATGAATCAATTTTTGACATTAATAACCCCAAAGGAGTTGATATGGCGTTAAACAAATAAAACAAACTAAAGGTAAGAATTTCAAGTGACCGGAAAAAAAGTCAATGAAATTAATTTGTTTCTGGCTAAAATATTTTCGATTAGATGATTACTTTATACGATTAAGTCAAAAGATAAAAGGTTTGGTTTAGTTAAATTGATGAATATAACGTAAGGGTCCGGTTTAGCATTATAATTTACATGAGAGATGTTAAAAAATTGTGTAACTTAAATTTATCATTTACTAAACGAAAAAGTGATTCAGATTAGTAATTAGAATTAACTTTACATTTGCAAATAAATATGTTTGTTTTGTTTTAAGCTTTACTGAAGAAAAATTGAATCAATTCAATGAAAAGAAGAAAAAAATCCGTCAAATGTATTAAACGATTCAGGAAATAAAACTAATAATATATGACTTTTTTAGTTCAACAGCAACAACACCGAATATATCTAGATAATTATTTTTACTATTAACACACATTCAAAATCCCTTTTGGAGAGAAATGAAAAATATGAACTGTTTATAAATAAATAAAGAAAGAAAGAAAAAGAACGATAGTCATTTTCTCAGTTCAAAAGGACAAAGACGTTGCAAAGGTTACGGCAAATGAAAGAAAACTTGTTCTTACTTGTTTACATTCATCAAATAATAATCACAAGAAAATAATTAAGGTAACATCAATCACATTACCGTTAAGAAAAGAAAAAGCAAGCGTAAAAACAAGAATAACAAAATATATGTTTTGGGTTGATAATAATAATAATAATAATAATAATAATAATAATAATGAATCCTGGAGACCTGAGGAGACTTGTTGCCACAGTGAAAGGCCATCAGCTAACGCTGATGTGAAAAACTCAAAAGGAGTGAACAACAACAACAACAATAATAATAATAAAATAATAATAATCCAGACGAGTTGTAGTAACAATTAATGTCTAAAATTAGGAGAAAGATGATGACAATAATAAGGAGAGATTTATTTGTATCGCAATTTATTGGATGGGCATAACACAAGAAATGGTGTCTTGAATACTTTGAGATGTTTACAAACATGAGTAAAAACCCATATATATATATATATATATATATTAGAAACCTCAACAAAACGTCATTTGGCTATTATAAATTTATTTCAGTTGGTACATCTCTAAAAAAAAGGAACAGTTTCGTCAGATAGCCATCACAAAGAAAAAATAAAAAAACATGTTGCGCTCTCTCTGTGTGTGTGTGTGTGTGTGTGTGTGTGTGTGTGTTTTATATACATGATATCTCAGAATGCATAGAAATATGTGTGTGTGTGTGTGTGTGTGTGTTCATATATAATCTCTCACAATGCATAGAATATATTTGTATGCGCGTGTTTGTGTTTACATATGATCTCTCGCGATATATATATATATATATATATATATATATATATATATATATATATATATATATATATATAAGTGTAGATAAAAGGATATGAAAACACACAATGCTGTTAAAATGAAAATATTATATAATATATATAATATAATATATATATATATAAGCGAGCGTGTGTGTGTGTGTATGAATGTATCTTAAACTTTGTGAGTGTAAATAATAATTACAAACTTTTAGCTCGATATATCTATTTATTGAATGACTGTTCAAAGAAAAGTTATGTACGAACTGTTCGGTAGCTTCAAGATTTCCCTTGAGGTTACACAAATTTTATTAGAATGTTCATTTTAGGATATTTTTTATTATAATTGTTTTACGCATTGTTCAGAAAAGTATTAGTAACAAATATAAAATAAGAAAATGTATAATGTTTGCCGAATTCATATTGAACTATGAGATATAATAAACATGTATCCTATATCCAGTTCATAGCAACTACAACATTGAACAACGATTGACGACTATATAGAAATATATTTTGTTAGTTCTTTTGATAATACAGGTAAATAAGAAAAACATTCGACAAAATCTTTATTTTAAGCTTTTTGTGCAAAAATCGTTTAATTTAAAATTTAGTGAGATAATTTTAATTAATAAAGATAAGAATACTGCAAATTCCACGATATCTATGTATTTAAACAGCAACAGGTGTGATATTTATTGTTTTGATCTATACGCTTTGAGAATGTAAACAGTATTTCATAGTATATATAAATAAAGAGATGAGATTGAATATAAATTAAAAAGAGTATTTAACAGATATTGTACCATACGTATTTGCATTAAATATTACAAAATTATATAGTTCGTCTGTGTGAAAAAGAATATTAGTTGTCTACGACGTATGGGTAATATTAGATACTACATTATCACATAAGATCCGGGGGATATTTTCGAACAATTAGAATAGTCTTATATACCACAAAATGTTCGGAAGAAGTGAAAATAAATTTTCATTAATAAATAACTGTAGGAAATATTTAAATGTCCTGATTAAGCTTATAGATATATATCTAATATATATTTAATAATCGAAACGTTTTAAAAGTCGTATAATTTTTTAAAAATTAATAAATCAACTTCACAATTCTAATTATTCATATTTATTATTTTTTCACATACTAAAAGTATAATAGAAAGCTTATATCGTTTGTTTTTTGTTTTTTTAATTTATTTTTTTACAAAGAGGATAATATTTTCTTAAATAAGGTTTATCAAATGTTTCGTTATAGCAGCTATGTGAATTCATTAATATTGTTGCTATTTAGAGACTAACTACTCATCTATTAAAGTTCTGTACAATATTGAATAAAAGACATCTTCTTAAAAGCAATAAAATCTAAAACAATTATCAATTAAAGAATGATAATCGATTAAGGAAATAACGTAAAAAATTGAATTACCGCAATAAATACATAATTAAACATAGCCTTTCCTCAACGTGAAAATCACTAATTTTATTTTAACGAAATGAACAAGAGACCAAATATTTTGTTTCATTAAATAAGTAAGGTATATTTTAGATTTTGCATTGATGTAAAAAAAATTCATTTTTGCTTTTTATAAATATATATTTAACTTTCTCTTTTATAACTTCTAGTAGCATACCTAAGTGGTAAACATTTAATTTGTAAATTGCATTTTTATACTTAGATGTCGAACGACTATATATATATAATATATATATATATATATATATATTCGTGCGTGAGAAACAAAAAGTAAAAAAAATAAAACAAAAGCAAACAAGCGTCCTACTTGTTGAAAATAAATAAATATAAATAAATAGATAAATAAATCAATACATGAATAAATAAATGAAAAAATAATGAAATGGTTTATATTATATTACAATCATTTACACATTTTATTAATCGATGTTTGTTTTTTTATCAAAAATATAATTGAAATCTCATTATCTTTACGATTAAAATAAATATTAATATTTATCAAATATTGTAATAGGACAATATTTCCATTTTTAATAAGCGAATTGAGAAAAATAATAAATATCTTTATTTTTATTTTTCGTGTGGTTGATCACAAGAATATATTTGATTTTCACCTTTAAGACTTGATTGTTTCTTAAGTATCCACAACCGTTTAATCTTATCAGAAAATAGATTTGTTTTTACTTTCTCCCATGAGGTGATATATTTTATTAATGTGAAATCATTTTGGAAATGTAAACAGAATCAATGGAAATATATTCATAACTGTTTAGTGATAGATAAAAAGACTTGCGGTTGTTAAAATATAATGTTAGAATAAAATCTGTGTATATAAACATCTTCTAGAAATATATCTTATTTTTACATTTGTAATTTTAATCAAATAATATATTTTAAACCAACCTAACCATATATATATATATATATATATATATATATATATATATATATATATAATTACGTGCTCTGTATATTTTTATGATTTTGTCTTAAAATATTCTTTGTTTTTGAATATTTGACAAAAAGAGACATACATTAGTTTTGACTATGGAAGGAGAAAAATAAACGCTTCCGTAAATTATTAAATGTTTAAGATATTTTCTGAATGTAAATAAATTAATTATATTGTACTGATGCTCAAAAATGAGCCTTGAAATATCTGATACTTATCGAAATTTTTCTTTTTCTTACTGAGATTTAAGCGTGATTAAAAAAAACAACAAAAAACCCCAACAATACGAAGATTTAAAACCCCTCATTATGTTTTTAATATCATATCAAACCTCTGACCTATTATTACACTATTAGATTTTATATGCGCACCACGTATATCCAAATATACTTATGTTATTGTCAAAAATATAATGAGATATAATATCTCTTCCTGATATAAATTCATTATCCATAGTTATCGGTATATAAGAATTTTTTCATATCAATTTTATATATGTACATTAATGTAAGTGGGAAAAAGTAGAAATGAATCCGACAGATATACTTAAAAAATAATTGGACCAAAATATATATATACATTTGATATGGGTGAAATTTATAACTTGTAATTTGTCAACACGTGTTTCGATTAGATTTCGTTTACATGCACAATGATCTATCTATAATTATTTTAAATTATTAAATTATTCTAAATATAAAACAAAATAAAAATTTTAAAATATTCTAAATATAAAACAAAATAAGAATTTGAAAGTATCTCAAATATAAAACAAAATAAGAATTTTAAATTATTTTAAATATAAAACAAAATAAGAATTTTAAATTATTTTAAATATAAAACAAAATAAGAATTTAAAATCATTTTAAATAAAAAAAAAAAAAAAGAATTTAAAATTATTCTA
>CM042143.1:116561269-116573769 GCA_023376005.1 Doryteuthis pealeii | reverse complement strand
TACAGGGTCGGGTTAGCTTAATCGGAAGAGCGTTCGGCTAGAAACAACAAGGTTCCTAGTTCGATACCGACTCTCGTATGAGTAGCACAGGGATCTGTGCGATAAAGTAAGGAGCTGATGGTAGGTGTTGCGCTTCACCTCCGATGCAAAAAAAAAAAACAACAATAATCTCCTTGGTCTAGCGTTAGTGAAAAGGGGATAAACTCCCTTGCTAATTGGTTGATGCTGATTTTAGGCCACCCCGACGACTTTTCTTACTTATTTACATTTACTCTGATCCAAACTCAGAAATTATGTTTTGAATAAACTTCTTTTTTTTTTAAATCGGAAAAAAGTGCTCAGAATTTTGTTCGATTGTCAACTAGTAATAGTTACCGTTGGTTTGTTTTTTTTTTTTTTCCCGCTTTCAAAAAAAAAAAAAAAAAAAAAATACTGCAGCCATCCAGCCTATGTGGTTAGGCTTTATCTGATCGTATTAAAATCCATTGGTTTTCTGTCTCTTGTTTTTTTCTGGTTTCAGTGGCGATTTCAGTCCGAACTTTTAAGCCTGTCACGGTACAGCCGGCTCTGTCTGTGTTTTGTTGAATCTGCCGGTAAATTCTCAACTGCTAATAATAGTATTAATACTTCTTCTTTATAGGGCCCATTTTTATTCTTATTTATTCATTTATTTATTTTTTTATTTACTTCGTTTTATTTTATCTTTTCCTTGCTATTATTATTAAGATGTACTGTTTTATGTTGTCCATTTACAAGTTAACTACTCTCTTCCGCCTCGACCCCACACCCTTCCCAATTTGCACCGAAACATTAACTTTCTCAGTGTCTGTCTCTACATCCCTGCCGCACCCCCATCCACCAACCAACCACTGCCTATTTTACACATTATAGTTGTTATGCTGTGTTTATTTATGACCAATATAAAAAGGAACAAATTACGCTGTTTGATAGACGTTAGGAAGTGTATGAACGTTCAGTGCGTTTTTCTTTTTTTTTTTTTTTTTTGGAGGATTACGAAACATAAAACTGAAGACCACAAATAATTCGAAATGGAGTGGGGTAGGGGTGTAGAAAAAATGAGAAGATAGAAAAAGAATAAGGATTAGAATGAGGGGAGGTGTTGTGGAAAGGAAGAAAGAAAGAAAAGAAGAAAAATCGTACTTTATGACATCGTAAACCATTGCTAATAGTGAACATTAACAGCGATAGAAGAGAAAATGACCCTCAAATCTGGTTGTTTTCAATACAATTAAACGAGCCAAATAATTCGAGACCTTTTAGCGGGAATATTTCGATGCTAAACAGCTTTATAAATCCTCATTTTTCTAGTTTTTTATTTTCGTAAAAAAAAAAAAAAAAAAATTAAGGTAATTAAAAAGAGTTGTCTATCGACATCTACAATTTGTCCAGGTCAAAATCGCGATAAAGATAACCCAAAGCCGAAATTTTTTTAGCCCTTTTATTTCCGATGCAGTTATCATTGGGGAATCTGAAATGTTTTGACAAACGAGACAAACTTGCTCCATTTACCAAAACTTTTCTCGTTCCCCAATGATACATGCATCGGAAAAAAACAAGGTCTAAAATTGTTTGGTTTCGGGTTAACCTTGCGGCGCTTTTAGTCTGTACAAAAATCATTTAACATTTTATTTACTTATCGTCATACACGTGGTGTTATTTTCTATTGAGAAAAAATAAAATGGTTAATAATATAAATACCATTATAGTTTGATTCCTGGCGATAAAATATATAACAACATTTAATTCAAAAAGTAATTAATCATCTAAAATTTTGAAATAAAACTAAAAAGCACTATTAAAAAACTCACTCAATCGAAAAATTACTTAATCAACTATGTATAATGAAATGATAGATTTTTATGTATATACTTACACCTCATATATATATATATATATATATATATATATATATATATATATATATTTCCGAGATATCATGTAAACATAGTTCTCTTTTTTTTCATTTTTATAGAAACGCGAGGTAATCTCTCAAAAGAGGGAATGAAAACACAAAATCTAGTGCTATTGATAGAGACAGGTATTCCTCAAAACATACAAAATTTTACTAATGCCCGTTAGTAAGAAACGATTCACAAATATTGGGTTAGGTGGTTTTTTTTTTAAATAATAGTTTGTAAAAATACTAATGTTTTATAACTGTAGTAAATTTAATTATTACTTCTAATAATTAAAAAAAAAAATAATCCAATACTTATTATAAAAAAACCCAAAAACAACAGGAACCCTAAGAAATTAGATTTCCAGCCATCCGTATACTAGAAGCGGCTACTCAGCATCGACTGGGTAGAGGGCGCAAAAAAACATCTGATGTATTGATTTGTTTACTTTTCAGATTTACAAACGCTGGACATTTTTAAGTAGAATTTCAATGCTATTGCTATGTGTTTTTAATTTTTTAAATTTCTTCAAATATAAATCAAATCTTCATAATGTTTTGCACTAAACGCCAGAACTGGTGATATTTAATGTGTATATATTTTTACTTTGTTGTCAATTGTTTTATTTTCGTAGTTTCATCCGGGCAGACATTCATACATACATACATATTAACTGTCCTTTATATACATTATATGTATATGGCATCTATTTGAGTCTTACACAAAATTAGATATTACCTATTTCCTGTAACTGTTGTTACATTTAGTGCATTAAATTTACATGCATTTAACAATCATTATTAGATTAAGATAGTATTTCATTTCCCTATATATATATATATATATATATATATATTATATATATATATACCTACCAACCCTTCGCACGAGCAGGATGTGATACAAGGTCAATTTATTAAGAGGAGTTTAACTGGTTGAATTCAAGTTTTCCTTCTCCTAGACTGGTTACCTAGTCAAGGTTAAAGAGCCGGTCTGCTCTGCTATTTACCCATAGCTGGAGGGAGAATTGGATTCATACCTTTACCAAGGTTAGCGCTATGTGAAGTTCAAACAGCTTTATATATATATATATATATATATATATATATATAAAATTGGTACACTACTTAGTATTGAGCACTTTGTATTTGTTATATTGCTGACACCTCTATGAGTTTTACACTTAGTAACCATCGTGACCAAATTCACCGGTAAGTCAACTTTTTTTTTTCCTTTTATATTATATATATATATATACATATATATATATATATATATATATATAGACCTTGGTAACAGGATGTGACAAAAGGTTAGTGTTAAACGGAGTTTTCCTTCTCCTAAACCGGTTGCTATATCAAGGTTTAAGAGGCCAGTCTACCATACTATTTTACTCATAGCTGGAGGGAGAATTGTTGGATGCACACCTTTCCCAAGAGTATTAACTATGTGAACTGCAAACAGCCCCGCCAAGGATTTGAACTCAGGGTACATATTTACACCATGGACGCCTCCAGTATGTCAACATTATTTTCTTTTCTTTTGATATATATATATATATATATATATATATATATATATATATATATTAGCTATTTTTTTAAAAATAAGTATACCGAATAATTATTACATTGTTTTCTCATGTGATATAGCCCTTTTTGGTGTAATGGTTAGCAGGCTCGTCCCACAGATCCATAACTCCAGTAATAGTGAGTTCATTTTTTGCTGGATAGCCCTTACTTGCGACCTTGTGTCACATCCTACCCGTTGCGAACGAATTTGATAAATAGCTACCCTTTTAAAACAATGCAAACTTACATATAAAAGTCATATTACAATCTTTTTGTTTAAAATAATTATTTATTAAGCATTGGGTAGTTATGGCTCAAGATCGGGTGTATAGGGCACCCAGTGAGACTCGAACTCACAAGTAACGAAATATTTTTTTAAACGACAGTATCATCTTTTTCGATGCATGAAAATAAGGCTTACGGTTAAGTCACGTTAAAAGTACTATTCCCACGGAAGTTAAGCAGCGATTAGCATGTTCAATATTTAGATAGGGGGATAATTATAACAACAGCATGCAGTGTAAGAAACCGAATATCAAAATGTCTTTATTCGGCATTAATTGACCCGAAAAGGGTTGGTATACCGTAAAACAAACCAACGAACATAAAAATGAATTAAATGTTCAATTTATCTATCCATATATTAGAAAATATCTTCATGCATTTATATATAGTCTCGCGTGTTGTGTAATGGTTAGAGTCGTAGGAAATGGACTCGTCGACCTGAGTTCAATTCCTGGACGAAGCTGTTTGCATTTCACATGGCGCTAATACCCTTCGGAGAGGCATGAATCCAATTCTCCCTCCAGCTATGGGTAAATAGCAGGGCAGACTTGGCTCTTTAACCATGGCTAGGTAACCAGTCTAGGAGAAGGAAAACTCTGAATTTAAACCTGTTAAACTCCGTTTAAGAAATTGACCTCCTGCTCGTGCGGAGGGGTTGGTGTGTGTGTGTGTGTGTATATATATATATATATATATATATATATATAGATCTCTTTGCCTACATAAAAAAACTTACAGCGGCAAACCCACCACAGTGATCCAACCGTAAACCGCTGACAGCAGCTCTCGCACGTGTCACTTGTTTACACTAAAAGAAAAATCACTAAGTGAACGTGTCTGCCATCTTTTGTTTTGTATATGAGCCAACCCTGAGACTGGTACTTGATACCAATGCAATATGGAACGAGTTCAATGATAATAAATAGTAAGAAAATTTTCCCTCACAGATGTACTAAATGTTCTTACTGGAGGGAGAATAGTTGATACCGACATTAGGCCACCCCATCAACTTTTTTCATCTCATGTCCGTATCAGCCAGACAGCGACGGAGTCTATCCCCTTTTCACAAACGCTAGACCAAGGAGATGTTTTGGCATCTGAGATAGAGATTCACTTTACTGCACATATCCCTATGCTACTCATACGCTCAGTTGGCGAGGGCCGGTATCGAACCAGGAAACATGTGATTCATTGGCAGGTGCACTACCGACTGAGCTAAAAAAACACCTGTATTTTAAATCTTTTTTATTTTTCATTAAGGAATATTATTCAAAATACTTAATTTTCACAGGTGAGTGCAGATACTCTAATGTATTAAAATAATGACGAAGCCACGGTTCACATAGGGCTAATACCCTTGGGAAATGTATGAATCCAACTATTCTCCCTCCAGCTATGGGTAAATATTAGGGCAGACTAGGCTCTTTAACCTTGGTTAGGCAACGAGTCTAGGAGAAGGAAAACTCTGAATTCAAACCTCTGAAATCTCCGCTTGGTGTGGTCACTACTAGAATAGGCCCAGGAATATTTAGCGATCTACTTCAATTAAAAAAATGATAATAATAATTAAAAAGAAAGTTCATTTCGCTCTTTTTAACTATTTGATTTTCGTACAAATTTTCTCGGATTATGAGGCAAGGTAAAAAAAAGTACCTTTTTCTTTTTATTCACCTTTCCTTCCATCTCCTTCTCTTTGACTTTTCCTTCTGTTTACCCCTCCCCTTCCCCCCCAAAGTTGACATCTTAATTAATTCTTCCCCCTCCTACTTCTACTTCATCTCCCGTCCAATCCCCCTCTTTCCACACCCAACTTCCATTTCTCCTCCTCCTCTCTCTCTCTCTCTCCCCCCTTCCTTTCTCTTTCGGTTTACGTGGGTTAATGCAAAGATAAAGCGTGAGTGTAGCGGTCTCTACGCCGAAGAGGATATTTTACTTAATTTATTAAATTTAGATTTAAATACAGCAGCCACCAGTTTAACTGTCCGTAAATGAGAAGGATTATTCTATAGATTAATTGATACGCTTAGTCTGGCACAAGGTTACGGTAACCGAGTATCCACTGGGGATTCGAAAGCTTGTAAAATCTACGGTAGCCAATTGTTTAAAAACTGGTGAACAACACGCGCACGTATACACTTTTACTTCCTCTGATCTGGGAGATTTATTTTTTTTATATTTATTTTTCTTCTTTGCTGATAACGCTCTTTTCATCGTCATTAAATCTCTCTCTCTCTCTCTCTCTCTCTCTCTCTCTCCTCTCTCTCTCTCTCTCTCTCTCTCTCATTTAATTATAATTTCTTCCATCTATAAATAATCTTACCTTTCTCTTCTTTTTCGTTATGTATTCTTTAGCATTCTACTTCTTAACCCCCCCCCTCGCTCACTCTCTCCAATACTGATTCAGGATTTTCTACTCTACCTCTCTCTCTCTCTCGCATACCCATTTCTCTCTCCCTCTATCGCATACGTATTTCTCTCTCTTTCTCTCCCTCTATCTCGCATAGGTATTTCTCTCTCTCTCGCTCCCTCTCTCTCGTATACGTATCTCTCTCGCATACGCATTTCTCTCTCTCATACGTCTCACTCTCTCTGTCTCTCATACGTATTTCTCTCTCTCATACGTCTCACTCTCTCTGTCTCTCATACGTATTTCTCTCTCTCATACGTCTCACTCTCTCTGTCTCTCATACGTATTTCTCTCTCTCATACGTCTCACTCTCTCTGTCTCTCATACGTCTCACTCTCTCTGTCTCTCATACGTATTTCTCTCTCTCATACGTCTCACTCTCTGTCTCTCATACATTTCTCTCTCTCTCATATGTCTCACTCTCTCTGTCTCTCATACGTATTTCTCTCTCTCATACGTCTCACTCTCTGTCTCTCATACGTATTTCTCTCTCTCATACGTCTCACTCTCTCTGTCTCTCATACGTATTTCTCTCTCTCATACGTCTCACTCTGTCTCTCATACGTATTTCTCTCTCTCATACGTCTCACTCTCTCTGTCTCTCATACGTATCTCTCTCTCTCTCTCTATCTCTCTCATACACACATACACAGAATCGCCCATTCATTTATTTACATTTTCTTCCATCTTGCCTTTCTTTTTTCCTTTATGTCTTCTCCAGTCTCCCCCTTAATGCAACTTCACTCTATCTCTCTTTCGTTTCAATACTGATTCATACATTCTCTCTCTCTCTCTCTCTCTCTCTCTCTCTCTCTCTCTATGTACTTACACTTTCTTCAATCTAATATTAATCTTGCTTTTCATTATCATCTTTTTTCTTTATATCTTCAGCACACACCCTTATTGAAACTTCTCCCTCTCTCTCTCTCTCTCTCTCTCTCTCTCTCTCTCTCTCTCTCTCTCTCTCTCTCTCTCTCTCTCTCTCTCTCTCTCTCTCTCCTTACAATACTAATTGCTGCTTTTCTACCCCCCCCGCTCTCTCTCTCTAATGACTTTACACTTTCTTCCTTCCCTTCTTTCTCAAATATACTCTCTCTTAAGCTCTTTCACTTCCTTTCTCTCGCTCACTAACTCACACATGCATTTTCACACACACACACACTCGCTAGGTATCTCTCTACCGCCTCTCTCTCTCTCTCTCTCTCTCAAATCGATATATTCTTTTCCCTCTCCATGTATACTATCTCTTAAACTCTCTCTTTCTCTTTTGCAATTTTTTTATACTGATTTATTATTTTCTCACATATGTACATTTCTCTCTCTCTCTCTCTCTCTCTCACACACACACCAACACACACACGATTCTTACTCGAGTAAACATATTTCTCTGTCCTCTCCATCGATATATTCACAAAGCTTATATTAACACTACCCAAGGCCCTAAAACGCGAAAGAGAAAATAAAGATTGTGTTGCGCCAAACCTACAAGTGTTCAAATTCTGTCGGTTCACAGAAAGCAGCATTTGAGAAATCGTGACTATTTACCTGGGTTTAAACTGGAACAACTGGTAACATGAAAATGCGCACTTATTTCATCCACGAGGCAGGCCTCTCTACAAACAACCTTCACGGTCATTCTCCTGGCTCAAGGCCATTAAATTTCGGAGAAATTCGTCTGTCTATGATTTCATTCTAGGCTCTCCCCGTTCTCTTATTTTCACTTGCCTGTCACTCTTGTTTTATTAAATGAGTCACTTTGATTCTTAGTCTCAATCAAATAGAATTGTGCGTGAGTGGATTGGTTCAAGGGGTTTTCTTTCTATTCAATGCTTCTGTCTCAGTGGTCTCTTCTACATCACTTCATCGGTTTAGTCTTCAGCCTCAATACCCTCTCTCTATATATCTATAACACACACACGTTCTCTCCCTTTCCTCTCTCTCTCTCTCTCTCACACACACACACACACAAATACTCACTTTTCTCTCTCTTTCTTTCGAATACTCACTTCTCTCTCTCTCTCTCTTTCAAATCACACTTCTCTCTCTCTCTCTCTCTCCTCTCTCTCTTTCAAATATACACTTTCTCTCCTCTCTTCTCTCTTCTACACACTTTTCTCTTCTCTCTCTCTCTTTCACACACTTTTCTCTTCCTCTCTCTCTCTCTTTCAAATAAACACTTTCTCTTCCTCTCTCTCTCTCTTTCAAATACACACTTTTCTCTCCCCCACTCTCTATCTCACATACACACTTTCTCTCTCCTCCTCTTTTCTCCTCTCTCTCTCACACATACACACTTTCTATCCTCCTCATCTCTCTCTCACATACACTTTCTCTCTCCTCCTCTCTCTCTCTCTCTCACACATACACACTTTCTCTCTCCTCCTCTCTCTCTCTCACATACACACTTTCTCTCTCCCCCTCTCTCTCTCACATACACACTTTCTCTCTCCTCCCCCTCTCTCTCTCACATACACCTTTCTCTCTCCCCCTCTCTCTCTCACATACACACTTTCTCTCTCCTCCTCTCTCTCTCTCACATACACACTTTCTCTCTCCTCCTCTCTCTCTTCTCACTTCTCTCTCCCCTCTCTCTCTCTCTCTCACAATACACACTTCTCTCTCCTCTCTCTCTCCTCTCTCTCTCTCCACATACACACATTTCTCTCCTCCTCTCTCTCTCTCTCTCACATACACACTTTCTCTCTCCCCCTCTCTCTCACATCACTTTTCTCTCTCCCCCTCTCTCTCATACACACTTTCTCTCTCCTCCTCTCTCTCTCACATACACACTTCTCTCTCTCTCCCTCTCTCTATCTCACATACACACTTTCTCTCTCCTCCCTCTCTCTCTCTCACATACACACTTTCTCTCTCCTCCTCTCCTCTCTCACGTACACACTTTCTCTCTCTCCTCTCTCTCTCTCTCACATACACACTTTCTCTCTCTCTCCTCTCTCTCTCTCACGTACACACTTTTCTCTCCCTCTTCTCTCTCTCTCTCTCACATACACACTTTCTCTCTCCTCCTCTCTCTCACATACACACTTTCTCTCTCCTCCTCTCTCTCTCTCTCTCTCACATACACACTTTCTCTCTCTCCCCCTCTCTCTCTCTCTCACGTACACACTTTCTTCTCTCTCCCTCTCTTCTCTTCTCACATACACACTTTCTCTCTCCCCCCTCTCTCTCTCTCACCGTACACACTTTCTCTCTCCTCCTCTCTCTCTCTCTCACACATACACACTTTCTCTCTCCTCCTCTCTCTCACGTACACACTTTCTCTCTTCTCTTCTTCACTTTCCTCCTCCCTCTCTCTCACATACATCTCTCTCTCTCACATGTATTTACTCTTTCTCTCTCTCTCTCACCATGTATATTTTTTACTCTTTTCTCCTCTCTCTCCATGTATATTTTTTTCTCTCTTCTCTCTCTCTCTCTCTCACCATGTATATTTTTTTTACTCTTTCTCTCTCTCTCGCCATGTATTTTTTACTCTCCTTCTCCAACTTTCAAGCAAATAAACCCTTTTGTTTTTGGTATACAATCCCTCCTCATTCTTTCTCTATCACTCAGTTCTCATCATATACTTTTGTATTATTTTCTATTTACAACCAAATAAACTTTTTTTCTTTTTCTTTCCCGGTATACAACCCCCCCCTCTCTCTCTCTGTCTCTCATTTCTTAACCTTCTCATTAGCAAATAATCCTTTAATTTTTTTTCGGTTATACAACCTCTCTCTCTCTTATCCCCTTTCTCTCTCTCTCTCTCATCCTTCCTCTCTTATTTATCACCCTCTCTTTCTCGACATTTTACTCTTTTCTCGTACTTAGAAGCAAATAAACATTTTTTATTTTTGGTATACAATCTCTCTCTCTCTCTCTCTCTCTCTCTCTCTATCTCTCTCTCTCTCCATGTATTTTACTTGTTTATTGGATTTTAATTTTTTATTTCTGCTAACACGTAGTAACCCCTTAGCCTTTTCCTTCATATCTATCAGTCGGAATGGCTTTATTTACAGTAGAAAAGAAAAACTTGACAATTTTATGATGCGTTAAACAGTTTGAAATAGACAGATTGTAATAAAATGACAATGAAAACGCCAACAAACAACTTATGGGAAAGTCAAAAGTCACTCGACATTTCTTAGAACTTTCAAAACAAATCTACATGTGTTTAGTGACTGAAGTAAAAATATACCCCCCCTTTTTTTAATATAGGGGTGACCCTGACTGATGTGTGGCTCAAAAGTAGGATCTTTAGATTATAGCATTTGTCAATAAAGCAAGATCATTTCTATTGGATTGACAACTTAGACATTGACAGAAAAAAGAATTTGATATGAACTGAATATAACACACACAGACACACAGATCAGAGGCTAAATTTCCATCACCATTCTCATAGGCACATGAACACACACACACACACACACACACACATGGAGATGAGAGGCAAATTTTGCCACCCCCCCTCATATCCACGTGCGCACACACACACACTTTGCAATGTAATTATAAGTATAGTAATACTCGAACATTTGAATTAATATCCTGTAGAAACTCATGAAACCTTCCATCACCAATCCCCAGCTAGGGTTTTAAAATAATTACTACTGTTCTTCTACGAGGATAGTGTTTGCATTAAATTACCAACGAATATAGATATGCCATGGTATATCTATGAATAAGCCCTTCTTTTATTGTTATCATTATATATATATATATATATATATATATATATAGAGAGAGAGAGAGAGAGAGAGAGAGAGGGGGAGGGGAGGGGGAGAGAGATAGATATAATTGTATATAATGAACATTCTGTAAGCAGTTTGTGTGTATTACTACTATTTCAATATGTCATAAATTGATTCTGAATATTACCAAATTAATGTGTCTTTACATTCATATATATATATATATAATATATATAGTATATATATATATATATATATATATATATATATAAGTTAAACTAAATATGAATACTCTTATGAATTATTTTCCTTATGAATCATTTACTTCGAGTAATCGAATTATTCGATTTTTCTCGTGTTCACACACACAAACACATACATACATACATAGACGTATTGCCATTTTATAGATCGCTGTGAACCCTCCCCCAACCTGTATGTGTATGTATCCTCGTGATTCATTTAAAAGTACACACAAACATTGAGGTTCTGAGATTTCAATTTTTCACCAATAAAAGAAATAAGAAAAATTTCTTAATTCAGCAGTCCATTTGGAATTATAATTGTGAACTGACACACACAGATCAAAGGTTAATTTTCCCACCAGAACACGTACATGCAACCAGATAAGGGGCTAATTTTGCCACCAGGACACCTAATGTGCCATGCACGCATACACACACACACATATACATAGGTACAGGTCAGAGCTTAATTTTGTCACCAGCATCCTCATAAACAGACACAAGCATATCAGAAGATAATTTTTCTACCAGGACCCTCATATACACATACGTTAACACACGCACACACACAAGCTGTTCAGGGTCTAATTCTGTCACCAGCGCCCTCATATGGACACACAAAAAACACACAAGCAGGTTAGGGTCTAATTCTGTCACCAGCGCCCTCATATGGACACACAAAAAACAACCAAGCAGGTTAGGGTCTAATTCTGTTCACCAGCGCCCTCATATGGACACACAAAAAACACACAAGCTGTTCAGAGTCTAATTCTGTCACCAGCGCCCTCATATGGACACACAAAAAACACACAAGCTGTTCAGAGTTAATTCTGTCACCAGCGCCCTCATATGGACACACACAAACACACAAGCTTTCAGAGTCTAATTCTGTCACCAGCGCCCTCATATGGACACACACAAACACACAAGCAGGTTAGGGTCTAATTCTGTTCACCAGCGCCCTCATATGGACACACACAAAACAACAAGCTGTTCAGGTCTAATTCTGTCACCAGCGCCCTCATATGGACAACACACAAATACACAAGCAGGTCAGGGTCTAATTCTGTCACCAGCGCCCTCATATGGACACACACAAACACACAAGCTGTTCAGGGTCTAATTCTGTCACCAGCGCCCTCATATGGACACACAAAAACACACAAGCAGGTTAGGGTCTAATTCTGTCACCAGCGCCCTCAATATGGACACACAAAACACACAAGCCAGGTTAGGGTCTAATTCTGTCACCAGCGCCCTCATTTGACAACAACAAACACACAAGCAGGTCAGAGGATAATTTCGCCAACATGACCCTTATATATGCGCGTGCGCACACACACACACACACACACCACACAGAGGCGTATCAGAGACTA
>CM042143.1:116536269-116558769 GCA_023376005.1 Doryteuthis pealeii | reverse complement strand
TATATATATATGTGTGTGTGTGTGTGTGTAAAGAGAATTTTTAATCGTAGATGATTAGATCGATGTAATTTATATCAATCAGTTGAGAGTGAATTTAGCCGGTAGAAAGATCCTTTTGAAAAAAGAAAAATCAAGATGTAAAATAGAGGCTTTTTTCCTCTCATCATTTGATGAAGGAATCTTTTATGCATTGAATTATTAATACAAATCCATTGAACATAATGATAGATTGGCATTTCTCAAAAAGAAAACACTTGATGAGAACTGAATTTGTTGACAATAATCTGCAGGTCTTACTTTATACTCCAAGCACGAATAATTAGTCTCTCTCTCTCTCATAAATATATATATATACATACATACATACATAGTATTAGGTGAATATAGAAATAACCTACTCATGTTTCACCGTGAAAGATCTTAAGGATTAATTAAAATGAATTAATCAAGATATTTTGCAATTGCTGATGTGAATAATAATAATGGAATTATTTACTTCCGCAGTTGCCTATAATTAATCAATATCTTGATTAATTCATTCTAATTAACCCTGAAGATCATTTATGGTGAATCTTGAGTAGGTTATTTCTATATACACCTTATTGCTAAATCCGCTATACTAATGTATTGAGCACTTTATATTCGTTATAACACTGACTTATCGAACGTCAATATTGTGATTAACTCGATATTTCATTACCCGGTAAGTCATGTACTTTATCATATATATATATATATATATATATATATATATATATATATATATATATATATATGTATATATATTATATGTATATATATGTATATATATATATATATATATATATATATGTATATATATATATATATATATATATATGTATATATATATATATATATATATATATATATGTATATATATATATATATATATATATATGTATATATATATATATATATATATATATATATATATATATTATATATATATATATATATATGTATATATATATATATATATATATATATGTATATATATATATATATATTATATTATATGTATATATATATATATATATATATATTATATATATATATATATATAATATATATATATATATATATATATATATATATATATATATATATATATATATATAAACGTTTCACATTTCATAAAATATCTTAAAATATAAAAGGTTCTCAAACCTATATACAAGGTGTGTCATAAAAGTTATATCACGATCCATTTGTTTTTTTTTTCAGAATACAGTGTGTGTCAAAAAAAGTACCAAGTTTGAAGCTGTATTTACCGAGATACAAATGAAGAATGAATGGAACGTTTTCTTTCAGAATACAAGGTGTGTCAAAAAGTACAAAAAATCTCGATACATTTTGACATACCTTGTGTATATGCACATGTGTGTGTGTATATATATATATATATATATATATATAATATATATATATATATATATATATATATATATATTAGGCAGAATTCAGTTTTTACTTCGAAATATTTAAGTCATTATAAATTTTATTATTTCTCTCAATTTTTTTGATGAAATTTGATCTGGATCATTTTGATTATTGACAATAGTCCGAAAAATCAAAATTGTAAGATATTCTATGTATAGCATTTTTATCAAAATTCAACAAATGCAAGTAACATGGTATTCGCATGAATAAACAATTATATTTAATGATCTAAATATTTTGATAGAAAAAAAAAACTTAAAATTATTTCTATAGGCTGTATATGAATATATATGTGAACAATATGAACATGCCACTTTGTGATCGTGTGTATTAAGTCTGTACGTGGGTTTATTATGAATATTTATGAAATAATGTATGCCTTTGTATATATATATATATATATATATATATATATATACACTGATAAGCAAATAGAATAAACATTTAACTGTATAAAAATAAATGTGTTGACATCCATGCAGGTAAACTTACAGGACATTATTATATCGAGGATGTATAAATATTTTCATAGAAAAATTGTAAATGAATAGAAAAATTGTAAATTCATTCATTGATAATGTGTGATCCTTTCCTAAATGTATTGAGATTGATTTCTTTCTTTTTTTTGGTTACACACACACACACACACACATATATATTTATACACACACACATATATATATACATTTATACACACGTATATATATATACACTTATACACACATATATATATATACACTTATACACACATATATATATATACACTTATACACACATATATATATATATATATACACTTATACACACATATATATATGTACACTTATAAATATAATATACATACACACATATACACACTTATAAATATATACATATATACACTTATAAATATATATATACTTATAAATATATACATATATACACATAAATATATACTATATAAATATATACATATATACACACTTATAAATATATACATATATGTACATTATAAATATATACATATATACACACTTATAAATATATATATATACACACTTATAAATATATACATATACTTATAAATATATACATATACACTTATAAATATATATATATACACTTATAAATATATATATATACACTTATATGTATATATACACATATATATACACAAATATATAAATTCACTTATAAATAAATATACATATATATACACATATAAATAAATATATATATATACACACTTATACACATATATATACACACACACACACACATATATACACACACACACACACATATACACACACACACACACATATATATATATATATATACACTTATAAATATATATGTATATATATATATGTGTGTGTGTGTGTGTATTCGGTCTTTATAGAAACACTATTTCGAATGCTAAGAATTTTATATATGCAACACTAACTTAAAAGTCTAGCACAATACTAAAGTCTCACTTCTCACCATTAACATAATATCTAATATCCCTCCCTCAGAATGTTGATCTTGTACCAGACTTAGCTAAGTATGTAACTAATCGATGAAATTCAACACTATATTCAAATTTGAAAATTCAACCAATTGATAACACATGATGAAATAAATATGAGCTTACTTATGTTTCGCAAATTAAAAAAATTAAACAATGTGTTAAATATATCAAAAATATATTACATACATTGATTTATCGATATTCAATATAAAGCTGTAACAATATTTTTAAAAAGTGGATCCTAATTTAGATATATTCAATACATGTAGATCAATATTAGATGTGTGCAAAAGTTCCCGGTGCTATCGTTGGTACTTAATATTCAATATACAGCAGGTACTTTTTTTTTGAGAATAGAAATACGGAATATATTACATTCATTCATTGATCGGCATTTCATATAAAACTGCTACAATTTTTTATATATGGATTTGAATTTGAATACATGAATATGATGTAGCTCAAATGATGTAGATCAATATTAAATGTGTGTAAAAATTCACATTGTTATCTCTTAGAAAATTTATATTTAATACACGCAAAAACTTTTTTTTTATATATATAGAAATGTCAAAAACTTTTTCACACTGAATATATTTAATCGTGAAAATGAAATTATGAAAACTGCGGGTTTCGTAGGTAAATAAATAAGTTCATAGCCCAAATATTTTTTTAAAAAATCCAATTATCGAACCAGTATCTATTGCTCAGCACAATCCACGCCATCGAAAATTAACTTAATTCATTAATGATTATCAATTATAATTAAGAACCGATATTATACAGCGCGTAATTGTGACCACTATATATTGTTTTAACTTTCATTATTTTTTGTTTTTCATGATATAATATATAATATCATTAATCATTATATATAATAAGAATAATGATAATATTATTTTGTATTTCCTTTACAGCGGCTTATTTCATATAATTATAAAGGATTTATTATGACATATTTATATGGGGTGACAAGACTTTCGGACCACCCAGTACAATGGAAATACGTGAATATTTATCTAATGATCATGTCAGGCTAAGAATTTATTGATCCAATGTCATAAAACTTTGAATAAAATTTTATCAGTTTATGTATTGCCAATTAAAAAAGAATGATATTAAAAACCCAAATATCAGAACAGTACTGACCTTTTGTAGACTCTGTTTATTCTTTCCGTGTTGTTTTTTTGTCTTCCTTTTAAAGATGTCTTGAAGATTTGAAAATAAATACAAAATAAAAGTCAAAATAATTCAGGTGAAATTTTCGATTTTAAAAAAATCCGTGTTTTCTAATCATAAATAATTTTGTATAGAAAAATGTTCAAAGTGTTTTTTTTGTTTTTGTTTGTTTTTTTGTTGTTGTTTTAAACACACACATACACACAAAAATTGAACATATATATACGTATATATGTATATACACTTAATAAGTGCGTTTATATGTTTATGTATATATGTGTTTATGTTAAGAGGTAGGAAGGAGTGGAATATACGTAAGTTGTATGTTTGTCAATAAATAAGCAGTTTATATCAACGTCAGTCCTCAATATTTCTTCTTCTGTTGGCCTTTTCCCCTGTCTCTCTCCTCCTCCGATTTACGACCTACTTCGTCTTTTTATGGCTCGTTAAGCAACTTATATACGCTAGCAGATGATGTGTGCGTGGACAAGTGAGTGTGTCTGCTTGCATTTAGATGAATGTTTATGTACAAGCGGGGGAATTATGAATACAATAGAATTTGCGTGTGTAATGTCACGCTAATAGATGGGTTTTAATATATATATATATTTATGCACATAAACATTTAGATCTAATACTTTTGTTACATTTGTAATTGTCAGTTTACATTCTAATTATTTTATATGTTTTAGATATAGGTAATTTTTTTTTTAATTTATTGTCTGAAGATTTTTTTATTGACTGTATTTTTCGTTTAATCTAATGGATAGTTGTTGTTTCTAATGATTTTGTATGTTTAGAGTAATTTTTGTATATATGTATATAATATATATATATTGTTTTTGATCTAGTATAGGTAATTTCGTCTTTTTTTCTTTTTTTTTCAAGTAATTTTTTTTTCAAGTAATATTTTTTAAATTTTAATTAAAACCAAATTATATTCAAATGTGTATTTAACCTATATCAAATATCTGCTACTTTCTTTTTCTTATTTTATTTGTTTCTTTTCGTATTTTTTGTTCGTTTGTTGTTGTTTTTTGGAGATTTTTTCTTTAGTTATTTCTTTGTAAAATTTTGTCAAATTCTATAAATTTGTTATGTACAATTATCGTACAATATTTGTGGTTTGTGAAATATTTTCAAAATTTTGTACAATTTTGATTTATTTTATCTTTTTTTTTCTACTCTGTATTTTTTCATTAATATTTTAACTTCTTTCTTTCTTTTTTCCTTCTTGACTTTTTCCCCTTCTAAATTCAGTTTTAACTATCGTTAATATATCGTAAATTTTGTTGGTCTTTGATACGATTCACACAACGTGTCCGCCTTTCCTTTCTCTTTTTTTAACGACTGTGTTTTATGACTACTTTATAGAGTAACGCTTGTCGCTCGAAAGTCTGCCCTTATCTGTCTGTTTTCCGAATTCTCTCTTCTGGCCAACAACCTCTTCTTCACATTCGTTCCTTACGTCCTCCGCCCTTTACACTTTCAACATGACGAATTCGTGAATATCCAACTACGAGTAAGCGAAGACCTTTGGTGGGATTACACACTCTCTCTCGGTCGATGTGAAAGCTGTCACTTTCCGAGTTGGCCACTCTACCTGTTTTGACAGACCCACGAGGCCCAAGTTGATAATGTTGCAGAGGGCAGTGCCCATTTATGAACGTGTGTTGTTTATGTAAGGATTCAATAATCGTATGCATACATTCGCGTATGAGTGTAGCTTGTTTATGGATAGTTCTTCTTAACTCACGCTTGTATTCATCTGTTTATACATTACATACATCTATACATGCACAAGTAGATATGAACATGTGCATTTCAATGTTTGTATTGTGAATTCAGTGAATTGAGTAGATATCTCGAATATAAATACTACTGTAATGAATGAAAGAGTAGGAGAAAAGTAAAACTTGTCCGCGAATAAAAGTACAAAACAAAACAAAACAAAAAAAAAAAAACACTAACGAATGAAATCTAATTATCTGGGGAAAGAAAGAAATATACAATAAAATAAGAATAAAAACGATTAATTAATTATTGGAATTATTTTAATTTTATAAAATCAGCTATCATTTTAACGTATACACACACATAAAGATGTATGTCCATATATATATATATATATATATATATATATATATTATACTATATATGCATAAACATATATGCATATATTTATACACGCACAAACATATATATACATACATACATACATACACATATACACACATATAAATACATACATATATACATACATACATATATAAACACACATACATACATACACATATATAAACACATAATATATAAACACACACACATATATATTAACACACATATAAACATACACATATATATAAATACACATATACATATATAAACACATATATATAAACACACACATATACATATATAAACACACATATACATATAAACACATATAATAAAAACACACATATACATATATACACATATACATAATTACGCATATACATATATACCCATATATATATATAAACACACATATATATACATATGTATAATGTGTATAAAAGTCAATAGGTCAAATGATTAACGAAGAGAAAAGCAGTTTTGCCAAAAGAATCAGTGTTAAATCATTCAATGAACTAACTTAATATATTTCTGATAATTGTGTAGATTGAATATTACTTAGAAAATTATTTTGACAAAACGTCAGCTCATCAGACATTGAACATATTGATCCACCTTGTTAAATAGAGAACGGTAAAAAAGACACACACACACATGTGTGTGTGTGTATGAATACCATATATCTATAGATGGAATTCACACATATACATAGGTATATAGAAATATGTATGTATTCCTGTGTGTGAATAACATATATCGATGTATCTATCTACGAATACCATCTATGTACATATATGTGTGTGAACACTTTCATGTCTATCTGTTTGCATAAATAATTTTTATATATCCGTCTTTGTGTATGAATCATTACATAGACACACACACACACACAATATATATATATATATATATATATATATATATATATATATATATATTCTTTGTTGGGGTACCAAGTTTTTGATACAAGTGATTCTAGGCTGGTCCTATTCTCTACTGTAGTTTGTTGTAGAGTTCAGGTTCCGTGAGAGCTCAATGTTTAATTTTTATAAACAGAGCAAATTTATTTGTGAATAAAAAGGCCTTAAATACCATGGGTATTGTGATTGTGGACCATTTCCACTCATGGGTAGCTGGGACCCACCGAGGTTCGTTAGACCACGTTTTTATTTTTATTAAAACGTATTCTGACGAAGCTCGGTGGGCCCCAGATCTCCACGAGTGAAAATGGTCCATAATCACGATACCCATGGTAATTAAGGCGCATATATATATATATATGGTGCCGGGTTAGCTCAGTCGGTAGAGCGTTCGGCTAGAAACCACAACGTCCCTAGTTCGATCCTGGTCCTCGCCAACTCAGCATATGAGTAGCACAGGGTTCTGTGCGGTAAAGTAAGGAGCTGATGGTAGGTGTGGCGCTCCACCTCAGACGCAATAAACAATCTCCTTGGTATGGCGCTAGTGAAAAGGGGATAGACTCCCTCGCTGATTGGCTGATACCGACAAGAGGTCGCTCCGACGACTTTACTTATATATATATATATATATATATATATATATATATATATATATATGCACTCTTCTTTACACTCGAAAATAGTGCATGTACACATTGATACCTACCTCGTGTACACTCACACATACACACATACATATGACTGTACATATTTTATTTTAATGCATTTCTGTTAAGTAGAAAAGAATAGTGATATCGTGATAGAAGCATCATGTGTATGTATGTGTATTCGCTATGTGATATTTGGTGTACGATTCTGTGAGAGTAACTGCATGCGTGAGTGTGAAAACGTCGTAAGTCGGGGGTAAAAATGAAAAGAAACAAGAACATAACAAGGCAAGGGTGTGTAGGGCGGGAAGCAATGTGTGTGTGTGTGTGTGTGTGTGTGGAGAGAGAGAATGGGAGTCTGCAAGCTGCGCTGAGATAGAAACCACAAAGAAGAAAATTCATTTTATTGATTAGATAAGTAATGATGATGATGATGATGAAGGTGACGTAGGCGAACGTCAAAAATGGCAGTGGTAGTGGTCAAGAGTAATAGGTTGAGTAGATGAAGTGAACGGAAGGAGCAGGAGAGTTAAGGGAAAGACAGTGGGTTGGTGGGTTTATTGGAAAGAAAATAGAAAGAGCGTGTGCGTTGGGATGGGGAGGGAGGGAGAGAGGGATGAATTTGATTATATATTTAAGTAAAGGAGGATGAGGCGAGAGTCTGGACTGTAGTGGACATAGCATGGCCGGACAGAAAGGGTGGGGGATGATTTTTGTTAGAATGGTAGGCGGAGTAGCTGCGAAGAGAAAGAAGGCAAATGAAAAATGGATGTATCAGTCCAGGTGTGTAAATGGAAAGGTGATGGTTAAAGAGTTATGGTGGGAATTGTGAAGAGAAGACACGAGAATAAGGGTTTAAGTGTTAGAAAAATGGATTTTTTATTTTCAGGATCGGTGGTGGGGGAGGGGTTGAGAGGATAACCAGAGGGTGGTGGGGGTGGGAGTGCGAAAGCTGAAGATTAAACAAAAGCCGCCACCACCCCCACCACCCACAACATTATTTTTAATTCATGTCCAGTTTGTTAGTTTATATTTCAAACATAAATTTTAACCAAAGTAAAAAGGGGGAAAATACACTTTAAGATATGAAGACAAAATGAAAAAAGAAGCAAAAAGAAGCAAAAAGAAAGAAAAAAGCAAGACAAAAATGATGCGAAAATAAATGATACATAAATATAATTATAGAAAAAAGGAAAGAAAAGAAAAGGGGAAATCGTTGATGTGGAAATTGAAGAAGGGGGGTGATTAAAAAAAAGAAAGAAAGAAAAAGATCAATAGATAGATAATGACCGGTATTTGGAAATTGAAAGAAAGTAAGAAACAAAGAAAGAGGATCTAACATATTGAGAAAGAAAGAAATAAGGAAAGAAAGAAAGAAAAAAAAACAGAAAAAAGAAAGAATGAGAGAAAAAAGAATACAGAAACAGAGAAGAAAGAATACAGAAACAGAGAAGAAAGAAAAAAGAAAAAAACAGGGGAAAAAAAAAAGAAAAAAGAGAAGAAAGAGAGAAAATAGAAATAAGAAAGAAAAAGAAAAAAGAAAGAAAGAAGGAGAAAGAAAAGAAAGAAAGAAAGAAAAAGAAAGAAAGAAGAAAGAAAAAGAAAAAAGAAAGAAGAAAGAAAGAAAGAAGAAAGAAAAAGAAAAAATGAAAAAGAAAGAAAAAAAGAAAAAGAAAGAAAAAGAAAGAAAAAAAGAAAAAAAAGAAAAAGAAAAAGGAAAGAAGAAAGAAAAGAAAAAAGAAAGAAAAAGAAAGAAAAAGAAAGAAAAAGAAAGAAAAGAAAGAAAAGAAAGAAAAAAAAGAAAGAAAGAAAAAGAAAGAAAAAGAAAGAAAAAGATTCTGTTCTGCATATTGAGAAAGAAAGAAAAAAATAATTACCATGAAAAAGAAATAAATAAAAATACTGATTAGGATATTGTAAAGAGAGAAAAAAAAAAAGAAAAAAAAAGAAAGAAAATAAAGAAGCAAAAAACAAAAGAACTAAAAGGATTAAATAAAAAAACACACCAAAAATAAGACAAAAATAAAGAAAAGAAAAATAATACCGCCAAAATTATGAGAGAAAAGGAATACAAAAAATCTGATTGGTTGTTGAGATGATTACGTCATTTTTCCCTCGTGAAAGGTAAATGCAGAATGTCAGGATTTCCAATATCGATTCTAGAGTCGGCCAACCCCAAAACAAAATGCACAACTTTTGATTAGCATAAAACAATCTTCTGATAATGAGGGAATTTCACTTTCCCTTAAACAGCACCAAGTTTAGCTTAGAACGTTTCGAAAAAAATGGATTATCAATTTTAAGTAGAAAGTTTTATACAGGGATTATTATGAATAAACTGGCTTGTATTTGTAAATTCCCTTACACTTGTATCAATATTTCCAATAGTTGACCACTCACACACACACACACACACACACATATATATATATATGCATACATACACACACGCTCATTTATTATTTGTATAGGTGACATTTCTGCCTATATATATACACATATATATGCGTGTATGTATGTAATTTCTGCCTATATATATATATATATATATATATATATATATATATATATATATATGTGTGTGTGTGTGTGTGTGTGTGTGTGTGTATGTATAATTTCTGCCTATATAGATATATAGATATATGTACATATATATATGTGTGTGTGTGTGTGGTGTGTGTATGAATATTTTCTGCCTATATAGATATATGTACATATATATATGTGTATGTGTGTAAGTAATTTCTGTATTATAATATATATATATATATATTATATACACAACTTATCCACTGAGACCGTGTTTACGACGTTTCACATCACATCAGCGTGGCTAGACACAGCAACTTCAGACTGGGAGCGAATATATATATATATATATATATATATACTGGTTTTAATATCTCAACCATTTGACTCATCTGAAGATTGCGTAAGCATGAAAGTTTTTAGTTATGAGTTAATATCTATAATATCATTTATTATTAATTGTATATATATATATATATAATATATATATATATATATATATATTATATATATATATGTGTGTGTGTGTGTGTGTGTGTGTGTGTGTGTGTGTAATATATATAAAACATTCACAGAACAATCTAATGAATGAATTATACGGTTCAGAGTAAAGTGCTGTTTCGACTATTTGATCTCCCCTCGACCAGAATAAGGTCCTAACTTACAAAGATGTCAAACTTACGTTGTGGAATATCCGAGCAATATTTGACATACCCAACTCAAATATACTTGAAAGATGGAACGACATAATACCCAAAGAGCTCAAAAATACAATACCGATATTGCAGCTCTGAATAAACAGCAAGAGAAGCCGGGAGGACTTGAATATCCCTACAGGCAGTAGACAAGAAGCAACCAAAGATCGAATCAAATGGAGAAAAAAGAAGATTCGCATGGTGTCATCATCGGATACGATGGACAACTAACTACTACTACTACTACTACTACACATGATCTCCCTATATACTTGTGGTGAATTCATATTGTAGAGTTAACGAAAGCCGTTGCAATAGAATTTTTAAAATATATTGATTTTCCTGATTTTCATAAAAAAATCAGCTCTTTCGTAAAATCCTTGAAAATAATTGATTTTATAGAAAATAAATATTTTATGTTTATATATATATATATATATATATATATATATATTAAGAAAATTGAACAAACACAAGTTTAAATAAATTGAGTGTTAAGTTTATTAGCCGACGCTGCAGCGTTTCGATCTATTGATTAGATCTTCATCAGGGTATTTGTTGATATAAGGAAAGGTAAAAAAAAAAAAAATGTTTTATCACAGAATAACGAGAAAAACTGCGATAGTCCTTGTTTATCAGTCTGTTCAAAATTTTATATATATATATATAATATATATATAATAAATTTAATAAAACAAAACAGTCCTTATTATATTCATGTTTTTTCCTTTTTTTCTTTCAACCTTCCTAATACTTCTTTTGGTCTTACAATCTTGAAAGGCATGAATGATATCTCCGAAAAAGCCATTTTTGGCTGACCAAGTACTTTCGGTTCTTATCTGCACCACTGCAGTTTTAAAACTGTTTAATGTTTAACGAAACTATCGTTTTGCTCTATACCCTAGGTGACGCTCAGCAACAGCTTATTTCTTATTAAGCTAGGTAAACGTATTTAGAATAAAATAATATGACAAAGGTCGCATCCCCAAAGACCTACTGTTTGTTAAATTAGTAGAAGGCACACGACCGGTAGGGAAACCTCGTCTGCGCTTTAAAGATGTCTGCAAGAAGGACATAAAGACATGCCACATCAGCACTAACACATGGGAGACTTGTGCAGAAGATCGAATGACCTGGCACCTTTTCATCAAACAAGGAACGAAAAGGAGTGAAAAAGAGAGAAAAGAAGCCACCATAGAAAAGGGAGCCAGAAGGAAGGAGAGTCAACAGCAACTCCAACAAGCATCAATGTTTGTTTGCAGTCACTGCACCAGAGATTTCCATTCAAAAATTGGTCTGTTCAGTCACCCATGTAGTTGCAGATTAAAAAAATGGACACGACGCCATCGTCTTTAGTAGACAGAAGGGTGCCAACAACAATTTATTTAATTACAAGAAAAGTCCAGACGATCCTAACGGTGAAACCTGATTATATCAGTTTCAAAACCAGCTCTACAAAAGGATTGAGCACTTTTATATTCATTCATAATTACGACTCATTTGGTTTATCATTTCTATGTCCAGCCAACATTTGCGACTCATTTATTACCTTCTCTATTAAGTCAACCACTTTTCACAAACATGTTTGAATTCAGTATTTTCCTTCTCCAAGACTGGTTGCCTATCCAATTTTAAAGAGCCCATTCTGCCTTACTATTTATCCCCACATGGATGGAGAAAAGTTGGATTCATGCCTTTCCCAAGCTTATTAGCGTTATGTGAAACGCAACCAGCCTTGTCCAGGGTTTGAACTCGGGTCGCCGACTCCATCTCCTCCGACGATAAACATCACTCTACGTGCCTCCATATAACTTATATTTTAATGATTTGTTTAGATAAATATTGTTGTTTGGTTAATTTTCATAAACTGGTAAATCTTCATAGACTTCATATGCATCAATAAATTGGTAGAAATTATATACATATATATTATAAATTGGTCGTAATAATAAGCAGTAGAGTGACGCTTAGGCAACTCCTACTAGCACCCATGGGAAAAAATTGTTGGGTTTTTGCCATAAAAGCAAGTTGAAGAATATAGTCGGGTCAATCGTATAGGTGCTAGGGCTTGATATGATCAACCGATTGATCAGATCCGGCCAGTTCCAGCGATTGTCTAACAGTGATGCTGATAAATTTTTGATTTAGTGTTTCCTGGGACGCGCATATTTACTTTGAATAAGTCCCCAGGAAAATTTATGGGTCCAAGCTAAAGCTGTCTAATTCCTACCTTGTAACCTATCCTATGTAATTCGTTTTAAAGAAACTATTGAAATTTATTTAGTTAGCTTGAAATGCTGAGGGAAGAAAGAAGAAAAAGCCTGGGACGCATGTGAAAATAGATTTTGGAAACATATTCCCTGAGAGGTGGGAGTAAAAAATACAATGTCAACGAGTGTGTACCCTAAGTAAGTAAAATCATCAAATTAATTAAAGGATTAAAAAATAAAACAATTTGAAATGTAAACTTTAAATATGTATTAAAATAAAACTATATATAGATATATAATACCAGTCTGTATTTATTAAAACTTGTTTTAAAAAACAATGAGGACTGTCTAATGTTGCATGTTCAAATTTTGATTGTATTTATTCTATGTTATGACGATTTTGGGTAATGTGACGTAAGCAGTGACGTAATTTTTGTTACAGACAAAAACCGGAAGTAAATCTCCATTATTAATAGAAGTAAGAGAGTTGGGAAAAATAGAAGAAGATTGTGAGCGAGTGGACGCGATAACACTAATATGTTTCAATCGAACATAAGGAAAATTAGGTTAACATATCCAACATTGTAATAATCAAATTTTCACATTGTGATATATCCACCGAACTGCTAGTTTTGTTAATTACTTGTAGGGAAGAAATCTCAAAATAAAGTCACAGATACGGGTTCAAATCCAAGTTACTTTCGCAACTCTCATTCATACATTTTTATTCGAACCCAACATTTCCTTTTGTTCTTCGGGTAATTCATTGGGAATATCCATTCAATCACGTGTAGGTATTTACCCAACCCGTTCGCTACTGATAGGATGGGGCATCCAGCTAGGATCGAAGTCGCTATTCACTTGTAATGGATATGTGAAAGAGCTTACTAAACCTTACACCACGTGGGGCGCCTCCATTCAATCAAGGGTATATTTTATTCCTTTACAGGAAGATTTATTCATTTCATTCGCATGGAGCTATCTATTTAGGGTAGATTCAATTTCTTCAGAAGTGAAAATCATTCATGGGGTAACATTTATTCAATCACGAGTAACATTTGCTTCTTCACGAGTTGAATTCATTCATTTATGTGTAGGATTCATTTATTAGTAAGATTTATTCCTTCATGTATAAAATTCCTTTACGGGTAAGATTTATTGTTTCACTGGTAGGGTTTTATTTCTTATTCATTCAGGGGTATGATGTATTCATTTTCGGGTAGAATTTCGTTCTTTACAAATACAATTAATTTGCTTCACGAATAAGTTTTATTCATTCACGAGTAGAATTCCTTCATTCAGGAATAAGATATATTCCTTCATGAGCAGAATTTCATTCATTCACAAATAAGATTTATTCCTTCATGTTTAGGATATATTCTTCAAGATCAGAATTTATTCATTCACACGAATAAGAATTTATTCCTTCATGTTTAGGATATATTCTTCATGAGCAGAATTCATTCATTTCCCGAATAAGATTTTATTTCCTTCATGGTTGGGATATATTCCTTCACGAGCTGAATTCATTCATTCACGAATAAGATTTATTCCTTTCATGTTTAGGATATATTCCTTCAAGATCAGAAATTTATTCATTCACGAATAAGATTTTATTCCTTCATGGTTAGTATACATTCCTTCACGAGCTGAATTCATTCATTCACGAATAAGATTTATTTCTTCATGTTTAGGATATATTCCTTCATGAGCAGAATTCATTCATTCCCGAATAAGATTTATTCCTTCATGGTTAGGATATATTCCTTCAAGAGCTGAATTCATTCATTCACGAATAAGATTTATTCCTTCATGTTTAGGATATATTCCTTCAAGATCAGAATTTATTCATTCACGAATAAGATTTATTCCTTCCTGGTTAGGATATATTCCTTCATGAGCAGAATTTATTCATTCATGAATAAAATTTATTCCTCCCTGGTTAGGATATATTCCTTCACAAGTTTATTCCTCTATGATTTGGATATATACTTACACGAGCAACATTTATTCATTCAGGAGTAATATTCATTCACTCATAGTTAGGATATATTCCTTTGAAAGATGAATGCTCCATTCAGAAGTAAGGACTCGGAAAATATCCTAGTTGGACCAAAAATTCGCCTAACGGTGTTTCGCTAAAAAATAGCGTAAAATTTAAGCTGGAGGCCGGGTCAACATAAGATCACAATTACCAAAATACATTCCGTAATTCACAATTCCAATATCACAAATAAAACAAACATGTAACTTTTTTTTCAATGCATTTTGATTTGACTTTGGGCATTTAAGCAATGCAAGACCATTTCGAATGGTTCATCTTTAAAATTGAGTGAAATAAAACGGGACAAATAACAAATCTGTGATTAAGCAACACCAGATAATATGGATTTAAATTTTTGCTCTTTTAACCAGAGGGTGTTGCTAGATGATAACGGTCGAGCTATTTTTTACCTGTATGATGGTATATTTCAAACTTCCCTATCTATTCACATCAAAACTCATTATACTCAAATGAAGTCCTGTTATTTTTGTAATCCGAGTGATTTTTTGTGTAATGAGACACGTGCAAAAATCGCAGCCAGCGGATTACGGTAGGATTACAGTGGTGAGAGAGCCACTCTGAGCGGCTTCAAGTAGGCAAAGCGCTACACACTGAATTTTGCGATTCTTATCAAATTCAATTTTTTCCGGCTAATTTGCAGCCAACAATCCATATGAGGAGCATTGAAAATAAACTAAGATAAATTATCATTTGTCAGAAAATTAAACCTGGGTTACTTACAATATAGCGTGCTAGCTCAATCAGTAGAGCATCCACCTAAGAATTGCAAGGTTCCGGTTTCGATACCAGTCACTACCAAACTCAGCGCATGAGTAGTGCAGCTTGGTTATTTGGTCTGTGTGGATCAGACGGTAGGTATGTTGCCCTACCTCAACAAAACAATGTCACTTGTAGCTTCCTTTTTGTAGAGGTTACATAAGCGTATTCGAAGCACCACCTACAAGTCGTCAAACAATAGTTTATAGCACAACTAGATGATCATTAAGAAAAATACAAACAATGCAATTTAAGTATTCATCAGCCTCTCCGCACTAGAAACATGTTACACAAAAGTGTTTAACAGATTTGAATTTAGAGTTTTATTTTTCCTAGACTGGTAGCCAATCAAGGTTAAAGAGACCATTTTGCACTACTATTTACCCATAGTTGGAAGCAGAATAATTGGATGCCTATCTTTCCCAAGAGTATTAGCTCTATGTGAAATGCAACCAGCTTCGTCCAGGATTTGAACTCGTGTCGCTGTGTCCATTTCCCACGATGAAGACCATTACACCACTGGCACTTATGCAATGAACGCCCATTGCATCGGAACTCAATAAACCTGCCGTTAATATTATTTAACCGGTCCAAAGGCTGAAGCCACTGGATACCGGACCTGAAAGTCTAACATCGGGTAAGACCAAATCTAGTTAAGATGAAAGAAATACAAGTATTTAAGTAAAGAAAACAAGTACACCTGTATACATCTACGGATGTGCCGGTGTACGCTACTATGCTGCATTGTGCCTAAGATGCGACGCAAGAGGAGTATGGTATGCAACAATATTAGCCTTTTTTCAACATTTCGCCACTGCTGCATTTCTCGTCATAGCGAGATTCAAGAAAAAAAAAAATGTGAACCATAAACAAAATTGCTAAGCGGACGCTCTACCGACTGAGCTAAACCTGCCCTAGAATATTACTCTAACAGTAGAGGGCCACACCAAACGCTAGGCATCGCCACATAATTGACGATCTTTAAAACTAAATGCTCAAAAATTGGTGCAATTTAGAAATCTATTTTTTGGAGTCAGTACTAATCATACTAATACCCAACTTTTTCCGATTGAGTTATTTTGATATTAGAAAAAAAGTTGAAAATCAACCTACCTACCTACCTATCCTTCGTTTGAGTCGTTCTCCGTTTTGCCCCGCCCCCTTTTATGATGCTGTGCCAAATCCATTTCAACGACGATTTAAAAAAAAAACAAATTCCGTTTGATTTTTACCTATTACAAATAAAAGTAAAGTAACGGCAAATGTAAGAAAAAAAATCTCTATTAACTAAACTAAAAAAAAGGAAAAAGAAAGATCTATCAAATTGTCGTGTCATTAGCAAAACTTAGCCAGAAATTTTCGGACCCATTTTTCGATATGTGTGACTGAAGTAAGTATTAATTATTATACATTAAAGGGCTGCCTTCTCTGGTCGATTGAACAAGGCAAGAAAGTAGGTTTAATTACATATTAAGCATTTCCTGAAACGGGTAATGTCACTGAAGAAATGTTTGTGTCAATGCAAATTGATCGTAATAGGTAGGTACAAGGGTAGATTTTTAAAGTGTCGTCTTTTTGAAAACACTGCAAAGGACATTATAAATAGTTCAATATCAGAGAACAGTAAGAAAGTATTGGCATTTTTGGGGGCTAAAGTAGTTATCGAGTTGTGTCTCCACTCACTAATGATCAATATTATATTTAGGAAATTTTACACTTACACTATCCCTTTCTGGCCGCGGGGTAAGAATCCACAAAATATGGTTGCTTGTTTGACTTTTACGGCATGACAATATTTGTTAGGCTATTTTATGCCGAAGACGTTTTCTTTTATTAATTTTTGATGGGTACTCTATTTTTTAATTCATTTTTTTTAAACACATTTTTAAAACTCATTTTTCTTAATAGATGAGACCATAACAGTTACTGCCATTCTGGGTCAGAGTTGACATGGGAGTAATGGTGAAGGACGGTTACTTTCCATTTCCCAGAGCTCAAAAATTGAAACTTCACCATAAATATTAATATAACCGTGGTATATTAACAGGAACACAACAAAAGGAAATATAATCACATTTCTACGTACAAGAACATTTGTTTGTTTTGTTTTACGGGGGTCATTTAATGCCGACAATGTTTTTAAATAAATTAATTCTTGATGGATACTCAATTTTTTTATAAACACATTTTTCTATTTAACCCATAGATGGGACCCTAACAGGTACTACCACTCCGGGTCAGAGTGGACCTGGGAGCAATGGTGATGAAGTGGTGCTCCACATTCCCCAGACCTCCTGAACTGGAACCTCATCATCAGATAGAGTTTAACGTCATTACCATGATAGAAATACCCTCAGCCATCGCCTTCTAGCACCCCTGTAATAAAAAGGGTTGGGATTTGTCCTAAGAGCAATATGATTGGTACAATCACATAGGTGCTAGGGCTTGACATTACCACCCGATTGATCGGAGGGGGTCTCTCCGACCGCTCGTCTAGCCTAAGGACCTAAGTAGAGCATTGCATGTTATGAACTGCTCAGCCACTTGGTTTCCATACGTAGGCATCATGTGCTGCCACCCACGGCCAACAGGTGGTCCCATTGGGCGAGTCTAACCCCTCTGCAGAGGTGCAGTCGGTGTATTCTAAAACCCCACCGACAGAGCTGAAAGAACATTTAATCTTTTATTTACATAATATATACCAATGGTATTAAGCAGAAAGAATAGACTAATGTTTCTCAACAGCGAAAAATGTGTATACTTAGTTCCATGAACATGAAACATGTAGAAAAGGTAAAAATAGATGAAACTTTATTAATGAGGGAAAGCAACATAGGTGGTTTGATCGTTCCCTGCAGGGACAGAGACACGTCACTCACATGAAAAAATAAAAATAAAAAAAACAGAAAAAAAACGTCGAAAATGTGTCTCTGTGACCTTCATGTGATAACTCCGAGGCATCCAACAGTTATATCCATTCTCTAAGGGATATAAGTATTTATTTTCTACCCACAAAGACCACGTGACTAAACAGGTTCGAAAATCTGTAACAAGAAGTCCTACTTATTATGTAATTACGAAAAAAGGGGCAAATATTTTGTGTACGAAAAAGTAGAAAGGAATTAAGAATACAATACTTTTAAGAGAAATTAGTGAAAATAAAAAAAAATCCTTCTGAATAAAAAAAAAGTCACAAGCTAAAATCATGATGGAAACCAAGGCCTGAATAATAAAAAAGGCTATATATTGATACGCGTGTTCCTTAAAAGTACGACTGTTATCATCTTGCAACACCCTCTGGTTAAAAATGAGACCGTCCAAAAATGTAAATTCTGATTATCTGCCGTTGCTTACCCACCGAATTCTTATGAGTGTCATCACCTCAGCTAGATAATGGAACATTTCGTTTTTATTATAAAAAAAGGGAAGAAACAGAACATGCTACACAGAATAATATTATAAGAAAGAAAGAAAGAGAGTAAAGGAAATAAAGAGAGTAAAGGAAAGATAGAGAGATGAACTGAGCACTCGGAAGTGATAATACTAATATGTTTCAATCGAACATGAGGAAAAGAAGGAAAGAAAGAAAAAAGGACCGATAAGCAACAACGAATAATCAGGAGTTACATTTTGAATTTTATCTTGCATAATTTGGACGGTCTCGTTTTTAATCGGAAGGTTTTTCAAGATGATAACGGTCGTACAATTAAGGAACACGAGTATTATTATATTGATTTTTCGGAAACATCTTGTATTCAGGTATAATTGCTTTGGATAAATTTTCTTTGAAAGACACTGATATTCTCAGTGTGTTTAAAAGAATATTATTTGAGATGAACAGATTGTTTCAGAAAAAATTATATAATTTCATAATCAAATAAGTTGACCAATTCTGGTTCAAAGGATCTCCGATTTTAACAGCATTTGCAGAAACTATTCCAAGTTCTTTGTTTAATATTGAAACATCTTTTTTTTTTCCAATGAATGATATTTCAACTTCTCTGAAATTTTGAGATGAGGCTTGATAATTAGTATAATTTGGATTATTCGGGCTGTTGTCCTCATCTTTATTGTTATCTGTACAATATTTCGGTCTTGTACCCTGGCATTCTTCAGGTATTTCTTGTTGGACTCGGGAGTCTTCTCGATCTCGGGAAACTTCTTATGGCTTCCTTTACTAGAATTTGGTTTACTAGTGTTTGAAAAGAATTGTTTCCGGAGTTCGAGAATTTTCTGAGTTAACTAAGAAATACTATCTAAGTTCCGGAGGGTTTTACATTTTACGTTTTACTGGTATTAATATAATATAGGACGGAATAGTCGCGAATATTCCAAATAATAGTAATTATCAAGCTTCATTAAAAAATTCAAAGAAATACCTAAAGAAGGCCGGAAGGCACATCCGTCGCCGAAACGTTGTACAGATAACAACTACAGATGAGGACAATAGTTGAATTAATAACAATAAAGAGATGATACAATAGCCCGAATAATTGCCAAATGATAGTTCCTATACGTGAAAATAAAAAGACATTATAGGATTCTGAGTTGTTTTTTATACACATGCTGTTTAAAATTTGAGGATCATTGTGGACGAGAATTGGTCAAGTTATTAGATTACGAAATGATATCACTTTTTGTGAAACAACCTGAATTTTAGAAACCAAATATATCATCTGAAGTTACTCTAACATATTATTTACCTAACTTACCACACGAAAGTAAACAGAAGAGCTGAACCATTTAATAGAATTTTGGTGGTCGAAAGTTGAAATATAGGTTTTTTTTTCAATGAATAGAAACAAAAGTGAACAGAGTAAGTCAATAAATTGAACCACATTACACCACCATGAAGACCGACCACAGCGTACGAGGGATATAGTTTATCTATGATTATTAACTTATTACTTAAGCGGTAAGGTAGTCGCCCAACCAAATGTGTGTCTATTTTTGGTGCAACTGGTGAGAGGTTATAGGAAATGAACTGTTGGCTCCAAGTTCAATCCTGGACGAGGCTGTTCATATAGCCTTTAAATAGTTCGCTATAACACAAATACCATCGAAAGGTATGGATTCAAATCATTTATTCTTCCAGCAGGGTAAATAGTAAAGGAACAGTCCTTGGATTTAAATTTGTTTAGGCAACAAGTTCTAGGAGAAGGAAATCTCTGGATTCAAACCTGTTAAAAACCCTGCTAATGATTGAACTTGTCTTGCATCCTAATCGTGAGGAAGGGCTTGGTATTGCTTTTTCTCTATTTAATTCTTAGAGTGCGACCCCCCCACCACCCAAACGGTACTACCACACTCCGGGTCATAGTGACCAGGGAGCAATGGTGATAAAGGGGTGCTTCCACATTCCCTAGAAATCCCAGGACTGGAAGCTAGCTATCGATTTATTTTTCAACGTCATACACGGACATGAAGACCCTCAGCCACCGCCTTTTTAGCACTGATATGATAAAAAAAGGTTGGAGCTTAACATATAACGGCTAGTGTTGGGTTGAAACAATTATATATGGTGCAATTGCTTGATGTAAACACCCGATTGATCCAAACAGCCTGTCTAGCCTAAGGGTCAAAGTGGAGTATTTATGTGATGGACTCCCTTATTCCACCAGGATTCTGTCATTAGTTATCACGGTCAGCACCACACGACCAACAGGTGGCTTCATTAGGTGGGGGGGGGTCTTACCCCTTTGCAGAGGTGCAGTCGGTGTATTCTAAATTCCCAGCCGAAAAGGGTGTTTAGAAACAAGTAATATATATATATATAATAATATATATATATATATATACTAGCAAATATATATGCACCCTCCGGGTGCAAGTATTTAAGTTTTAATGAAATAAAATATTGTATTAAATTAGAAAGGCTCAATGAAACTAAATAAAGAAATACAGATAAAAAAGATTTTGAACACAGAGGGAGTATCAATAAAGATGGTGAAACAGAGGGAGTATAATAAAAATGGAACAACTGAAACTTACTCTTCCATCACTCTCGTCTTTCATTGTTTTTTTTTCTAATTTAAGTATTTTAATTATAAAGAGGAAGTAAAGAATAAAATGACAGTTATTTTTATTCTTGTTAATGGATTTCATTTAAGATTCATTGAAGAGATTTGTGCTTATATTCATTAAGAAATAAAACCAAACAGTTAGAAATCAATAATACTAAGCACATATTTATTAAAAATTCGATTTTTTAATATTAATATGCAAATTAGCCCTTCCGTTCCCACTGTAAAACACGCTATTTTGTTGTATATATAAAATATAATTGCATGTTGTCAGTATGTAGACATAATTAACATATTAAATAATGTAAGACAATTTATTAGTAATTGAAAAGGTTTAGAAGGAGGAGGAAAGAGAAAGGGGGGAGGGAAAAGGGAAGAAGGAAGGGAGAAGAGAAGGAGGACCGC
>CM042143.1:116527974-116536169 GCA_023376005.1 Doryteuthis pealeii | reverse complement strand
TAATAAATATATATATATATGTATATATATATATATATATATATATTATATATATATATAATATATATATGTATATATATATATATATATATTATATATATATATATATATATATATAAACGTTTCACATTTCATAAAATATCTTAAAATATAAAAGGTCTCAAACCCTATATACAAGGGGTTCATTAAAAAGTAAATATCACGATCCATTTGTTTTTTTCTTCAGAATTACAGTGTTGTTGTCAAAAACATAGTTTACCAAGTTGAAGCTTGTATTTACCGAAGATTACGAAACAATGAAGAATGACATGGAACGTTTTCTTTCAGGAATACAAGGTACTAATTCATATACATCCTGTCTGCTCAAAAAGTACAAAAATCTCGATACAATTTTGACATAAACCTTGTGTACTGATGCACATTGTGTGCTGTTGATATATAATATAATATATACATATAATATATATAATTAATATATATATATATAATTATATATATTATATTAGGCAGAATTTTTCAGTTTACTTCGGAAATATTTAAGTCATTATAAATTTTTATTATTTCTCTCAAATTTTTTTTTGATGAAATTTGAATCTGGATCATTTTTCTATTATTGATCAATTTAGTCCGAAAAAAGTCAAAATTGTTAACGAAGAATATTCTATGTACTATGAGCATTTTTATTCAAAATTCAACAAATCGCCAATAACATTGATTCGCAGAATAAACAAATTATATTAATGATCTAAATATTTATTTGATAGAAAAAAAACTTAAAATATTTCATAGGCCTGTAATGAATTATTAGTGGAAACAATAATTGAACATGCACATTGTGATCGTGATGTGTTATTAAGTCTGTACCGTGGTTATTATGAATATTATGAAAATTAATTGTATGCCTTTGGTTATATATATATATTAATATTTTTTATAGTAATATATATACACTGATAAGCAAATTGAATAAACATTTAACGTATAAATAAATGTGTTGAACACCATGCAGGTAAACTTACAGGACATATTATATCGAGGATGTATTAAATATTTGTTCATAGAAAAATTGTAAATTAAATAGAAAAATTGTAAATTCATTCATTTGATAATGTGTGATCTCTTTCCTAAATGTATTGAGATTGATTTCTTTCTTTTTTGGTTACCACACACACACACACACACATATATATATTTATACACACACCACATATATATATACAATTTTATCATACACACGTCAGTTTAAATATATACACACTATCCACTTTAATAAACTTATACAACACATTATATATATCATACACTTTATAACAACACAGTATATTAATATTAGTATACCTATATATACCCCCCAAAAAAAAACTATAACACACAGAATTAATTATCATATATTATATTACACTTATACACCAACATATTATATATGTACACTTCTATTAAACCTATATATATACACACACATATACATATCATGTACACTTATTAAATATATTAATTATACCACTATAAATATTATACAGTATACCACACTTAATAAATATATTACATATTATACACACTATAAAATACGGAATATATAGCATATATACACACTTTTAGAATAATATAACATATACTTGCGTACACTTAATAAATATATTACCATAGATACACACTATAATATATACATATATGTACACTTATAAAATATATACATTATATACACAACCCTTATTATAAATATAACATATACACTTATAAATATTTATAGTAATTACAACTTATAAATATATATATATACACTTATAGGTATATATACCACATAATTATATACAAAAATATAAATCACTTATAAAATAAATTATACATATATATACACATAAAATAAATCATATATATATTACACAACTTATACACATATTATATACACACAACACACACACTATTACACACACACCAACACACACACATAATATACACACACCCACCCACCACAATATTATATTATATACACTATAAATATATATGTATTATATATATATTGTGTGGTGTGTGTGTATTCGGTCTTTATAAGAAACACTATTTCGAAGTGCTAAGAATTTTATAATATTCGCACCACTAACTTATAAAGTCTTAGCACAATACTAAAGTCCTCACTTCCACCATACATAATATCTAATAATATCCCTCCCTCAGAATTGCTTGATCTTGTACCAAGACTTAGCCTATAGTATGTAAACTAATCGAATGTTGAAATTCAACACTATATTCAAATTGAAAATTCAACCAATTGATAACACATGATGAAATAAAATAAAATATGAGCTACTTTTGATCACATGTTTCGCAAATTAAAAAAAATTAAAAATGTGTTAAATATATCAAAAATATATTTACATACATTTGATTTATCGATATTCAATATAAAGCCTTAAACAATTATTTTTTAAAAAAAGTGGATCCCTAATTTAGATATATATTCAATACATGTAGATCAATATTAGATGTGTGCAAAAGTTCCCGGTGCCATCGTGGTACTTACTTAATATTATATATACAGCAGGTACTTTTATTTTTTTTTTGAGAATAGAAATACGGAATATAATTACATTCATTCATTGATCGGCATTTCATATATAAACTGCTTACAATTTTTTATATATGGATTTGAATTTTGAAATTTGATAAACATGAATATAATGCTTTTATTTAGCTCAAATGATGTAGATCAATATTAAATGTGTGTAAAAATTCAACATTGCGTTATCTCTTAGAAAATTTATAATTAATACACGCAAAAAACCTTTTTTTTATATTATATAGAAATGTCAAAAACTTTTTCACACTGAATATATTTAATCGTGGAAAATGAAAGATTATGAAAACTGCCGGTTTCGTAGGTAAATAAATAAGTTCATAGCCCAAAATATTTTTTTTAATAAACCAAATTATCGAACAACCAGTATCTATTGCCTCAGCACCATCCACGCCATCGAAAAAATTAACTTTAATTCTAATGATATCAATTATAATTTAAGAACCGATATTTACAGCGCCGTAATTGTGACCCTATTATATATTGTTTAACTTTCATTATTATTTGTTTTCTATGATATAATATTAATATTCAAATTAATTCATAATTAATAAATAATATAAAAGAATAATGATAATTATTATTTTTGTTTTCCTTTACAGCGGCTTATTTCAATATAATTTAATAAGGATTTTATTATGACATATTTATATGGGTGACAAGACTTTCGGACCACCCAGTACAATGGAAATAATGAATTACGCGTGAAATATTTATCTAATGATCTATGTCAGGCTTAAGAATTTATTGATCAATGTCATAAAACTTTGAATAAAATTTTCAAATCAGTTACTGTGGATTGCCAAATTAAATTCTAAAAATGCATTTAATTAAAAACCCAATATTCAGAACAGTACTGACCTTTGTTAGACTCTGTTATTCTTTCCTGTTGTTTTTTTGTCTTACCTTTTAAAGATGCTCTGAAGATTTGAAAATAAATAACCAAATAAAAAGTCAAAATAATTCAGGTTGTGAAATTTTCGATTTTTAAAAAAAATCCGTGTTTTCTAATCATAAAATTAATTTTGTTGTAGTAGAAAATGTTCAAAAGTGTTTTTTTTGTTTTTGTTTGTTTTTTTGTTGTTGTTTTAAACCACACCATACACACAAAACTTGAACATAATATTACGTATATATGTATATACACTTTTAAAAGTGCGTTTATATGTTTATGTATATATGGTTCTATGTGTTTTAAGAGGTAGGAAAGGAGATGGAATATACGTAAGTTGTATAATGTTTGTCAATAAATAAGCATGTTTATATCAACGTCAGTCCTTAATATTTCTTCTTCTGTTGGCCTTTTTCCCCTGTTCTCTCTCCTCCTCCGATTAGACCTACTTCGGTCTTTTTATGGCTCGTTAACAACTTATATATTACGCTTTAGCAGATGATGTTGTGCGCGTGGGACAAGTGAGTGTGTTCTGCACTGCATTTAGATGAATGTTTATGTACAAGCGGGGGAATTATGAATACAAGGAATTTGCGTGTTTGTAATGTCCACGCCTAATAGATGGGTTTTAATATATATATTATTTATGCACATAAACATTTAGATCTAATACTTTTGTTACATTTGTAATGTCAGTTTATATTCTAATTATTTTATTATGTTTTAGATATAGGTAATTTTTTTTTTTTTTTTTTAATTATTGTCTGAAGAATTTTTTATTGACTGTATTATTTTTCGCGTTAATCTAATGATATTTGTTGTTTCTAATGATTTTGTATGTTTAGAAGTAATTTGTATATATGTATATAAATATACTATTTGTTTTGAATCTAGTATAGGTAATTTCGTCCTTTTTTTTTCAAGTAATTTTTTTTTCAAGTTAATATTATTTTTTTAAAATTTTAATTAAACCCAAATTATATTCAAATTGGTGTATTTAACTATACAAATATCTTTGCTACTTTCTTTTTCTTATTTTTTTTGTTTTCTTTTCGTTATTTTTTGTTCGTTTGTTGGTTGTTTTGGGAGATTTTTTCTTTAGTTATTTCTTTGTAAAATTTTGTCAAATTCTATAAATTTGTTATGTACAATTATCGTAACGAATATTTGTGGTTTGTGAAATTTATTTTCAAATTTTGTACAATTTTTGATTTATTTATCTTTTTTTTAACTACTCTGTTATTTTTTCATTAATATTTTAACTTCTTTCTTTCTCTTTTTCCTTCTTGACCTTTTTCCCCTTACTAAATTCAGTTTTAACTATCGTTAATATATTTCGTAAATGTTGGTCTTTGATACGATTCACACAACGTGTCCGCCTCTTTCCTTTCTCTTTTTTTTTAACGACTGTTTTATGACTACTTTATAGAGTAACGCTTGTCGCTCGGAAAGTCTGCCCTTATCTGTCTGTTTTCCGAATTCTCTCATCTTCTGGCCAACAACCTCTTCTTCACATTCGTTCCTTACGTCCTTCCGCCCTTTACACTTTTTTCAACTATGACGAATTACGTGAATATCCAACTACGAGTAAGCGAAGACCCTTTGGTGGAATTACACACTCTCTCTCCGCTGTCGATGTGAAAGCTGTCACTTTCCGAGTCGGGCCACTCTACCATGTTTTTGACAGACCCACGAGGCCCAAGTTTGGATAATGTTGCAGAGGGCAGTGCCCATTTATGATACGTGTGTTGTTTTATGTAAGGATTCAATAATCGTATGCATACATTCGCGTATGAGTGTAGCTTGTTTTGGAGATAGTTCTTCTTTAACTCACGCTTGTGGTATTCATCTGTTTATACATTACATACATCATTATACATGCACAAGTAGTACCTAATTGAACCATTGTGCATTTCAATGTTTGTATTGTGAATTCAGGTGACATATGAGTAGATATCGCTCGAATATAATATTACTACTGTAATGAATGAAATAGAGAAGGAGAAAAGTAAAACTTGTCCGCGAATAAAAGTACAAAACAAAACAATACAAAAAAAAAAAAAACACTAACGAAGAAATCCTATAATTATCTGGGGAAAGAACGAAATATACAATAAAATAAGAATAAAAACGATTAATTAATTATTGGAATTATTTTCTACTATTTATAAAATCAGCTATCATATTTAACGTATACACACACATAAAGATGTATGTCCATTATATACATACATACACATATACACTACACATGTTACATATACACATATACATAACACACAGTACATAATATACATACACATATACATAATACATACACACACAGTCTACGATTCGTTCTTGGGCGGGGCCTGCTTCACCTGTGATCAGTCATAACGGTCCCCGCGATCTCCGCAGTCAATTATGACACATACTCCTACACCTCACATTCCTACTTTCTTACGTACCTTATAATATCTATAGCGTGAGAGATCACCACACACACAAACCACCTCTCCAGCCTTCACGTACAAGCGAGCATATCTCACTGTTAATAAGAGATATATACTACTGATGTACGTATAGTGAGAATAAATCTTAGCAAGCGGAGTATATAGTTGTACCGAAGTTTGTGAATATAATATAAACAACATATATAAAAACACACATATTAACATATATAAACACACATATTTTATGCTTGATCAATACATTGTCTATATGCATCATGAGATGTTGGTCTTACGATGGATTCTATATATATATTATAAACACACAAATATTATATTACATACGATGTATAAGATAATGTGGTATAAATAGTCAATATAGGGCAAAGATGATATTAACGAAAGAGAAAAGCAGTAGTGTTGCCAAAGAAGAATCAGTTGTAAATCATTCAATGATCTAACCATTAATATATCTTGAATAATTGTGTGTGTTAGATTATTTGAATATTACTTAGAAAATTATTTTGACATAAACGTGGTCCAGCTCATTCACAGACATTGGAACTAATTCGATCCACCAATTGCTTAAATTACGAACGGTAAAAGTACACACACTATTGGTGTCTACTTTGTTGTCTCGTATATGAATACATATATCTATAGATGGAATTCACACACATATACTAGTGGGGTATATAGAGAAAAGTATTTGTATTGTATTCCTGTGGTCTGTTGAATACATATTATCGAGTGTTATCTATCTACGAATACCATCTAGGAACATATCTACAATGTACATATATGTGTGTGAACACTTCATGTCGTATCTGTTTGCATAAAATAATTTTGTATATAAACCGGTCTTGTGTAATGGAATAAATCTATCTAATAAGCATCCCGATTACATTAGACACAACACAATATATATATTATATACTATAATATATGCATATATAGATATATATATATGTGTATACCTTTAATATATTATATTATATATATATATCTTTGTGGGATTACCAAGGGTTTTATTGGATACAATCGTGATCTAGGGCGGCTATCTACTACCAGTAGTTTGTTGTAGCCAGTTCAGGTTCCGCTGTGAGAAGCTCAATGATTTAGATTCTTTACCTCCAAACAGAGCGAAAATTTATTTTGTGATAAAAACGGGTCCGGCTGCTCGACTTTTAAATACAACGGTGATGGGTTATCGGTTGTGATTGAGGACCAATTTCCATCGTGGGTATCTGAGACCACCTGGAGTGGGAAATTTGGGAAATGGTCCATTTAATCACGATAACCCATAGTATAAAATCTAAGTACATATATATATATATACTCATACTATATTATATATATATATATCTATATATATATATAAGGGGCCGGGTTGCTCAGTCGGTTAGAGCGTTCGCGCTAGAAACCACAGTCCTTAGTTCGATCCCGGTCTCGCTAACCAGCATATGAGCAGCACAGGTTAACTGAATGCGGTAAGTAAGGAGCTGATGGTACAGGTGTGGCGCTCCAACCTTCAGACGCAATTAAACAATCTCCTTTGGTCTGGCCGCTAGTGAAAAGGATAGACTCCCCCGTTGCTGATTGGCTGATACGACCAATAGGTCGTCCGACGACTACTTATATATTTATATTATAATATGCACTCTCTTTTACACTCGTAAAAATAGGCATGTAACACATTGGATACCACCTCGTGTACACTTCACACACACGACACATTACATACAATATGAACGTGTGACTTTATTAAGTTTATCAAGATGCGATTTCTGTTAAGTTTAGAAAAGAAATTGAGTGATACTCGTAATAATAGAGAGCATTCATGTGTATGTATGTGTATTCGCATGTGATATTTGGTTGTACGATTCTGTAGAATAACTGCATTGCGTGAGTGTGAAAACGTTTCAGAAGTCGGGAGTCGGGTAAAAATGAAAAGAAACAAGAAACTAACAAGGCAAGGGTGTTTAGGGGGCGGGAGGGGAGAGCAATGTGTGTGTGTGTGTTGATCGCAATCATCCTTGTGGTCGTAGAATGTGGGTTCCCTTTGTCGGGCGTGTGTGCAGTTTGAGAGAACTGAACTTGAGGGGTATGGTCTGCAAGCGTGCCACTGGAGATAAGGAACCACCAAAGAAGAAAATCTTCATTTTAGTTTTGAAGTAGATAAGTCCTAATTGTGAATGATTGATGAATTGAAAGGTGAACGTAGTTGCGAACGGTCAAAAATGGCAACAAGTGTATGTGGTCAAGAGTAAGTAGTTGAGTAGAGAAGTAGGTGGAACGG
>CM042143.1:116377974-116522974 GCA_023376005.1 Doryteuthis pealeii | reverse complement strand
AAACGTGCTGTATGGTGAATTAGTAGAAGGCACACGACGGGTAGGGAAACCTCGTCTGCGCTTTAAAGATGACTGCAAGAAGAACATAAGGACATGCCACATCAGCACTAACACATGGGAGACTTGTGCAGAAGACCGAATGACCAGGCGCCTTTTCATCAAACAAGGAACGAAAAGGAGTGAAAAGGAGTGAAAAAGAGAGAAAAGAAGCCACCATAGAAAAGGGAGCCAGAAGGAAGGAGAGTCAACAGCAACTCTAACAAGCCTCAATGTTTGTTTGCAGTCACTGCACCAGAGATTGCCATTCAAAAATTGATCTGTTCAGCCACCCATGCAGTTGCAGATAAAAAGTGGACACCACGATTACAAGAAAAGCCCAGACGATCCTAACGGTGAAACCCGAGTAGGCTTACATTGATTATATCAGTTTCAAAACCAGCTCTACAAAAGGATTGAGCACTTTTATATTCATTCATAATTACGACTCATTTGGTTTATCATTTCTATGTCCAGCCAACATTTACGACTCATTTTTTTGCCTTCTCCATTAAGTCAACCACTTTTCACAAACATGTTTGAATTCAGTATTTTCCTTCTCCAAGACTGGTTGCCTATCCAATTTTAAAGAGCCCATTCTGCCTTACTATTTATCCCCACATGGATGGAGAAAAGTTGGATTCATGCCTTTCTCAAGGTTATTAGCGTTATGTGAAACGAAAACCAGCCTTGTCCAGGGTTTGAACTCGGATCGCCGTCTCCATCTCCTCCGACGATAAACATCACTCTACGTGCCTCCATATAGATTATATTTTAATGATTTGTTTAGATAAATATTGTTGTTTGCTTTACTTTCATAAACTGATAAATCTTCATTGACTTCATGTGCATCAATAAATCGGTAGAAATTATATATATATATATATATCTTATTATAATGGAGATTGTGTGTTTTTCTGTCTGTAACCGAAACTATATTACTACTCAAGTCACAATTCCCTTAATTATTTACGTCAAATTCTCCATGATTTCATTCTTTTAAACCTTCAGTTATTAATAAAAATTGTTTTACATTATTAATACTGTTGACCATATCTACGTACTAATAAACATGCAATTGTATTTATATATACAACAAATAGCGGTTTACAGTTTGAACGAGAAGGCTAATTTGCATTTGATATTTAAAATTTATTTTAATAAATATGTGCTTGGTATTATTGATTTCTAATTGTTTGGTTTTATCTTAAGAATATAAACAAAAATCTCGTGGATAAATCTTAAAAGAAATTTATTTACAAGAAGAAATAACTGTAATATTATCCTTTACTTCCTATTTTAACTAAATAGTTAAATTAGGAAAATTTACCAATGAAAGAGGGGAGTAATGGAAAATGATGGAATAGTTTTAGTTTCAAAGTTGTTCTATTTTTCGATTATACCCCCTCTGTTGCAGATCTTTTTATCTGCATTCCTTAGTCAGTTTCATTAGCCTTTCTAATTTTAATATGATATTTTATTATATCAAAACTTAAATACTTGCACCCGGAGGGGGCATATATTTGCTAGTATATATATTATATATAATATATATATATATTATATATATATATATAATATTATGAATTGGTCGATAATAGCAGTAGAGTGACGCCTAGGAATCCTACTAAGCACCCATGGGAAAAAAAGTGTTGGGTTTTTGCCATAAAAGCAAGTTGAAGAATATAGTCGGGTCAATCGTATAGGTGCTAGGGCTTGACATGATTAACCGATTGATCAGATCCGGCCAGTTCTAGCGATTGTCTAACAGTGATGCTGATAAATTTTTGATTTAGTGCTTCCTGGGACGCACATATTTACTTTGAATAAGTCCCCAGGAAAATTTATGGGTCCCAACTAAAGCTGTCTAATTCCTACCTTGTAAGTTATCCTATGTAATTCGTTTAAAAAAAACTATTGAAATTTATTTACAATTAGCATGAAATGCTGAGGGAAGAAAAAAGAAAAACCCAGGGACGCATGGATACGATTTCACCACATCCTTTTAGATTTTTTGTGTGTCAGGGACGCAGTACGCGTACCTATCAGCATGTCTATTCGAACCCAAGTAAGATTCGAAGTAAAGTGTTGCATGTCACGGGATCGCACAGCTACCATGATCTTGTCGTCGGGCATTACGGATCATCACTAACGATCAACAGGTGATCCCACTGGGAGGAGTGTTCTTAACCTTTGGCAGAGGTGCAGTCGGGATATTCTACTGCCCATACCAACAGTGCGGACTATGTTGTAGATCATGGTAAATGACTTAATATATATTTACCAACCCCTCCGCACGATTAGGATGTGACACAACGTCAATTTCTTAGGCGGAATTCAACAGGTTTGAATTCAGAGTTTTCCCTTTTCTTAGACCGGTTGTCTAACCATGGTTTAAGAGCACAGTCTGTCCTATTTATCCATAGCTGGAGGGGGAGTAGGATTCATACCTTTCCCAAGGGTATTAGCGCTAAGTGAAATGCAATTACCACATCCAGGATTTGAACTCGGGGCGACGAGTCCATTTCCCATGACTTAAACCATTACACCACACGCTTCTTGGTAAATGACTTAATAGGTTCATGTGGTTCGACCTCCCCATTTGGGCATCGTTCTATGTAAAACTCTTCTAAAATAATTCGATGTCCGGAAAATGCATCGATCTCAAGTATAATTTGTTTTTACAATTAAAATGTTCTTAAAAAGAATCAGTAGACTATTTTATTTTCGAAACTTAGAGAAATTTCCTTCCATTAAACTTAGTATTTAACTCCACCACCTTACTAAAATTGCCCCTGCTATTTTTATAGGTTACTGAATATCTGTATATTAATAGTCATGTTCCTTAATCGTACGACCGTTATCATCTTGCAACACATTGAGGTTAAAAATGAAACCGTCTAAATCGTCCAAAATTAAATATAAAAATATAAATTCTGATTATCTGCTACTGCTTTCTGTCGAATTCTTATTTCTAATCAGTGTCATCACCTCAGCTAAGTAATAGATTATTATTATTGACCATTTTATTATAAAGAAATAAAGAGGAGAAAAGGACATATCACACAAAAAATATTATAAAAACTAGTACAAATTTTTAAAAAAACACCCTCTGGGCGAGGTAAAATAGATTTTTGAAACATATTGCCTGAGGGGGGGAGTAAAAAATTCAATGTCAGCGAGTTTGTACCCCAAGTAAGTAAAATCATCAAATTCATTAAAGGATTAAAAAATAAAAACAATTTGTGTAAACTTTAAATATGTATTAAAATAAAACAAACTATATATAGATATATAATACCAGTCATGTATTTATTAAAACTTGTTTTAAAAAACCAATGAGGACTGTCTAATGTTGCATGTTCAAATGATGAGTATTTATTCTATGTTATGATGATTTGGGGGTAATGTGATATAAGCAATGACGTAATTTTTGTTACAGACAAAAACCGGAAGCGAATCTCCATTATTAATAGAAGAAGTAAGAGAGTTGGGAAAAATAGAAGAACATTGTGAGCAAGTGGACGCGATAACGCTAATATGTTTCAATCGAACATAAGGAAAATCAAGTAAACGTATCCAACGTTGTAATAATCAAATTATCCTATTGTGATATATCCACAGAACTGCTAGTTTTGTAAATTGCTTGTAGGGAAGAAATCTCAAAATAAAGTCACAGATACGGGTTCAAATCCAAGTTACTTTCGCAACTCTCATTCATACATTTTTATTCGAACCCAACATTTCCTTTTGTTCTTTGGGTAATTCATTGGTAATATCCATTCAATCACGTGTAGGTATTTACCCAACCCGTTCGCTACTGATAGGATGGGGCATCCAGCTAGGATCGAAGTCGCAATTCACTTGTAATGGATCTGTGAAAGGGGCTTACTAAACCTTACACCACGTGGGACGCCTCCATTCAATCAAGGGTAATATTTATTCCTTTACAGGTAAGATTTATTCATTCATTCGCATGAGCTATCTATTTTGGGGTAGATTCAATTTCTTCAGAAGTGAAAATCATTCATGGGTAACATTTATTCAATCACGAGTAACATTTGCTTCTTCACGAGTGAATTTCATTCATTTATGTGTAGGATTCATTTATTAGTAAGATTTATTCCTTCATGTATAAAATTCCTTTACGGGTAAGATTTATTGTTTCACGGGTAGGTTTTTTTTTCTTATTCATTCAGGGGTATGATGTATTCATTTTCGGGTAGAATTTCTTTCTTTACAAATGCAATTCATTTGCTTCACGAATAAGTTTTTATTCATTCACGAGTAGAATTCCTTCATTCAGGAATAAGATATATTCCTTCATGAGCAGAATTCATTCATACAGGAAAAAGATTGATTCCTCCATGGTTAGGATATATTCCTTCACGAGCAGAATTCATTCATTCACGAATAAGATTTATTCCTTCATGGTTAGGATATATTCCTTCATGAGTAGACTTCATTCATTCAGGAATAAGATTGATTCCTCCATGGTTAGGATATATTCCTTCATGAGCAGAATTCATTCATTCACCAATAAGATTTATTCCTTCATGGTTAGTATACATTCCTTCAAGAGCAGAATTCATTCATTCAGGAATAAGATCTATTCCTCCCTGGTTATGATATATTCCTTCACGAGTTTATTCCTTTATGATTTGGATATATACCTACATGAGCAGCATTTATTCATTCAGGAGTAATATTTATTCACTCATAGTTAGGATATTTTCCCTTGCAAGATGAATGCCTTCATTCAAAAGTAAGGACTCGGAAAATATCCTAGTTGGACCAAAAATTCACCTAACGCTGTTTCGCTATAACATAGCGTAAATTAAAACTGGGGGCCGGGTCAACATGAGATCACAATTACCAAAATACATTCCGTAATTCACAATTCCAATATCACAAGTTTTAAAGATGAAGCATTTCGAATGGTTCATCTTTAAAACTGAGTGAAATAAAATGGGACAAATAACAAATTTGTGATTAAGCAACACCAGATAATCTGGATTTAAATTTTTGCACTTTTAACCAGAGGGTGTTGCTAGATGATAACGGTCGAGCTATTTTTTTACCTGTATGATGGTATATTTAAAACTTCCCTATCTATTCACATCAAAACTCATTATACTCAAATGAAGTCCTGTTATTTTTGTAATCTGAGTGATTTTTTGTGTAATGAGACGCGTGCAAAAGCCGCAGCCAGCGGGTTACGGTAGGATTAAAGCAGTGGGAGAGCCACTCTAAGTAGGCAAAGAGTTCAACACTGAATTTTGCGATTCTTATCTAATTCAATTTTTTTCCGGCTAATTTGCAGCCAACAATCCATATGAAGACCATTGAAAATAAACTAAGATAAATTATCATTTGTCAGAAATTTAAACCGGGGTTACTTACAGTATAACGTGCTAGCTCAGTCAGTAGAGCGTCCACCTAAGAATAGCAAGGTTCCAGTTTCGATACCAGTCACTACCAACTCAGCGCATGAGTAGTGCAGCTTGCTTTTTTGGTCAGTGTGGATCAGACGGTAGGTATGTTGCCTCACCTCAACAAAACAATGTCACTAGTGTAGCTTCCTTTTTGTAGAGGTTACATAAGCGTATTCGAAGCCCCACCTACAAGTCGTCAAACAATAGTCTATAGCGCAACTAGATGATCATTAAGAAAAATACAAACACTGCAATTTATTGATTCATCAGCCTCTCCGCACTAGAAACATATTACACAAAACAGTTTAACGGTTTAACAGATTTGAATTTAGAGTTTTATTTTTCCTAGACTGGTAGCCAATCAAGGTTAAAGAGACATTTTGCACTACTATTTACCCATAGTCAGAGGCAGAATAGTTGGATGCCTATCATTCCCAAGAGTATTAGCTCTATGTGGATTTGAACTCGTGTCGCTGTGTCCATTTCCCACGACGAAGACAAGTACACCACGGGCACTTATGCAATGAACGTTCATTGCATCGGAACTCAATAAACCTGTTGTTAATATTACTAAGCCGGTCCATAGGCCGAAGCCACTAGGCACAGGACCCGAAAGTCCTACACCAGGTAAGACCAGACGCAGTTAAGAAGAAAGAAATACAAGTATTTAAGTAAAGAAAACAAGTACACCTGTATACATCTACGGATGTGCCGGTGTACGCTACTATGCTGCATTGTGCGTAAGATGCGACGCAAGATGATTGTTATGCAACAATTTTAGCCTTTTTTCAACATTTCGCCACTGCTGCATTTCTCGTCATAGCGAGATTCAAGAAAAAAAAAGTGAACCATAAACAAAATTGCTAGGCGACGCTCTACCGACTGAGCTAAACCTGCCCTACAATATTAGACTAACAGTAGAGGGCCACACCAAACGGTAGGCATCACCACATAATTGACGATCTTTAAAACTAAATGCTCAAAAATTGGTGCAATTTAGAAATCTATTTTTTGGAGTCAGTACTTATCATACTAATAACTAACTTTCTCCGGTTGAGTTATTTTGATATTAGAAAAAAAGTTGAAAATCAACCTACCTACCTACCTATCCTTCGTTCGAGTCGTTCTCCGTTTTGCCCCGCCCCCTTTTATGATGCTGTGCCAAATCCATTTCAACGACGATTTAAAAAAATAAATTCCGTTTGATTTTTACCTATTACAAATGAAAGTAAAGTAACGGCAAATGTAAGAAAAAAAAACTGTATTAACTAAACTAAAAAAAAGGAAAAAGAAAGATCTATCAAATTGTCGTGTCATTAACAAAACTTAGCCACAATTTTTCGGACCCATTTTGCGATATGTGTGACTGAAGTAAGTATTAATTATTATACATTAAAGGGCTGCCTACTCTGGTCGATTGAACAAGGCAAGAAAGTAGGTTTAATTACATATTAAGCATTTCCTGAAACGGGTAATGTCACTGAAGAAATGTTTGTGTCAATGCAAATTGATCGTAATAGGTAGGTACAAGGGTAGATTTTTAAAGTATCGTCATTTTGAAAACACTGCAAAGGACATTATAATTAGTTCAATATCAGAGAACAGTAAGAAAGTATTGGCATTTTTGGGGGTTAAAGTAATTATCGAGTTGTGTCTCCACTCACTAATGATCAATATTATATTCAGGAAATTTTACACTTACACTATCTCTTTCTGGCCGCGGGGTAAGAATCCCCAAAATGTGGATGCTTGTTTGACTTTTACGGCATGACAACATTTGTTAGGCTATTTTATGCCGAAGACGTTTTCTTTTATTCATTTTTGATGGGTACTCTATTTATTTAACTCAATTTTTTTAAACTCATTTTTCTTAATAGATGAGACCATAACAGTTACTGCCATTCTGGGTCAGAGTTGACATGGGAGTAATGGTTGAAGAACGATTACTTTCCATTTCCCGGGGAACCAGAATTGGAACTTCACCATCAATATTAACTTATCCGTGGTATACTAACACGAACACAACAAAAGGAAATATAAGCACATTTCTACGTACAAGAATATTTGTTTGTTTTGTTTTACAAATGCCGACAAATTTTTTAAATAAATTAATTCTTAATGGATACTCAATATTTTAATAAACACATTTTTCTATTTAACCCATAGATGAGACCCTAACAGGTACTACCACTCCGGGTCAGAGTGGACCTGGGAGCAATGGTAATGAAGGGGTACTCCACATTCCCCAGACCTCCTGAACTGGAACCTCACCATCAGATAGAGTTTAACGTCATAACCAGGACATAAATACCCTCAGCCATCGCCTAGCACCCCTATGATAAAAAGGGTCGGGGCTTGCCCTAAGAGCAATATGATTGGTACAATCACATAGGTGCTAGGGCTTGACATAACCACCCGATTGATCGGAGGGGTCCTCTCCGACCGCTCGTCTAGCCTAAGGACCTAAGTAGAGCATTGCATGTTATGGACTGCTCAGCCACTTGGTTTCCATACGTAAGCATCATGTGCTGCCACCCACAGCCAACAGGTGGTCCTATTGGGAGAGTCTAACCCCTCTGCAGAGGTGCAGTCGGTGTATTCTAAAACCCCACCGACAGGGCTGAAAGAACATTTAATCTTTTATTTACATAATATATACCAATGGTATTAAGCAGAAAGAATAGACTAATGTTTCTCAACAGCGAAAAATGTGTATACTTAGCTCCATGAACATGAAACATGTAGAAAAGGTAAAAAATAGAATAAACCTTATTGATGAGTGAAAGTGAAATAGGCAGGTGGTTTGATCGTTCCCCGCAGGGATAGAGACATGTCAGTCACATGAAAAAAAAAACAAACAAAAAAACAGATGAAAAAAGAGGTCGAAAATGCGTCTCTGTGATCTTCATGTGATAACCCCTAGGCATCCAACAGTTATATCCATTCTCTAAGGGATATAAGTATTTATTTTCTCCCCACAAAGACCACGTGACTAAACAGGTTCTAAAACCTTTAACAAGAAGATCTACTTATTATGTAATTACGAAAAAAGGGGCACATATTCTGTGTACTAAAAAGTAGAAAGGAATCAAGAAGTAATACAATACTTTTAAGAGAAATTAGTGAAAATAAAAAAAGTTCCATCTGAATGAAAAAAGTTCACAAGCTAAAATCATGATGGAAATCAAGACCTGAATAATAAAAAAGGCTATATATTGATACGCGTGTTCCTTAAAAGTACGACTGTTATCATCTTGCTACACCCTCTGGTTAAAAATGAGACCGTCCAAACTGTCCAAGATGAAATGCAAAAATGTAAATTCTGATTATCCGCCGTTGCTTACCCACCGAATTCTTATTTTTTACGAGTGTCATCACCTCAGCTAGATAATGGAACATTTCGTTTATATTATAAAAAAGGGAAGAAACAGAACATGCTATACAGAATAATATTATAAGAAAGAAAGAAAGAGAGTAAAGGAAAGATAGAGAGATGAAGTGAGCACTCGGAAGTGATAACACTAATATGTTTCAATCGAACATGAGGAAAAGAAGGAAAGAAAGAAAGAAAGAAAAAAGGGCCGATAAGCAACAACAGATAATCAGGAGTTACATTTTGAATTTTATCTTGGATAATTTGGACGGTCTCGTTTTTAATCGGAAGGTGTTTCAATATGATAACGGTCGTACAATTAAGGAACACGAGTATTATATTGATTTTTCGGAAACATCTTGTATTCAGGTATAATTGCTTTGGATAAATTTTCTTAAAAGACACTGATATACTCAGAGTGTTTAAAAGAATATTATTTGAGATGAACAGATTGTTTCAGAAAAAATTATATAATTTCATAATCAAATAAGTTGACCAATTCTGGTTCAAAGCTTATCCGATTTTAACTGCATTTGTAGAAACTATTCCAAGTTCTTTGTTTAATATTGAAACATCTTTTCTTTTCCAAAGAATGATATTTCTATTTCTCTGAAATTTTGAGATGAGTATTAGTATCATTTGGATTATTCGGACTCATCTTTATTGTTATCTGTACAACATTTCGGCCATGTACCCTCGGGCCTTCTTCAGGTATTTCTTGCCGGACTCGGGAGTCTTCTCGATCTCGGGAAACTTCTTAATGGCACCCGTTTACTAGAAGGTTCCCGAGTTTGAAAATAAGGTTCCTGAGTCTAACAAGAAGCACCTAACGAAGGCCGAAGGGTATATCGGCCGAACCATTGTACAGATAACAATAAAGATGAGGTCAATAGTTTGAATAATCCAAATAATAGTAATTATCAAGCTTCATTTAAAAAATTCAAAGAAATACCTAAAGAAGGCCGGAGGGCACATCCGCCGAAACGTTGTACAGATAACAATACAGATGAGGACAATAGTTGAAAGTTAATAACAATAAAGATGATACAATAGCCCGAATAATCCAAATGATATTTCTATACCTGAAAAGAAAAAGAATATATAGAATTCTGAGTTGTTTTTACACATGCTGTTAAAATTTGAGATCATTTGGACGAGAATTGTCAAGTTATTAGATTACGAAATGATATCACTTTTTGTGAAACACCCTGAATTTTAGAAACCAAATATATCATCTGAAGTTACTCTAACATATTATTTACCTAACTTACCACACGAAAGTAAACAGAAGAGCTGAACCATTTAATAGAATTTTGTGTGTCGAAAGGTTGAAATATAGGTTTTTTTCAATGAATAGAAACAAGTGAACAGAGTAAGTTCAATAAATTGAACCACATTACACCACCATGAAGACCGACCACAGCGTACGAGGGATATAGTTTACGAGATAAACTTATTACTTAAGCGGTAAGGTAGTCGCCCAACCAAATGTGTGTCTATTTTTGGTGCACTGGTGAGAGTTATAGGAAATGAACTCGTTGGCTCAAGTTCAAATCCTGGACGAGGCTGTTCACATAGCCTTTAAATAGTTCGCATAGCACAAATACCATCGGAAAGGTATGGATTCAACTATTCTTCCTTCTAGCTAAGGGTAAATAGTAGGTCAGTCTTGGATTTAAATTTGTTTAGGCAACCAGTCTAGGAGAAGGAAATCTCTGGATTCAAACCTGTTAAACCCTGCTTAATGAATTGACCTTGTCCCGCATCCTAATCGTGCGGATGGGTTGGTATTAATTTTTTCTCTATTTAACTCTTAGATGAGACCCAACCACCCAAACGGGTACTACCACTCGGGTCATAGTGGACCAGGGAGCAATGGTGATAAAGGGGTGCTCCACATTCCCTAGAAATCCAGGACTGGAAGCTAGCTATCAGATATATTTTAACGTCATACACGGACATGAAGACCCTCAGCCACCGCCTTCTAGCACCGATATGATAAAAAAGGTTGGAGCTTGACATGAGGGCAATGGGGTTGAAACAATTATATAGGTGCAATTGTTTGATGTAAACAGCCGATTGATCCAACAGCCTGTCTAGCCTAAGGGTCAAAGTGGAGTATTGTATGTGATGGACTCCTTATCCACCAGGATTCTGTCATTAGTATCACGGGTCAGCACACACGACCAACAGGTGGCTTCATTAGGTGGGGGGGGGGTCTTACCCCTTTGCAGAGGTGCAGTCGGTGTATTCTAAATTCCCAGCCGAAAAGGGTGTTTAGAAACAAGTAATATATATATATATATATATATATATATAGATAGATAGATAGATAGAGAGAGAGAGAGACAGACAGACAGACAGACATAGAGAGAAAGATATATAGATATGATGACGGATATATATATATATATATATATATATATATATATATACATATAAGTAGTAAGTCGTCGGGGCGGCCTAAAGTTGGTATCAGCCAATCAGCGAGGGAGTCTATCCCCTTTTCACTAGCGCTAGGCCAAGGAGATTGTTTTGGCATCTGAGGTGGAGCACCACACCTACCATCAGCTCCTTACTTTACCGCACAGATCCCTGCGCTACTCATACGCTGGGTTGGCGAGGACCGGAATCGAACTAGGAACCTTGTGGTTTCTAGCCGAACGCTCTACCGACTGATTGTCAGATATATAGATTGATTGCTTGTTTGTTTAACTGATAGGCTGGTAAAGGGTCGATAGGTAAGTAATAGGTAAATATGAATCTAAGACAAAAATGAAGACGGATAACATTTAGAAGAATAGACAAATAGATAGATAGAGAATGAGAGAGAGAGAGAGTGGGGAGATAGTAAAAGATAATACAAAAAAGAATCCGACAATTTTTCACGAGAGACAAATTAGATGAAATTTAAGCAGTGTCGCTGATGATGGTCAATCCACCTGTTAAACTGTGAGTGGAATACATTTTCCTGATAACATTGCTACCAAATATGGAGCATCCAGTGAGGATCGAACTGGCCTATCAGTTGAAATGGGTCTATGAGACTAGTTTGCTAAACAATTCACTACGATGGGACGGCCTCTATAGACAGATACAGGTATACGTCACTACCTGCTTTTTGAAAATCTAAATACATACATCTATGTGTTTAAAATGAAATATCTAGGGTATTTTAAAATTGTGAGGGTGTTTTCTGTGTATTTGTATTCTTCTTCTAAGTATTGAGGGCTGCATCTACGCAGTGCCCGTAGGTAGAAGCCTTTTTATAATGCCCGATGCTTCTTCTACCTACGGGCACTGCGTATATGCAGCCCTCAATACTTAGAATAAAGAATATAAATACATAGAAAACACCCTCACAATTTTAAAATACCCTTGACATTTCATTTTAAACGCCAAGAAAAAGGCCCTCAAAATGTACTCAAACACTAAACCAAAAAATACACACACACACACACACATTATATATATATATATATATATATATATATATATATATATATTATATACTTATTATGATAATTATTATTGTTATTATTATTATTCATGCAATTTTTGTTAAGAATTAATTTTTGTCTTTTAATTATAGTCCTTTTTGTCGTTGGATTTTAGCTTAATAAGATTTTATTTTTATGCCTAAATTGGGATATGCGTTCTGTTCGTTTTTTTGAAGTTGTTTGATCTTTTATTATTATTATAATATTATGGTGAAAAACCTAAGTCACCTCTGATGATGCCCATTCAGAGGCTTCTGAACAATGAAGAGAAATTTGGAACTGGCGTCGCTAAGGTAATCTTACACTGTCTTTAATATCATTCGAGCAATTCCTGTGAGGATACAGGTGCTAAGCCAAACCTTACATTGATCAGCTCTGTATGGATAATGGATGCCATTTGGAGGACTTGCCAGGGGCAATAACTAACAGGGACAGTAGAGAGACCCCAAAATAGGATCGCTAAAATCATCTAAGTAAGCAAATTAAGAGTTGTAATCCACGCGCACCAACCAGATGATCAAGTTTTTAATAGTATCTGTTGTCGCTTAGGTGGTTACCCATCTAAGTACAGCCCAGTCGGTTGGGAATGTATAATACCAGACTACACCTCAGCAGTAAGACTCGCCCACAATGTGGTGACATCTTAGTAAACGAGTTCGAACTAATACCCTTGGGAAAGTTATGAACTCCTCATTCCCAGCTATGGGTTAAATTATATTGTTCTTCTAGAAGGATGGCTTTGGCCTTAATACATTACTCAATAAGTCCCGGGCCTGATATATAGATGGCACCACTAATTTAAAAAAATCCATATGATTTTTATAAAGTAATAACCTTCAAGACAATGCACCGTGTCACAAGTCGATCGTAACGATGACAAAACTACATGAATTGCACTTTGAATTGCTGCCATACCCATCCTATTCTCCAGATCTGACACCCAGTGACTACTTGCTATTGGTAGACCTCAAATAAATGCTCAGGGAAAGAGGTTTGGCCCCAATGAAAAAGTGATATCGGAAACCGAGGCGTATTTCGAGACCAATGACAAATTGTTCTACAATACATTCATCGAAATGTTAGGAAGCTTGGAATCAGACTATGTTGAGGAATTAAGTCGATTTTTTCCTAAAAGTTGTTTTATTAGTTAGGCCCGGGACTTATTGAGTGATGTGTTAGATAACAAATAAATGTTGATATGTCATTAAAGAAAGAAAAGAAACCAAGCCAAAAATATGAATCGCAGAGGAGATCGAACTCACTATTCACTACTCAGTAGTAAGTGATGTGTTTGACCAACTTGGTAACAATTGCACCGTGAAAAAGTGTCGGAATTTTTTTTGTATTATTTTTTACTATCTTTAACATTTTCTAGGTGTTTTTTTTTTCCTAGTCTTTTTTTTCTTTATGTTTTATTTAACAGGAAAATGATTGAAGAGAATTAGATCACTGATTTATGTGCAAAACTCATAAACATAACGCGCATATAAAAACTGTCAAAAATTTATAAATACTTTTTTCTCTTCCTTTATTTCTTTGCTTTTGGAAACCCGTGGTGCATATGGACCGAGAAATAAAAATAACATAACGGGCCTTTTCTTTCCTTTTTCCTGTTTAGATTTCTCTTCTCTTCACTTGTTCACCGTAAATCAAAATGTATAGAAATTGAATGTTTATCAGATTACAGGTTCTGCTTGGTGGCTGATGTGGTTGTGCATTTCTCAATTCTAGGAGAATAGAATTCATACAGGGAAACTGTTCCTCCTGTAAAGAATATCCATTGGTGATATTATTATCCAAACTCATGATATATAGTACTTCTACTTCTAGTTGACTTACTAGACTTGCAGTGGGGATGCTGATTGTTGTCATTTATTATTTTAGTTTTTCACACCTGCCGTAGCAGGTGGTTCACTGGAGGCTGAGACAGCAAGTCTCCTCATGTCTACAGGACTCTTCTGTGTATTCTAGCCGATCCCAACAGTGCTGTAGTTTGGATGGTCTCCAGTTCACCCAAATTCTTTTCCAGGGCTTTGGGGATTGTTCCAAGGCCACCAATTACGATTGTTCCACAGCTTCCTTAGTTCTCTGACAAGGTCTTATTATTATTATTATTATTATTTATACTACTCGTGTTCCTATTTTGTATGACCGTTATCATCTTGCAACACCCTCTTGTTAATAAGGAGACCGTCCAAATTGTTAAAGGTGAAATGAAAAAATGTAAATTCAGATTATCTGGGTTGCTTATCCGACAGATTTCTTATGAGTGTCACCATCTCAGCTATATAGTGGACCATTCCGTTTTTATCATGAAGAAAAGAAAGAAAAAGGACGCTACACAGAAAAAAGAAAGAAAGAAAGAGATGGGTGAGAGAAAGAGAAGAGAGAGAGAGAGAGAGAGAGAGAGAGAGAGAGAGAGGAGGGGAATGGATAGAGGGAAAGAGAGAGGGGGGTTGAGCATACTGGAGCAATGAAGCATATCTGTTTCAATCGAACATAATGAAAAGAAGAAAACAAAAAAAAAATAAAGAAAGAACGAGTTAAATCAAGATTATTATACTTTTTACATATTGAACTATATGGCAATACCTCTTAAGTAATTATATCAAACGTTGTTATGATTAAATTATCATACTGTTGCATATCCATAGGTCTTGCTAGTCTATATAGTAATATTATGTTTCTATTTTTTTACGATCAATATCATCTTGCAACGCCTTCTGGTTGAAAATGACGCCGTCCAAATCGTTCAAGATGAAATGCAAACAATGTAAATCCTCATTATCTGGTGATTCTTTTCAACTGAAATTCTTTTCTTTGTGAGTGTGGTCACCTCATATAAATAATGGAACATTCCGTTTTTATAAAGAAAGAAAGTGTCGAAAAAAGACATACTATACAGAAAAAATATAGAAAGACAGTCTGTCTTTCTATAAAACAGAGTGTGGGGGTGAGCGTACTGGAGCGATAATGCTAATCTGTTTCAATCGAACATAATGAAAAGAAGGGGAAAATAATGAGAGAGAGAGAGAGAGAGAGAGAGAGAGAGAGAGAGAGAGAGAGAGAGAGAGAGATTAATCAAGATTATTATACTTTTTACTTATTGAACTACATGGCAATACCTCTTAAGTAAATATATCGAACGGTATTATCAAATTATCATACTGTGGCATATCCACAGGTCCTGCAAGTCTATATATTAAAACTTAGTAGATGTGCCTCTCTACCTCAGATGCAAAATCATTCACCCTGGTCCAGCGCTAGTGAAAAGGGATTGACTCCTTCACTGTTCGGTTGATACTGACTATAGAGCAGTACGTCTAATTTACTTATGATACGACTATGATGTCAGTGTCCAGCACTTTCCCTTGTCGAATGAGGAAGACTTAAATTTTAGGCAAAAGATCGAGTCGACCTATACAAGAGTAATTAAAAAAATAACTTTGATGATACCCCCTCCCCCAAGATATGGGAAGGATAAGTAAAATTAATTCGATAAATTAAAGATTTTGTGACAATAATTTAGTGCCAACATATTCATGAGTATATACAATATCTAATTTTGTCTGGAAATCAGATTAACATTTATTCCTGACAGGCAAAAAAACAAAAAAAACACCTTAGGGGCGATGTAAAAATTAATTTTTGAGAGATATTGCCTGAGGGGATGGGAGTTTAAAAAACCCATATCAGAGAGTTTGTACCATAAGTAAAATCAAATTTATTAAAGTAATAAGAAATTAAAACAACAAACTGATAACTTTAAATATACTAGCAAAATTTAAAAAAACGCACGCCGGGCGATGTAAAAATAGATTTTTGAAACATATTGCCTGAGGAGTGGGAGTTAAAAATTCAGTGTCAGCGAGTTTGTTACCCTAAGTAAGTAAAATCATCAAATTCATTAAGGATTAAAAAATAAAACAATTTGAAATGTAAACTTTAAATATGTATTAAAATAAAACAAACTATATATAGATATATAATACCAGTCATGTATTTATTAAAACTGGTTTTAAAAAACAATGAGGACTGTCTAATGTTGCATGTTCAAATTTTGAGTGTATTTATTCTATGTTATGACGATTTTGGCTAATGTGACGTAAGCAGTGAGGTAATTTTTGTTACAGACAAAAACCGGAAGCGAATCTCCATTATTAATAGATATTAAAATAAAACAAACTATATATCAATATATGATATCAGACATATGTTTATTAAAACTTGTTTTAGAAAAAACAACGAGGGCTGTCTAAGCATGCTCAAGTTTTGAGTGTATGTGTTCTTTATTCTGTGTATTGCAGATTTTGGGTAATGTGACGTAAGCAGTGATGTAGTTTCGGTTACAGACAAATAAAGACTGAATCTACATTATTAATAGATGTAACAAATATCAGTTGGTTGATAACAACACTTGCTGTGCTTGTGAATTTTGAGTGACTTATATATGTGATTTATGTTTTTTACGGCGGACTTCATTGTCTATATTTTTTATCCAATAAATCTCACGGGCATATGAAGCAGACCCCAATTTTGTTTGATATATTGCCAAAAGAAAAGCAACATTTCCCCAAGATCTTCCCAGGACTCTTATCTTAACATGGCTTCAATCACCTATCATAAGGAATTAAGTATGAATCTTAAAGGGCTACCATAAAAAGCTTACTTAACTTGCTGTCTTTACCGTAGTGACGTTGCAATGTAACGTAACGTTAAACCTTATACAAGCGGCTACCTGTCTCTTTACGACTTTACTCACGATGTATCGTTTATAACTTAATGATATTATTGGCATGTATGGTTCCAATAAACAATACAATCATATCCCGCTCTACGTCAGCCCTGTAACCTGGGGTTGCAGAATGCGCCAACTGCACCTCTGCAGAGAAGTAACACCCCTCCTAAGAATTATCTAAGTAAGGAAATTAAGCGTTGAAATCCATGCGCACATTAATAAGATTTAGATATAATTTTTTCACAGTATCTGTTGTCGCTTGAGTGTTTACCTATTTAACTACAGCTTAGTCAGTTGGACTGTTGAATATACTGACTGCACCTTTGGAGAGGTATAAGACCTCTTCCCAGTGGGACCACCAGTTGGCCGAGGGTGGTGACTCGTGATGCTTAAGGAGGGAATCTTAGTAGCTGGCAGTCAATAACATGCAACATTCCACCCTGGTCCTTATGGAAAATCCCCAACTCTTTTTATCATATCTGTACTAGAAGGCGGTGGCTGGGGCCATAGTATCCTGGGTACAACGCTAAACTGCATCTAGTGGTGAGGTTCCAATTCTGGAGGTCAGAAGAGTGTGGAGTACCCCTATATCACCATTACTCCCAGGTCTACTCTGATTCAGATCGGTAGTACCGTTAGGGTCCATCTAAATGTCAAATGCATAAAAAAGGAATTTAAATGCGTGTTTGAAAAAACAGGTGTCGGAGAAAGAAATATCTGGATTCAAACCTATTAAACTCTTTAAGAATTCACTTTGTGTCACATCCTGCGAAGGTATTGATAAATAGATACATCGTACGATGTGAGAACTTTCTTGGAAAGTGGATTTATGGTTTGATAGTGATAGAGCAAAGTAGACATAAGCAATTGTTCAGATTCAAATGTTAAATTCATTTTCCGTGCCCCCCCCCCCCATACACACACAACAGTCGGTGAAATACACAAATGTCAAAAAACAATAGAGCAATGGTTCCCAACTTTTTCCCGTACCCTTAAAAGAGTTTTGCTCTGACATCGCAACTCCACAATTTATAATTTTATTCAACAATATAGAATGTGAATCCATACTAAAGTTTTATCAAAAGATCATATATATTTCACTCTCTAATCTAAAATCAGATATGAATATTTGAATTACCAGAATTTGAATTACTAAAGAAAAAAAATTCATCTAAATTTGAACGGACGCTTCTTGCACTCCCCTAGAATGATGCTCACACCCAGGAGGTTTGAGCACATCTGGTCGGGAACCCCTGTAATAAAGAAAAATGACCACTTTTTTAGTCTTGTTACACAAGAACTTTCTTCAAATTGCACGAACATAGAAATAACACCAATGGACGATATCTGACTACTAATCAACATGACTCAACGATTGTGGTTGTCCTGTTAAAATGGGATTGTAAAATGGCCCTTTCATGCCAACAATTTCTTCAACCCCTATGGGTATAGAAGGGTCACTTTCAGAAGCGCGGAAATAGGATAGGTATGGGTTAGAGTTTTTTTCTATTATTTCACATATATTGAACATTATTTGTACTAAAAAGAACCAAAGCTACTGCATCAATTAAAGTTTCGCAAATTAGAAATATTAATAACTTAAAATTGGTTAACTTGACGATTATTTTGATATTTTTGGATTCCTTGTGCTAAAATGCTTTTATAAATCATTTTTCAGAACTCATTTTACAGACAAAAATAGATTACAAAAAGTCGCCATTTTTCGCGACCCCTGCCGAAATTTGGAGATTTTAGAATCAACATATCTCCGCCAATTATCAAAATTGCAAGCTCAATTTTGGAGGATTGTTTAACATAGTCCACACCAGGACAAAATCTCCAAAGAATTGAAGTGCAAAATTTCAACAAATATTTGCAAAATATTGTAGCTTCGGTTCTGAGCAAAAAATCATCATTTTGGTACAATAATGTTCAATATATGTGAAATAATAATATTAAAAAATGTTGTCGTAGATTTATGTTCTATCTCGTATGACATAATCTACCAAACATGGAATAATTGAAAATATATCGAATGATAAGAGATCACTTGGAGAGTAGATTTATGGTTTTCTTGTCCAGATTCGAACCCGGTTCGTTAATTTTATATTCCAAGCTGGTAAACGTTTCGCCGCCCCACATAACAATCAGTGAAATACTCAAATGTCAAAAACTGTAGCGAAACATGACCATTTGTCTTACTCTATTCAAGACATACCCCTCTCTCTCACACACACACTCTATCCCTCTCACTAGCCCCCTCTCTAACCCTTTCTCAGTCCCTCCCTCTCTTTCTGGTTCCTTTTTCTTCTGCCATTTATACACGCTTTGCAATGGCCAACTCTCCACGTTTTTAAATAGGGATCAAGTTGTCCCGCCGAGAGCTCAACTGTTGTAATAAACTGGTGAATAAAAATCAAAGTTGACAGGAGACCCTTGCTGACGTTTATGGCGCCGGTGTTTATGTGAAGGGGGGGGAGATGAGCTGTTGGCTCAAGGTTTAAGCGAAGAGAAGTCACTTCGTTAGGAGTAAATAAATAAGGTTAGTGTGACGTCTTTAGTGTTTGCATAATGATGTGTGTGTGTACGAGCTCCGCCTCTGGTCCCCGCTGGGTCAGATTCCATTGCAATCGCCACCACTCATCCCTAATAGCCCCTGAAGACATATTTTATTCGAAATGTTTTGTCTTTTTTTTACCTTCTCTCTCTCTCTCTCTCTCTCTCTCTCTCTCTCTCTCTCTCTCTCTCTCTCTCTCTCTCTCTCTCTCTCTTCTTGTTTTTTTAATTTATTCTGTTATATTTCTTTTTAATTTCTTTCTATTTCTTAAATGTTTTACTTGATATTTTGTTTCTTTCTCTGAATTTTTGAGATGAGGCTGGCTAATTCGTATCATTTGTATTATTCAGTCTATTGCCCACATCTTTATTGTTATCTGCAAAACGTTTCGGCCGATGTGCCCTCCGACCTTCTTCAGGTATTTCTTGTCTGACTCGGGAATCTTCTCTTTGAACTCAGGAACCTTCTTGTCGTAATCGGGAGCCTATCCCCATGGATTATTATTATTATTGTGATTATCATCATCTGGATAAATAGCGTAGCGGATAAAGGCGTTGGGTTAAGACAGTTCTAATAGACAGTTATCTCTAGGCTGCTGGTTAATTGCTGGTCAAGGGCAACAATAACATAGAATAATAATTAATACAGCTAAACACCTGTACCCAGGTATAGTTAGCGGAATTTGAATAGGATACCCCCGTGGATTGAATAAAGGGTTAGTTTTGAAGTTCCGTTAAGGCTCCCGATTACGACAAGAAGGTTCCGCAGTTCGAAGAGAAGTTTCCCAAGGTCGAGAAGGTTCCGACAAGAAGTACCTGAAGATGGCCGGAGGACAAATCAGTTTAAACGTTGTGCAGATAACAATAAAGATGAGGACAATAGTTCGAATAATACAAATAAGGATTCTATTTTGTTTGGCACAATTTTTTGAATATATATTTATATAAAGTCATCTACAAACATAGTGTTTCGACGTTTCACATCTCTTCAGTGTGGCTAGACCCAGTAACTACTTATAGCCGTGAACGAACACCGATTAACTTTTCATCAATCCGGTTCCTTAACCTCTCAGCCGTTGTCAGCTGCCAATAAGGATCGTGAAGAATAATTAAAGTTCCAATTACCGTCGAACTGGGAAGAAACGATTGTAACTCAAATACAAACTCGAATGCTACAAGGTCCACTGCAAAATGACAGTATATATAAGACTCCACAATGTCATTCAAATCAAGCAGTCAAGCAGCCAATCAGAACTAAAGGAGTGGACTAACTGACTTCAATAGACCGTTGTTTTAATATATATATATATATATATATATTTGGATATTTGGAGGATATGTGTTTAATTGAAGTCATACCTCATTTTGAAAATTAATTAGTTAATAATTAGTTAATTGTTTTTAGGCTGGCATATATGTTCAAATGTAAGGCTAAACAAATCGAACATTTGAACATATATGCCCGCCTAAATTCATTAATTATTAACTAATTAATTTTCAAAATTAGGTAGGACTTCAATTAAGCACATATCCTCCAAAATTGTCGACTCAAGGTTATATAAAAAAATGAACACATTTTGTTTGTTTACTTAACATATATATATATATATATATATATATATATATATATGTGTGTGTGTGTGTGTGTGTGTGTGTGTGTGTGTGTGTTCAGATTTAGTCGATGAAATGTGTCAGAAGTTGTTTACAAACTTTCGTGCTGTAAAGTTGAACGTAAAGGATACTACACACACGATATTTGACTATTTGCGATAGAGAGCGATAGAATCTAAAAAATTAAATCATTGATTACTTGACATACACGATATATAAATCAAGCGTTGAATATCCTTTTGCATCAACTTGGTTAGGAAAACCGCTTTGATGTGTGACTTCTACGTTAGTTAAGCGGAAAAACTTAATGGGACGTTCATAAATGTTCAGTTTTTAAAACAAACAGCGACGGAAGACGAGAAGGGGAGTAATAACAATTGTTGATATTTTTCAAAACAATGTGGATTGCAAGAAATCTTAAGGTAAACAAAAAATGAACACTCTATAGATATATAAAGGATAGTTGTTAAGAGATTTTTAAACATTTCAAATCCCGGTGAATGTCGGGTAGCTCTGCTAGTTTCCAATAAATCAGTGTAAGAGGAAACTGTTGCTTCATATCAGAAATACAATCAGAGAAAATATTAGTGTCATACCTAAAACACATCTTTATTAGTGAGTATTAACCCTCTTCAGAGGCTACAAACGGCGTACAGTGTGGCACATTTTTGCTTAAAGAGTTTCAATTCTGTAAAGTTTGAATAATAATAATAATAATAATAATAATAATAATAATAATAATAATAATAATAATAATAATAAAAATAATAAAGGGTAGAAACCACAATCCAACAACTCGAAGACTACACAAAAAAGAGTAAAGACAGATTACTTATGGCGGCCAACAATAGCAGATGTGACAGATGGACAAACAGAAAAACAACAAAGACTAGAAAACAAAAATGGGAAGAAAAACAATTATATTGACACTTCAAACGACAAATTGGAGAGGTTGCACGCGAAAAGACCTGGACGTGGTTAAGAAAAGGAAACCTTAAAAGAGAAACGAATCAGTAATAATTGCTGCACAGAAAAATGCTATAAAGACAAACTATATCAAAGCAAAAATTGATAAGACCCAACAAAATAGTAAATGTAGATTATGCGGTAATAGAGATGATCCAAGTTCATTAATATCTTTCTGGATTTGATAGTACCAACTGCTTTAAGATCTGCACATTTCGCAAAGCGATACTGAAAAATTGATAGTTGAAAAAGTTTTTAAGTGCCATCCTTGGCCAGTTACAATAGGCTTAAAGAAAGTCCTATGTTATGGAATCCTTTGGTGATCCTTTGGTAAGCGTATAAGTCCTATCCTGCGTATTGGTAAAAGTCCAGTGATTTAATCCTATGTCCGTCGTCCATGAATGTTGCAGTAATTATGACCAGTAGGGTGGGTTAAGTATTGTATCAGCCTCAGAGTACTGTCAGAGATTGGCCAAGGAATAGATCACATGATCTCACCTAGTATATAAGTATTGGCGAGGATCTAGCACACACCTTTTATCACCTCATGTGGTATAATGGTTAGCGAGCTATGTTGAAAACCATTGTTAGTGAGTTCGATTCTCTGGCCTTGTGCCACATCTAAGCTAAGCTTAGTAAATAACTATATCACCAAAATTCTCAACAATAATGATTCTCATCTCAGTCATCTTATGCGTTATCTCTCTCTCATATATATATATATATATATATATATATATATATATATATTATATATGTGTGTGTGTTGTGTGTGTGTGTATATATATAATTATATATATATATATAAAGGGTGTCCATGAATTCGACATGACCTTTAAAGTATTATAAATTTCAAAGTGTACCCTGATTTAGTGGATACCCTATATATGTGTGTTAATAGATTAATAATCTATAAATATATAAAGGACAAGTGATATGTATATATGTATTATGTCCAGAGGAAACTACAAAAATAAAACAATGATTATATATATATATATAATATATATATATATATATATATATATATATATATATATGAAATGAAAAAACAAAACTCAGAAAAAATGTGTAGTATATTTCGCTGGGGTTGGACTCGACTTCTTCAGCTTTTATTGAATTATTCAGATCATACACTTGTTTTATAGAAGGGGGAAGTAGGTAGGTGGGTAAGTTTTGTGGTGAGCTGATGAAGCCGGGTTCATAACCCCCAGCGAAATATACTACACATTTTTGTCTGAGTTTTGCTCTCTCATTCCTTATATTTTACCTCATTCTGTCGGATTCATTCCAACCCCCTTTTCCTCACACACACACATATATATATTCAATTTAGGGGTTAAGTATATATATATGTTTTATTGTTTAATAGAATTGAGTTTTAAAAAAGCAAGAATGAACAAAACAAAAACGTCTTTTGCATAAAATAAAATAACCGTGAAATAACCAAAGGGTTAACATGCTGTAAAATCCAACCCACGAATAAATCAAACTACGTGGGTTATTTCATGCCAAAAATAAAAGAACAATATTTGTACAATTTAATCAGTAGCTTAGGGGATGAGGAAGTTCATACTCTCCCAAATAGATGATTCCGAAATTGAACGTATTAGCACGACTGGGGTTCGAACTTGCTTGCTAACTACGATGTCACAGCCCAGCCAGTTATCAACTACGCAACTGAGACTATCTCTCCCTCCCCTATCTCCCTCATAGAAGAACAGTAGTAACGATATTTAATCCATCCTTGGGAAGAGGCTAGGAGGTTTCATACGTTCTAGTTGGATGCCCCTTACTTGCGAACTTGTGTCACATCATATCCTTGGTAAAAGGGTTAGGTAAATACCTACCTAATACTCTTTAGATTGTGTTAGAGAAACCATCTAATATATTAAAATGTAAACTAAATGCTAGTTTTGCTTTATGACACCTCCGGACGGGGAATGGAATAACGCTTACAAAGGCAGGACACCCAGACTGGAGTGGTAGTACCTGTTAGGGTCATATGTATAAACAAATTGAGTACCCATCAAGAATGAATCAAGTTCCAGTTTTGGCGCTCTGGGGAGTGTAAAGTACCCGTTAATCGTCATTACTCCCATATCCACTCTGACCCGGTGTGATAATACCGGTTAGGGTCCCATCTCTCGGTTAAATAGAAAAATGAGTTTTGAAAAATTGAATACCCAACAAGAATGAATAAAACAATGTCTTCGGTATAAAATAACCCAACACGAGTTTACATGCCACAAAGTCCAACCAACCGACTAAGCTTTTTACATAATATCTTGACATAATCTTATCACTGGCATGTCACAATGATTAACTGAACAGAAGATCGAATAAGTAAGCCCTCGAATACGCATAACACATCCATGACTTAGTTACCTAGCCAGGTAGTAAGAGATTAGACAGGGAGCTAGTAAGATAAGATTTTCGGCCGGATATTCGTCTTTGTTTTGTTTCCATTCAATACCAACGATTAGATTTTAAACAGTTATCTTAAAAGCTGGTTTCGTTTAACACTATGAGTCTTTTTCATCTTCGCTTAATTAACTTTGAAATTCATCGCTTCGATATTTGATCTAGAGAATCTGATGGTCATTCGTTCGATATGTCGCCTCTGGAATCCGATCGCTTTTTTTTTTTCAAATGAAAACAAATCTAATGACTTCAATAAGAAGTTAACACAACAAATGATTCAATCAGGGAATTATACGATTTCAATGAAATTTTCAGTATTGATTTATCAATGAATGAATTTTATAATGCATCATCATCATAATCATCTTCCTCATCCTCATCATGTCGCGCAATTAGCTCGGATATCCATTACAATCTATCGCCAACCTTCTCTATAATTCATTGTCCCAGGTAGGTCCTCTGCGCAGCATCCAGTATCCGCGCAGATTTGGTCAATGTAGGTCCTTGCTGGGCGGCGCATATTAGCATATCCATATGTTGGTTTCCGCAGGAGAACGTCGCTTATGAGTTCGTCCTTGCTCTCCAGCAGTGTCCATCATGTCTTGCCGTCTCACTCGGATAGTTTGAGAGATAGAGGCAGGTGGCCGTACAGCTGCTTCCTTGTGGGGTGCTGTTTCTACGACTTGTTCAAGACCGCACGCAGCATTTTTGTCCAAATTTTATAATGCATTAGCTAATTCATTTCAAAACATTGATTTCTTTTTCAGGTCACTTATCTTTAACTCCCCTTATTTTGAGAGCGCAAAATATCGGTGGGGTTATTTACTTTTGAAACTAATTACAATATAGGTAAAAAGACAAAAGACCAAACATGTGAATAGAAGAAAGAAATAATCGTGTAAAGAAGCGCTTTTCGTAGTAAATAAATACCGAAAATCTGAAAATTAGATGTAAAAAAAATAAAATAAAATAAAATAAAAAAGATTATTGGAGATTTTTCTTTGATCTGTTGTGTATGTATATAATTGTTTTTAGCTTATCAATGAAAAAATATACATCGATATTTGTTCAGTAGAAAAGTGTAGGGACCTAACTTTCCAATAGAGTTTTCACCAAAAATTATTAGATAATAATATTAAAGTAGATTTGTTATTAAATAATATTTGTTTATAGAATCTAAATATATAAAATTTAAAATTATGTGTTTCATATTTTAAATGCATTTAATCTATGAATAAAATTACACAAAAATAGTCATAAAAATCAGTCTAATACAAATACAATGTAGAGGCGTTGTGTAATGGTTATCATCGAAGGAAATGGACTAAGCGATCTGAGTTCAAATCTTGGACTAGGCAGTTTGTATTTACCATAGACCTAATGCCTTTGGGAAAGGTATGATCAAATTATTCTCCCTTCAGTTATGGCTAAATAGTAGCACATACCGGGATCTTTGTTTAACTCAGTCGGTAGAGTGTTCGTCTGGGAAGCACAAGGTTCCTGGCTTTAATACCGACCCTCGCCAACTCAGCGTATGACACGTCACAGAGAGACACGAGTAAGAAAATATCGCTACGTGCTGATATGGAATTGACCAGGTAATACACCTGTAGATAAACGAAAGGGAAGTAGCAATTTGATTACTGAACACTAAATCTGTTCTTGAAAAATGCTGGAAATGTGCAACGGCATAAAACTTATATTATATTAATTCAATACATTCATATTAAACTATGCTTCAAATCTATTTCCACTTAACTTTTTGACCCATGTTTAATAAGATTTATAAGTCCAAACAAATTAATTCAAAAGCCTTAAGTATCGTCGTAGGAATTTAGTTAATTTATATTAAAAGTCATTTTACTTACTGGACCTTTTTTGAGTTTATCCCGATCTTGTATTTGCGTGAGCACAAAGCTGTATTTTTCTTATTCTTTTTCTTGTGTTTTTTTTTTTTTTCTTATTCATCATGGAATTTTTTAATTATCGCTTAACTGTTCATGACTCAATAGCTTAACTATAATCATTTGTTAAAAAATGTGTGACTATATTCTTACTATTGTTGATAATTTTTTTCTAATATTGTTCATAAAAAACATATCTTGACTTGCTTTCATTTTTTAAGTAAATCTTTGTTTCTTGTAGAAAAGAATTTCCCTTGTAAATATCTTGATTGCGCAGGCGCACAATTAAAAATGAAATGAGTTTTTCTTTCTTTTTCTGAATACACCTTCTCTTTACGTGTCCGATCATCACAGGATGACCCCTATTTATAACCATATGTTACATACCTACTCCTCGTATCTTCGTGGAGTAATATTACTCTATTATTAGGGCCTGTGAATATACCACAGTGTGATATTTTAATTATTACAATATTGCAAAATAGTTCAATACATAAAAAGTGTAATAATCTTGATTTAACACTCACTCATACTTTTGCTTCTACTATACTTTTCATCTTTTCATTATGTTCGATTAAACAGATTAGCATTATCGCTTCCGCGTGCTCACCCCTCTCTATCTTCCCCTACTCTTTCTTTCTTATATTTTTCTGTGTAGCCTGTTTCTTCCCTTTCTTTCTTTATAAAAAAACAGAATGGTCCATCATTTAACCGAGGTGCCGACATTCATAAGAAATAAGAATTCGGCGGATAAGCAACACCAGATAATCATAATTTACATTTTTGCTTTTCCTCTTGGATTATTTGGACGGTATACTTTTAAACCGGAGGGTCTAGCAAGATGAAAATGGTTGTACAATTAAGAAATAATTGTTTTTCATTCTCAAATTACTTCAAATACTCAAAATAATGCATGAATATCTATATATTAATATGCTTCTTCCTTAATCTTCCGACTGTTATCATCTTGCAGCAGCCTCTGGCTAAAAATAAGAGCGTTCAAATCGTCAAAGATAAAATTCAAAAATGTAAATCCTGAATATATGGTGCTGCTATTCGCCGAATTCTTATTTCTCATGAGTGCCATCACCTCAGCTAAATAATGGACCATGCCATTTTTATAATAAAGAAAAAGGGAAGAAAAGGACATGTTATACAGAAAAATATGATAAGAAAGAAAGAAAGAGTAAGAGAAAGATCGCCCCTGTTTTGGGTAAATGAAAAAAAGGATTATATTGAGATTATCCTTCGACGATAATCCCCTGGTAGTTTTCAATTTCATAGATAAAGGTAGGTATGAAAGATTAACGAAGGGTTATTTGTTCAATTTGTTGAGTGTCAGCACCAAATAATCAATTTTTAATCTCCTTTTATCTGAGAAACCAGAGATTTACGGGAGAAATCCAAAGAGAGACACTAAATGAACGTAGATATTGGTTGAGTTTGAACAGGTGCGAACTAACAGAGGTTTAGTTAATGAAAGATTCACAAAATTGACTTCAATGAACACACACATACGTACTCACTTACGCATATACATACACACACAGACGTACATGCGCATATACACATAAATACTCACTCTCTCACATATATACATAAGTACTCACTCTCTCACATATATACACACAGAAAGACATACAAACACATAGACATACAAGCCTACACACACTTATATATATATACTCAGTATAAGAGTGAGAGGGGAGAGACGAGACACACACTTATATATATATATATAATATATATATATATATATATATATATATATATATATATATATATATATATAGAGAGAGAGAGAGAGAGAGAGAGAGAGAGAGACAGGTGAATGTTATGAAGTATTTACGTGATGGTATTCAATCATATTTGAGAACATTAAGTAGACCTAAAAGATATTTCTTGTCCATTATGAAAACAGATTTGACGAGGCTAAATTAGCCGAAATGAATTTATTTCAGATAAATAAAGACACATTAAATGTGTTGATTTATTGTGCACCAGGTAAAATTGGATTGTTCTTTTTTGTTTGATGATCTTGTAAATGAAGAACTGTTTGTCAACAATATCAGGTGACCGTATCTACGCTATCCTTTATATATATATATATATATATATATATATATATATCGCTTCTACAGAAAAACCTACTCGAGTTTCACCATAAGGATCTTCAGAGTTAAATCCACTGAATTAATTAAGATATTTATTAATTACAGCTAACTGCTGGAGTAGTTATAACTACAACATGTAATTATTGTAATAATCAATATCTTGATTAATTCAGTGGATTTAACTCTGAAAATCATTATGGTGAAGATCATTATGGTGAAACTCGAATAGGTTATTTCTGTACCTACTATAATAATAAATCCACTCTACTTACGTTTTGAATACCTTATATTTATATAACGCTGACTTATCTGGGTAAAACTTGTACCACCAAATATTGAGAGCAACCCAATATTTTCACCGTTAAGTCATTCCTTATATATATATATATATATATATATATATAATATGAATTAAGTCGCCGGAGTGGCCTATCGTCAGTATCAGTCACACAATGATGGTGTCTATGCCCTTTTTGCTAGCATAAGACGAGGGGAATTACGTCTGGATTGGAGTGATATACCTATCATCAGTTCCCCACTTTACCGCACTTACCACAGCTGTGCTACTCATGTGCTGAGATTGAGAGTGCCGGTATTTAACCCAGAGCCTTGTGCTTCCGAGACAGATGCTCTACCAACTGAGCTACCCACCCCTCTTAATATTCTTATTGAATAGATGGAAGATATCTTAATGCGGGAGAAGTAGTTTCATTCCGCTGCGCCTGTCTCGCGGCACCTTGGGAACCTATAACTGAAATAACGTATATTTATTTAGGTAGAGTTTAACAACGACTTTGCGAATGGAGACAGATTGATAAAAATGTATTAAAAAGGAACCTGAAAATAAATCCGATATTTAGAAGTTATCGCTAATTTAACCATTATTGCTCGAAAGAAAAACAAACAGAAAAAAAACAAAAAATTCTATCTACTTCAAATTTATCAGCGAGTGAATAAAATACGTCGGAACCAGCTTTTCTGATGTGTAAAATATTTCATTCGTCTCAAGAGTTTTGAGGCAAATAAAAAGATCCATCATTTTATAAGCGTCACTCACTCGGGCTGTAATGACTTATATATCTCACTAAGCAATATATCGTTGGCGGCTTTTGAATAGATAAGAGGAATATCGTTGATATTTTGAGTTATTCTAATGTTGTAATAAATACATGCTATTTCGTAATCGCTCTTAAACTGCTGATAGCTTTCACTTGAAAATTACAGTTTTTTTTTTATTTCTCCATAATATGTCTTATAATGTATCCTAAGGGTCTCATTTATTAAATATAATCGGGTTTAAGGTATTCGTCTCGCTTATTAAATCGATATTATTAGCTTGTCTGTCTGTCTTGGAATGACCGCTTTTACGCATTCATCATATATATTATACTAGTAAAAAAAAAAAACCTTCCAGGCGATGTAAAAATAGATTTTGGAAACATATTGCCTGAGGGGTGGGAGTAAAAAATTCAATGTCAGCGAGTTTGTACCCTAAGTAAGTAAAATCATCAAATTCATTAAAGGATTAAAATTAAAACAATTTGAAATGTAAACTTTAAATATGTATTAAAATAAAACAAACTATATATAAATATATAATACCAGTCATGTATTTATTAAAATTGTTTTAAAAAAAACAAACAATGAGGACTGTCTAATGTTGCATGTTCAAATTTTGAGTGTATTTATTCTGTTATGACGATTTTGGGTAATGTGACGTAAGCAGTGACGTAATTTTTGTTACAGACAAAAACCGGAAGCGAATCTCCATTATTAATAGATATAGATATATATATAGTTACAAAAAAGGAAATGAATCCGACGGTATAAGTATAGATAAAAGGATATGAAAACAAACAATGCTGTTAAAGTAAAAACATTTTATATATATTCATAGCTAATATTAAACAATATTTCGATTTATAAGCTCTGAAGATGATTTTTATGAATAGAAATATTGTTTAATTATAGCTATGAATATGATATAAAATGTTTTCACTTTAACAGCATTGTGTGTTTTCATATCCTTATATATATGTGTGTGCTATATGTGTAAATATTTCAATAATATATATGTTGGGGAATTAGTACGAAGCATGAGTAAAGTATGAAATAAACGAGAAACTGAGTTCCATTTTATTTCATTCAATATTTCGAGATAAAGACTCCCCTTTACAAGATTTTTTCGACTATGTTAGAAATATATCTATAAAACACACACACACACACACACATATATATATATAATATATATATATATATATATATATATATATATATTTGTTACCCCTTCCGCACGAGTAGGTTGTGACACAAGGTCAATTTCTTAAGCGGAGTTTAACAGGTTTGAATTCAGAGTTTTCCTTCTCCTAGACTGGTTACCTAGTCAAGGTTAAAGAGCCCAGTCTGCCCTGCTATTTACCCGTAGCTGGAGGGAGAATTGGATGCATACCTTTCCAAGAGTATTAGTGCTATGTGAAATTCAAACAGTTTCGTCCAGGAATTGAACTTGGGTCGACGAGCCCATTTCTTATGACTCTAACCATTAGACTACACGCCTCCATAATATATTGGATTTCAGAATTTCAAATGGATTCCAAACATTATAAAAGACTACCTCGGTTGTTTTCTGTTTATTTTGGAACTGAAGTTCTAATAAATGTTTTCGAAATTAAAAAAAAAAAAAAAAAAAAAGATTCCAATGAGTGACCCCAATGAGGGTGTCAGTCGGGAAACGTATAAAAAGACATTTGGAAAGGACTAATGATTCTATGACTTCATATAGAAAATATAGCCAAATGGACTTTGAAAACGTTTTCAAAAGATAACAGTTTTAACTATACTCATTGACATACTTTTGCGCAAAAACTGCGCCCATCCTGAAAACGATTGAGTGACGGGTTTATTGCCCGGTATCTAGGGCGCTACTGTAGAAAAAAGCCGACCTGATCACATGAACCATCGTTTTAAAAAGGGTAAGGGTTGGGTCCATTGCTCGGTGCCTGAAGCACCCAGCAAGGGGAATGTGGTTGGAACAAAGCCCTTTTTTAAACCCCGTTCGGGAAGTGCGCTTCCTGCATCATACCCACAAGTGTCACATTTAGGATTTGTGTGAAGGTAAATAAATAAAATGGGACCTTTAAGAAGAAATATTCTATATAGCTTTGTTAATTCCTGATTAATATAAAGATTGATAGAAATTAAAAATTTTACAATTGTTGGCTACATATATATACTCACCCACCACCCATGTGCAGGATGTGACACAAGGTCGATTTTTATGTCGTTGTTTTTTCTCTGTTGATTAAAATCTTGGTTTTCAATAGATTTACGACAGACCACTATCGAAAACAACTATTGTGAAATTATATTCTTTTCATCATTTCTAAATATTCATTGACTAATTAATTATTTTAATTTTATTAACAAGTTTTGAAATACACACATATGTATATATATATATATATATATATATATATATATATATATATATATATGTGTGTGTGTGTGTGTGTGTGTGTGTTTAAGAAAAGGGGGTTGACTTAACGGAGAAGGCAAAAATCGAACCAGTCGCAATTTTGAATGTCGATAAAATATTTCACCGAATAAATCGTAGGTATGAATGAATATAAATATGCTAATTTAACAGAGGCTTACATATATATATATATATATATATATATATATATATATATATATATGAAAGCTTCTTACTTATTCGGTCATTCAATCCGATTCTACGTACGTATTGAGCACTTTTTTAAAAATTAGTGTATTGCGACTCGGTTTTATTATTTTTAGCAGTATTGTAACTCGTACCATATTTTAAAATTATTTTTTTTTTTCTTTTTTCATTATAGATTTGATAATTTTTACAATTGTAGTTTTCCTTCTCTTAGACTGGTTGCCATACCAAGGTTAAAGAGCAGCGTTTGTTCTACTATGTATACCTTACAACTGTTGCTATTTTCCGACTTTATATTTATTAGTGAAAAAAGATTTAAATACAAACGTATCAAATGTCTCATGTTATAAATTTTAAAAAAAGAAAAAATGAAAAACTGTCTGTTCAAACCACTCAGAAAATAAAAATAAATAAATAAAAATAGATAAATACACAGATAAAACAGAAATCCATTTTGTGATATTTTTGGCCTTCATTATAATGTAAAAATAGTATTTACTCAAATACTACCTGAAACTTTACATGGTTATGTGTTCTATGGTAGAAACATTAATACAAATGAAATACCTTTTGGCTGAACTGTTATATCACAGAAAGACAGTTTAAACTCCAGTCGTTCTAATAGGTGAGCATTCGGACTAATACATTTTAGAAAGTTATGAATGATGAACGTGTTAGTTAAACGATAATTCTTCTGCTGTCATTTTATTTAATGATAGTTTATGTACATAGTATGTCCTTACTTTCCGTACAAACAATCATTTCAGTTTCGTGTGAGGCTGTCTGCATTTCACAATTGATTTTGATTATTCTCAAATTAATTTCCGACTATAAAAAATTCTATCGTAAAAAGAAATTCGTCGCCAAAAATAAATAAAATAAGTAAAATAAATAAAATAAGTAAAATATTGCCGAAAACAACCGCAGTAATTAAAATTTGAGAATCAAAACTTCAGGATTACGAGTCTGGATTTCAATTTGCGCATGGAGTCGCTGAGATTCCCAAATGGTATGATATGTTGGGCTACAATCTCTAGGAGTAAAATTGGAAAAAAATTGATATTCTGGCATTTGCATTTGCATGTCAAATCATCCAGACAAAAGTAGAATTGTTATCCATCCCCTTTAATTTTTCTGATTTTTTCCCAAGTCTATGTTAACATTAGATGATCCACAAAATTTGAGCAATTGCAAAAATTAGCGGAGTTATGTCGAATTTTTGCTCTACAAATTTGATGGGGTTGGCGAAAAATGGCGACTTTTCGTCTGGAAATTGAGTTTTAGAACTGCCCTACTCCTAAAAGTGGTTTATAAAAGTATTTTTGCTCATGAAATCCAAAAATGCTATTAGAAAAGTTTTAACTTATTGTTGATTTCTTATTTTTTCTAGTAAGATCAATGTCTCGATATGGCACTGTCTATGACAAAGTATTTAATCAACATAACTCCGACAATTTTTGAAATTAGAAACTCAAATTTTGGGGATTGGCTAGCTTCAAGATAGTCCACACATTGTACAAAATTTCAGAAAATTGTAGTGCAAAATTTTAGAAAATTGAAGTGCAAAATTTTAATATTTTTTTGCAAAATGTTGTAGCTTCGGTTCTGAGCAAATATCAAACTAACTTTTTGGTAAAAATAATATTCAATAAATGTGAAATAATGATAGAACAAAATTGTTTTAGACGCTGTGCCACATCGAGATATTGACCTTGCTAGGAAAAAATCAGAAATCATTAATAACTTAAAATTGGTTGACTTTATAAGACTTTTTTTAAATAGCATTTTTGGATTTCATTGTCAAAAATGCTTTTTTGTAATTATTAGTAGTAGGCAAGCTCTAGAACTCATTTTACAAACAAAAATAGGTTACAAAAAGTCGCCATTTTTCGCGACCCTCCTTCAAATTTGGAGAGCTAAAATCAACATAACTCCGTCGATTTTTGTAATTGGAAGTTCAAATATTGGGAATTGGCTAACTATATCATATTCTACACTTGGACAACATTTCAGAAACATTGAAAGGGGCGAGTGACATGGCCTGATGATTAGACATTGAATTACCTTTTTATGATTAAAGATAGATTATAAAAAAAAAAATTCAGTTCATATTTTTTCTGAAGTCATTGTTAAAAAAAGTGACATAGCTGGATTTGAACTCGTATCGATGTTTCATACTTCCACATCATTAAGCTCTCCGCCAATTCAAGAAAACAATGAACGATTACATATATATCCATATGTATTCAAATGTTAGATGTTAAATTCCCGCTTAATGATACTTGACGAGAGCGAAAGACCGGATATATCAAATGTAGCTTTGACGTTGAAAATTATGTCACAGAAATTGTGATTCCATAAAATGACGTCCGGTTGTAAAGCTTTTCCATTACAACTTATCGGTCGTTGAATCAACGCTGATACGAGCTGAATTGATCGGAGTTTTCTTTCTGATGGACAATGAACAAGAAAATGATTAATTGAGACAGGAAAAAGCGAACGGTCAGTCCGTCTATTACACTTGTATTGTTCTGCCTAATTTGTTGTCCATTAATTATGATATATAACAATATTCGATCTGTTCGTCTGTACAACACTTATATTTCTCTAACGGGCGATCACTATATATTTAACTGATCCTTTCCACTTCTGGAATTTAAGATAAAGATTAAATCTCATTCATAATGGGAACACTAATTCCCTGATGTCACTTAAAAAGGTAATCTAAACATTAGCTACATAAATGAGAGTAACCCCCCTTGTTTCTTTCACTTTGAGGAAGCCGTATGTTTTGGTCGGCCATTTTCATTTCACAGTAAATCTACACTGAAAATAGGAATTTGTTCGAATCAATTCAACTGAATATTTTAACACGAAAATATCATAAAATGTTTTCTTAATAACAATTAAGTTCATTTCAAATAATGCACAAGCACAATTAAGAACTCATTTTATGATGTTTTCATGTTAAAGCATTCAGTTGTATTGATTCAAACTAATTCGTATTTTCAGTGTAAATTTACTGTGAAATGAAAAGAGACGGCTTCCTCAAAGTGAAAGAAATGAAGCCTAAAGGATTGCCCATAAAATCGTAAAATGTTATTTAATGCCAAATTAACCCTTGTAGGAGAATAGTAGTGGTGCCATTTAACCGATAGCTGGGGAAATGTGGGGTTTCATACCTTTCCCAATGGTATTTTCCGAAAGCTAATGAAATAGCGTGACTCTTTTACTACGATGTCACGCCCCAACACGTTAGATACTACGCCAAGGGAACTCCCCACGGAATTCATTATTCGGATTGTTTTTTCGTTTCTTTGTTCAGTGACATATCAACCTTCGTATGTGATGAGTGTTAAAGTAATCCTTGTAGAAGAACAGTAGTAGCACTATTTAACCCATGGCTGGGAAGATGAGGTTTTTCATAACCATCACGAAAGTTATTAGCCCGAATATTTCGAACTCGCTTACTACGGTGTCGCGATCCAGCACGTTAGTCATTAAAGTCCTCCCGTCTACTTATGAGGAATGGTAAATATAAGTCAAAATATGGATGCGCAAATTTCGCGGAGAATGAGATCAGGTTAAAAAGGTATTTATACTATAAAAGATGTGCTCAATGCAAAAACTGGAGAAGGCCCTTCAAAAGCAGTTTTGCCAGCGATATACACATGTTCGTTTGTGTATATCGCTGGCAAAACGTGGGCTACCACGAAAAAGGAAGATCATGATATTATGTAGTCGTAATAGAGATGATGCTGCTGGGGCTGATAATCATTATTTTCTCACTGCCGTTCTAGCAGATCTTAAGACTATGGTTTGATGGTCTCGATTTTTCCCAGTCTTTTTTCCAAGACTTTGGGGATTTTTCAAGTGCGCCTACAATAATTGTTATGTTCCACAGTGTTTTTTTTTTAACTCTCTGGCAAGATTCCAGTATTTGCCTATTTTTTTTTGTTTTTGTTTACTATTATTTAAGGATATAAGTAGATTTTTCTTATATTACTCCAGGATGTTTTCCTATTCCCTGATGAGGGAGTCAGGAAGTCATACAGACAGGTTGGGATTAACTTAGATTTTAAAATAAATATGTCAATTCAATTTATTAATATCCAACTAACTAAATCTGAAATGTGTATTATCTTACTCATTGCAATTTTTTATACAATTTTTAACTGATCTTTCTTTGAGGTCTGAGTGCCAGCAAGTATTCTCAGGTCTCCAGGACTCTTCTGAGTTTTCTAGCCGATCTCAACAGTGTTGTAATCAGTATGAACTCGATTATATTTGATTTCGTATTTCATCATTTTCCCCAATCATTGGCGGTCATTCCAAGTGCACCAACTAGAATTTGTATCACCGACACTTTTTATTCTACAGCATTTACAGCACTCTGTAGAGGTGGGGACCCTGGAGTCGAGGATTCCCTGCCCCCAAGGACTAAGCGCGTCCGTGTGTGTCTGGCCTGTGCGTGAGGGGGTATAGCGAGTGACTCGAGATTAAACTCGCAACCTCCTGATCATGAGTCGTTGAATTGCTGTCACCCCTGTTAGCTGAAGTCATTCGTCCACTGAGAGAAATAAATGCGCGGCGAATTCTCTCGAACACAATGTCTTTTTCAGTGAAGAGAACGGTGTGTCATGCTTCGATCTTAAAGTGTAGTGAACCCTTGTCGGATTATCTAAGAACTACTGCGAGTGTTGCCGATAGAATACTTTTTGCGGTCGAAGAAACCGATTATTGCGGTCGTCACTTGAAACTGACATCTAGAGTACATCTTCATCTTCTTGGTAGTAGTAGTACAAAGTAGTAGTAGTAGTAGTAGTAGTAGTAGTATATTTCACCACAAAGCAACAAAGAAACTTAAATGACATATTACTAGAAGACTTTCTGCAGGATTTGTTCTTCTTTATAGAACGTTTCAAATATAATGAAAGTACATTTTTTCAGCTATGATATTTGGAAGAAAACAAGAAAACTAAAAAGAAGACGTTGATTTTATGCATCAGTGAAGTTAAGGGAAATAAAGAAGTTATGAAACAGCAAAATGAGAAGGCGAGCTTTATCGATAGGGAAAGATCGATTTGACATTGCCAAATTCAAATCTATCATACAGGGGAAAATTGGTTTAAGGAGGGATAGGAAGAGGAGGGACAGGCAGAGAGTGGGGGGAATTGGTTCATAGAAATGAAAGGAGGAGAAAAAGAGAGAAGAGGAGAAGGAAGGAGAGGGAGATAGAGTGCGCTAGTAGCAGAAGTAATTAAAATGCCTTCACAATAATTTGGAAGGGATTGTAGAGGTTGGGAGGTGTGATATTAATTGAATAAATTGATAAAGACTGAAAAGTCCAGAAGAAGAAAACAAAAGATCACACAGAAAGAGAAGGAATAAAATTCATTGCGAAGAAAGAAAAAAGAAGAAAAAAAGCGAAAAAAAAAAAAAACGAAAAAGAATCGGTATTATTTATTTTGATTACGTAGATTTGGTTTGTTGGATTTTACGGCATGCCAACCCCTGTTGGGTTGTTTTATATCGAAGACGTTTCGTTCTATTCATACTAGATTGATATTCAAAAATGTCTTTGAGCTCATTTCTGTAACTCATTTTTTCTACCATTCCTTAGTAAAAAAAAACAAAAAAAACAAAAAAGATAACACAAAAAGAAAAGGAATATTATTCATTGCAGAAAGAAAAGAAAAAAAGGGAAGAAAGAACAATGAAAGAGAATCGGTATTATCTATTTTGATTACTTAGGTTTGGATTTTAAGGCATGCCAACCGGTAATCTCAACTTTAGCCTCATAAATGAGAGTAACCTCCCCTTGATTATTTCACTTTGAGGAAGCCAAATATTTAGGTCGGCCATTTTCATTTCACCGTAAATCTACACTAAAAATACAAATTTGTTCAAATCAATACAACTGCATGTTTTAACACGAAAATATCATAAAATGTATTCTTAACTGTGGTTGCAAATTATTTGAACTGAACTTAATTGTTATTAAGAACACATTTTATGATATTTTCGTGCTTAAAACATGCAGGAGTAATAGCGATGAAGGGGTACTCCACACTTCCCAGAGCTCCAGAATTATAACTTCACACCTAGGACAGTTGATCAATGAGTATATGACGGTGAACGAGAAAGCAAAATGAGCAAGACATTGTTTTGACTGCCGGGATCGAACCTGCGTCCTCCCGCATGCGAAAACAAATGCGATTTAGGAACTGGACGGACGCGAGGTTTGACTGATGTGCTCGGGTGTTTGGTTAATATGCCCATAAGTAACCAAAGCGAGTAAAGGTAAGACGCAGACAAGCTTTCGGCCTACGTGGGACGGCAGTCAGTAAAGATTATTTTGACGCCGACGGATTTTCAGCTGCTGGTGGAAGACTGTGTTGACCAAAAGAAAGTTTGGCTTGCGAGAAGACGGTGGACTCGCTTCTTTTTGGTTCCCATCCCTCCTCAGCAGGAACTTGACTCAAATATCTATTTTTCCCCCCTCTATTTTTCCCGTCAACTCTTATCATTCACATGGATTCTTCATTCACTCCTCTTCAATGACAGCCTTTCCCAGTTGTCAGGATCTATTTTTACTTTTATAATGTTGTCCTTTTAAGCAATCTTTATTCCTCTTTGTTTAATTTCATATAAACTATCCTGGTTAATTCAATTACAATGTGAAACTCGTAAAACAACAGTAGTAATACAGTTTAACCCATGCCTTTGTACAATGATTAGGTAACAAATAGTGGTTAATTTCACAAAAGCATATTGATGCGTAATTAAAACAGTCTATGGAGAATTTGGATTGAAACGACAACGGTAATAAGATTTTGGGTAAAGAGAAAGAGAGAAAAAAGAAAAAGAAATAAGAACAAAAAGAAAATAAAGCATTTGATTCTAAGCAGTCATTGTATGTCAGCCTGGGACCGGTCAAAGACCCCTGAACTAAAAAAGAAAAAAATTGGCAAAAGAGCAGAAATGCTACAATAATGGGTATCAGTCAACTCTTGCTGAAGATCAAGTCACAACAAATCTTCATTTACAGACAGTCTTAATTTTCTTCATGTGAGTTTTTATTTGTTGACTTTCACTGGAGGCTGAATCACAGCATTTTTCCTCTGTTCACTTCTGTATACACAAGCTGATTTTAACAATGCTTTGGTATGTATGATTTCGACCCTTCTGTTCTTCAATTTCTCCATCATTTTTCCAAGACTTTGGAGACCGTTCCAAAAGTATCTACAAGGGGCGACACAAGGAATTTGGACTAGTCCAACAAAAGACATAAAAGATACAGACTAAACGAGGTTAATAGTGGTAGTTAGTCTTGCTAACAGAGTATTCATTACTGGTGTTAGAAGAACTGTGCATTTGATTCTATTTATTATATCCCATTTTACCAGAAGGTAATAATAAATCTATTTGTTAACCTTTTTCAGGATTCAATGATGGTTATTGCTAAACTCAGTCGCAACAACTATTATTGTCTCTTTCACGTTACACAACTTTTCCAGCCGACTTTCAACATACTAGTAGCTGGCAATCTTTTTTTTCTTTTGTTTTCACTGTGGCACCCTAGAACAGCAAAATTATCTAGTTTGACATTTTTTTTGCTTGTTAATAATGTGTGGTCAGGATTAGGGAGTGCTTTTGTAGTTTAAAACCCCAAAGAGACGCATTTTTAGGGCAGATAACTGGTACAATTCCCTGTGGATAAAACTTCTCACCCTAATCCTGGTTTGTCTTCTACTGCTACTGTGTCTGTTTTTTTTTGTTGCAAATCTTACAAAAACAGGGTCCTAGAAAAGAATCTGGATGAACTGGAAATCAGAGGAAGAATCGGTTCCATCCAGACTAAAGCATTGTTAAGATCGGCTGGAATATTTAGAAGTCCTGGAGACATGAGGAGTCACTCAGCCTCCAGTGAACCACCGGCTAAGGCGTGTGTGAAAAACTCTAATGGAATAATAATAATAATAATAATAATAATAATAATAAAACTAGAATCTGTTCTTGAGAATGAAACGCATAAAATTCTCTGGGACTTTGAGATAGACAGATCAACCTTTCTCAGCCAGGAGACCAGACTTAGTGTTGATTAATAAAAAGAAAGAAAAGAAGAGAACATGTCAACTAGTGGTATTTGCCATTCCAGCAGATCACAAGGTGAAACTGAAGGAAAATAAAAAGATTGATAAATACCAGGACCTTGCCAGAGAATTGAAAAAGCTGTGGAATATGAGAGTGAAAGGGATACCAATTGTAGTTGGTGCACTTGGAACGGTCCCGATAAACTTGGAAAAAAGACAAGAGGATTTGGAAATCAGAGGAAGAATTGAGACCATCCAGACTACTGCATCGCTGCAACCGGCTAGAATACCCAGAAGAGTCATGGAGACCTGAGGAGACTTGCTGTCACTCAGCCTCCAGTCAAATACCATCAGCTAATGCTGATGGGAAAAACTCAAAAGGAGTGATAATAATTATATGGACGCTTCAAACGACAAATAGAAGAGGTTGCACATGAAAAGACTTGGATATGGTTAAGAAAGGGAAACCTCAAAAGAGAAACTGAATCACTTATAATTGCTGCACAAAATAATGCCATAAGGACGAACTATATCAAAGCGAAAATTGATAAGACCCAACAAAATAGTAAATGTAGACTTTGCGGTAATAGGGATGAGACTGTAAACCATATACTCTGCGAATGTAGCAAACTAGCACAACGAGAATACAAAACTAGACACGACTGTGTTGGGAAGGTGATCCTCTGGGAATTGTGCAAAAAATTAAATTTTGACCATACAACAAAATGGTATATGCATAAACCAGAATCTGTTCTTGAGAACGAAACGCATAAAATTCTCTGGGACTTTGAAATAAAAACGGACCACCTTATCCCAGCAAGAAGACCAGATCTAGTGTCAAAAAAGAAAGAACTTGTCAACTGGTGGATTTTGCAGTGCCAGCAGATCACAGGAAAATGAAAAAATGGACAAATATCTGGACCTTGCCAGAGAACTGAAAAAGTTATGGAATATGAAAGTGAAAGTGATGCCAATTGTAGTTGGTGCACTTGGAACAGTCCCAAAAGGATTAGAACAGGGTTTGGAAAGTTTGGAAATCAGAGGAAGGATTGAAACCATTCAGAACACTGCACTGCTGCAATCCGCCAGAATACTAAGAAGAGTCCTGTAGACTTGAGGAGACTTGCTGTCACTCAGACTCCAGTAAAAAACCATCAGCTAATGCTGATGTAAAAACTCAAAAGAGTAAATAGGATAGTTAAAATAAACCTGCATTGTTAATCTGTGTATTTTACCGAATACGGCCCAAATCCTTTTACTGATCTTTAAGCATCCCGGAACTACTTTCTTGTTCCACTGATTATAGCTATGGCTTGGAGGTTTATCTTTTTCTATGCTTATTCAAGCTGAGTTTAGATTTTGTTTCCCATATTTTTCTCCTCCTTCAGCCACCACCGGTGATTTGCCGTAGCAGTTACATCGATTCGACAGAATCTCTTTTCGGCGGCCGGTGCTCTGCGTAAATCATCTGCTAACAGAATGCAGAAAGCAATCTCAAAATTAACACAAAAAAACAGTCAAGCCTGAGTAGGGACAGTGATTCACTGGGAATTGTGCAAATGAATCCTGCTTATCCATGCAAACAAGTCAAACGCTATGAGACATTGGGATTCAGATGGACCATCTTATTCATGCCAAGAGACCAGGGTTATCCCAACCAACAAAAGAAAAAGAAAAAGAAAAGCAAAAACAAAACAAAAAAACACAGTTGATGCTTTTAAATCCGACCTGAAACTGAATTTGAAATTGTGGGGCTAATAGAATATGACATACTTACTAGTGATCTTCGAAAAATATAAACACATTTTTGACGTACTGGATTTTGGTTGGTTGGATTTTACGGCATGTCAACACTTGTTGGGTTATTTTATGTCGAATACCCTTTGTCTTATGGATTCTTGATGGGTATTTAATTGTTTTATCTAAACTAATCTTTTTTTAAAGTTTTTATATAATTTATTCTATTTACCCATAGATGGGACCATAACAGGTACTACCACTCCTGGTCAGAGTGGACCTGGGAGTAATGGAGATGAAGGGTACTCCACACTCCCCAGAGGTCTAGGACTTTACCATCAGGTAAAGTTTGACGTCTTATCCAAGATACTAAGACACTCAGCCACCGCCTTCAAGAATATATATATTTACCAAACCCTCCGCACGAGCAGGATGCGACACAAGGTCAATTTCTCAAGCGGAGTTCAGCAGGTTTGAATTTAGTTTTCCTTCTCCTGGACCGGTTGCCTAATTAAGGTTAAAGAGCCCAGTCTGCCCTATTATTAACCCATAGCTGGAGGGAGTGTAGGATTCATACGTTTCCCAAGGGTATTAGCGCTAAGTGAAATGCAATTACCACGTCCGGGATTTGAACTCGGGGCGACGCGTCCATTTCCCATGACTTTACCCATTACACCACCCGTCAAGCAGATATATGGCAAAAAGTGTTTGGGCTTGCCATAAAGGCAAAAGTGTTGGGACAATCTTACTGGAACCTCAAAACTAGATGCAGTTTAACTGAAATTGAAATTAAAAGAGGGGCTAATAATCACTTGGAGTTCGACGAAACACTGGGGAAGAAGCTAGATAGGAGCTACACAAGGATACTACAGGCATCTAGAACAAATCCTGGAAGCAGCACCCCACAAAAAAGAAACTGTATGACCACTTCCTATCATACAAACCATGAAAGTATGTCATTCAGGACACTGATGAAGATGTATATATATTTACCAACCCTTCCGCACGAGCAGGATGCGACACAAGGTTAATTTCTTTAACCTGTTTGAATTCAGAGTTTTCCTTTTCCTTGACTGGTTACCTAGCCATAGGTAAAGAGCCCAGTCTGCCCTGTATTAGTGTCATGTGAAATGCAAACAACTTCGCCCAGGAATTGAACTCGGGCGACGAGTCCATTTCCTAAAACTCTAATCATTAGACCAAGCGCCTTCACAGAATATAATATATATATATATATATATAATATATATATATATATATATATATATAATATATAATATATATATTATATATATATATAATATTATTATTATATATAAATCCTTCCACACGAGCAGGATGCGATACAAAGTCAGTTTCTTAAGCGGAGTTTAGCAGGTTTGAATTCAGAATTATCTATCTCTTAGACTGGTTGGCTAGTCAAGTTTAAAGAGCTCAATCCGCCTTACTATTTACCCATAGCTGGAGAGAGAGTAGTTGGATTCATACCTTTCCCAAAGATATTAGCTCTATATTTACATTTACTTGTCAATAAAAATATGGCTTACTTTTAACGCCTTCAAACCACCAAAAATAATAATATTAACATGTATTTGTCGGAAAAAGACTGGAGTGGGTAAAATATCGCATTAACGTTTTTTCAGCTATCACCGCCTAGCGTTTTTTTTTTGTTAGGAAGCGGGACGAAATTCTACGAATAGCATCGGAAATTCCATAAGAAACAAAACTTTCTTAATGAAAAATAGAATATGAGCCTTCAATATATTCAAATTAAGCATTGATCAATAGCGCTTGAAATGTTTGAAAGGTCTACTCTTACATTTCATTTGGTTGCATTTCACAGTACACTAATACTCTTGGGAAATATATTCTCATTCCAGCTTTGGGTAAATAGTAGAGAAGACTGGGATCTTAACCTTCATATGGCAAACGGTCTAGGAAAAACACAACTTTGAATTCAAACCTCTTAACCTCGGCTTAAATATTGACCTTGTGTCAAATCCCGATCGTTGTAGAGAGGTTGGTATTGTTGTGTCGTGAAATCAAGGGTCGGCACAAAGGTGTAGATTTATTTTTCGATGCAAAATACGGTACAGGTTTAACAATAATTAGTCATGGTTGCTCTAAATCTAAATCTGCATGCCCAATACAGAAGCTCACTTCTAAATATTCCTCAGACTCGTGAGTGCAGTTTGTCTACTCTACAACAGGTATATACAAGGTGTGTCTGAAAAGACTTGTCACGAGGATTAATTTAAAATCCAAACAAACTAAATGTTTTCTCCTCCAAAGTAATCCCCTCTTAAATCTAATGCACTTTCACATCCTTCTCCGTCACGCTTCTCTGTTCAGCAGGAAGAATTATTCTGGTATGTCTCTCAGCTCCGTCGTTACGGACCTCTTGATGGCCTCAATGGATTAAAAACGGGTCTCCTTGATGAACCCGTTCAACCTGGGAAGTGCGCGCGAAGATAGTTGTGGCAAGATATATCGTGACTTTTTTATTTTTCCCAATCTGAAGGGGCTTATCAAGGGGACCGTTTTGAAAGCGCTGAGACCATCAAGAAGTCCGTAACAACGGAGCTGAGAGACATTCCAGAATAATCTTTCCTGCTGGAGAGAGAAGCGTGACAGAGAAGGATGGGAAAGTGCATTAGATTCACGAGGGGACTACTTTGGATGAGAAAACCTTTATTTCGTTGTGTGGATTTTAAATTAATTCTTTATGACAACAGTCATTACTTTTCAGACACACTTCATATATACAGGTTATTTGTGATAGCTGCTTGTGTTCTGTTGTATCGCCCATCACATTTGGGTCGAAGCGCCCTTGCTACCCAGTGTTATTCACTGAAATATCTTGGTGAAATCTTTCTCAGTGATCATCACTTACCCCGCCCAGATTAAGCTGAAAAATCGAGATGAGGATGCAAAGCCGTTGCATTCTTTATTGCACTGTTTGCTTGCTATCTCTTAAATCAACACCATTTTCAGTTCTATAAGAAGCAAGAAATGTAAGTGCAATTAACACAAATGCATCCTATGTCGCCAGCGCAAGTGGATTCTATTTACCTCTGCACTTAACGTCAAACATCAATTTACTCGTGTTAGGTCCAATGAAAATGCTTGCTTTCAGTTTTATATCCATTTTCTGTGCACCAAATTTTATCAATATTTATTTAATACAAAACTGTAGGTATTTACTCGTTTGCCACGGGTAAAATGTGACACAAGGTTGCGTGTATCCAATAAGGATCGTATCCTGGCAATGACGTTAAACTTCATCTAGTAGTGATGTTCCAATTCTGGAGCTCTGGGGAATGTGGAGTACTCATTTATCCCATTACTCCCAGGTCCAACCCGACCCAGAGTAGTAGTGCCTGTAATGGTTCCATATGTGGTTTAAATAGATGGAAAAAGAACTGTTGGGTCAAACGGTAAGTCTGGGTGGACATAAGTTCAAAATGAGTTATCTTCCCTTGCTGCGGTTCGTTCGCCGATAGGTGGCATTGGTATTTGGTCACAGGCCGGGAAATCTGAATTCTATCTCTTTCCACTGAATCTGGCAACGAGTAAACATGGTCTAGACGCCTGACGCCTCAGCCCCTTAGGTGGGCGGCTTTGCCCCCCAACCAAATACCAATAAGTGACATTCCACACGACACAAGTTGTACACCCATTTCCTCCTATAAAGCGTTATGTATCTGTTTTTTTTTATATCTTTGTCTTAAATGTATCCCCGTCACTTACGGAATAAATATTTTTCTCGTTTTACACATTTGTCGGAATGTTCTTATGTACACACTTGTACCCACGTTGGGAGGTTACTTTAAGCCTTCCAGCATTAATATAACTTCCTCATTGTTTTATAGGACAATTAATAATGTGTTAAAAAACAAGGATGAATAAAACAATGTCTTCGGCATAAAATAACCCATTAATTCACTGATCTGTCATCCAATGCAAATTGCTTGTTTTCAGTTTTGTATCACTTTTCTATGCACCAAATTTTATTTTGAATTATTAGATTCTACAACGATTTTAGGTATTTACTCAACCCGTTATCCATTGTTAGGATGTGATACATGGTCACAAGTATGGAGTATCCAGTAAGGATCATAATTGCTATTCAGTAGTAATAGATCTGCGCGAATAGATTGCTAACCTTGACACCACGGTGGGCCGACTCTTCTAAAACGCGTCTCAGAGAAGGAACACTCTGAATTCGAACCTGTTAAATTCTGCTTAAGAAAGTGTCCTTGTGTCATATCCTGCTCGTGCTGAGGGGTTGATGAATATATAGATATTTGCTTTTACAATATTTTTAAAGAAGCCGAGTTCAATGCAAAGGGGATGGAAAGTTTTGTATTACTTTTCTATGAAAGAAATTTTATTTTTAGGTATTAGATTCTAGAACAACTGTAGATATTTACTCAATCCGTTTGCCACGGGTAGGATGTGACCAGGTTACAAGTATGGAACATCCAGCGAGGATTAAACTTGCTATTCAGTAGTACTGGATCTGGGAGACTAGCTTGTTAACCATTACACTACGATGGGACGACTCTTCTACAATGATCGTATATGAAGGCGTGTAGTGTAATGGTTAGAGTCTTAGGAAATGGACTTGTCGACTCGAGTTCAAATTCTGGACAAGGCTGTTTACATTTTAGGTAGCGCTAACACCATTGGGAATGGTATGCAACCAACTCCTCTCTTTCCGGATATGGGTTAATAGTAGGGCTGACTGGACTCTTTGGCTAGGTAACCAGTATAGGAGAAGGAAAACTAAATTAAAACCTGTTAAACTCCAGTCAAGAAATTGACCTTGTGTCACATCCTGTTCGTACGGACGGATTGATGAATATATTGATTATTGCTTTTACAATGTTTTTCATGAATGACTGAAAAATGGCATTTTGGGGGCAAATTTGAAGCCCCATATCTCCCCCAATTCTCAACAGAATTCAACCATCTTTTACTATGTGATACTCCTCATTAAACCCTATCAGAAAATCATTAATTTGCACTTTAATTTTGCACAGAATTGGCCATTTTCAGGCACTCTCAGGAGGGTTATCAGGCCTCAAATCTCACGGAAAACTCCAAATTGAGTTTAATGTAAAGATGTGGAAATATGACCGTTTACGGGTTTCCAGTAATATATGATGGACGTTTTACAATGTATTGACGTGCTAGAACAATAAGTTCGATTCAAAATTTAGTACATTCGATTTAGTCTAAAACACGCGCTTTAACTGCAGTAGCAAAAACATTTTTGAACGGAAATATAGAAAGACAAACTCCTAAAAAACTTAATTAGAAAAAGAGGGGAATAAGTGGCAACACGACAGAAAATGAAGAATATGTGGATACAGATGAAACTGTTAATCCTAAAATAAGCACATACAGCAAACTAGCACAAAGAGATTACAAGTCTAAGCACGACTGAGTGGGGAAGGTGATCCACTGGGAATTGTGCAAGAAATTAAAATTTTATCATGTACTAACAGGTATATGCACAAACCGGAATCCGTCCTAAAGAATGAGATGCATGGAATTCCCTGAGAGTTTGAGATATTGACGGATCACTTAATCCCGACTGCAAGGCCAGACCTAGAATTAATTGACAAGAAAGAAAAAAAAAAAGAATTTCTCTGATTTTTTTAGATGAGGCGTGATAATTAGTATTATTTGTATTATTCGGACTATTGTCCTCACCTTCATTGTTATCTGTACAACGTTTCGGCCGATGTGCCCTCCGGCCTTCTGCATGTATTTCTTGTCGGACTCTGGAATCTTCTTTTCGAACTCTGGAACCTTCTTGTAATCGGGAGCCATCTCGGAACTTTGAACCTAACCCTTTATTCAGTCCACGGGGTATCCTGTTCTCATTCCGCTAACCATAGCTGGGGTACAGGTGTTAAGAAATATCTGTAGAAGGCCGGAGGACACATCGGCCGAAACGTTGTACAGATAACAAGAAATAAGGACAATAGTCCAAATAATATAAATAATTCTAAAAAAAAAAAAAAAAGAGAAGTTGTAATTTTATGAATTTTGCTGTTCCAACAGACTGTAGAGTGAGAATAAAATAAATCGAAATTACAGATAAATGATTTCTTCTTGATACAGAACTCAAAATGTTGTGGCACATGGAAGCGATGGTGATAAAATTGAAGTTAGTGGAACGATCCTAAAAACTTTTGGGAAAAAAGGCTGGAATTGGAGAAAGAGAACATCCAGACAACATCAATGTAAAGATCGGCTAGAATACACGACACGACTGGGTTGGAAAGGTGATCCACTGGGAATTATGCAAAAAATTAATTTTGACCATACAACAAAATGGTATATGCATAAACCAGAATCTGTTCTAGAGAACGAAACATAAAATTCTCTGGCACTTTAAAATAAAAACGGATCACCTTATCCCACCAAGAAGACCAGACCTAGTGTTGATAACAAAAAAGAAAGAACTTATCAACTGGTGGATTTTGCAGTTCCAGCAGATCACAGGGTGAAGCTAAAGGAAAATGAAAAAATGGACAAATACTTGGACCTTGTCAGAGAACTGAAAAAGTTATGGAATATGAAAGTCAAAGTTATACCAATTGTAGTTGGTGTACTTGGAACGGTCCCAAAAGGATTGGAAAGGGTTTTAGAATGTCTGGAAATCAGAGGCAGAATTGATACCATCCAGAACACTGCACTGCTGCAATCTTCCAGAATACTCAGAAGAGTCCTGGAGACCTGAAGGAGACTTGCTGTCACTCAGACTCCAGTGAAAGACCATCAGCTAACGCTGATGTGAAAACTCAAATAATAATAATAACGCCAGATAACTAAGAAAACTGTGGAACATGAAGATGAAGGTCATGCCAGTTGTAATTGGTGCCCTTGAAACAGTCCCCAGGTGTCTGGAAAAGAGTCTGGATGAACTGGAAATCAAATCAACTACAGAATTGTTAGGATCGGCTAGAATACTGAGAATAGTCCTGAAGACCATAGAAGACTTGATGTCACTAAGCCTCCAGTAAACCACCGGCTAATGCGTGTGTGAAAAACATGAATGGAGTGAAATAAATAAATAATAATAATAATAATAATAATAATAATAATAATAATAATAATGCACTCAGACTCTAGTGAAAGATGACCTGCTTACGCTGGTGTGACAACCTCATAGAATAACAACTCGGCAGAGTCCTGGAGAATCGAGGAGACTTGCATTCACTTAGACTCCAGTGAAAGATCGCCAGCTAACGCTGAATTGAAAAAAGTCTCAAAAGAAGAAAAATAATAACAAGCTTGTGGTACTGATGCCGAAGGAAGAAAAGATGAGGTCGAATGAACATTTTCTGATCGATAGAAGTGAAAAATCCTCTTGACGCTTCAATGGTTTTTAATAATACTCCAATACAACATGACTAAATTCATTGAATGAAAGAGTATTACATTCGATAGTCTGAAAAATATTAAGATAGATGGTTGGATGGGCAGTGTGATAAATACGAGGTGAGTTCGAAAACAAACTGAATTTTTTCAGCAGCTTCAGATTTGACAAAGAGTCCAATCGTGATGTAATGGTTAGAAAGTGTGCCCCGCGGATCTGTTACTGCAGAAAAGTGAGTTCGATTCACGTTGGGTGCTTTATACTTGCGACTTTGTGTCACGTCCTATCCATGAGAAATGGTTGGGTAAATAACCACGTCTTCAGATTTAATAATTTTTGAAGAAAACTGGACACATGGCCTAGTGGATAAGGTAGTTAGGTTAAGACAGTTCTAAGTGACAGCTATCTCTGGATTCCGGGTTCAATCCTGAGTAGGGCAGTAACATAGAAAAATAATTAACACAACTCCTACCCCAGCTATGGTTAGCGGAATGAGAACAAGATACCCCCGTGGACTGAATAAACGGTTAGGTTCAAAGTTTCGTGATGGCTCCCGATTAGGACAAGAAGGTTCCCGACTACAACAAGAAGGTTCCCGAGTCCGAAAAGAAATACCTGAAGAAGGCCGGAGGGCACATCGGCCGAAACGTTGTACAAATAACAATAAAGATGTGGACAATAGTCCGAATAACGCAGATAATACTAATCATAAAGCCTCATCTCAAACATTCAGAGAAAACTCGTATATTCTCTATAAAAGAAATTTAAAAATTCAACCCATAAATCAACTGGAATAATATTCTTACTTGCAGGACCGGTAGATATACCACTCGATTGTAATTTACTTAGTACAACTTTTGATACGTTCACCAAAGAGCTATTGCTAAAGAGTTTAATATGTAAAAAGTATGATATTTTTTTTAAAACTCTCTCAACTTTTTTCTTTCTTTTCATAACAGATTAGCGTTATCACTTCTGGGCACTCACCCCCTCTCTCTATCATAATTTATTGGAAAATAACCAGTAGCTTGATTTCATTTCCAATAACTTTATGCATCAACTCCACTGACACCATATCGACGGGGCTTAGAATATGCTGTTTGCACCCTCTTTATCCAGGTCCACTCTATTGATAAATGTTAGGACCCATTCATAGGTCAAATGAATAAGTTTAAAAATTATTCGTATTCGATAAAATCATCTGAAAAAAAAAACTCTTAAGAAACGAGACAAAAATGTAAATATGAATATACATGGAACGTGATTCACTAAGCATAAGATAGACCTAGACCGGTTGAAATACCGTTAAAATTAATCAAATAAACGATAAAAAAAACATATCAAACGTTATTTAAATAAGAATGATTATCCCAAACTTTAATAAAAGTGACAACGCATCCTTTATTTTTAGTGGTGAGATCCTAATAGCTTGTATGTAATATGGGTATGTAGTATTAATTGAAAATAGCAGAACCTGTGGATAGATAAAAATATGATAATTTAATTATTACAAGTTTAATATGTTTACCTAAGAGTTATTGCAAAATAGTTCAATATGTAAAAAGTATAATAATTTTGATTTTACTCTCACCACTTTTTCTCTTTCTTACCTTTTTTTTAAATTTTTTCATTATGTTCGATTGAAACAGATTAGTCTTATCATTTCCGCACTCTCACCTCTATATTTCCTCTACACTCTTTCTTTCTTATTATATTTTTCTCTGTAGCATATTCTTTGTCTTCCCTTTCTTTCTTTATAAGGAAGACCAAAAGGTCCATTATTTAGCTGAGATGACGACACTCATAAGAAATAAGAATTCGGCGTATAAGCAACACAAAATAATCAGAATTTACATCTTTGCATTTCATCTTGGATTATTTGGACGGTCTCATTTTTAACCAGAGGGAAGTTGCAAGATGATAACTGTTGTACTTTTAAGGAACACGAGTATTAATGTTTAGGTAAATAAGTAATTTATAATACGACTTAAAATACTTATTTCCTCTCTTTTTTGTTTCTTTTTCTTAAAAAGATGGACACAAATCAAGAATGTTTCGTCAATTTACACTTCGATAAGCAATTTGACGACGGTTTGAGTATTAGATTTGGTAAACTTTATGAAGCTATTTTTTCTGCCAATAAACAGGACCACCAGGTGACCATCTTTTGTGTGGAACCGTTCATATGAAACAACAATGACTCCCCGAAATATTTCGTCGTTCTGCTTGAACGAACAAGGGGGGGGGGAAGTGAGGGCTGTTCCAGAAATGTGGATGCAATGCCAAGGGGATGGTTTCTGGCACCATTTTCATGTCAGACGGATGATGAGTGGGTTCGTCGACCATGGACAAGTTCGATGGATATGAGTAATGTCTATCTGATTGATAATCAATGTCTTGAAAAGGAAGAGAGATAACCGAAATGGAAAGAGTGTGAGATAAAGGGAGGGCAGGCAGAAATGGATAGGGTTGAAGACATATGTAGACACTGACTTACGTATATACCATAAACACAAGGATATCTATATAGAGACTAATAGAATAACAGTTGTGAGATCTAAGATATATGGAATCTGACTAATCTTATTATAATGGAGATTGTGTGTTTGTCTGTAACCGAAACTATATTACTACTCAAGTCATAATTCCCTTAATTATTGACATCACATTCTCCAAGATTTTATTTATATTTAAACCTCAATTATTAATAAAATTGTTGTACATTACTTACACTGTTGACCATATCTACATACTAATATCATGCAATTGTATTTATATATAAAACAAAATAGAGGTTTACAGTATGAATGGGAAGGCTAATTTGCATATTGATCTTAAAAATTTGATTTTAATAAATATATGCTTAGTATTATTGATTTCTAATTGTTTGGTTTTATCTTATTGAATATGAGCAAAAATCTCTTCAATAAATTTTAAAAGAAATCCCTTAACAAGAAGAAATAACTGTAATATTATTCTTTACTTCCTATTTTAACTAAACAGTTGAATTAGGAAAATTTACCAATGAAAGACGGGAGTAACGCAAAATGATGGAAGAGTTAGTTTCAAAGTTGTTCTATTTTTCAATCGTACCCCCTCTGTTCAAAATCTTTTTATCTACATTCTTATTCAGTTTCATTAGCCTTTCTAATTTAATATGATATTTTATTATAAAATTTAACTAAAATACTTGCACCCTAAGGGTGCATATATTTGCTAGTATGTAGAAAAATATTGCTAAGATAATATCTAACTCGCCCCCCCCCACATATATATATATATATATATATATATATATATATATATATATATATATATGGGGTGCTACTTGGTGTCAATTATACACTTAATACTACCAGTAAGAATGTTCGAATCTCTTCAAGATTCAAAGGATATGACATAGATATTGCCATTAGTTTCTGTTCGTTACTTGATGTGTATTATTTCCATGATGTGTCATCTATAGGCGAGATGACAGATATTAAAGGGCTTAATATATATATATATATATATATATATATATATATATATATATATATATATATATATATATATATATATATATATATATATGAGGTTAAGTAAACAAGCAAATGTGTTTATTTTTATATGGCTTTAAGCCGATTATTTTTGGAGGATATGTGCTTAATTGAAGTCATATTTAAATTTGAAAATTAATTAGTTAATAATAATGAATTTAGGCGGGCATATATATGTTCAAATGTAAGGCTAAACAAATTGAGAAAATGTCAATCCCTGAGGTTTGAAATGTACATTCAGGATTGACATCTTCTCGATTTATTTAGCCTTACATTTGAACATATATATGCCCGCCTAAATTCATTAATCATTAACTAATAATTTTCAAAATTGGGTATGACTTCAATTAAGCACATATCCTCAATATATATATATATATATATATATATATATATATATATATATATATGTAAAATGGAAAAGGAATTGAATCCGACAATATGAGGAAAAATGAGTAAAGAAAAGAAATGTAAATGGATAAAATGAATTTAATCGATATCACATTAATCGATATCACTTACACATGTGTTTCGGTCAGTTTATGTGTGTGAAAATATTTCGCACACATACAAGAATCGACCTTCATCAGAGTGAACATTTATTTTTATGAAAAAAATTGTTTTTCCCAACGAATTTTTTTTTTCCCAAAATATTGTTTTTCCGAACGAATTTTTTCATAAAAATAAATGTTCACTCTGATGAAGGTCGATTCTTGTATGTGTGCGAAATATTTTCACACACATAAACTGACCGAAACATGTGTAAGTGATATCGATTAAATTCCTTTTATCCATTTACATTTCTTTTCTTTACTCATTTTTCCTCATATATATATATATATATATATATATATATATATATATATATATATATATATATTATACATACATATATATTTATTAGAGAGAGAGAGAGAGAGAGAGAGAGAGAGAGAGAGAGAGATTTGTCAATAAATATGTACAGACCAACCATATTTTCTTAATTTTCTTCTCAACAAACCATCATCAGATCGCACCGAGAGCACGGCCTCAACGAGACACACACACTCTCTCTCACACACACACACACACACACACTCTCTCTCTCTCTCTGATTAATATCTTATCTATCCCAGTGGGTTATTCAATGCCAATGCCATCTATGTAGAAGAAAATTATAAGCACTATTTGAGGCTAGAGGAGGCGGTCGGAGAGACCACCAGCGATCAATCTGTTAGGGTCCCATATTTGGGTTAATTTGCGAAAAGTGAATTTAAAAGATTGTTTAAAAAGTGCGTTTAGATATGTTAAAAAATGTATACCCATCAGGAATAAATAAAACAAAACCTCTTCTGCATAAAATGCCCCAACAAGGGTTGACTTGCCGTAAAACCAAACCAACCAACCATTTGCTAATGTTATCGATACATGAATTATAAGCTCATTATAAACCTCAGATACTTTTATAATAGGAATCTCTTTCCTGAATGCATCATATTAAACTCGACTGTCCAGTTACGCCCTTTCTAGCCATGACTGGCTACAAAATCACTGACGCGAAGACAAAGCGTCCAGTCTCATTTCAGTTCCTGATCGAAACGTGGGCAGTAAACATTGTTTTTGTTCCACGAGATTTAATGACATTGCGAGGTGACCACATCTATTGTGGACTTTTTTTTACCATCGTCTGTATAAACATAAGCACCGGAAATCCAAGAAATGTTTCATTTGTGTGTGTGCGTGAGGGTTTTTTTGTCCAGTTTTATTCTATTCTATTTTATTTATTTATATATTTTTGTTTCCCTAGAAGTAGACAAATGGATACTTTCAACTGTTCAACACCTAAGGTTTTGGCTATAAACATAAACCGAACATTCTCTGAAAAGAGACGAGAAAAAGTAAAAAAAAAAAAAAGAAACATAGAAGAAATAAAAAAAATGAATCAGGTTACTAGAACGAAAGCGTTTTTTTTTTTAACGGAAATGCACTTGTTAAATACAATCACATGCATATGTATCCTCACGGGCCGCACATTTATATTCTTATCTGTACGATTAGTTGGCTTCAGAAAGGTGTGTATAGAGAAATACGTTTATCAAAAAAGGTGTTCTTAGTTAAGCTGCAGTAAAGAATGAACCAATGACGTAAACAAACACAAAGCTAAATTTGATACACACGCACACTCGTATAACTGCATTGAAAGATAAAAATTGAAAGTTATATTTTGGTTCGATACTTCCATTATCTTCTTTTTCATTTACATTTTTATAGGATTAAAAATAAACTAATGTATTTTTATCACTGTAAATTAACAGGCAATTGAGAACTAGATTTTCAGAAAAAGTAAATTTTGTTTCAAACCACTCACGAGTTTAGGCTTACATTTTTTGAAATAACATTAAAAGTAAACTAAAAAAATCTTCTATACATATGTAAAGGGCAGTTGTGTGAATCTGTATGTCCAGAGGAAAGTTCGAAAATAAAACAATTGACGACAAAGTATATATATATATATATATCACCAGGGCTCGGTTTTTGATTAAAAATAATGAAGATTTTATCTAAATTCATGAAGATATCTCAAAGATAAAATTTACATGATAACAACATGGAATTCTTTCCATTCAATATTGTAGACATAGATTTTTATTCTCAGAGTGTCTGGATAAAAGCAAGGTCTTTTTTTACCTAGGGATTTTGATGGGGCATCCAGCGGGGATCCAACTCAAAATTCAGTAATAATGGATCTGCGAGAATAACTTTTAAAAATTCCCCTCTACCCAGGCGATGCCGGGTAGCCACTTCTAATCTTAAAATAAACGAATATAATAATACAGGAATTCATAGCTTTTTTAACGTTAAAATTAATTTAAATCCGTGTTACTTAAAAATAAAAAAAAATACAACAGAATGAATAAATACTGTATTTTTCCATCTACAAATAAGGAGACATTTTTAATTCTAAGCCTCTTCGTAAAAACAAATACATTTTGTTTTCACAATACCTCAAGTGGTAAATACGAACTGAATTAAAATACTAGTCACATAAGGTCATATTCTTAGAACAAAATACATCAATTTTTAAACAGTGTAACTTTTTTATAAAGAAATAAACTATTCATAGAATAAATGAATGTGTCTTTCAATTAATAGGCGAAACGTTCCACTTACAAATAGGGCCACATGTTTAATTCTTTATGATTCTAATTCTTTATGATTCTAATAAATAAATTTCAAATGATGACCAAAAATGTCCTAAAATAAGCGAACATTATAAAACGCGAATTCTTTGGGAATTTAATTTGATAACGAATTAAAAAAAATACCTTTCTTTTCCTTCCTCTTTTATTCCCCGCTTCGGTTTTTCTCTCGCATTCCTAAAATACTTTCAGTCCTGCATCTGACGGTGTTCTTCTAATATATATATATATATATATATATATATATATATATATATATATATATATATATATAAGAACACTGCTATTGCTGTGGAGGACTGGGACAAGCTAGCTAGTAATAGACCTGGCTGGAGAACCACCATCTACCTGTCTGTGGAAGAATTTGAGTCCAACCGAATTAAACACCAAAGATTGAAGCGGGCTATTAGAAAAGGTAATTTTCAGCCCAGCAACATTCAAAGTGGAGAAGTTCCAACATGTAGTTTTTGTGGAAGAGTACGTCTCTCCAGGTTTAGGCTGGCCTGGTGTGTAATCTGAGAAAACGCAAATATACAATGTCAAATGCTACTGGCATCCTACTATGAAAAAAAAACAACAGGATATGGTCTTACTAGAACACGAGTTGAGAGCCAACACAAACATTATATATATATATATATATATATATATATATATATATATATGGCGCGTAATACCCTCAGAAACCTCCGACCCGGGGGTATGAGTAAACCTGCTTGGAGTCCAAAGATAGGCAGGTTTCACCAATACTTGTACTGGGATAATAGAATATTGACATGGGTCACCAGTTCTCTTCGTCGGGATTGGGGACACACCTATAGGAGAGCATGTATTTACCAAATGAGCAAGATACAACTCAAGGTCAATTCTTAAGCGGATATTAACAGGTTTGATTTCAGAGGTTTCCTTCTAATAGACCGGTTGCCATACCAATATTTAAGAGCCCAGTCTACCACTATGTGAGATTTGATTAAAAAGATTAGAAAAATAATCTAAGTATAACCATCTACTAGAGGATGAAAAGTGTTGACGGATTTTTAAAAAACGTTTGGGTAGTATGTTATGGTCAATTATTGTACATAAGATTACATTAGAATTTTATATGCGAGGGGGTTTCGTACCAGAAATTCAGCAGTTGGATGAGAGTCCAACAATGGAACTATATATATATAACTGATAGAAATAATGGAATTAGCACACTTAAAATTTTATTTGGCAATAAATAAACTCATAACAGATAAGACGCAAATGCTTTTTTAATTTAAGAGCTGAACATTATGGCTTGATAAATTGTACATAAACAAACTAGATTAAATTATTTAAATCAGTTGTATCAATTTCTCAAGCCAAAATATAATGTAATAACTTAATGCTCTTATTAGTTTATTTACTAATAAATAAAAACAAAACGGCCATCCTTTTAGTTAGTAACTTAATACATTTCTAGTGGTTATATATATATATATATATATATATATATATATATATATATATATATAGGGGGGGGAGGCATAAGATTATTCAGATGAATAGACATTACGTCTGAAAAGATTTAACCCAAATGGACTGAACAAAAATTAAACCACCCCTAGGGGGAGTTCCCGGGGCGTTGTGAGTAACCTGCTAGACTGTAACAACATAGTAAGCTATACTGATCTCTAGTCGTGCTATTGCGTTCACTTTGAAACTAATACCCCAGGTAATAATGTGAACTCCCATGTATGTGTTAAATACTAACACTACTTCTACAAGGATTGCTTAGGCATTGAATACTCCATGACGTTTGATTTGCCATTAAACAAAGAAATCAAACCAAACCACCACAAAAAACAAAACTCCCTCCCTAACTTTTTAACGTTTAAAAGATTATTTAAAAGATCATTACGTTTTATAGGCCGTTCTTCCTTTAAGATTTTTGTGAATAATAAAAACATGAAGAATCGAACGATATCGTCGTTAAATTCCGTTGCATGCCGCAATAATGTTGTAGGGTCTTCCAGCAAACAACCTCTCGATCCAGGACAAAACTACGCCCGGCCACTTGAAGTAGGCCCCCGTTTTGAGTGTATGTGTAGCAAATACATTGTCATCTCTCAGTCTTGAAATGTAAACAGTCATAAAGAAAATATCTTTTGACAAAGGCTGAAAATGGCCGGTTTCAAAAAAAAAAAAAAAAAAAAAAAAGAAAAGATTTCCAATGTTAATGAATCTGTTATTTGGTAGCAACATTATAATCCGTCTGCTTGTTTCTCTATCTAGGGTGCGAGGGAGAAATAATTGTCTAAATTACGCCAACATAAAAATAACAATGTCACCTCTCTTTATTCTTTACCAGACGTTTTTACATGAAAATATTTGAAATACTTGAGATGAAATTGATTCAAAATAATCGCCATTGACTTTAATTCTAGACGACTTTAATATGTCCAAAAAAAATTGAGGGCCTCCTTGTTTAAATTAGTAAATGTTGCTTTTATCCTTCAGTTCATCTTTGATTTTGCATTGAGTTTTGACGACATCTCGCTCAACCACGCACCATACACAAAAATCAAGGTGACTGCAACTTGAGGAATCTAGGCGACTAGATCATTGGTGTGATGTGGTCGCAGAAATGTTCTGATAGCCAAAACAGGGTGCTCCTGCTTCTGTGGATTACCGCAGAGTCATGTTGTCAGACGTAGGGTCTTTCGGTAGACAACCTCTCGATCCAGGCCCGCGTGTTGAGTCTAAGGCTATGTGGAAAGTTAAATGGACGCATAAAATCACCATCGCTTGTGATCACCCCAAACACCACGATGTGAATTGGTGTTTGTTTTTTATTACTATTGTCATAGCTTGTGGTGACAGATTAAGCTCATGGTCGTTCTGTGAATTCACTATTTAGTCCTAGTAATCCTTTTCTCATTTGAGAAAAAACAAGCATGTTCGGTTGGAGGAGAACCTCGAGTTTACTGAAAAGACTAAAACTGACTAAAATTGACCTTTCTCATATTGTATTATATATACTAGCAAATATATGCACCCTCCGGGTGCAAGTATTTAAGTTTTAATGTAATAAATATTGTATTAACTTTAGAAAGGCTAATGAAACTAAATAAGAATACAGATAAAAAGATTTGAAACAGAGGGAGTATAATAAAAGATTTGAAACGGAGGGAGTATAATAAAAAATGGAACAACTGAAACTTATTCTTCTATCACTCTCGTCTTTCATTGTTATTTTTTCTAATTTAAGTATTTAGTTAAAAGAGGAAGTAAAGAATAAAATGACAGTTATTTTATCTTGGTAATGGATTTCATTTAAGATTCATTGAAGAGATTTTTGCTTATATTCATTAAAATAAAACCAAACAGTTAGAAATCAATAATACTAAGCATATATTTATTAAATTCGATTTTTTGATATTAATATGGAATTTAGCCTTCCCGTTCACATTGTAAACCGCTATTTTGTTGTATATATAAATATAATTGTATGTTGTCAGTATGTAGACATAGTTAACAGTATTAATAATGTAAGACAATTTTATTAATAATTGAGGTTTAGATAAAAATAAAATTGTGGAGAATGTGATGTCAATAACTAAGAGAATTGTGACTTGAGTAGGAATATAGTTTCGGTTACAGACAGAAAAACACACAATCTCCATTATAATAATAATATATATATATATATATATATATATATATATATATCTTATTATAATGAAGATTGTATGTTTTTCTGTCTGTAACCGAAACTATATTACTATACAAGTCACAATTCCCTTTGTTATTTATATCACATTCTCCATGATTTTTTTTTATTTAAACCTCAGTTATTAATAAAATTGTCTTACATTATTAATACTGTTGACCATATCTTCATACTAATAACATGCAATTGTATCTATATATACAACAAAATAACGGTTTACAGTGTGAATGGGAAGGCTAATTTGCATATTGATCTTAAAAATTTGATTTTAATAAATATATGCTTAATATTATTGATTTCTAATTGTTTGGTTTTATCTTAATGAATATAAGCAAAAATCTCGGGGATAAATCTTAAAAGAAATCCCTGAACAAGAAGAAATAACTGTAATATTATTCTTTACTTCCTGTTTTAACTAAATACTTAAATTAGGAAAATTTAACTATGAAAGAAGGGAGTAACGGAAAATGATGGAAGAGTTAGTTTCAAAGTTGTTCTATTTTTCAATCATACCCCCTCTGTTTCAAATCTTTTTATCTGTATTCATTAGCCTTTCTAATTTAATATGATATTTTATTATATAAATAACTTAAATACTTGCACCCGGAGGGTGCATATATTTGCTAATATATATAATGGAAAATGTGACTTACCGGTGAATATGGTCACAATGGTAAGATGATGCAAAATTCAGGAAGGTAAGTCAGCGATATAACACATAAAAAGTGCTCAATACGTTAGTAGAGCAAATTTATTACAATATAGGTACAAGTGATAACCTACTCGAGATTCACGATAAAGATCTTCAGGGTTAAATCCGCTGAATTAATCAAGATACTGATTAATTGCAGTCGACTACACGTGTGTGTCCTTTGCGATAAACGCATTTATCGCGAAGGACGCACACGTGTAGGTTATCACTTGTACCTATATATATATATATATATATATTGGTTTGCTTCATGTCTAGGCTACCTTAACTCAGATATACAAGATCTATCAACGATGTTGATGGTTTAACTCAGTCGGTAGAGCGTTCGGCTAGGAATCACAAGGTTCCTGGTTCAATACTGGCCCTCGCCTACTCAACGTATGAGTAGCACAGGAATCTGTGGGGTAAAGTAAGGAGCTGATGGTAGGTGTGGCGCCACCATCCAGACGCTAAAATAATCTCGTTGGTCTAGCGCTAGTGAAAAGGGGATAGACTCCCTCGCTGTCTGTCTGATACCGACATTAGGCCGACCCGACCTTTATTTTACTTACTACTATAGAATTATTTATTCGTTATATTATTAAACATAGAATAACACAAGGGTCGACATGCCGTAAAATCCAACTAACCAACCATTACATACCCATTATTAACTCGTAGTATATTTCAAGTCGTTTGTTTTCTTTGTCGTATTATTTCGTTTATAAAATAAAGTAAACAGTGCCTAACAAAAACGAAATTAATCAACTACAAACGTAATCATTTTGTTATCAATGCTATTGTGTATCATAAGTTGGGTTTTAATGTTTGATATGTACAAGTTAACAGCAAAGTCTAAATTATATTGTTTATGCAGAGCAGGGGTCCCCAAAATACGGCCCACGGGCGGAATCCGGCCTGCGAAGGCATTTTATCAGTCCCGCCGATAGTACTTGAATTTGTTTGTTAAAACGTACGTTCCGTATTGAAATCAGCGTATGGAACTAAATTAACTGATAAACATGTAAACGCAATTCTCTTGATTGGATTAGCAATTCTAAACCAAACATTGACGATATCTTGAAAGACAAACTTCAGTTTCACAAATCTCACTAAACCTTTCTGCTAATGTTGTGTTCTTTGATAATGTTTTGAAAATAAATATGTTGGTTAAATTTGTTTTTTGTGCATCTTTTGCCACTCGTCCATGAATCTAACATGGAAAGTTAACTTTTGTTTTACATCTTTTTCTCAGAACTATCGTTCTGCAAGCAAGTATTGAACACAAAAATAATGAGGCTCACACTCGTTATTTTTTCAATTATCCGGCCCACCGTAAAAAAAAAATGTTTGGCCATCCTTGATGTAGACTATTGTATCGATTTTATCACAGTAGTTTTGAAAGTATGAATGGATTATTTGAATGTTTTCTCTTCATGTTATTGGATGTTGAGAAAATACATGTGTTAGCTAATATAACCAAAATTAAGGGTTTGTTCATTACACACAATATATGACAAAAACACAAGATTATTGGTAATTTATTACACAACGTTGTTCATTACTTTAGTATCTACGGTAATATAAGATGAAATTTAGATATTCTAAAAGATCATGATATTAATCCTTAATTGAGTAAGAATATTTCAACCTTTTAAATTTTGATTACTCGTTTAAGAGTTCAGATAGTTCATGTTATACAAAAACATTAATAACCGTATAATTAGGGGCAATACTTCAGAAATGTTTTAAAATTCCCCCCGGAACAATCATATTTAATGCCTGATATGTAATCATATATTAAATGGGATTAAACGTAAAAAGAATAAATCACGAAAAACATGCACATATAAGGTATATAAATAACGTAAAATGATTATAGTTTAATTTTAATTGCTTTTCTTTTCACCCTTTTTTCAGATATATTTATGTACTGAGCATTAAACGAAATTCATCCTATGTTATTAATGTTCAGAAGGTTTTTATATTAATTTTAATGTGTGGTTAAGTGACCCAATAAAAAAAGGAAATGGGTAATATTTCTGCATCAACTTGCAAGAAAAATAGATTATGATATACAGAGTTGAAAACTTACATCAGTCGACCGGTCTTTTTTTTTTTTTTTTTTTTTTTTTTTTTTTCTATGAAGATATATGGCGGAAATAGCTTCTCAAATTCACAGAATTATGCCTCTTGCAATTTACCAAGAATGTAACGTTCTTTTCTGAACTTGAAATGGTCGGATTAATTCAAAAGACATTAAAGAACCATAAAATAAAAACGGTTCCCATTTATTGCATTAAAATAATGGTGGCTGAATGAAAATAATTATCATCAGTTTTCGCTATATCAAACGACACTTGATTTCTCTTTATAAAAAAATATGTTTAAGCCAAAATTGTGTCATATCTCAAAGTACTTAAAGAATTACGGATTGCATTAGGCGATTGTCATAAATTCAAAAGATACATTTATTTGATTTATATCCGAGGAAAGAAGATAAACGACTTACAATATAATACGACTTAATTATGGGCATGTAATGCTTGGTTAGTTGGATTTTACGGCATGTCGTCCTTGTGTTATTTCATGCCGAAGACGTTTTTATTTTATTTATTCTTGTAGGTTAGGCGTCACAAAACTATGGCCCGCAGGCCGGATCCGGTCCACGAAGGCATTTTATCAGGCCCGCCAAAGGTACTTGAATTTGTTTGTTAAAACGTACGGAACGCAAAACGTTCTGATAACATTTAAATTTAAATATCATGTTAAGCTTACTCAAGCATTTACCTTTAGGGCCGGGTTAGCTCAGTCGGTAGAGCGTTCGGCTAGAAACCACAAAGTTCCTAGTTCGATACCGGTCCTCGCCAACTCAGCGTATGAGCAGCACAGGGATATGTGCGGTAAAGTAAGGAGCTGATGGTATGTGTGGCGCTCCACCTCAGACGCTAAAACAATATCCTTGGTCTAGCGCTATTGAAAAGGGGATAGACTCCCTCGCTGATTGGCTGATACCGACTTTAGGCCGCCCCGTCGACTTTACTTTTTATAATTAGATACTATATTGAATTAGAAAGACCAATGAAATCAAATACGAACACAAAAATGATTACGCTTATTTTTATTTTATTCTAATCTATTTAAATACAAAATTATATATTGGATTGTTTTTTATACGTTTGAGAATAAAACAATAATATTAGAAATCAAAAACACCAAGTAATTATTTATTAAATATATTTTTATTAAAACCGGTATTCAAATTATTCACATCATATACTATGTAAACATTCATTTCTAATGATATAGAACACACATCGATGATTTTAAAATGTATGATATGGGCTGTTTCAAGACAAATTTATGTTAGATAGATCGTAATAGAGATATTGTTAATAAATAAGATGCTAATTAATATTAAATATTGATTATTTAATAACCACTGAGAATATAATGTAAATAACTAAGGTAATTGTGACGCTGGTGGTGGCGTAGTTTCCGTCACAGACAGACACATAATCTCCATTATAATACGATATATATTTCATAAACAAAATAACACAACATCGTATTTACATATTAGAAACCGATATAAATATGTGTTCAAAATCTTAAGTTAATATTTCAAAACCATACCCATCCTGTCCATAGTTCTGTCTAATTTCCCGTTAAGCTGACTCAACGTGTTTCTGCATAACCTACTTAATATCTAAACAAAGAATCCTAGTTTACATGATTACATTTTTTAATAAAAATTTTTAATATTTATTATATTTGTAGGATATTTTCACAGGTGTTATAAATAGTGAACAATGTTAAGCAGTGATGCTGAGAGTTTTTTTTTTTAATTTAATGCGTCCTGGAACGCACATATTTGCTTTGAATAAGTCCCGGGAAAAATTTATGGGCCCCAAAGTTTCTTAATAGATTGTAGGGCTTTCATTTATTATCTGGGAAAACAACTAAAGCTGTCTAACTCCTACCTTGTAACCTATCCTGTAATTCGTTTCTAAGAAACTATTGAAATGTATTTACATTTAGCTTGAAATGGTGAGGAAAGAAAAAAGAAAAATATTTGGACGCAAGGATAAGTTTTTACTGCGTCCTTTTAGATTTTTGTGGTTAGGGACGCAGGACGCGTGCCTATCAGTATCTCTTGTTAAGTTAAAACTTTACGCCCTTATATACCCTTAAATTTACATTTATATCTTCTAAAGATCGTAATTCTTAGTTGGGAGCTGGGTGATTATTTTTATTCTTTCGAATATTGGCTCTGTCATGTTTTTTATTGAGTATTATTTCATTTGCAATTACTAGTGCTGTAGATTTTAAACGTAACGGTAATAGTACTTATTTTAGATAAGTATATCTTATCGTAATGGAGATTGTGTGTTTGTCTGTCTCTAACCGAAACTATATCAGTTCCCAAATGATTCCTTAGTTATTTACGTTTTAGATTTTAAAACCTTAATTATTAATAAAATTGTTTTACATTATTAATACTGTTGGCCTTATATCTACATACTAATAACATGCAATTGTATTTATATATTCAACAAAATAACGGTTTACAGTGTTAACGGGAAGGCTAATTTGCATATTAATATTAAACAATTTGATTTGGATAAATATGTGTTTAGTATTATTGATTTCTAATTGTTTGGTTTCATCCTAATGAATACGAGTAAAAGTCTGGTCGATAAATCATAAAAGGAATCCATTAACAAGAAATTAACAGTAATTCTATTCTTTACTTCCTGATTTAACTAAAGAGTTAAATTAGGAAAATTGAGCAATTAAAGACGGGATGACGGAAATTGATGGAATAGTTTGAAAGTTTTTAAATAGATTGTAGGGTTTTTATTTATGATCTGGGGAAACAGCTAAAGCCGTCTAACTCCTACCTTGTAACCTATTCTGTGTAATTCGTTATAAAAACTATTGAAATGTATTTACAGTTAGCTTGAAATGGTGTGGGAAGAAAAAATAAAAAATAAATTTATTATGCCCACCTTTTTTTTATTATACCCACCTCGGTTTCAAATAATTTTACTGTATTCTTATTTAGTTTCATTAGTATTTCTAATTTAATTTATTTCATTACATTAAAACTTAAATACTAGACTCCTGAGGGTGCATATTTTTGCAAATATATATATATTGAAATGAATGAATAGCTATAAAAAAATTATGAACAAAAAAGTGTTTATTGACAAGATGTCTACTCATTTCTCTAGTTTCATTATAATTAGTTTCACATATGTAGATTAGTCTCAATGCATTTCATTAATGAGCAATTATGTGTGTGTGAGGAAATATATTGGAAAGGTGATAATGAACACAAACAGCATTCAATTAATATTTTGCTTCTGTTGTTTGAAGTGGAATTTTTCTTACTGATATTAATTGAATTTCATTGTTTGTGTTCGTTTTCCATTTTCCAATTCTTTTTCTCAAAATTTGTCGGAGGAATTTCTTGGTTCGATACCGCCCCCGCCAATATGTAGTAGCACAGGGATCTGTGCGGTAAGCTGATGGTAGATGGTCCACCTCAGAAAATGGTCTGAAAAGGGATATACTCTCTATACATTATTATATATATATATATATATATATATATATATATATATATATATATTATATATATATATATATATTATAGATATAAGACTTAAAATCCATTAAATTTTAATTCACTTAATATAATTCAAGATTTTTTTAGATTGTTGAGTATAAGGTTTTCTATTATTTTGATTTTTCTAACAATTGTCCTCATCTTTATTGTGAAATTTACATACACAATATTCCAGCAGATGTATCCTCCGATCGAAATCTTTTGTATGTATATTTCACTACAAAGAAGAGGATAACAGTCCGTAAATCAAACTAATACATATCAAGCCTTATCTAAAAAAAATTCAAACAAATAAAAAGTCTTTTGTTTGAAAGTATCTAAAGCCATTCATAAATGTCCTATCTCAGGTGTTTTGTTAGTCATTTTAATCAATTTTATCTCCCTATCTTTCTGTCTATCTATCTTTCTATCCATCTATTTTTGTGTTTATAAATGTGAGTTTGATACCATTTGAAACCACCCCTTCTCTCCCTACCACAAAGCCTCCCCTCTGAAAATCTACACACGGACAAATGAAAGGATCAACTGACGCCCTCCCCCTTTAATTCATCTTCGTCTACCGTTGCTTACCGACCCCCACAACCCACGCACCCCCACCCCCACACTTATTCATACTCTCTTCCGCTCATCTCACTGTTCCTTAATCCTCCCTCGAGTCACTCACGTTGATCGTCTAATCGCCCGGCGTCGCGTTACCCCTTTGCCGGACTCACCTATCAAACTCGCTAAAACTCTTCTGACATATTTCCCGCCCCCTCCCCTCATTCACCCCACCTTATCCCTGCATCTTCCACACCCTCAATGTTTCCTCTGTGTCTATCCCTGACGATCCAGGGTTTCTCAAAACTGGAACAGCCAAATGCTGCAAACTTCTTCGGCTAACCGCGCAGTTTACCCCACACCCAACTCCCAATTGCCTTTTAGTATTTAACATGATTGGATTTCTTTCGCTCTTTTTTTATTTTCTTTCATTCTTTCTTTGAATTTTCTGACATCTCTATTGTCTTTAATTCACATGTTTTATCTATCTATCTATCCATCACATCAGTATATATTTACTCTCTTGTCTCAAAGAGAGAGAGAGAGAGAGAGAGAGGAGAGAGAGAGAGAGAGAGAGAGAGAGAGATGAAATGAAAGAAAAAAGAAAGGGATAGGAAGGAAAACGGATAAAAAGAATGCAAGAAAGAAACTTAGGAATATAAGCTGAGAAGAAGAAATATCTCTCAAATATTTTTCAACATTTAATTGAGTAATAACATTTTGAAAATATTTTTCAACATTATAATTCTTAAAATTTTGAAAATATTTGATAGATAGAGATAGATAGATAGATAGATAGATAGATAGAGAGATAGATAGATAGATAGATAGAGAGAGAGAGTTCTCCTTCTCAGCTTATATTCCTAAGTTTCTTTCTTTTTATTTCATTCTTTTTACCAGTTTTCCTTCCTTCTCTTTCCTTCATTTTGTTGTTTCTCTCTTTTTTATATTATCTATTGTGCACTTCTTCCCTCGTAATTTTATTACGTTTTTTCATTCTTTCCTTTCTTATTTCCATTATTTTTTTCTTATCAATTTTTTCTATATTCATTCGTTGGTATCAATTTTTCTTTCTTTGTATTTTCCACTTTTTTACACATCTTTCTCAGCCTTTTATTTTCTATTTTTTCTTTCTCTCCATTCTTATTTTTTTAATAATTCATTTTACTTTTTTCTTTCTATTTTTTCACATTGTATCCTTCTTTATATCTTCTCTCTCTACATATTAAATGTTTCATTTTTTATCTCATTAATTGTTTTGTTTTAGATAATCTATTTTTCTTTTTTCTTTTTCGTTCTTATCGAATGTTTCTTCTTCATTAATTGCTATCAACGTAAAGTTTCAAAGTATTCTTCATTTACTTTCTTGTTTATTTTTTTCTTTCACACAATATTTCTCCTCAAATTATTTTTCATTTTTACCTGATTAATGTTTTAGGTTTCTTTATTTTCCACACTTAATTCCTCTTAGAAGTCATCGTTATCAATCTTCCCTTATTATTTTAAATCTATATATTAATAGGTATTCCTTAATTGTCTGTTCGTTATCATCTTGCAACACCTTCTGGTTAAAAATGTGACCGTCTAAATCGTCCAAGATGAACTGCAAAAATGTAAATCCTGATTATCTTCTGTTGCTTATCTGTCGAACTCTTATTTCTCATGTGTCGTTACCTCAGATAAATAATAGACAATTCTGTTTTTGTTATGAAGAAAGAAACAGAAGAAAAAAGACATATCACAAAGAAAAATATGATAAGGAAAGAAGAGAGTTGGGGAAAGATAAAGAGATATGGTGGGCGTGCGGAAGCGATAAGGCTCATCATTTTCAACCTAACATAAAATATAAAAAGAATGAAAGAAAGAAAGAACAAAAGACTAAGAGTGTTAAATCAAGATTATTATACTTTTCACATATTGAAGTATTTGCAATAGCTGTTAAGTAAACATATCAAACGTTGTAATAATTAAATTATCATATTGTGTTTTACCCATAGGTTCTGCTAGTTCTTTTATCTTTCTTTTTTGGTGATTTATACTTAATTCAGGTGATTTTACTTATTTCTCTATCTCTTGAAAAATATTATTTTCTTCATTATTTCTTCATCTATATAGCAAGTTTTGATTTTCATCCCCTAATTTTTTTTGTTCATCTATTTTCTTTCTTCATGGTTCAGATTTTTTTCACATTTATACATGTAATGCAATCAATAAAGTGAATTTTGCCAAGGGAGGTGTTAATAGTAAACATTGTTTGCAGTAGATGTTTTCAAGGAAATCAATAATGATGTTTCCTTTCATGTTCCAGAAGAATATTAGCATTATATATATATATATATATATATATATATATATATATATATATATATATATATATATATATATATAGAGAGAGAGAGAGAGAGAGAGAGAGAGAGAGATAGATAGATAGATAGATATATCGTTATCTGCGCCGGGAACTCTTTCTTTACCGGCTACATTTTTGGATTAAGGCTCGTAGTGAAAGATCCATTTATAACACATATGTAAAAATTGTTTTTGTCTTGTTTTGTTTTGAATTAAATGAAAAGAAAATATCGAAAAAATATTTAAAGGGGGGTAAAATATTTACATTTACCTATCGATAAAAACGTGAGGGGGCTGTAAAATATCGCTTTCTTCTCGTATTAATTTGTCGTTAAAAAGGCTTCCAAATCGCGTATCGATTCATCAGAAGCCGCCGAAGAAAAACATTTCTTGTGTAAATTTCAAACGGTTTAGACTTCGTTGAAACCAAAGATTGGATGTCAGCCTTCTGATCAAGCCAGGATCAGTCTGATTTGAATCCATTTTAAATAGCCTTAAAACATATTTTTTCACGATTGTAATAAGTTTTGGTATTTATTAATTCCAGACAATGCAAAGTTTACATTTATGTAAACAAATTCTGAAAAAATAATTTGTTTTATCTTTTTTTAAATTCACTGATGTATTTATTGAATGACTACACACAAACACACACATTATATATATATATATATATATATATATATATATATATATATATATATACTGTTGATTTTTTTTCAAGGAAATCAGTAATGATGTTCCCTTTCATGTTCCAGAAGACTGTTAGCACTACCTATATATCTTTATCTGCGCCGGGAACTGTTTCATTATCGGCTAGTAAGGGTGGTTTCACTACATTTTTGGACTAAGGCTCGTCGTGAAAAATTCATATATATATATATATATATATATATACCTACTCCTAATTCTTCAATATTTTGTTAGATTTATGTAGAACCAGTTGTTAATTATTTCTATTTCTCATATATTCCCATTCACTAATTATAATATAATAGTTTTCTTTTAATCGAAATTTTTTCCATAAATGATATAATTGTTTTGAACCACAGATATAAGTACTTTCTTGCCTACTTAGGCACAGACCTACCGGAGTTATTCGTGTATATTACGCACTGTTTTTCCAGAGTATGCAGCCAAAAAATATGGCTGAATACGATTCACAAGTACTACGTAATTAACTTTTTCCCCGGCAACGTGCCTCACCATACCCGCGACGGCATGATTGAAAGAATGTTATATCTATAGTCCAAACTAATGTTTTACGCCATTACAAATCTAAACTGGAATATATCTGTTTATAAATTTGTTTCTCCTGAAGTGAGTTTATTTTCGTCGCAGACTTGTTGCAATTTTGTTTCATCATGTTTATGTAAGTAAGAGTAAAGTTATCGGGGTGGCCTAAAGTCGGTATCAGCCAGACAGCCTATCCCTTTTCACTAGCGCTAGACCAAGGATATTATTTTAGTATCTGAGGTGGAGCGCCACACCTACCATCAGCTCCTTACTTTACCACACAGATCCCTGTGCTACTCATACGCTGAGTTGGCGAGGGCCAGTATCGAACTAGGAACCTTGAGGTTCTCAGTCGAATACTCTACCGATTGAGCTAAACCGGTCCCTATGTTTATGTATTTGCTCTAAATACAGGTTAAATTTGACGTTTAAAGTCATAATGGAAATTACGTAAATTCTACTTTTTAGTCTCAGTACAAACTGATAAAAAATTGAACAAATGCTAAATTCAATTTAAATTTATCTGCTTCAGTCTTTGACCTGCGATCTTGACGTTTTTGATTTCCAAGTTTTAATTACCGCGGTTGTTTTTTACGGTTTTTACGTGATATTTTGCGTCGATTTTTGATGAACATTATTTTTTTTTTATATCAGTAAGGTTTAATAAAATTTGATATGTACTCAATTCAAGAAGTGTTATTGTTGTGATGTAAGTTTAATTTAATAACAGGAAGTTTTTGAACTAGTTCTTTAATAATTACATATATCTATTTTCATTTATAATTCAATCTTTTTATTGAGTGAAATATCTCTTAGGTCATTCTTTTTATTTCTTTTTTTTTTAATCAGTTAATTCCATTAAATATTTTCCTTATCTATTTATCATTATTCTTTATTTTTCTTGCATTTTACTTACTTTAATATGTTGAAAAAATGAATAAAGGAAAGAAAGTATAGAATAGATAATATAGGATATTTTAATCAATTTTACTTACACGTGTTTCGGTCAGGAGTTTATCGATGTTTACATTATTCAAACTATTATTATTTTTAAATAACCAAATGAAATGAAATAATAATAATAGCAAAAATGTAGAAATGTTCCGCACAAAAAGAAAATTCGACCTTCATCAGAGTAAATCCTTATTTTAAAATATATATTTTTTCTATTATTATTATTTCATTTCATTGGGTTATTTAAAAATAATGATAGTTTGAATAATGTACACATGGATAAACTCCTGATGGAAACACGTGTAAGTAAAATTGATTAAAATATCCTATATTATCCATTCTATACTTTCTTTCCTTTATTCATATTTTCAACATACTCTCGGATTCACTTCCAGTTTCATTGTACATTACTTTAATATGTATAAATATATTTTTCCATTTATAATTTTAATCACTTCATTATATGTGTAGTGAATACCTACGTTCATTCGTTCTTTGCATCAGACTTATTGTTTGGAAAATATTGTTTAAGTTTAATAAAATTTGATATGTAATTATTGCAGGAAGTTTCATTGTGGTGACAAGAGATAACTTAATTGCTACCCGACAGGGTGGCTTTTAAGCTAGCTCTTTAATAAGTACATATATCTATTTTCAGTTTTTATTTAATCTTTTTATTGTATGATTTGTCGCTTCGACCATATCTTTTATATTTCGTTTTGAATCGGTTAATTCACTTAAATTTGAATCTTATCTATCTAGATTCCTTCTTTTCTTTCTTTTCTTACTTTAATATATTTTTTCTTTTATAATTTTAATATATTTATTATATTTAACTAGCAAATATATGCACCCTCCGGGTGCAAGTATTTAAGTTTTGATATAATAAAATATCATATTAAATTACAAAGGCTAATGAAACTGACTAAGAATGCAGATAAAAAGATTTGGAACAGAGGGGGTATAATCGAAAAATAGAACAACTTTGAAACTAACTATTCCATCATTTTCCATTACTCCCCTGTTTCATTGGTAAATTTTCCTAATGTAACTATTTGGTTAAAATAGGAAGTAAAGGATAATATTACAGTTATTTCTTCTTGTAAATAAATTTCTTTTAAGATTTATCCACGAGATTTTTGTTTATATTTCTTAAGATAAAACCAAACAATTAAAAATCAATAATACCAAGCACATATTTATTAAAATACAATTTTAAATATCAATATGCAAATTAGCCTCTCGTTCAAACTGTAAACCGCTATTTGTTTATATATAAATACAATTGCATGTTATTAGTACGTAGATATGGTCAACAGTATTAATAATGTAAAACAATTTTTATTAATAACTGAAGGTTTAAAAGAATGAAATCATGGAGAATTTGACGTAAATAATTAAGGGAATTGTGACTTGAGTAGTAATATAGTTTCGGTTACAGACAGAACACACAATCTCCATTATAATAAGATAGTGTGTCCCTACGTTCATTCGTTCTTTGTATCAGACCTTTTCTTTTTTAGAATATTGTTTAAGTTGAATAAAATTTGATATATATTTATTGCAGGAGGTTTCATTGTTGTGATGTAAATTTAATTCTCCAACAGGACGTTATCTAAGCTTGTTTTTTGATAATTACATATATCTGTTTTCATTTATAATTCAATATTTTTATTGAATGAATTGTCCCTTCGGTCATGTCTTTTTTATCATTCTTTTTTTAATCAGTTAATTCAATAAAATATTAACCTTATCTTTATATAAATCGTTATTTTTTCTTTTCCTTACTTTTCTTCTTACTTTAATATATATAAATATTTTTTTTTCATTTATAATTTTAATCTCTTTATTATATTGGTAGTGTGTCCCAACGTTCATTCGTTCTTTGCGTCAGACACCTGACTGGTCATCGTGTTTCTTAATCATTCGTCTGCAAACAACTTTTCCCGTCAACCCCTCCACCATTGGCTACTTCCCATTTTCGCCCCACCTCGCCTTTGCTTTTTTCTTCTCCTTGTTCCTAAAAACATCAGCCACCGTGCGCAAACCCCCCAATCCCTGCACCCTTGGTCTCTCGAGAAACGACCGGATGCTCCCTTAGCACGGCGAGGGTTCCAAACCCCCTACCCTCTCCAGCTGCCACGAGTAACAAAGGCCGGGGTCTGACCAGTGCCTATAATTCAAAACACCTCAGCTGGTTGGGTCGAGTCGACGATGACACTCCTGGCTCGAAACGCCCTGCCAAGGGAAATGAGCGAGAAAAAAAAGAAAAGAAGGCAGATGGGCACGCACATACATACATACACACACGTATATATGCAAACCAGTGTACACTCACACACATGTATATATGCAAACCAGTGTACACACACACACACACACGTACAAACAAAAACACATATATATGCAAACCAGTCTACACACACACACACACACGTACAAACAAAAACATATATATGCAAACCAGTGTACACACACACACACACGTACAAACAAAAACATATATATGCAAACCAGTGTACACACACACACGCACAAACAAACACACATATATATGCAAACCAGTGTACACACACACAAACACACATATATATGCAAACCAGTGTACACACACGCACACACATATATATGCAAACCAGTGTACACACACGCACACACATATATATGCAAACCAGTGTACACACACGCACACACATATATATGCAAACCAGTGTACACACACACACACACACAGACAAACAAACAGACATATATATGCAAACCAGTGTGCACACGCACACACACAAACAAACACACATATATATGCAAACCAGTGTACACACACACACATACACGCGAATATACCATATCTCCCAATATTATTCTCTTTGTCTCAAACATACATAGAAACATATACACACTTAGACTAACGGGCACACATACATACATGCATACGCAAACGTGTCAAATCGCGCACACACACACACACACATTATATATAATATATATATATATATATATATATATATATATATATATATTTAAATGCCCATCATTGAAGCAAGAACTATATCCAAGTCCTGTAGAAGGTCTAACAGACCGAAACGTTGCATCGTCGACAATAAACATCCATTTTCCATAACATCCCGTGTTTGTCTACCTTTCTCCACGTGTGTATATATATATATATATATATATATATATATATATATATATATATATATATATATACACGTGGTATAATGGTTAGGAAGCTATATTAGCAGCCAATTAGTTGCGAGTTCAATTCTCACTATGTGTCACATATTTCTGTCGCATCATAGCTAAGCTTAGTATATAAATATATAAACACGCATTAACACTTATAAATGCATTCGCAATTGTATAAAATATAGGAACTCAAGGAAAAGCGCATATATATATATATATATATATATATATATGCATATGTGTGTGTGCGTGTGTGTGTAACTGCATGCCCACGTATATTCAAGTGCATAGATATTCATTTAGTCATATACGTAGATTTAAAAAATAAGCACCCGTATATTAAAACATATAATAAGCATGTATAGATACATCTTAGGACACACACACATATATATATATATATATATATATATATATATATATATATATATATATGAGTGTCCTCAGGTGTATCTATATAGGCATATTGTATAATAAGATTTAATATACGGGTGCTTATTTTCTTAAACTAAGTATATTACTAAATGAATATCTATGCACTTGAATATGTGGGCATGCAATGACACATACACACACACACACATATATATATATCTTATTATAATGGAGATTGTGTGTTTTTCTCTCTGTAACTGAAACTATATTACTAATCAAGTCACAATTAACATTGTTATTTTCATCACATTCTTCATGATTTTATTTATATTTAAACCTCAATTATTAATAAAATTGCTTCACCTTTTTATTAGTGTCGTCCATATCTACATACTAATAACATGCTATTGTATTTATATATACAAAAAATAGCGGTTGGCACTGTGATCGGGAAGGCTAATTTGCATATTGATATTAAAAATGTGATTTTATTAAATATGTGCTTAGTATTATTGATTTCTAACTGTGTGGTTTTATTTTAATGAATATAAGCAAAAATCTCTCCAATGAATCTTTAATGAAATCCATTAATAAGAAAAAATAAGTGTAATTTTATTCTTTATTTCCTAATTTAACTAAATAGTTAAATAAGTAAAATTCAGCAATGAAAGACGGCAATGATGGAAGAGTAAGTTTCATTTCTATTTTTCTATTATAACCCCACTCTGTTTCAAATCTTTTTATCTGCATTCTTATTAGACTTTCTAATTCAATACGATATTTCATTACATTAAAACTTAAATACTTGCATCCGGAGGGTGCATATATTTGCTTGTATATATAAGATAGAGAGGGGCTTAGTAGGTTCGTTGGATGTTATGGCATGTCAACCTTTGTTGGATTTTTTTATTTATTCGTCATGGGTATCCAAAATAATTTTTCAAACTCATTTTTTTAAAAACATTACTTTAAATTCAATTTTTCAATTTAAATCATAGAATGATCCTAACACCTACTAAAACACTAAGAGTCGAACTGGGAGTGATGTCGATAAAGTTCCAAATTGTAACTTCACCATTAAATGTAGTTTTAAGAGATAGGGCGAAGTCAAAAGAGCGTGTGTATATGCGTGTAGTAATATCAAAACTGAAACATTTTTTATTACAGTTTTTTTAAAATACATCTAATACTGAATACTTAATACCAGCTTGTAGCGGAACTAGGGGTTTCAGCAATGTTCTTATCGTTTTAGCTAATCAGTTCTAGACGTGTTTTTAGGAACGATTTAAAGCCTGGATAAAAATTGAAAATTTCACAACGTTTCTATCTCAGATATTGTATGAACAGCAATGAATGTGGTCTTCTTATTTTTTCAATTTATTTTATTTTCTCTCCATTATATATATATATATATATATATATATATATATATATATAAGGTAAAATATAAGGAATGAAAGAAAAAAAACTCAGAAAAAAATGTGTAGTGTATTTTGCTGGAACGTTAAATTCTACTTCCCCATCCTTTATTGAATCACTTGTATGATCCTAATGATTCAATAAAGGTTGAGGAAGCGAAATTTAACGTTCCAGCGAAATACACTGTACATTTTGTCAGAGTTTTGTTCTTTCATCCCTTATTTTGCCTCATATATATATATATATATATATATATATATAATATATACAATAAACATCTATCTAGTACAACATTCCGTATTAGTCTACCTGTCTCTCTCTCTCTCTCTCTATATATATATATATATATATATATATATATATATATATATATATATATATATATATATATATATATATATACGAATGAATAGATACCTTAATAAAATATATGAATTTATTTCTGAATTTCTTTGGTTCTTCAGTCGGAGCTCTAAATTTTCGATGATTCCTATCAAGGAAACACTTAATTATCCATCCAATCGCCACACCTCTTTGCAGTTTTCTTGAGTACCCCTTCTACTTGTTCCTGAAAATGGCCCTTTACAGTGCTGAATGTACTTTTGAAAATTGCAGCGCATTCATTAACAAATTCCACTACAAATGATAAAATGTTGACTCTCTAAATCAGAAAAGTGACGCCCGTTCTGATTAGTAATGTTAGAATGAAGAAAAAATGCATCATATATTAATAAAAACGTTATGGGTCTAGAACGGTTATACAATCCCTCTAGGACCTTACCTTATATTTGACAAAGTTGAAGTTATTACTTAAACTGAGATAAATGTATTTACCGATGGTGAGGTTTGAACAATGTCAGCTCATATTTTTTATTTTTATGATCTTTATTTTATTGTCGCGTGAGGCTTATCCTATTCGCTAATTTATTTCCTAGTTATTATCTCTGTATTGTTTTTCACTTAATTCTAATTACAAATAACAGTTATTATTATAGTTCTATGTCTATAATATATTGAGCAGTCATGGGTAAATTACTAATGCCCCTGCAATGGAAAGGTTAAAGCGAGTATTGTACTATATATAATGTGTGTGGGGGTATCTTGGTTATGAGGATCATTTCATGTGTAGTTTAATCATAGTGATACAGGTAAACCGCGATTAGAGGTCGATGTGCCTAGTGACAGTGAGTTGACAGACAGAGCAATATATATATATATATATATATATATATATAAAAGAGAGAGAGAGAGGGGGAGAGAGAGAGAGAGATTGATATTGATCCCGACCCTCTCTCCGCGGGCATTTTGGGGTATAGAGAAAGATAAAATGAAGGAAATAAAACTAATGAAAATGTATTTCCAAATTATGTCATTATTAGCATTTTTCCCAAATATATTCACAAAAATGTATGCATCAAAAGAAGTGTACTATTGATTTAATTGCATATCAACCTTCGTGGTTAGCTGGATTTTTCGGCATGTCAAACCTTGAGGGTTTATTTTATGCCGAAGACATTTTAAAAATTTATTCTTGATCGGTATTGAAAATTACTTCTTTAACTCCATTCTTTTTTAAACTCATTTTTTTAATATTTAACCCATAGATGGAACCCTAAACGGTACTAACACTCCGGGTCAATGTGAACCAGAAGGTAATGGCGATTTAGGGGTACTCTACATTCCCAGAGCTCCAGAATTGGAACTTCAGCATTATATGCGGTTTAATGTCATGCCTAGGACTCTAAGACCCCAGCAACCTTAATCTAGCACATATATTACAAAAAGAGTTAGGGGCAGTCCAAAAGGGCAATAGGGTTGGGACAATCATATAGGTGCTAGAACTTGAAGTAACCAGCCAACTAATCAGAAGGGCCTCTACAACCGCCCGTCTATCTAAAGTAAGGGCTAAAATAGAGTGTTGTATGTCATGGATTGTTCACCAACCAGTGTCACTTCCGTAAGCATCACAGGATTCCAGCCATGGCCAATAGGTAGCCACATTGGAAGAGGGTTCTTACCCCTCTGCAGAGATTATTCATCATCATCGGCATTGCAGTCTCGGAAGACTATATAGTTCTTGTGCCTCTAAAGTTACAGCGCCTCCTGCGACTTAAGTCTAATGTTCGAAAAACATTCTCAACGACAGATGTTGCTGTGCAGTTGCTTTGTTGTCACCACTTTCTTCTGGACCTCTTGGCTTCATGGTGTTGCGCTAAGGGGGCTTCAGACATGAAAATTCCGTAACGGAGAGCCTGTCGCCACTGAGGGCGGTCCTGAGCCATATTTTCCCAGCTAGAAGGGGTAATGCCAAAGCACCAGATATCTTTCTTGCAGACATCCTTAAAACACAACTGGGGGCGACTAATCTATATCTTACCAGACGAAAGCTCTGCACAGAGGATGTCCTTCGAGATTCGTCCATCATCCATCTGGTGGACATGGCCCAGGCATCGGAGACGACGACGCTGTCTCACTAGATATTACTATGATGTGACAATCCTGAATGTTATCCACTATACCATGGAGACGCTTCCACTGATAGAAGAATAGTAGTAACACCAGTTAAACCCATATCTGGGTATGGTATGCGGGTTCATACCTGTGCCAAGAGAATTAGCTCGAAAGTTAAACTGATAATGAGGCTGGACTTTAAAGTAGCTGTATATATATATATATATATATATATATATATATATATATATATATATATATATATATATATATGTACGTGTGTGTGTGTGTGTGTGGTTAGGGAGGCGCGTGACATAATGGTTAGAGTCGTAGGAAATGGACTCGTCGACCCGAGTTCAAATCCTAGACGAAATTGTTTGCATTTCACATCGTGCTAATACCCTTGGGGAAAGGTATGAATCCAACTATACTCCCTCCAGCTATGGGTAAATAGTAGGAAAGTCTGGGCTCTTCAACCTTGGTAAGGCAACCTGTCTAGTAGAAGGAAAACTCTGAATTCAAACCTGTTAAACTCCGCTATAATAAATTCACCTTGTATCACATCCTGCTCGTGCGGAGGGTTTGATATATATATATATATATATATATAATATATATTATATATAATATATATATATATATATGCAAGAAACTGACCGGAAGGAACAAGATTGATCCTACGGAAAGGAAAGGGAATGTTCTCGGATCTTTAAATAGTGACAATACGTGGACAGGTATCTATTTACCAACCCCTCGGAATGAGCAGGATGAGGCACAAGTAACATAACTAAATTGAATAATATCATAAGAGAAATGAAAACGAAAACTTATTTAGGATTATGAGATTCAAATAAATCTTTGCAGAAGAGAAGTCCTGATATTTCGTGTAAACAAAGAAAGAGACATGTGCCAAGTTACAGATGGAGACGTCACGGACAAGTCTAGGGTGAAATTGAAAGAAAACTAAGAAGGTATATGAATATCAGGACCATGCCAGATAGCTGCAAAAATTATTGAACATTAGGGTGAAGGTCGTATCCATAATAATTAGAGCACTGGGAATGGTTCCAAAAACTATTTCAAGTAGAAAGCTGACGGTGAAATGAAAATTTGAATTAAGATGATTCCTATTTCAGGTGACTTGACGATTAACAGCATAAAGAAAGAAACCAGCAATACATTGGCGTACCCGAGGGGTTAAATATGATTATAGGTAACCTAGGCATTTTATGCATTGGCACTGTCTAGATATCATCAATCCTTGGAATTACACATATTCTGTGAAAAATAAATAGTGTCTATAACCGCCCTGTCGACTGCGGCTGTAGAATACGCTGACTGCACGTCTACAAAGGGGTAAGACCCACCCCCGCCGTTGGACAACGTTTCGGTCATGGGTGGTGACCATTGATGCTTAAGGGTGGAATCCTGGTGGCTGAGCAGTCCATAACATACAACATTCCACTTTGGTGTTCCCTTGGCTAGACGGGTATTCGGAAAGGTTCCCTCCATTAAAACAGCTGATCAAGTCAATCCCTAGCACTTATATGATTTTTTAGACCCTATTTCTCTCCTGGCAAACCCCCAACCTTTTGATCATATATGTGCTAGAAAGCGGTGGTTGAGTGCACTGGTATGATTTTAAACTGCATCTAATGGTGTGGTTTCAATTTTGGAATATTAAAGCCATTACTCCCAGGTCCATTCTGACCCGGAATGGTAGTCGCTGTTAAGCCCCAATCTATAATAATGATAATAATAATAATAATAAAAATAGAAAGAAAAAATGAAAATGACACAAGTTTGATGGGGCTACTGTTACCATTTCAAAACGTGGGAGGTATTTCTGCGCTCTCAGTTTAGTAATTACAGACTCCTCAGTCTTAAAAATCGATTCAATAGCAAACGCACGATGTTCACCAGTCAAAACTATAATTATTGCTGGCTAAATCTAAAATAGTGGGAGCGCGTGCGATAATGGTTAGAGTCGTAGGAAATGGACTCGTCGACCCGAGTTCAAATCCTAGACCAGGCTGTTTGCATTTTACATAGTGATAATACCCTTAGGAAAGGTACGAAGTTACTCTCCCTCCAGCTATGGGTAAAATAGTTGGACAGACTGGGCCCTTTAACCTTAGATAGGAGAAGGAAACCTGGTCAGTCTTTGAGTGGGTTTGTGGCATTCCTTGTGCATCAATTCTTTCCTATCGACTGTGCCAAAAAGTGCGGAATGGTCCAACACAAGCCTTCACCACTATAAATCAACCACTGTGTGGGTTGATCACCGGATGAACACTCAAGCGTCGAAATCAACGAGAGAGTCAATTATCTGTAATAATAATATTAATAATAGAAAGAAAGAACTTAAAAAGACACTTGCTAGTTGGAGCTACTATCCCCACTTCAAAATGTTGGAGCTATTTCTGCCGCACCCTTGAAAAAACAATTAAATTTATTTCATCTTTAAAATCATTTTATTTCTAGAATTTCATTTTAACTAATGTAATATATGCTACGATTAGATTTGTTCTTTCTCTTTCTACTATGTTCTATTGCCAGCCTGTCCCCCCTCTTTCTTTCTCTCTCTCTCTCTCTCTCCTTTTCACACCCTGTCTTGTTCATTCCCCCTCCCCTTCGGTTTTCCGCAGCATTTCCCTTCGTTTTCCAATCAAGCGCCATAATTTGATGAATGTCTTTCCCGCCAGAAACGATAATCCATTTGCAAAGATGCTCACTACAAACCATTGCATCTATTGAAAAGATTGTCAAGACAAGTGACAAATTTCTAACGAGAAATCACACAGCGTTCGTTACTCAGCGTTCAGCGGGGAGTGGAAGGGTTAGCGGTTTCAATTGGGAGGCTCAAGTCCAGCGTGGGATCAGTGAACTTGGAAAATTGAAATATGATTAGCCACAGTTGACAAAATTTCGCAGCCCCTTTTATATAATCCAAAACACTGGATCAGACTGCTCTACATTTTCCGACACGTCCATTTATCTGTTTGGCACTTACACAAAATATATTGTTTAATTATCATACATGTGTAAGCCCTTACGAATTAGTGGAACAATACATTCTGAAAAAGCTTCAAACAATGGAATTATTTTACGGCTGTTTAATAGTTTTGGTGTATATACAATAATACCTCAACCTACGTCGTTAATAGGTTCCAGAGGACACGACTTAAATCGAAAAACGACTTAAGTCAAAATAACATGAGTTGGTAGAATATTCGACTGGGAAACTCAAGGTTCCTGCTTCGAATCCGACCCTTGCCAACTCAGCCTATGAGTAGCACAGGGATCTGTTCGGTATAGTAAGGAGCTGAAAATAGGTGTGTCGCTCCGCCTCAGACGCTGAAAAATCTCCTTGGTCTAGCGCTAGCGAAATGGGAATAGACTCCCTCACTGTCTCGTTGATACCGACTTTAGACCACCCCGACAACTTTACTTACTTTACTTAAATGTAATCCTTCGACCTAAGACTAACCTCGCCAAGTTCTTTTTTTTATGTTAGCCTACGTAATCGTTAAATTTCGGTGAATTATGAAGCCTACCGGCAACCTAGCCGAGTTGTTTATGTTAGCCTACATAATCGGTATATTTCGGTAAATTATGAAGCTTAACCTAGGCAAGCCTAGTTTGTTTTTATGCTAGTCTACTGAATCGGTAAACTGCAGTAAATTATGAAGCTTAGGCTAGGCTAGCCTAGTTTGTTTTTATCTTAGCCAACTGAATTGGTAAATTATTCTCTATATATATGTATCTATCTCTTTTTTCATTTAATTCTCAGGTACGAAAGTAAGTGCAAACAATCGATACATCCCGGAATTAACGGTACCATACGGTATGAATGATACAGCTACTTTTACAGACGACGTAAATAGAATATTTTATATATCTTTTAAGATTTTAAGATTTCAGTGTTTTTAAAAGCGACGTAACTTCGAAAATGGTGTACGTCGAAACGTTTTAAATAGAGGTATGATAGTATTCCCATAAATAACTGAATCTAATCAGTATGCATGTATATTTACCAAATCACTCCTCGCACACTAAGTGACACAAGGTCAATGTTTTGGCGGAGCATAGCTGGTTTGAATTCAGAGGTTTCTCCAAGATAGGTTGCCAAATCAATGCTAAAGAATACAGTTTTTTCTGCTATGTTGCTGGTTGGAAGGATTCATGCTTTCCCAATGGCGATTCGAGTTCAAATACTGGACGAGACTGTTTGCGTTTCTCTTCATGCTGATGTTCTTGAGAAGTGCATCTCAGTAAGGGCCAGGTTAGCTCAGTCGGTAGAGCGTTCGGCTAGAAACTGCAAGGTACCTAGTTCGATACCGACCCTCGCCAACTCAGTATATGAGTAGCACAGGGTTATGTGCGGTAAAGTAAGGAGCTGATGGTAGGTGTAGCGCTCCACCTCAAACGCAAAAACAATCTCCTTGGTCTAGCGCTAGTGAAAAGGAAATATACTCCCTCGCTGATTGGCTGATACCGACTTTAGGCCACCCCGATCACTTTACTTTTAATTTCTAAGGAAAACTGGGTTAGTTAGTTTCAGAAAGGCAAAGAGTGTGGAAGAAAGAAAACTGAATTCAAATGAACTGTGTACTGCACTGAAAATTCTTGTAGCGAAGGCATTGGGTAAACACGCACATGAATTATATATACTAGCAAATATATGCACCCTCCGCCGGGTGCATGTATTGAAGGTTTAATGTAATAAAACATTATATTAAATTAGAAAGGCTAATGAAACTAAATAAGAATGCAGATAAAGATTTGAAACAGAGGGGGTATAATTTTAAAAAATAGAACAACTGAAACTTACTCTTCTATAACTCTCGTCTCATATTGCTAAATTTTCCTAATTTAACTATTTAGTTAAAATAGGAAGTGTGGGAATGAAATTACAGTTATTTCTTCTTGTTAATGGATATTTTAAAGATTTATCCAGAGATTTTTGCTCTAATTCATTAAGATAAAGCCAAACTATTAGAAATCAATAATACTAAGCATATATTCATTAAAATCCATTTTTTAATATCAATTTGCAGATTTGACTTCACATTCACACTGTAATCCGCTTTTTGTTGTAAATATGAATACAATTGCATGTTGTTAGTATGTAGATAAGGTCAACAGTATTAACAATGTCAAACAATTCTATTAATAATCGAGGTTTAAATAAAAATATAAATAATGGAGAATGTGACGAGAATAACCACGAAAATTTTGACTTGAGTAATAATATAGTTTCGGTTACAGACAAAAAACACAGTCTCTCTCTCATATATATATATATATATATATATATATATATATATATAATATATATGTGTGTGTGTGTGGTGTGTGTGTGTGAAATAAAATGGAAATTAATCCGACAGTGTGAATATGATAAAATGAAAAAACAAAGGATGTTTACAACTGAATGGGCTCATCAGGAGAGAGTGTTGCAAACCGTTTCGGGGCCTTTCTCTCGACGGTTTAAAAAGCAACACCGGCCCTTCCTCACTAATATGACCGACCCACGTGCGGTCGATGCATGATATTGCGAGGGTCCTCATATTAGTGAGGAAGGGCCGGTGTTGCTTTTTAAACCGTCGAGAGAAAGGCCCCGAAACGGTTTGCACACTCTCTCCTGATGAGCCCATTCAGTTGTAAACATCCTTTGTCTTTTCATTTTATCATATTTATATATATATATATATATATATATATATATATATATATATATGATAAAAGAATGTTCCGCAGATGCAAAATATATGCCAGAAAAATGGAAAAGAAATAAAGTTAATGTTAAAACAAAAACATGTATCGTCTTTCTAGTGCAATTTGAAAGGCCCGTCGAGTCTCGGGAAACGAAGAGTAAGTTTGATAAAAAAAAAAAAAAAAAATTAAAAAAACATTGATCGGTCTGTTAAAAATATAAATATTTTCTGGTTGCACTGCCTGCTTTCTTTTTCTTTATCAGATATTTCATCAAATTTAGTTATTTTTCGAAGATTTTTACATTGAATTTGCTAACATTTATTCAAAAGATTGAACGAATTTAAGTCTTTGTTTCAAATGCATCGGTCATTTTTTTTAAAATTCATTGGTTTAAAAACTTGGAAGTTAAGTCACTAAATATATTTCGGTTTCGATTTCTAATGGCAAATCAAATTTCGAGGATTATTTTATGCCAAAGCTTAACAGCTTTGAATTAAAGTTTTCTGTCTCGTATATTGGTATTATTAGGGTGAGTGATCTCAGTCTGCCTTACTATTTACCCATTGCTGGAGGGAGAACAGTTGAATGCATAGCTTTCCTAAGGGTATTAGCGCTATGTAAAATGAAATCAGCCTTGCCCAGGATTTGAACTTTAGTCGTTGATGTCCTACAAAAAAGAACACGCCCCCATTTATATAACTAGAAGCGACTACCCTGTGTCATCTGGGTAGAGAGACTTGGGCAAAAAATACCTGTTCTTTCATTTGTTTAATTTTGAGATTAACAAATACTGGACATTTTTTAAGTAGAACTTCAATATTTCAATTTTTATCTTCGAATATAAATCAAATCTTCATAATTTTTGTATAAAAAGCAAGAACCGGTTATATATATATATGTATATATTATATATATATATATATATATATATATATATATATATTTCGTTGTTGTTGATTGTTTTATTTTTATAGTCTCATCCGGACATATATACACACAAACTGCCCTTTATATATGTATAGATAATAGTAGTGGTACTATTTAACCCATAGCTGCGGGTTTAAGGGCTTTCACACCTTTCCCAAGCGTATTAGTCTGAAATTGAATGTATTAGTGCGATTGCTGTTCGACCTTTGTAATTACGATGTCACACTCAAGTACGTTAACCACTTCAGCACGAGTCCTCCCAATCTCACCCCCCCCCCCAAAAAAAAGAAATATTTCCGTTCTTCAATTTAATCTTCTGAAATTATGCGCTGTTTATGAAGAGTGTCACTTCAGTGAATACACTACTCCGCACACACACACCAATCTTAATTTCGAAGTTAATTTGTATTTGATTAACCAGTGGATCATTTGTATTTCTTTTCATTTATTCTTGATAATTTTCCATTTAACATTTTGCCTACCAAATCTCCCCCATGTCTCTCTACCAAACTTCCTTGGCATTTTTTACCCGCATAACGGGATATTTCAAATTAATTATCTATTCACCTCACAGATATAACAAAAGATAGCAGGGGTGTTCACGCAGTTATTTTTCAGCGTAAACAATTGACGTATGCGAGAGCGGCTGCCGGTGTCTTACGGTAGGATCGCAGTTGGGGGAGAGATGTTTTAAGTGACTCAAAGTAGGTAAAGAGTTAAGAATTCTCTTTGCTTTTATAATAAAATTCATAAAATTTTATCTTCTTTTTGTCCCGAGACTTAACCAAACCAGCGAAACATCTTTTTGTAGAGCAAATCCTTTGTTTTAGATAGGAATAAGTCGTAAAATAAGGTCGACGGGCCGGCCTAAAGTCGGTATCAGCCAGTCAGCGAGGGAGTCTATCCCCTTTTCAATAGCGCTAGACCAAGGAGATTGTTTTAGCCTCTGAGGTGGAGCGCCCACACCTACCATCAGCTCCTTACTTTACCGCACATATCCTTGTGCTACTCATACGCTGAGTTGGCGAGGACCGGTATCGAACTAGGAACCTTTTGGTTTCTAGCCGAACGCTCTACCGACTGAGCTAACCCGGCCCTTGAGATAGGAATACTTGATATCATATAACTGCGTACAAATCATTTGTGTTAGATAGAAATACTTGATATCATATATGAATGAGTCACCTATAGATACTAAAAGAATCTTCGCCTTAACTAAATCACAGATAAGTTGTATTTGAATAAATCTTAAAGTAAGGAAAATACATTTTGTCCAATACGTCCTTCGGTTTGTTTTGATTTTGAAGTAATCCTGTGTACATAGTGTGGCGGGATATACCAATCAGTGCCATTGGAAAAGTTGCAGCACGTATTCCCATGACACACACTTTCTCTCTCACACACCACTAGTCCATACTAGTCATTACTACTACCGGTCATCACACCTGACAAGTCCTCCTCGCGACGGCCAGTATCCGTACAGAGATAATCACAGGGAAATGTCACTTATAAGTTCGGCCTTACTTTACGTACTCTTTTACGGGGTGCTGCTTCCAGAATTTGTTCAAGTCAGCACGCAGCATCCTTGTGTAGCCAATGGGTAAATAGTATGGCATACTGAGATCATTAACCCTAATAGGGCTACCAATCTAGGAGTCAGAAAACTCTTAATTCAAACCTGTTAAACTTAGCTCAAGAAATTGACCTGTGTCACATCCTACTGAATTGGTAAATGTATACACGGATGACTTTAGCATAAAATAATCCACGAAGTTTATTTGCCATTAAACAAAGAAATCGAAACCGAAATATATTTAGTGACTTAATTTTTTTTTAACCCGACGAATTAATTCGAATTAGAAATTAAAAATAAATTGAAAAATTAAAAACGAATTGAAAAATAAAAAGGATAAACGAATTTTTAAAAAATGAATAAAAATAAACGAATAAAAATAATTTTAAAAAATTGACTGATGCATTTGAAACAAAGTTGAAATTTTAAAATTTAAACATTTTTTAAAAAAATCGTATCATTTAAGCCCAAGATTTGCAGCCATAGAGTAGCACTGCTGTTGCTTAGTAGAATTCTCGCTTTATCTAATTGATCAAATGAAAATCTGATCTCTCTGATATAAATGTGGGATTTTTTTTTCATTTGCATTTGAAATTCGGCTGAGCGACCGGTAGAGTGACACCTCACAAGATATCGTGTGATGATGTTGGAAATAAATGGCCGTAATTTATCTAACTAAGCCGGTGCGGATGACCGGTGCGGAATACAGTTCCCAACTTGCATTCTCTCTCTGTCAGTCTGCTTCTTTCTTCTTATCTACAAACACTGTCATTTCCTTGAAAATTTCATCGTTGAGGAGTCATTTTTCTTGGCCGGTCACTTTTCGGTCGTAATGAGTCAGAATTGAAGTGCAGATGTTCGTTCTGTGTTGGCGACTGACTTCAGATAATTCATTCAGCACCTCCTCTCTCACAAAAATGGATACCGTCTCTCTCTATTGCCTGCAGGTAACGATTAATGGCGTCGGCAGCCAAATTTAGACGGTTTTTTGAAATTTTAACCTTTTGTGAAATTCTGGTTCTGTTTCCTTAAGATTAGTTCCAGGGTTGCTGTTACTCTTTACTGAAATAGATGTGATTCTCCTCCCTCTTCGTTTGATGCAGTAGCGACGGTTTAAATCATTTGTGGGCAGTGCTTGTTGTAATATTTTAAAAATATGCGCATGGTTCTGTTTATATCCCAACTAAAAGTACGCTTTTATTCATAGATATAGTTTTATCTTATTGGTTTCATTTTCTTAAGTAGAAAATCAAAGAAAAGAGAAAAACATTTGCTTTTGATATAACATATTCATTAAGTAGTCCTTGTAAATCTTTCATTGAAATAATTAAAGCAACAATAATTTTTCTAGCTCCCCATAAAGAAGTACATAATATGTAAAAAAAAAAAAAAAAAAAAAGAATTAAAAGCCAATTATTTGTTTAATCAAAGATGATACATAGAGAGAGAGAGAGAGAGACACAGACAGACAGACAGATAGAGAAGAAAGAGCGACTATTATTTCTCGATGACCATTATGCAATCAAAGCAAATATGATTACGCATTATTTATTACCAAACTCTTGAGATTTTGGGTGCGAACCACAAAACATTTAGTACCCACAATATATATAGGGGCGGGTTAGCTCAGTCGGTAGAGCGTTCGGCTAGAAACCACAAGGTTCCTAGTTCGATACATTTGTTCAATTTTTTATCGGTTTGTACTGAGACTAAAAATAGGAATTTCCATAATTTCCATTGTCTTTAAACGTCAAATTTAACCTGTATTTAGAGCAAATAATAAAGCATAGGGACCGGTTTAGCTCAGTCGGTAGAGTATTCGACTGAGAACCTCAAGGTTCCTAGTTCCATAGTGGCCCTCGCCAACTCAGCGTATGAGTAACACAGAGATTTGTGCGGTAAAGTAAGGAGCTGATGGTAGGTGTGGCGCTCCACCTCAGATGCAAAAACAATCTCCTTGGTCTACGCTATTAAAATGGGGATAGACTCCCTCGCTGATTGGCTGATACCAACTTTAGGCCGCCCCGACGACTTTATATATATATATATATATTTATATAAGAGCGAGAGCGAGATGAAGAGAGGAGAGAGAGAAGGAGAGAGAGAGAGAGAGAGAGAGAGAGAGAGGGGGAAAGGAGAGAGAGAGAGGGAAAGGGAGAGAAGAAGAGGGAAAGGGGGGAGAGAGGGGGAGAGATTGTTTTAAAGTTAATAATTATTATCTAAAACAAAATATTAAACTTATTTAGGTAGAATATTAAAAAATATGGAATAATCCGGGAATTTATATGGTCAGTAAATCCATGGAGTTGCGGCTTTCGCCATATCGAAAATATCGGATTTATTCCATTTTTTTATATACCTTTCTTACAGTCTAGAGAAAAACAGAACTTTAGATTAACTTTTCGATATGGTGAAAGCCGCAGCATAAATCAATGCTATTGTGTTAACAAATAATTCGTTGTATTTTATAAGTCTGATCTATGCAAACTATATATATATATATATATATATATATATATATATATAAAGTATAGATAAAGGGATGTCGGATTCATTTCCTTACTCTTAACTATATATATATTATATATATATATATATATGGAAACGAATCCAACGTATGTAAGTATATAATAATTTGAAAAATAAAGTTAAAATGATATGTAATGTAGGAGCCAACGTTAAACGTTTCGGTTTGTTTAACAGACCCTCTTAAGAACATAGTAATTCATAAGTTCGTTTTTACCGTGTGTTGCGGCTTCTGAATGTTCCTCAAATATGAAAGAAAAACATATATATTAACATTATATATATATATATATTATATAATATTATATATATATATATTATTATGAACAAAAAGTAATAAGACAAGCAGGAATATTTCTTATATGTTGTTTATTCTCAACTAGTTTCGACCTTAGGTCATCACCAGGAGAAAATTTCTTATTTGAAGAAATTGTTTATAGATTTTTTGAAAAGGAACATTATAGAAGAACTATAAACATTGAAGTGTTTTTTAGGGTTTTGAGGCTATTAAATCTGGGTAGACGAGTGTGTTAGTAGTAGCATGTCCATTTGTTCCGTGAAGAGAGAGAGAGAGAGAGAGAGAGAGAGAGAGAGAGAGAGAGAGAATGTGTGATCATGCATATCTGAGTTAGGATATCGTGGACAAGAAACCAATTGCTCTTGGTTACAGACAGTTTCTCATATATGCGCTTGCCAACCGACTTACTTTGAGAAATGCATGGGTGAGAAACGCCCAGTAGCCAAGCGCCGTTTACGTCATGTCCGCGCTACCTCATATATATATATATATATATATATATATATATATATATATATGTGTGTGTGTGTGTGTGTGTGTACTCGAGTATACATATGATTACGTAAGGAAACATATTTCAATGCTATTTAATAGTTGGAGACTTTTATCAAAGGCTTTTTTCCCCTTACAGTTAATAACTCGCTTCTATCAGTTTCCTTTGAACCGGAAGCTCTAAAATCGGCGCCATTTTGTCATTGAATCATAGCCTGTTATTGACTCTCAAAAAATGATGGTAGATTTGGCTTTAGTGATCACCAGAGATCCAAGGATGTGTGTTACAAACTTTGGGACAAATGAGGTTTTGTTTTTGCAAGAGCGAAATGACCAGAGTCCTATCAATTTCTAATCGAGTCAAAGGCTGGGAAGAACATATTGGGGGAGTATGTTTAAACGGAGAGATGATGAAGCTGAAATGGAGATGGACAGAGACGGGGAAATATATGTATTATTTCTACTTCTCAAATCACGTAAGATTCAAAGAATAATGGTAGATTTAATCAAACAAAAAGAGTAAAACAAAAGAAAAAAAACAAAGAAACTGTAATACAATAGAATGAAAAACAATGATATTTTGAAAAAAATGTATGTAATGAAAAATGCATAAAAAAGATATAAGAAAAAGAGATAAAGAGAACTAGGAATTGGAAGAATAAATTTTAGAGAATTTATCACTCTTGCGTATATTATATATATAATATATATATATATATATATACACACACACACACAAACGCACACACACTATATATATATTATATATATATATATATATACACAAACGCACACACACACTATATATATATATATATATATATATACACAAACGCACCACACACACTATATATATATATATATATATATACACAAACGCACACACACACTATATATATATATATATATATATATACACAAAAACGCACACACACACTATATATATATATATATAATATATATATATATACACAAACGCGCACACACACATATATATATTATATATATATATATATATATATATACACAAACGCGCACTATATATATATATATATATATATATATATATATTATATATATATACACAAACGCGCACACACACTATATATATATATTATATAATATATATATATATATATATATATACACAAACGCGCAACACACACAATATATATATATATTATATATATATATATATATATATATATATAACACAAACGCGCACACACACACACAATATATTATATATATATATTATATATATATATATATATAATATATATATGATTGAAATAAAATGGAACTTAACCGACAGTGTGAATTTGATATATTGAAAAACAAAAGATGTTTACAAATGCATGGGATCATCAGGAGAGAATGTGCAAACCGTTTCGGGGCCTTCCTCTCAACGGTTTTAAAAAGCAACATCGCCCCCCCCCCCTCACTGATGTGAGGTCCCTCGGAATATCTGTATCGACCGCATGTGGATCAGTCTTCAACAAAAATAAGACGGGATGAAATGACCGTTAGAAGAAAAAATGCGCAAAACAGAACGCTGCTACTCAAAAGTTGGAATATTTTTAAAAATGCGCTGTCTGTATTAAAAATAAAATGAATTTTATTTAAAAATAAAATGAATTTTATTTAAAAATAAAATGAATTTTATTTTTAATTTAAAAAAAAATCAGAAGCATTAAAGTTTATAATAAGACTCAAAAGAGCCTGATGTAAAATTATTTAAAAAAGTGTATAATTATATAAAAAGTGTATATTAAAATATCAAAATTATTCGTAATGCACTCCAACTATTAAATAAGTAACCAATAAGTGTAGGTAAATCCGTGGTGTTTATGGATAAATATCTTCAGAGGAGTAAACATCCATATGTATAGTTTTTTCGTAGACAAGTAAGTGAAATAAAATGGAACTTAATCCGACAGTGTGAATTTGATATATTGAAAAAAACAAAAGATGTTTACAAATGCATGGGATCATCAGAAGAGAATGTGCAAACCGTTTTATCCATAAGAGTTAAGGCTTGATGATTACTATTATCTGCGTTATTCTGACTATTGTCCTCATCTTCATTGTTATCTGTACAACGTTTCGGCACAATTGAACACATGGCCTAGTGGATAAAGGTGTTAGGTTAAGACAGTTCTAAGTGACAGTTATCTCTAGATTGCAGGTTCAATCCTGATCAAGGGAAGCAGTAACATAGAATAATAATTAACACGGCTTAACTCTTTTACCCCAGCTATGGTTAGCGAAATGAGAACAGGATACCCCCGTGGACTGAATAAAGGGTTAGGTTCAGAGTTCTGTGATGGTTCCCGATTACGACAAGAAGGTTCCCAAGTCCAAAAAGAAGGTTCCCGAGAACGAAAGGAAGGTTCCCAAGTCCGACAAAAAGAAGACCGGAGGGTATATCGGCCGAAACGTTGTACAGATAACAATGAAGATGAGGACAATAGTCCGAATAACGCAGATAATAGTAATCGCTAAGTGTGGGTCGGGATTCATGAATTTGTTAGAAAAAGTATAGTATCTTCATGATTTATCAACACTCAGGTCTACTCTGACCCGGGGTGGTAGTACGTGTTAAGGTACCATCTATGGGTTAAATAAAGAAAATGAGTTCCAAAAATTTAAACAAATTCATTTAAAAACAAATTGAGTACCCATCAAGAATGAATAGAAAAAAAGTCTTCTGCATAAAACAACCCAATAAGGGTTGACATGCCGTAAAATCCAACCACCCAAATTGTGTTGGTCTTTAGCTCATACTGTGGTATAATCCGTTGTTATATTTGGAACTTTCCTGCCCTCGTATATGAGCCTTAACTCAATGATTTGAATTTGCTGACGAAATGACAAAGTGAAATTCAACTGGAAAATCGGGATAATGTTCTATATAATTCAACTTCAAAGGATTCTCTTTTTGTTAAACTGGTAACTCGTGCCGACAAAGGAATCCTATGTGCAGTGATAAAATCCTAACAATGTCTCTTTTCGATCGATTTACAAACTCAGTCAGGGGTTTTAAGCCATTATCGAGACAGACGACAAATTTTAATGAGTTTTACAAACACACATTTATATATAAAAACACACACATATATATACACACACACGTTTATAGATAAAAACACGTACATATATACACACACACACATATATATACATATACACACACACACACATATATATATATATATACACACACACGTTTATAGATAAAAACGCACTTATATATATATATATACACACACACACACGTTTATAGATAAAAACACGCACATTATATATATATATATATATATATATATATATATATATATACACACAGACATATATATACACACACACGTTTATAGATAAAAACACGCACATTATATATATATATATATATATATATATATATATACACACACACGTTTATAGATAAAAAACACGCACATATATATACACACACACGTTTATAGATAAAAACACGCACATATATATACACACACGTTTATAGATAAAAACACGCACAGACATATATATACACACACGTTTATAGATAAAAAACACGCATATATATATATATATATATAATATATACACACACACACAGACATATATACACACACGTTTATAGATAAAAACACGCATATAATAATATACACACACACGTTTATAGATAATAATAAAAACACGCACATATATGTACATACACATACGTTTATAGATAAAAACACGCACATATATGCACATACACACATTTTATAGATAAAAACACGCACATACACACACACACAAGTTTATAGATAAAAACACGCACATATATATACACACACACATATTCATATATGAAAACACACAGACACATTTATGTAAAAAAACACTCAGACACACACTCACCTATATATAAAAACAGACATTAATATATATATATATATATATATATATATATATATATTTAAATGCACACACACACATACACACACGCATACATAAATACATACATCCACACACGTGTATATATATATATATATATATATATATATATTATATATATATATATAATACACATACATACATACAGGCGCATACTGTAATCGTTGTTTCGTAGGAAAATAATATTTTTTCTCTCTTAAATTATATTCTGTAGGATGACAAAGAGATGGATTAAAATATATTTTGCATCGAAATGTTTACTTAAAGAGGTGACCAAAATTTGCATATAATTAATCCTGGGGAAATTATCATGAAATTAAATAATTGTATTAATATTAGTTATCATCATCATCATCCTCATCATGCAGCACTGACAGCGTGGAATCCGTTTAGGGTCTCTCGCCACCGTCCTCCTCGGGACATCCAAGTCTTTACTTTTCGGCCCACTCGAGTGTATGTAAGTGTCTACAGGCGAATGTAACTTACGGGTTCGTTCTTATATTTTCAGCAGTTTCCAGCGGGTCTTGTTCGTCTTACTCTGCCTCATACGATAACAAATCTCCTTGGTCTAGCGCTAGGAAAAGGGGGTAGACTCCCTGGCTGTCTGACTAATACCGACTTTAGGCCACCCCGACAACTTTTTTACTTAATATCATGATAATTGATGATGATCATCATGATCATCATCGAGCTGACAGCACGACTTCACATGGCTCCCTCTCTCAGCACCCGTCCCTCTCAGTCATCGCTCCTGGCAAGTCCTCCTCTAGACATCTAACATCCGCACAGAGAAGATCAATGTAAGTCTTTGCCACTGGGTCCACTCTGGTGTGTTCATATGTAGGTGTCCAGGTGAACGTCACTTATTTGTTCGTCCTAACTTCTCAAGCAGTGTCTTGTTCGTCGTACTTGAATGGTGTGTGTGGTAGAAGGTAAATGGCAGCTGCTTTATTGTGAGGTACTGCTTCCAGGACTTGTACTGGACAGCACGTGTAATTTCCATTTAACTTTCCCTTAAAGCGATTCGTCAAAGAGTTGCAGCCATACAGTAGCACGCACACGGCTACAGTTCGGACAAATGGCTAAAATGTTCAGATCATAGACTGTTTTCATAAAATACATTTGAAGAAAATGTGCTGAAATTTTTGTATATTGAGCTCTTTGAATAAAAAGTTTAGCTCAGTCGGTAGAGCCCTTGACTAGTAATCGCAAGTTTCCTGGTTCAATTCGGGCCCTTCACCAACTCAGCATATGAGTAGTACAGGGATATGTGCGGTGAAGTGAGAAGCTGATGGCAAGTATGGCACCCCACCTCAGATGCAAAAACAATCTCGTTGGTTTAGCGCTAGTGAAAAAGAAATAGACTCTCTCGCTGTCTGGCGGATACCGACATTCGGTCACCCCGAAGACTTTACTTTTTTATATACAAAAAAATAAATGGCACCAATTTATTACCTTCTACCACACACACCATCCAATAAACTTAAGCAAAATTCCCGTTAAGTCAGAACCAAACTTAAGTAGAAATAGCAATAAGATAGGTATTGCCAAAATTTCGGCATGACAGTATTTAGCCCTTTCTCTAAATTTTTCTAAAAAAAAATAAAAATAACAAAAAAAAAAAAAATATATTAAATTGTAAATTGTCACTTATCTCAATATTTCCACATTAACAGGATAACAATTTTCTATGAATATCTTAATAACAATGTAATAAATCACAGAAAAAAGAGCACATCCTCAAGCAAGTCAGAAATACACAGAAATGCCCAATTCCGACGGATATAGATTTTAATTTATAAAATTCTCCCATTTTATAGACAGTAAAACAAATTTTTAAATGGGATTATATACAAAAAAATAAATAGCACCAATTCTAATACATAAAATTTTGAAAATACAACTTACAATTTTTTTGTCTTCTGCAATGAAGATACAAATCTTCTACTTTTTCCAGGTACAATCCTAGAAAATAAAAAGGAGATATGACCATTAGATTTCACATGAATATTAAATTTCAAAGGCATACATTAACAATGACTATTACATTTTCCATAACATCCTATGCTTCTAGAAAAAAATCACCAACGATTAGTTTGTTTGTTTATTTTGTTTTATGGCATATCAATATCGGTGGGTCATTTAATGCCAACTAAGTTTTTAAATATTTGGAAAAGACATAATGATAGAAGGTCAGATTCTAGCTCAGGTAAATACCTTCAGGTACCTGGGCTCCACAGTTGCCATCAACAATAGACTCAATGCTGAGCTTGATCCCCGAATTTCAAATGCTTCCAAAGCATTTGTACGGCTGAAGAGGCTAGTCTGGTTCAACAGAGACATTTCCTTGAAAAATAATTTGCAGTATACCGTGCCATAGTTCTCTCAACCTTCCTGTAAGGTGTAGAAGCCTGGAGGATATACAAAGTGGATGCCCATAGACTACAGGTCTACTACATGCGTCACTTGTGCATTATATTAAATGTCATGTGGTGTCAACATGTTTCAACAGGGTCATCCTGAAGAGAACTGGACTCCCTGATATGCACGAAATACTTGTCCAACATAACCTGAGATGGGCTGGCCACTTAAATAGACTTGGGGACGACAGGCTACCAATGCAGATTCTGTACTCTCAACTGAGAGAGGGATCACGTGGAATCCGTAGACCAAAGCTCAGGTACAAAGACAACAAGAGAAACCTGAAGGACTTGAACATCCCCATAGGCAGTTGGCAAGACCGATTAAATTGGAGGAAAATGATTCGCGTGGTGTCATCATCGGATATGATGGACAGCAAGTAGTAAGTTTTAGAATAAATTAATTCTTAATGGATTCTCTTTTTTTATTAACACATTTTTCTATTTAACCTATAGATGGGACCCTAACAGGTACTACCACTCGAGTCTGAGTAGATAGAGGAGCAATGGTGATAAAGGGATGCTACACATTCCCCAGACATTGAGAACTGAAATCCCACCATCAGATAGTTTAACGTCATACCCAGGACATGGTAGATATTAATGATGTTAAATATATACCAACATTATAAATAGTACTTGCACTTGACGTGTGATGTAATGGTTAAGGCCGTAGGAAATGGACCCGAATTCAAATCCTGTGTGGGGCTGCTTGCATTTCACATAACACTAATACACTGGGAAAGGTATACATACAACTATTCTCCTATCTATCGTTAATTTGTAGTGCGGACTGGGCTTTTTAAACTTGGTTAGACAATCAGTCAAGGAAATTCACACCTATTGAACTGCGTTTAAGAAATTGACCATGTGTCAAATTCTACTCGTGTGGAATATATATATATATATATATATATATATATATATACACAAGGTGTGTCAGAAATGTATCAAGATTTTTTATAATTTTTGACACACTTTGTATTCTGAAAGAGATTAACGTTCCATTCATTGTTCATTTCTATTTTGGTAAATACAGCTTCAAACTTGGCACTTTTATGACACCTTTTATTATAAAAATAAAAAATAACGTTCCATTCATTGTTCATTTCTATCTTGCTAAATACAGCTTCAAACTCGGCGCTTTTATGACATACCTCATATATATATATATATATATATATATATATATGAGGTATGTCATAAAAGCGCCGAGTTTGAAGCTGTATTTAGCAAGATAGAAATATATTATATATATATATAATGTATATATATAAGAGAGGGGGGAATAGATATAGATAGATATGCTCTTGAAGATAAGAAGAGTGGAAAGTCTCAGGTGAGTTTGCGGGAGAACAGGTAGATAAAGAAGAATTAAAAAAAAAGAAGACATTTATACAGTGCATAGTAAATAGAATAGGGATTCTATTGTACTAAAAAGAAGACAATATATTTAACAATTATCGTTCTATCACGATACTATTCAATATGTATTATTTTTTTCAAATGGACTACCAAATAGAATTAAGAATAACCTGAAGGCAAATCAGTCACGTGTAAAGTGCTTAGTCGACAATGGACCTCATACAAAGTGGAAAATCAGCTGATTGCTAAAACAATAAAATCAAAAAGTCTATTTGTTTAACGTTAGTTGACTGTGTAAAAGCATTTGACTAATTTGAAAGCAATTTTCTAATTTAATGCGAGATCAAAGTGAGATGTGGTTTCATTCAATTAACAAGGGGAATTTTTTGTTGGTAAAAAGCAAAATAATCTTTTATTTTATAACATATTTTCCATAAGAATATTCTCGGCACTATTTGGAATGGGATTATAACAAAGGTTACTTTGATCTCACAAAAATAAGTATTGAGGCTATTCAAAATGGCGTCAAATAAAACTCCAAGCTTGAACAGCTGTGTTACATAATTAATGGATCCCTAATTATCTTTTTAAGGTAGTGTAGAAATCATTATGGCGATCAGTACAGCCTTGAGAGTGAGTGACGGAGCTTGACCTCGATCTCACCTTGCGTTCTGGGGATGGAACGTGAGAACCGGAAGGCAATAGAAGGCCCTTCCGGTTTAAGGAGTAAGCAACTCAGTTAGTCAGTTAGAAGTTGGAGGCCAAGCTAGCAAGATGTGAGTCTCACTGCGCAGATTGTCTGGTCTGGGGATCTACGAATAAAGTAACATCATCGTAAATCGAAGTCTTGTGTTTATTACTAAAAACTAACAATGACACAGGGCTTCTGATAACAAGAAATCCCTAGCAACAGAAACCAGACCCGGAATCCTCAATAGAAGACCAGACGAGACCTTAGAAGATATACCAGACCAAGATAGATGATAGACGAACAGAAGCAAAGCCGGCCAGAAGAATAGACGACCAGAGTAAGAAGTAGTAAGAAAGGTATATAACGTTATATGACTTGGTATGTGAAAAGACCAGTATATAACATATACCTATTTAGTACCGGTAAGAAGGCGCTATGCAACAGCTGTAATCAAGCTTTTTGCGGCTGAGACGCGTAAACCATGTGAAATTAACAGAATAATGCATGATGCTTAAGGAGAAACATGTTTGGGTAAAAAAAAAACATGTTAATAAATGGGCGAATCATGAGTTTCTAGCAATGGGAGTAGAGACACACACTCTTGTAAAGGAAAATTTCCGGGTGCAGTAGTCATACCTTCAATGAAACACCCTAGCTACCTGGATGTTAGGCCTGTTATAGAGGTTTGGAGTACCCCTTCATCGCCATTACTCTCTGTTTCATTACCAAATGGTAGTACCTGTTAGGTCCCATCGATAGGTTAAAAAGATAAAAAATGAGGGTTTTTTTAAGTTTTAAAAAATTATTGTTTAAAAAAATTACTACACCACAGGAATGAAACAACAAAACTTCTTTTTGGCATAAAATAACCCAACAAGGGTTTACATGCTAGATAAACCAACCAACCTGTTATAAAGATAGCATTCTATCCAATCAATTTAAGGAAAAATCACACTTTTTTTTTCAGCCAAGCATGAGAACAGAAAGAGAGATTTAACACTAATTTCTTAACAGTCTTCAATCTGCAACTAGAAATACAGTTTCCTATTGACAATTCCTTAAGCAAAATTCCCTTTGAGTCAAACCAAAAACGTATTAGAAATAATAAGATAAGTATGGCCAAAATGGCGGTATGACAGCACTTAGCCCTTTCTTTAAACTTTTCTAAAAATATATATATATATTTATTAAATTGTAAATTGTCACTATAGTATTTCTGTATGAACAAAGATCAAACTGACATATAAGAATTTTCTGTGAATATCTTAATTATAACTATGAAATAAATCACAGTAAAAAAAGCACATCTTCAAGCAAGCAAAAAAATACACAAATGCCCAATTTCGACGGATATAGATTTTGATTAATAAAATTCTTCCATTTATAGGCAGTAAAACAAATTTTTAAATGGGATTTTAAAAAGTCCTTTCTCTTTATAATACAATAAAAATTGCGTTAGGTTTCATTCATTTATTCAGGGTTTTGTTGAATAAGGATTAATTGGTGGGGTGTTTAAAACACACGAAATACGGCAATGCAAGAACATGGGGATTCATTCATTTCCTAAAAACGTTTCTACAACAATAACCATTAAGAGATGAAGTTTGTATGTAAATTTGAAGCAGAATTGAATCACACATATCGTCTATGCTTAGTTGATGTGAATAGAGTGATACAAGATTATCAGGTTACATAACCTTTCCTTTGGATCACAATAGCAGTGTGTAGAGGGGGGATTTGCTGCATGGGCAACAGCTTATCCTCCATATTAACCCAGGCTATGTAGTTCAAAGAGAGAAAAATACAAAAAATACAACAAAAAAAAAAAAAAAAAAGAAATGATAATCTTTGACACTACTCCATCGTCTCTCGTGGACGGAAGGGTACCAACCATATGACAAGGGACTGCCGGCCTTAAAAATCGGCATTCGAAATAAATTTTTTACTGGTCTTAAAGGCAAACACTGACAAAACTTATAAAAAAAACGTTCGACATGTTTGTACAAGTGTTTATTCTAACATCTTACCGGAATACTATAGTGATTAATTACTATTGATTGAGCGTGTAAAAGGAAGTAACCACTGATAGGACAGATTTTTATGTCATTTTATGAGCACTATTTAACAATTTTAACGCATCATTTCTCAGATATGTCATGACATTACGGTGCAACTTTCAGAATCTCCAGCTCACATCTGACGAAATGTCCATATTTTCAAGTTCCATATATGTGTGGATAGTGTTGTTTGTGTAGAATATTTTCTGTTCGAAAATGAAAGTCTATGGTTGTAAATTCAGTATTTAGCCCTTTCTCTAAACTTGAGTAAATTGTCACTTATCTCAATATTTCCACATTAACAGGATAACAATTTTCTATGAATATCTTAATAACAATGTAATAAATCACAGTAAAAAGTCAAAAATACACAGAAATGCCCAATTTTGACGGATATAGATTTTAATTTATAAAATTCTGTATAGGCAGTAAAACAAATGTTTAAATGGGATTTTTAAAAAGTCCTTTCTCTTTATAATACAACATGACATTACACAGTTAAACAAATTATTTACATGTGTAAACATTAGTGTTGACCTACCAGTATTTAGCTGCGCTGCAAGTTGAATCTGCTCTGAGAATCCAAACTTGGTTGGTGGTTTAAATAGCAGAGTGGATTATTCCACTGTGTACCTTGGCCATGTCCATTCTCAGGATTCTCATTGGCTGTTGGTTTTAGTGTGGGTACTTTATCCATATATACCCAATATATAACTGCGTTCTGGTAGTTTGTACAGAGCCTGTATTCGGTTGCAGTCTGTCTTTTTTCTTTGTCTAGTGACTGAACGCTAATCACAGCCCTCCTGTGAAGATGAACATGATTCTACAACCTGGAAATTTATAAATAACTTCTTTGCATTAGAATAGGAAGAGATTGAGCTAAATAAATATTATTATACTTTTAAAATATTGAACTATGTGCAATAGCTCGGAAGTAAAAATATCAAAAGATGTGATAATTAAATTATCGTACACAGGTCTTGCTAGTACTGATAATTGCAATCGTAATATAGCTTAAAAATGTTGAGAAAAATAACCGTATTAAGTCTTCCAATGTCACTATATATATATATATATATATATATATATATATATATATATATATATTGTGTGTGTGTGTGTGTGTGTGGTTGTGTGTGTATATATGTGTGTGTGTGTGTATGTGTGTATATATATATATGTGTGTGTATGTGTGTATATATATATATATGTGTGTGTGTATATATATATATATGTGTGTGTGTATATATATATATATGTGTGTGTGTGTGTGTGTGTGTGTGTGTGTGTGTGTGTGTGAGTATTGGTATTTCATAAAAGTACCGAAATAGAAGCAGTATTTACCAAGACAGAAATTAACAATGAATAGAACGTTAATTTTTTAAGAATACAAGGTATGTCATAAATGTGATGAGTCTGAGGCTGTATTTACCACGATAGAAATGAACAATGAATGGAACGTTATTTTTTCAGAATACAGGGTGCGTCAAAAATACAAAAGTCTCGATACTTTTTGACACACGTTATTTATTATATATATATATATGTCTGTGTGTGTGTGTGTCTGTATGTGTGTGTGTGTGTGTATGTATGTGTGCATAGTCGCTTAGAGTCATAATATACATATGGAACAAATTCTTATTCTTCGAAAGCGACTCCCAACTTAAATAACAGGGCGAAGAGAAATGAACGGGAATGTAGGCAATGTAATTGAAGTTCCGGCAAAGTCGTGTGAAATGTTTTATTTGACTCGGGAATTTTATTATGTTCATGTGAATGCTTCAATTATACAGAATTCTACTCATTTCCCATAAATCATTTTGTTTCCTTAAACCAGAATTTATGTCAATTCATGAAATTCCCTGGACCCCCCGTTAAGCTTATGCAAATGAAGTTGGCCGTGGCTCATGAAGTGTAAATGTCTTAATCTCCATAGAATTTGACTCGTTTTGATCTTGTAAACAGGTATAAAATACAATGCTAATAGGTCTATAAGTAAAACTGTGTGCAAAAGGCTTGGTAATTTGGATTATTTAGATTTTTCGGACTGTTGTCATCGTTACTGTTATATCCACAACGTTTCGGTCGATATGTCCTCCGGTTTTGTTTAGGGGTTTCTTGTCGAAATCGGCAACCTTCTTGTCGAAATCGGAAGCCTTCATGGAACTTCGAACCGAACCCTTTATTTAATCCATTGTTCTAATTCCGTTAATCATGACCGGGTAAAATGTTAAGCAATGTTAAATATTCTATGTTATTTTCGTCCGTAAAAAGATAAGTAAAGTTGTCGGGGCGGCCTAATGTCGGTATCAGCCAATAAGCGAGGGAGTCTATCTCCTTTTTACTAACGCTTTACCAAGGAGATTATTTTAGCGTCTGAGATGGAGCGCCACACTTTACCGCACAGATCCCTGTGCTACTCATACGTTGAGTTAATGAGGGCCGGTATCGAACCAGGAAACTCATGATTCCTAGCCGAACGCTCTACCGACTGAGCTAGTCCGTAGTCAGGACTAAACCTGCAACCTACAGATGATTGTAACTTTTTATTTTCTTTATTCATTTATATATCAGTAAGTCATTTTTTAATTAGTTTTCTTCAATATTCTAGCAGTTAAACGTTATGAATTGTTGGTCATGTAAGAGGAATTCACATTTAAAAAATCCAAGCGAAAGAAAAGTTAGATTATACGAGAAGCGGCTACCCGGCGTTGCCTGGGTAGTAGGGGGAGGTAAAAAAAAGTAGTCTCACAAATCCATTATTATTGAATTGCAAGTTGGATGTAAAAACAAAAGACGTTGATTCAGCCACTCTGGAAATAAAAATTAATGTCTACTATTTAAAATATTAAATGCAAAAAAAAAAAAAAAAAAAAAAAAACAAAACTATGCTATTTTCATTTAAATTCTTTCTTTTTTAGTATCTTCACTAATATAAATCAAACCTTCATTATTTTTCATCAAAAACCACGAACTGGTGATATTTAATGTGTATATATTGTTACTTTGTCATTAATTGTATTATTTTCGAAGTTTCCTCCGGATATACCGAAACAACTGCCCTTTATATATGTATAGATAATGTTTGGTCTATTTGTTATATTAACACCCGGAGATAATATGAACAATATGAACATTATTTTTCTTTTCTGTGTCATTTATCTTTTATAATAACAATGACCATGAGAAACTGGTCAGTGCGAAGAAATTAATTAGTTGATTCTAATAAGCTTCATTCCAATGTTTGACCTTTTATCTTGTCTAGACAAATACTTCAGCTAGTACTGAATATTTCAGGTTATGACACATACTTATTTTACCTTTCCCTAGTGTCTGTATCAGTTGAAATCTTGATTTTTAAAGGGTAAATGTCTTTAAAATATTCCTAAAAATACACTAAGGGCTCATCTTCAGATGCAGTTTAGTATCATACACTAAACCCCCCCTTTTTAGGGAAAGTCTTCTCTCTGCAGAGTATACCGTCTGTGTATTTTAAACCATGATGAAAGGATTGAATTCGGGCCGACGATTCTAATTCCTGTGACGATAACCGTTTCAGTCAGCGTGCCTCTGAGTTTTTATATATATATATATATATATATATATATATATACTAGCAAATATATGCACCCTCCGGGTGCAAGTAGTTAAGTTTTAATGTAATAAAATATGATATTAAATTAGAAAGGCTAATGAAACTGAATAAGAATGTAGATAAAAAGATTTTGAACAGAGGGGTATGATTGAAAAATAGAACAACTTTGAAACTAAGTCTTCCATCATTTTCCGTTACTTTCATTGGTAAATTTTCCTAATTAAACTGTTTAGTTAAAATAGGAAGTAAAGAATAATATTACAGTTATTTCTTCTTGTTAAGGGATTTTTTAAAGATTTATCGAAGATATTGTTGCTTATATTCATTAAAATAAAACCAAACAGTTAGAAATCAATAATACTAAGCATATATTTATTGAAATCAATTTTTTAAGATCAATATGCAAATTAGCCTTCCCATTCACACTGTAAACCTTTATTTTCTTGTATATATAAATACAATTGCATGTTATTAGTATGTAGATATGGTCAACAGTGTAAGTAATGTCAAACAATTTTATTAATAATTGAGGTTTAAATAAAAAAATAAAATCATGTAGAATGTAACGTAAATAACTAAGGGAATTGTGACTTGTATAGTAATAGAGTTTCGGTTACAGACATAAAAACCCACAATCTCCATTATAATAAGATATATATATATATTGTGTGTGTGTGCGTTGTATATTTTCGCAGCAGGTTATTTTGTAGGCAGGTCTTATTAAACAACACAGAACATTTCTTTTTCATAATCCTGATTTGTTTTCCAGTCTTCCGGCTATCTTTCTAATGTTAGAATCCAGTTGAAATAGGATTCTTCCCATACTATCAGGTTATTACACAAACTTATTTTACCTTTCCCTAATGTATGTATCAGTTGAAATCTTGATTTTTAAAGGTTAAATGTATGTAAAGTATTCATAAAAAAAAAAACACTTGGTCTTGTTATGCTACTTCCCTGCAACGTTTTACAAAACATTTTTCCTCACCATCAATATTCTTGAAAACATTATTTGCTACTTCCCACTAATGTTGTAGAAAATGTTATTTGCTGAAAATAATGGCCACAGGTAATCAAGTATAAATTCTACATATATGTACAGATCAAAGTCCATCATGACTTTCAACTCAAAAACTAATATTTAACGAATAAAATATGCAATATAAACCTTTGTGGGTTATATAATGCCGAACCATACTTATAGAAGATTAGTGGTACAATTTAACCCATAGATAGGGGATGAGGGCGTTCGTACCTTTAAAATTTAAAGTTATGTTTTAGTAAAAGGAAAGAAAAAATAATTTCTAATTTTTTTTCAGTAAGTCATCAGGTCAGTCTTCTATATCGTGATATTAAGTATTTACCCAACCCGTTTGCTACGGGGTGTGACACAAGGACGCAAGTATAGGGCATTAAGTGAGAACTGAAATCTTTCTTCAATTGTAAGGAATCTGTGAGATTAGCTTGTGAACCATTAAACCTCGACGGGATGCCTCTGTACCTAAATCATTCGGCACCGGTGAGATGTGATGCAAGGTTGCAAGTATGGGATATCCAGCAAGGATCGAACTCGCTACCTAGTAGTAACGGATCTGAGAGATTATTAATGAAGGAAGGGGAGAAAGGTTGCAGAGGTGAAGGGAGGTGAAGAAGAAGAAGTCGATGAAGAAAAGAAAGAAGAAATAAAGCAAAGAAGAAAGGAAAGGAAGGAAATAATGAAAAACACGGGGAAAAATAGAAAGGAGAAATGAAGGGAAAAGAGAAGGAATGTAAAGGTGAAGGAACAAAGGGAAGTAAGGAGGTAGGGATAGGAAAGAAGGAGAGAAAGAAAGAAAAAAGCATAATTAATGGAAACAAAGACGAGAGAAAGAGAGAAATAATGAAGAGAGAAAAGCATGTCGAAGTAAAGGAAGGAAAGAATGGATGCAGGAAGAGAGAGGGGGAAGGAGAAGAAAATAAAGAAGAAAGAAAAAAACGGGAAAGTGGAAAGGAAAGAAAGAGAAAGAAAGAGAGAGAGAAAAAAGAAAGAGAGAGAGAAAAAAGAAAGAGAGGGAGAGAAAAAAAGAAAGAGGGAGAGAAAAGAAAGAGAGAGACAAGAAAGAAAGAGAAGAAAGAAAGAAAGAGAGAGAAAAAAGAAAGAGGAGAGACAAGAAAGAAAAGAGAGAGAAAAAAGAAAGGAGAGAAAGAAAGAAGAGAAAAAAGAAAGAGAGAGAAAAAAAGAAAAAAGAAAGAGAAAAAAGAAAGAGAAGAGAAAAAAGAAAGAGAGAAGAAAAAAGAAAGAGGGAGAGAGAAAAAAAGAAAGAGGAGAGAGAAAAAAGAAAGAGGAGAGAGAAAAAGAAAGAGGGAGAGAGAAAGAGAAGAGAAAAAAGAGAGGGAGAGAGAAAAAAGAAAGGGAGAGAGAGAAAAAAGAAAGAGAGAGAGAGAAAGAAAGAGAAGAAAAAAGAAAGAGAGAGAGAAAAAAGAAGAGAGAGAGAGAAAAGAAAAGAGAGAGAAAAAGAAAGAAGAGAGAAAAAGAAAAGAAAGAGAAAAAAAAGAAAAGGAGAGAGAAAAAAAAAGAAGAGAGAGAGAGAAAAAAAAGAAAGAGAGAGAAAAAGAGAGAGAAAAAAAGAGAGGAGAGAGAAAAAGAAAGGAGAGAGACAAGAAAGAAAGAGAGAGACAAGAAAGAAAGAGAGAGACAAGAAAGAAAGAGAGAGACAAGAAAGAAAGAGAGAGACAAGAAAGAAAGAGAGAGACAAGAAAGAAAGAGAGAGAAAGGGAGGAGAGAATATCCAGGTAAAGGAAGAAGAAAGGTACGTAGGGAGTGGTAAGGAAAGATGTAGAGAATAAAGAAGATAATGAAAAAAGAAACAAAAAATGGGAAGGAGGAATTGAAAGAAAGAGAAAGAACGAAAGAAAAGAAAAGAAAGAAAATGAAAAAGAAAGAAGTTCGAAGAGAAAGAAGGAAAAAAGTGAAGCTGGCTGGTTTGGTTTGGATCATATCAACCTCGGTGGGTTATTTGATGCCAACTAAGTTTTGGATTCGTAGTGATATTTTGGTAGAAAACAAATGTATTTATGTAGTGATTTACCTATTGTTTAATTTATCTTTTTTTTTTTTAGTATGGGATTTTGAGATAAAAACAGATCACCCCATCCAGCAAGAAGACCAGACCTAGTGTTGATTAATAAAAAAGAAAGAACTTGTCAACTAGTGGATTTTGCTGTTCCAGCAGATCACAGGGTGAAGCTTAAGAAAAACAAAAAAAAAAATGGACAAATACCTGGACCTTGCCAGAGAACTGAAAAAGTTATGGAATATGAAAGTGATACCAATTGTAGTCAGTGCACTTGGAACGGTCCCAAAAAATTGGAAAACAGTTTGGAAAATCTGGAAATCAGAGGGAGAATCGAGACCATCCATAATATTGCACTGCTGCAATCTGCCAGAATACTCAGAAGAGTCCTGGAGACCTGAGGAAACGTGTTGCCACTCAGACTCCAGTGAAAGGCCATCAGCTAATGTTGATGTGAAAAACTCAAAAGGAGTGAATAATAATACATAATGATACCCTCTTACGGTTAGGCATCTACGTATGGTTTGGTGTAACGGACAAACTTTTTAGCCAAAATTTACTATTAAAATGTAGTGATTTACCTATTGTTTAATTTATCTTTTTTTTTAGTATAATCCCACTTCTTTTAGGAAATGTAAAATGCTGGATGGTCTTTTTTCCCCAATTACTTGCTTGGTAATATTTTGTTCGCACTAGATCAAAGTCTACACACACCTACAAAACCTTTAATCATTGATGAGAGGGCACAGAATCCCCAATATTGATGGTCTTGTTTTTGTGAAAATTATTTTCAAATTACTTGCTTGGTAGAATTTTATTCGCACTAGATCAAAGTCTATACACTCTAGCATCACCCAACATCATTTGCACACACCTACAAAACCTGTCAACCTTGACGAGAGGACACAGAATCCCCAATATGCACTACATGCCAAGAGAGATTTACAGTGCCGGCTGGTAGAGGAAGGACGTTATATTATAATTACATCTTCTTTGTTGAACAGGCAAACAAAGAATTCAAGATGGTTCCGTTTCCGGTTACGTATCAAGTTCTTTCCCGCTTGTTTCATCAGTGCAACTAGGTAATATCCTTTGATCCGAGATTTCACGAAAACACCAAAATCACTAGTGTTGGGTAGATCCTTTTTCCATTACCCGGGGGTGGCAATTGTCTAGCAGTAAGTGGCCCTTCCCTCACTGATCAGCACATCAATACAGGGTCGGCAGCTCCAAGACATTGAGGACTGGGCACCTGTCCGCCCTTTTGCCGCCGTAAAGTACACGGAGACAGACGAATGGGCAGAATATCAGAAGAAATGTCGCTTGGAGATCCATCTTCCGGGTAGAGGGTAGCCACGGTCACCTGGTTCGTTCGGGACAGACCACACGCACCCGAGTTGGTTTCAGGGTAGGAAAAAGAAACATTCAGTATGAGATTAATGGCCCGGGTAGGAAGGAAAAAACCTAAGCATGTTTGCTTATTATTCTTTTTAGTCCGGGTGCCTTTTGAGAATAAAGAAAGTTTTGCTCTTGGCTACGCTTTTATTCACGGGAAATAAATTGATAGCTGCTATGCCATTGGAGCTTATAAGTTAAAATGTGACAGGTCAAGGAAATAGAGCGCGCGCGTATATATATATATATATATATATATATATATATATATATATATATATATAGTTTGTGTGTGTATGTGTATATATATATATATGTTTGTGTGTTATGTGTATATATATATATATATATATATATGTTTGTGTGTGTATGTATGTATATATATGTATGTGTGTGTATGTATATGTGTGTGTGTGTGTGTGTGTATATATGTGTGAAGGGAAAAGAGAAGGAATGTAAAGGTGAACGAACAAAGGGATGTAAGGAGGTAGGGATAGGAAAGAAGGAGAGAAAGAAGAAAAAAGCATAATTAATGGAAAATTTTATCATCTGACTCATCTGATTCATCTGAATCATCTCATTCAACGGGGAAGAAGTCTTTTCAATGTCATATTTGCGTCAAACTTTGTAGATCTGCAGCAGGTTTGATGAGTCATTTGAGGGCTCATGCAAGGAAGGGTTCTGGTGGTGGAGTTGTGGGATTGTGAGGGACGGCAATGATCTGTAAAGATTATGCTATATGCATATATATGTGTGTGTATATATATATACATGTATATATATACATACATACATGTGTGTGTATATATACATACACATGTGTGTGTATATATATGTGTGTGTGTATAAACATATATATATATATATATATATATATATATACACACATACATACATGTGTGTGTATATATACATACACATGTGTGAATATATATGTGTGTGTATATACATATATATATATATATATTACACACACACACACACACATATATATATATATATATATATGTGTGTGTGTGTGTGTGTGTGTGTATTGAGAGAAAGAGAAAGAGAGCTGCCGTTTTTTCAAGTCCAAACAGAACATTTACATTAAAAAGTGTCTTGGAGATGAGGTTAAACTATCCCTAATGGTGATGTTCAAATTTTGTTACCCTGGGAAGTGTGGAGTACCCCTTCATGACCACTAACAGCGTGTTCACTCTGATCCGGAGTGATAGTACCTGTTAGGGTCCCATCTCTAGGTTAAATTGAACAAATGTGTTTAAAAAGATTGAAGAAAAAAATTCAAATCCATCCTTTTTGTATATGGTAACGTGATTGGCACAAGCGAAAATGTTTAAAATATGTGAGGTAGTTTTTACAGTTACAATAGATTTTTTTAAAAAAAACGAAAAAAATATTAATTGTCGGAATATTTGAGAAAATTATGCTTATGCGTATGTATTTCTATACTTTTACCCACCATTCTCATAATTTATAATTTGTATTATTTGGTTTATTCGGACTATTGTACTCGTCTTTATTGTTATCTGTACAACGTTTCGGTCAATGTACCCTTCAGCCTTCTTCATGTATTTCTTGTCAGACTGGCAGCCTTCTTCTCTTAATCGGGAGCCCTCATGAAATTGTGAACCCAATCCATTATTCGATCCACGGGTGTATCCTCTTCTCATTCTACTAACCATAGCTGGTTCACGGGCGTTAAGATGTGTTAATTATTATTCTATGTTACTGTCACGCTTTACCAGGACTGAAGCTGAGAAATAAATGTCGCTTTGAACTGTCTTAACTCAATGCCTTTATCCATTACGCAATTTGAAGACTCCCGATTCCGACAAGAAATAGCTAAAGAACACCAGAAGGTACATTGGACAAAACGTTGGACAGATAATAATAAAGATGAGGAAAAAAGTCCGAATAATCCAAATAATACTGATTTAACTGTATTTCGATGGGTCTTGGGCTATTTTATGATGAGAGGTACAAAATCGCGGCAATTTTACTTTTATATTTACATTTTTTTGCGTATTTTCTAAAGAGGTTGTTTTGCACATATGTACTATCGAATACGAATGCGAACAAAGGGGATGGGTTCGTAGAGCACCCGGCTAGGAATCGCAAGGTTATTGGTTCGATACCAGCCCCCCAACTCAGCAAATGAGTAGCCCAAGGATCTGTGCGGTAAAATAATGAGGTGTTGGTAGGTGTGCCCCCCCCCTCAGTCGCTAAAATTAATCTCCTTGGTCTAGCGCTATTAAAAAGGAGATAGACTCCATCGCTGTCTTGCGGATACCGACATTATGCCACCCCGTCGACTTTACTTACATTGATTCTATTTCCGACTCCGATAACCGTTATGCTAAGCGTGCCTCCCTGTGAATGTATCTGTATGTGTCTGTACGCATGTATATATGTGTTTAACAGTGGCGCATATATATATATATATATATATATATATATATATATATATATATATATATATAGTGTGTGTGTGTGTGTGTGTGTGTGCGTGCGTGCGCGCAATTTGTATCAGTGTGTGTTTGCGTACGCGCATATGTGGTACATTACATCGAAGGATTACACGATATTAGAGTGATTTTCATGTGCGCCCAGACGTTGAAGTGATAATTGAACTTGCATAATATAAACATTAAAAACGAATTAGGAATTTACCTTATAATGAGTTCGACCCGACCCTTACTTATTGAAGAACGCATCCAGCAAAGCCCCCCCCAACCTCTTCAGCAAACAGAAGGCTTTACAAAAATTGAACAAAAAGAGAAAAAAAAAACAAGAAGCGACAACAGCCCAAGCAGAAGAAGAAGAAGAAGAAGAAAAAAAACGGTTATTCAAGATTAATTTTTGACAAATAACTTGATCGTCTTAGCGTCACAAATTGCTCGTTTTCGCCGAAGAAAATGTTGTTTATGGAGGCAAGGGTAATAAAAATGGACGACGGAGGCCAGCGCGCTCGTATATCGTTTTGCGAAAAAGATGTCCGCTGACAAAGCTCTCCGCCTGTCCAATCTCATAGTTCGTTGCGATCGACATTAGGCTCGCATTTAATCCCAACGTCACCTTAGCCCCTTACCCCCCCTCCCCCACATTCATCCACCGGCTGGGCACGACTTGTGCAGACACCAAAGGCGTTCGTACCCGAGTCCTTGTAGTGCTCCTTCAATTCTATCGTTTCTATCAGACTTCTTCGTTTGGTGTTGTGCAGTTGTCACGATGACACCATAAAAATACGAGAAAAAAAAAAAGATTCCCGCCAAACCTCGCATGATTCACACATTGAAATCGTTCTTTCCTGTTGGGCATTAGAGGTGTTGATTCATAAACAAACATAAAACAAATATGTAAATATATAAAAACAGACACACATACACATACACAAACATACAGACAGACAGACAGATATACATATGAACTGAGGACTATACATGATCATATATAGATGCACATATATATGTACACACTCATCTACAAATTACTCGTGTTTGTGTATGTGAATATAGATCAGTATGGATAGGATGATATGTAGAGAAGTATATTGAATACGACATAAGGATGAGAAATGAGAAATAAACATACAGATGACAGAAGGCTATAAAATTATGAATACATAGATATATATCTAAGGAAGAGACTGAGATAGATAATGAAGAGATATACACACACACACATTATGTATACTAGCAAATATATGCACCCTCCGGGTGCAAGTATTTAAGTTTTGATATAAAAAAATATATTTAAATTAGAAAGGCTAATGAAACTGACTAAGAATGCAGATAAAAAGATCTGCAACAGAGGGGTATAATCGAAAAATAGAACAACTTTGAAACTAACTATTCCATCATTTCCATTACTCCCTCTTTCATTGGTAAATTTTCCTAATTTAACTATTTAGTTAAAATAGGAAGTAAAGGATAATATTACAGTTATTTCTTCTTGTAAATAAATTTCTTTTAAGATTTATCCACGAGATTTTTTGTTTATATTTCTTAAGATAAAACCAAACAATTAGAAATCAATAATACAAAGCACATATTTATTAAAATAAAATTTTAAATATCAATATGCAAATTAGCCTTCTCGTTCAAACTGTAAACCACTATTTTCTTGTATATATAAATACAATTGTATGTTATTAGTAACGTAGATATGGTCAACAGTATTAATAATGTAAATCAATTTTTATTAATAACTGAAGGTTTAAAAGATTGAAATCATGGAGAATTTGACGTAAATAATTAAGGGAATTGTGACTTGAGTAGTAATATAGTTTCGGTTACAGACAGAAAAACACAATCTCCATTATAATAAGATTATATATATATATATATATATATATATATATATATATATATATATATATATATATATATATAATAAGAGAGAGAGAGAGAGAGAGAGAGAGAGAGAGGGGAGATCATGAAATTGAGATAGATAATGAAGTGATTGAGAAAAGCTGATGCATAACTAGATAGATTGAAATAAATAAGTACATAATATACGAAATTAAGAAATGAAGGTTTTTGATATACTTTTTACTTATAATGATTTTGAAAGTATATATATGTATATAGGTAGGAAGGTAGGATTTGTTTGTTAGATGGCATATCAACCTTCGTGGAATATTTAATACCAAAGGCATCCTTCTAGAAGAATGGTCATGGTACTTTTTATCCCACAGGTGGTGTATATATATATATATATATATATATATATATATATATTTATATATATACAAGTAAAGTAAAGTCATCGGAGCGGCCTAATGTCGGTATCAGCCGGACAGCGAGTGAGTCTATCCCCTTTTCACTAGCGCTAGACCAAGGAGATTATTTCAGCTTCTGAGACGGAGCGCCAAACCTACCATCAGCTCCTTACTTTACCGCACAGATCCCTGTGTTACTCATACACTGAGTTGGCGAGGGTCGGTATCGATCCAGGAAACTTGTGATTCCTAGCCGAACACTAGACCGACTGATATATATATATATGCGAAAATATAATATAGATAATCATTAATTGATAGGATTTCCAATATTAGCAAAACAACTATTGCAGGAGGGCTGAAACGTTTTCAGCTTAATCCAGTAAAAAGTGTCCTTTTAAATGAGCCAGAAAACGCCTAGGATATTTAGTATAGTTAGTTGCATTTGATGTCACTTAACACAGATTTTTACCGTTTTTTAACCCCCCCCCCCCATTTAAATAAAAAATAGATTAAAAATCTTGTTTCTGGACACTGCTGGAGAAGCAAGAACGAACTCATAAGTGACATTCTCCTGAGGACACCTACACATGGAAACACAATTGTAGGCAAGCCGACCAACAAAACCAACATCAGCCAGCACTTTACGGATTCGGCATACTGTGCAGATAACCTGCCAGGGTTGATGATCGATAGGGATAGTTGGTGAGAGAGAGTCATGGGTATGCATGCTGTCAGCGCAACTTGATGATGATGATCAAAGATGCTGATAGGTATACGTTCTGCGTCACTGACACAATCAAATCTAAAAGGACGCAGTAAAATTGTATCCATGCTTCACAGTGTTGTTTCTTGTACCACCATTTCAAGCTTACTGTAAATACATTTCAATATTTTCCTGGAAATTAATTACAGGCTATGGGGTACAAGATAGGAGTTAGACGGCTTTAGTTGATCATAGATAAAAATTCTACAATTTATTAAGAAATTTTGGTTGGGACCCATTAAATTTCCTGTGGACTCATTCAAATCAATTACATGCGTCCCAGGACGCACTAAATCAGAAAGCAATTAGCATCACTGGATGATGAAATATATTACTGATAAACAGGAAGTGTGTCTTTCATTGTTTTGTTTTTGTTTGTCTGTTTATGTAGTTTCTGTAGACAAGACTTTCATGAGAAACTTTATTTCCAACAATTCCTTCACGAATTCCCACAAACACGACCACACGCATAAAAGTCCAAACAAGGAAACACCAACAAACTCTTCCGCCGCTCCCCCCCCCACAGTCAAATATATTATCGCCAATCAACCCCCACCCCCCGCCATCAATATGACACGCACACGGCTAAGTAGGGGAAATGATTATTTAGAGAAAATGATGTCTTAATGAAGTGTTTGGTGTAATCAGACAATTTGCCACCGCTGACCCCAAACATATGGCCCGAGATCGTTGGCAAATGATCTGATCTATTCTGTTATTTAGCCCCTGCTAAACCGCATAAGAGGGACCCCCGTCAGACACAATACACCGGAGATCGGCTTTTGGGCTCGTAAAGAACTTTTTATTTCTATTTGCGATCGGCGAGGTGCCACGCAATTGAACTGGACGTCGTAAAGATGAACGAAAGTCATTCCGCCCTCCAATAACAACAGCAATTGTCCTCCAAGTCAATGATGATGCTCATTACCCCCTTTTCTCTCTCTATCTCTCCTCTTTCTCTCGACAACATGCATATTCTTACTTTATTTTCCCATCGAGTCGTAAACTATTTTCTGCTTCTCTCGCTGCGTCCCGTTCTCCTCCCAGGTTTTTGGTGCCTTTCTTTATCACCCATAAACCATTGGCTAACACCAGTTCTTTTCTCGTTATTCCTCTTCCTCTCTATCGCTCTCCCCCTTATCGCCATCTCTCCCTTTCTCTCTCTCTTTAATTCACACTTTCTATGATGTTTACAACATTTTTCTCTCATAAACAATTTCCCTCTTTTATTCGCAGGTATTTTCTTCTCCCATTATGTCCTGTTTCTATTTTTCTTTAAGTAATTGAGCAATCATATGTTTTCTTTCATTACATGAACATTATTTTTTCTCTATTACATCTCTCTCTCTCTCTCTCTATATATATATATATATATATATATATATCACCCCCCATCTTTCTTTCTCTCTCTCTCTCTATATATATATATATATATATCACCCCCCATCTTTCTTTCTCTCTCTCTCTCTCTCTCTCTCTCTATATATATATATATATATATATATATCACCCCCATCTTTTTCTCTCTCTCTCTATATATATATATATCACCCCCATCTTTCTTTCTCTCTCTCTCTATATATATATATCACCCCCCATCTTTCTTTCTCTCTCTCTCTATATATATATATATCACCCCCCATCTTTCTTTCTCTCTCTCTATATTATATATATCACCCCCCATCTTTCTTTTCTCTCTCTCTCTCTATATATATATATATATATCACCCCCCATCTTTCTTTCTCTCTCTCTCTCTCTATATATATATATATATATATCACCCCCATCTTTCTTTCTCTCTCTCTCTCTCTCTATATATATATATCACCCCCATCTTTCTCTCTCTCTCTCTATATATATATATATATCACCCCCATCTTTCTTTCTCTCTCTCTCTATAATATAATATCACCCCCCATCTTTCTTTCTCTCTCTCTCTATATATATATATATCACCCCCCATCCACCCCCATCTTTCTTTCTCTCTCTCTCTAATATATATATATATCACCCCCCATCTTTCTTTCTCTCTCTCTCTATATATATATATATACACCCCCATCTTTCTTTCTCTCTCTCTCTATATATATATATATCACCCCCCATCTTCTCTCTATATATATAGATATATCACCCCATCTCTCTTTCTCTCTCTCTCTATATATATATATATCACCCCCCATCTTTCTTCTCTCTATATATATATAGATATATCACCCCCATCTCTCTCTCTCTCTGTGTATATATATATATATATATATTATATAATATATATATATATATATATATATATATATATATATATATATATCACACCCCATCTCTCTCTCTCTATATATATATATATCACACCCCATCTCTCTCTCTCTCTATATATATATATATATATATCACACCCCATTTCTATCTGTCTATCACACCCCATCACACGCTATATATATATATATATATATATATATTCATGCATCACCCCATCTCCTCTAAAGATTATCAACTTTCTGATTATATTCTCTACCTATTGTGTCCCTCTCATATATATATATATATATATATATATATATACTTTCAAGACTTCATCATAGTTCTAATTAATTTTCATTTTCTCCCCTTTTTAATAATTTACCATTACTTTGTTGTAATACTTTTTCTTTTTATATTTTATTTCATTTTATTTATTGATAACTTATTTGTTCCATCGTTAATCTTATTTATTTTTAATCCTTTTCTTTCATTCTTTAAAACTTATTTCTTTTTTTGTTATTTATCATTTTTTCTTTTTTTAATGATTCCTTTTAGTTAACATTTTATTTCACGTTTTATTTTTATTATTTATACTTTTTTTAAATAAAATTATGTTTCTTTCACTTCTTTTTTTCCATAAACTATTTTCTTTTTGCCTTTTATTTTCCTTCCTTTTTTTCTTTCTTAAACCTTTTTACTTTTCTATTATTATTTTTTTTAATTTCTAACCTTTTCTTTCGTTCTTCCGTCAATTTTCTCTCAGTTTTTCACTATCATCTACTCTCTAGTTATTTCCTTATTTTCTAATCTTTTTTTTCATTCTAAATAACTTATTTCTTTTTTTAATGAAATTCTGTTTCTTTCACTTATTTTTTTCCATAAAATATTTTATTTTTTATTTTTTTTCCTTCCTTAAACTTTTTTTTCAAGTTTTCTATTATTTTTTTCGTTTTAACCTTTTCTTTCGTTCTTCTGTTAATTTTCTCAGTTTTTCACCATCATCTACTCTCTAGTTATTTCTTTTAAATCTTCTATCAATTTGACTCTAAATGTATCCTTTTAATTCTATCCCTTTTTTATATTATTGTTGCAGTGCTTTTTTCTTCCTTTCCTAATTAACTGACCCCCCATTTTCTCCTTTTCTTCCAAGGCAATAAACCATGTTATTTCTATTTCTGTCTCTCTGCATCTGTTTTTCTACTTCTTTTTTTTATTTTATTCCAACTCATAAATATCCTCTCTCTCTTTTCAGTGTGGGTCGTACATGTTGTATCCTTATCTGCGCTCTTTTTTTTCTACTAAATTTCCTCCCTTCTCCACCCAAATAATTTTCTCCTTTACGTTTCTTTCTTTCTATTTGATCTTTATTTTTTTCCCGCTATTTTTAAAATTACATTTCTATTTCTTCCTCAATTTGTGTTTGATCTTTAATTCTCTCGATATTCATCCATTTATTTTGATTATTTTTTAAAGTTAACAACTTTATTAGCTGATCTAGGATTTTTTGCTATTTTAACTAATTTGACATTTCCTTCATTTTCTCTTGATGGCTTTTCCTTTTCTATGCTTCTCCAAGTTTTTCTTGGAAGTCCCCGAGGCCAAATGGCTAAGATGATGGATTGAAATATAGTAGTATTCGAACTACAGTCGCAGTAGTATGTTCACTTGTAGAATAAACATCATACTCACCCCCACAAGGAGGGTGTTACTAGCGTCCAGTAACCAGACGAAAAGAAAACGTAACTGAATACATTCAAATGTTCAGTTTTATATAGATGAAAGTGTTCACTTCAAAAGCAACTGCCAATAAGCATCCAGGAAGTGAGCATTACCCAAATACACAAGTCGAATAGTCCAAACAACCTGTCAAGTCTGGATCCTCACAACACAGCTGGATGATAATCTTTCCCTGGATTTCTACTTTCTGTCTAACAACAATGTGTTACATAATTCTTAGATTCCTAACACTTATGTACCATTAGTGTAGAAACCAAAATGGCTGTTATAATTTGCAGCCGGTGGCCTTGAAGGATTGAGTGACTCTGATTGACCTCAGTCTGATCCTCCTCCTGGGGGATACCGTAAGAATCGGTGGAGAAGAGCCTCCTCCGGTTTAGATTAGAAAGTGAGTTTAGTTCAGTATCGGCTAAACCACGAAGGTGGACGGCCGATTCAATCTGCGCAGGTAGTCTGGTGGGGATTTCGGAATAAAATATGATCTAAAGTAAATGGAAGTCTTGGGTTATTATCTAAAAACTACCAATGACACAGGGCTTCAGATAAAGAGAAATCCCCAATGGGAGATCCGAGACGAAGTCCCCAAGACGAGGTCCAGACGCTAGAAGAAGAACATAAGATACCAAAGATGAGCAGAAGAATAATAGAAGTAAAGAGAGTATGCAACAAATGGAAAAGGTATGAACTCACTCATTTTCTCATGTATGAACTAGAAGAAAAACTCGCGTACTACGTTGCAGTCCAATATGGTAGATTCGAACCCAGGGGACACATAGCTATTATTCTCAATATAATAGAAACTAGTTAATAAAAAAATAGAAATAAAAGTTGATTACAAAAATAAAAAATTGAAAATCATTTTTAAGTAATTGTGGTTATTATGGGATAACCTGTGTGACCTATTGGATAGCAGCAATGAAAAGAAATATAAAAGGCGTGCCGCGTTCACATTCCTGCAAAGGCACTAATGCACTTGATGAATGCATGTTGTCGGATTTATCTTCAGACTGGTTGGGCGAGGGTAACGTTTGGACCATTGGCAAAGCAGAAACGTTGGAACTATAGACTCGATATGAAAAGGAATAAATTGTTGGTTGATCTCTCTTGCTTCTTATCTGGATCCTGGGTAACAAAATGGGTTGCAACGAATCGCTTTTTGAGTCGTTGCTTACAACCAGCGTACCTCCGTCCTGGTAAATTACCAGTTCAACTTTTGTAACTGACTAGATAACTGCTGGGTAATTTTATGGCAAATCATCCAGGCAATTTCACCTACCGCCTTCAATTTTTCGGAATTTTGTCCAGTTGAAATATATTAAAGTTAGACAATCCCCAATACCAAAAAAAAGGGAATATCAATGTTTAACTCAAGAAATTGGAGGGCCGTAAAATGTCTTTTTCGCCAAGAAATCGAAAAAAATTTATCATAAAAGTCTTAAATTTAACCAATTTTAAGTTATTGATGATCAATATCACGATGTGGCATGCATCTATGACGATCTTTTTCTATTTTATTTCACATATATTGAACATTATTTGTACCAAGAAGATAGTTTGATTTTTACTCAGAACTGAAGCTCCAAGATTTTCCAAAAAATTAAGATTTTAACTTCAATTTATTTTTTAATTGTCCAGATGTCGACTATGTTAATGTTCCTTGGGCAAAAATGCTTTTATAAACCAATTTTTAGGAGTAGGGAAGCTCTAAAACCCATTTTAATACAAAATAGATTACAAAAAGTCACCATTTTTCGCGAACCCCACAATTTGGAGAGCTAAAAATCGATATAACTCCACCAATTTTTGGTATTGGAAGCTCAATTTGGGTATTGTCTAATTTTAACAGTCCACACATGGAAAACATTTCAGAAAAATTGAAGGTGTGGGTGACAATTTTACTTTTTTCTGGATGATTTGACATGAAATTACACTGTTAGCAAAATTCACAGAATCCTTAGAGAGTGAAAGGATTTCCTATTGTTCATTTTCCCCACTAACCAGGCAAATGTAGCCTCGCCAATCAAATGTGATCTACAACAATAAAAATGGTGTCGAGGGAAATTAAATTCCGTTTCTTGGTTGGATGACTGCCCCATAAGAGCGTGGATTCCATTACCTCCCCCTATATCGAGCATCCATCCAGGTAAGTGTAAAATTGCGACGATGTATCTATCTCCGCTATCCATAACTAAGGGTAAAATAAATAGATCAAGCTTTCTAACTGTCGGAAAACCAATTTAAATGTGGTGGAAAAACAGCTAGCAAATCAAGAGGCGAGATAATACACATCAATATACCTGCAAACTTCGGCTAAAAAGGAAAAATTCTACTTTATTTGTAGAACGAATTCAACTTGTTTTGAACTTAAGGAATTTAATGTAAAGTAACCCTCGTAGGTCTTGTAATGATAGTGAAAAATAGAAATAAACCAATATCTTAGCTACCGGTCCTGATTGATTACGAATACTCAACAAAAAAGAGGGGGTCAAACTAACAGGTAATATGACATTTATTACCTATTCAATCAATCAGACGAGAGATAAGGGTTAATAGCAACACCAACAATTAATATAAAACATAAGTAAAGCACATTTCGAGTTTTCCTCCCTCTGAAATTGCAGGAAATAAGAATTTTCAGAACATATTTCCTAAGATAAGGACATATTCGAATTCAAAAACAGAAGTGGACCTCTTGGTAAATAGCAAAAACTAGATGAGACGGGTTTAGCAATACCACATCGTAAAACTGCTTGTTAATGATTTCACCTTCAACCCGAAGGACTGATCAGATATTTGTTGTATTATACAATTTGACAGTAATAACAGAAATTATTATGACGGAGAACACAGATCGAGTGGCGGACATGAGAACTTGACGTACTCTCGAAAGAAGTCGGTCAGGTGTTGTCTAGCGAGTAAGACCTTGATTTAAGATCGAACCTGCGTTCTTCTGATTACGAAAAGGCGACACTTGAGCGTGACGCTGAAAATTGAGTTGACCCAAGTTCCCGTGTGTTCAAACCAGATGCCCGTATGACAGCTACAAGCACATGGGCGCTGGATGTATGAATAGATCAGCAGAAACCCAGGTGTTAGTGAAGGGAGAAGTGTGTGTTACGAGATCAGAGAGTCAGTAACATCGAGAGTCTTTGAAGAAGAAGCAACAACAATAACAAGTAGACGTCGACAAGACAGGAAGTGAAGAAAAAAAAAACAAAAAACAAAGGAAAGATTAGTCTACCAGTAAGCGTTGGACTCGATTGTTTGACTTCCTCAACAAATACTTTTTTTTAACTTAAATTTTATTTTCCCTCAACAATTATATGACATTAACAACAGACAGTCTTATGATAGTAACACAAATTATAAACAAGTGAGTCACTTAGTGAAGTAGTTGGAAAATTATTGCATCTATTGTTACATAATCACAAATAGAGCAACATTTTGTAAATGATTCCGATACCTTCGATGATGGTTTCATTCACCATACCTATTGGTTGATGGATCTTTTATTGTGACCCTGTGTAACACAATTCTAAGATTTGTAATATTTCTTCAAGATACTCCAAATCTGTTCAGCTTTATTTATTTTTTTTAGAAATGTTCCCTTCAAATTAACAGCATGAGCCAATCTCGTACGCTTTGTTCTGCCTTTTCTTGGAAAATAAACTAGTTTTTCATTTGAATTCGTCAATAATTGCAATAAGTTTTGAACATTTTTAAATAAATAATGAACATTTTTTTTCAATGATAAAATTTGAAACCTTTTTCTTTAACATTGAGTTAAGTCAATGAAATTAACGGCGTGATCCCAGGGGGCTATCCCCTCAGACAACACCTGCTCATTGGATTTAAAGGGGTAGGGCTGGGTTTATTGACCAGTGCCTGATGGGGAATGCCGACGGGATCTACGCATTTTTGCACCTGCCATTCCATGAGCTTCGGTTCGTGGGTGGTCTCACACTTATGTTATACCTGCATACGTGGGATGCGAGGTAAATAACTTTTGATTTGCTTTTTCTTTTTTTTTATAAACTAGTTTTTCATTTGAATTCTTGAATAATTGCAATAAAGCTTGTACATTTTTTTAATAAATGTGAACTTTTTTTTCAATAATAAAATTTGAAACATTTTTTCTTTAAAATTAAATAATGTTAAACTTATTTCAGAATTCATAGTAAAACAAGTTTATTTTACGAAAAAATATTATCAAAAGAGCGTACGAGGCTGAAGATAATTTTATCTCGTGGGTTTATCTTAAAAAAATATATATTTGCATTTTATTTCATATAAATCACTGCCAATCATAAAATCATTTCAACCAGTTATTTAGTTTACAAACGTAACAATTTTTAAGATTAAAATTTGTATTGCCAATATTAACGCTCGAATTATCTACAAAGACAAACGTGGGAGATCCCGTGGTATAGTGGATAACGGTTTTGATATTGTAGTAAGCAAGTTCGAAATCCAGTAACGTCATGAGGTTTACTTTCTAATTATAGCCTTGAGAAAGTTATGAAACCCCTCATCCTGCTAGTTATGGGTTGCATAGTTCCAATCCTGTTCTTTGATAAGAATGGTTTTCGTATCAGATAACATACGAATGATTAAACAAAGAAAAAAAAAAGAAATCGAAGCTTCGGACTAAAAGATATTCGTTATAATAACAACGAAATGACATGACAATTAAACATAGATAATCCTATTTCATGATCGTTAATTTATTTAACCTTTTCTCTTTCATTTTTTGAAAAATCCGTCCAAGACAATATATATGCTTTGTCGTTAATTGATTTTTTTTCGAAGTTTCTTCCGGACATACATACACACAATTGCCCTTTATATATATATGTATAGAATTAGTGAATTTGCTTAATTATTCTTTTATATTTTAGTGAATTTGAGAATATCTCGTATAAAATTGCCAATTATTTTAACAATTATAGTGGTTTGAAATTTATCCTGTTATTATTCCAAGTATTTTCGGTATAGGCATTACACACACGTGTGTGTGTGGCATTAAATTTTTTAAAAGTTATATTTATTTGTTTTATTTGTAATTATGCCAAAAAATCCGTTCCATTCACATTTCTCCCAGCATTAGTTTTGTAAAGTGAAATTTTACTTTCAAATTAAATCATTTACATTCATTCGAAAAAGTTTTTTAATATCCGTTTTAATTTAGGATTTTTAACAGAAATAAACTAAGGAAAAAGTAGTTATATTTTGGAAATAGTAACTAAAACGCACCCCAATTGCCAAAAAAGTACTCGAGACACATAGAAAACTGGAAATTATCGGCGAACGAAGTGTCTTGGGCTTGTAAATTTAATTTCACTCATAGAACACAAGTACTCGGGATAATAAAAAAAATAATTAGAGAAGTGGTTAACTAAACTCGAAAATCTATCAGTTATAGTCTAACTACCAATTTCAAATTATTTTCAACAAACTATTTACAAACACAACAATTTTGTTTTGAATTTAATAAACAAACGTAGGGGAGAAGAATTAAAATAAATACATACAATCTAGTGTCTGCAAAAACTTCAAATGCATCGGGGAAAAAAAAATCCAAAATGGAGGTGGAAAAAATTAGTCTGTTTAAAGACATCTTGGGGCCAAATAAAATCTGTAATTTTTATTGGATAAAATAATAACAGTAGAATCTGATTGGTTAAAGGATATTGGTCAGAAGTGAAAACTTAGACCAAATCTGATTGGTCAAAATTCTTGCGGTGGTTTGCATAAAATACTCGCGCATTGGCCCAACAAGTGTGTGTGTGTGTGTGTGTTTGTGTGTTTGTGTTTGTGTGTGTGTGTGTTTCTTTGTTTTTATTGTGACACTGATGGAATTTAGATGTAGAGATATTATGATGCCGCAAAGAACTGAAACATTCGATAACCTTAGAAAATACATGAGGTATTTCAGCGTGCAGAAAACATAATCTTGGGACAATAAATCTTTAATTTGTATTAGATAAAAATAACTGTAAAATATATGTTACTGATTGGTTAAAAACGAACAGAGATATTTCAGTTAATAACATTCACATTTTAAAATCGATGAAAAACTCTAATCATTATCTTATGCCAAATTGTTTCAGTATTTATTCTTTTACGATTTTTTTATGGTTGTGAAAAGGGTATCTCATTAGACAGACTATATTGCTAACTCTTTGCCTACTAAATTTCGCCCGCGGCTGTATCAAATTCTCTTTGCATTTTTTTTTTACTTGTATGATGGGATATTTCAAAGTTCTCTATCTATTCCACCCAGAACTCATTCTATTTACAGAAAGTACTATCTTTATTTTAATCTGAGTCATTCAGCTCAGTTATAATGAACTAACGATCAGTTGCTGTACTTTGCTTGTGTGTGGCATGCGTAGTGTAATAAAGTCATGGGAAATGGACTCGTCGCCCCGAGTTCAAATCCTAGAAGTATTAATTGCATTTCACTTAGCGTTAATATCCTTGGGAAAGGTATGAATCCTGCTCTCCCCTCAGCTATGGATAAATAGTAGGGCAGACTGGGCTCTTTAGCCTTGGTTAGGCAACCAGTCTAGGAGAAGGAAAAACTCTGAATTCAAACCTGTTGAACTCCGTTTAAGTAATTGACCTTGTGTCGTATCCTGCTCGTGCGGAGGGGTTGGTAAATATATATGCGTAGAAACCCTACTGGTAAGATTCAATTAGTTTATAGGTGCAATACAGACATAATCACAAAAAAAGACATGAGCTTCTGTTTCTTTGATAGAGAGAGGGGATATTTAGCAATAACTCTCTTTACTTGAGGGATAAATACTATTTCTTTCACACAATTATACTTTTAATCACTATCACGTAACAAATGACCTATCATTATTTAACTGAACCAAGGACATACGAACTACTGCACCAAAACTAATGACTTTGAAATTTACATCTAAAAAAAAGTTTTAAAAAACTTTACCAGTCTCTAAGAGCAGCGGTTCCATCTAGATCACCGAAGATAAGCAGCGATGAGACATTTCATTATTTAAATCATTGCCTATCAAATTTCCACATGGCTGAACAAAATTTTCTTGTTTGTTTTTTACCTGTATGATAGGATATTTTAAATTTCACTATCAGAACTCCTTCTACTCAAAGTCCTATTAGTATTGTAATCTGAGTCCTTCTACTCAATTATTGTGAACTCTTCTTATGATAGGATTAGCGTTGTGGGAGAGCCGCTGTAAGCTGTTTAAATTAGGCAAAGATTTGAGTGGTTACCCAATCAAATATTTAAAAGGCGTATGAATGCTGTGTTTCATATATTGTATATGATTATTATGTATTAGTTTGGGACCACGTATCATAGATTTGGGGGAGGCTTATAAGACCCAAGCATCAGCATTGGTGGCCATAAGTGCCAAAGGCATATTGGCAGAAGAGACGGCCCATATATTGGCCCCTCCTTTTACAGAAAATATTGTGACAGCTGTCCCATAGTTAGTTTTGATCTCGGTTCAAGAGGTGAATCCACAGGACTTTATGAATAAAAAATCGATATTGTAACATTAGCATTTCAAAATGAAATTCAATAATTTGAGTGTCAAAGTTTGTCTACGATTAGGCTTTTCAAAGTTCGTTTAGTCTGTCTTGCTTTGAAAGCAACGATTTTGTTTAACTTTGTTGCTAGAAAACGGCTTTCATTTGTTTTGTTACAGTACTTAGACTGGTTACTTCTCACTGTTGCCGGTATCAAATATCTGAAAAAATATAATCAAAACAACGGAGGTAAGGATCATATTCCGAAAAACTGGAAGAACAATCAACAAAAAATGGCTTCGTTGAATAAACCAACATAGGATGTGTATTTTTTGACATTTTGTTGTGAATATCAAATAGGCATGTTGTAGGCTCATCCTAAGATATATATATATATATATATATATATGTGTGTGTTTGTTTGTTTACTTTAGTTTTGATTCTTTCATTGATTTCACAACAGATGTTATTTAATAAAGGGCGAAATGCAACCGTTAAAAATTGTAGGGTTAGATAAATAAGAAAAAAACAACATAAATAATCAACTGAAAGCGCTCGTATGTTAGGATTATCTTTATTATTACGTGTTCAAATCCTGGACGATACTGGTTGCATTTCATAGGACTTTATTTGAAAAGAATGAGAATGGACTTTGAAATATCCCATCATACAGATTTTTTTTAAATACCAAGAAAATTTGGTACAACCGTGGGGAAAATTGGGTAGGCAATGGGTTAAGCAACAGCTGGTTCTGTAAGCAACCAAGTCCTTTGTTTATCAAATATGACTTGATTCAGTATTAAATGACCCAAAAATGGTTGATAACCAACCAACTAACCCAATATATAAAACATGCCTTTCCAAGGGCCCCAAGAAGGCTTGAACCTTTCTGGTCCTCAATCCAAATTGAATATTATGATATATTCATATTATATTCTATATCATATACAGGGTGTTCCAGAAAAAAAAAAACTGATATAAATTCGTAATTAATAACTTCATCAAATCTCGTGAAATGATCTCCAACTTTAACAGCATGTTTAGAAACAAGTCAAAATTCTATGTTTTATAATTCTTTCATGTATAGAAATGTATTCATTGTAAAAAAAAAGTTGTTTACCTCTTTGCCTGCCAAATTTCCATTAAGGCTGTACCAACTTTTCTCGGTATTTTTACCCCTATTATAGGCCAGTTACCTACGTTTTTACCCTATTATAGTCAAAGTTAAATATCTGTTCATCTCTGAAATCATTCTATTCAAATAAAATCATATTATCATTGTAATCTGTGTCATTCCATCAGTTTTTGTACATTACTTTGGTGTGTTGGGAGAGCCGCTGTGAGTGGTTTTGCTGCTAAAATCGGAGCTTCATTTGAACGGGAACGGGTCTAGTTATTAGATTATGAAATTATATTAAATTTTCTGAAACATCTTGTACATCTCAAATTAATTTAAAATGATTTAGACACCCCGTAAATAATTATATTATTATTATATCTGACTATATATACTAAAGTAGGCGTTGGTGTCATTCGGACAAGTGGGGGCAAAGTTTACGTACCGAATATGTATGCCGAAAACGAAGGGTTCCTAAATGAAAAATTGTGATATTCTAAAAAAGTAGCTGGTAACTATTACTTTAGTATAACATTTATTATCTAGATGTAGATATAATATAAATATAACAATAATAATTTGAAGGCAATACAATGCGTATAAAAAATGAAAACAAAAAGATGTTTTTTTGTCTTATCGATTTCAAAGAAACTTTATCTTAACTCAAAGAAACTTTATCTTAAAAAGATAAAGTTTCTTTGAAATCGATAAGACAAAAAAACAACATCTTTTTGTTTTTATTTTTTATACGCATTGTATTGCCTTCAAATTATTAATATATTATAACATACTTAACAATGCTTCAAGCAAATTACCAATTACTTTTATAATATAAATAATTATTTATATAGCTACATAATAAATTATTTCATTTTTTTAAACGCATGTCATCATGTCATAACTAATCAAGTCATTTTACAATTTGACAAAGACAGTTCATTCAAGTTTGGCATATGGATATTCAATACAGAATAATAATTAATTAAGGTGTCGGTTTAGCTCAGTCGGTAGAGTGTTCGGCTAGGAGCCACAAGGTTATTGGTTCGATACCGGCCCCCGTCAACCCAGCGTATGAGTAGTACAGGGATCTGTGCGGTAAAGTAAGGAGCTGGTGATAGGTATAGCGCCACACCTCAGATGCTAAAATATTCTCCTTGGTCTAGCGCTAGTGAAAAGGGGATAGACTCCCTCGCTGTCTGGTTGATACCGACATTAGGCCGCCCCGACGACCCTTTTACTTTTAAAATAATTTCATTTATTTTGTTATTATTTACAAAATCTACAATGGTTAAATAACAAAAATATTGATAGCGCCCGGGCTACTCGCTTGGTTACCTCACTTTAACAATGCCCCCCCCCCCCATTTAGAGATATTGGATACTTTTTACAATATTACATTTTTTTTTTATTATAACCCCCTCTTTATCGGTATACATGTCAGATACCTAAACTTTGACCCCACCCCACCGACAAGTGAGTCTATTCCATTTTCATTAGCGCTAAATCAGATATTGTTTTTTTACGTCTAAGATAGAGCGCCACTGCTACCATCATCTCCCCACTTTACCGCACAAATCAAAACTGTGCTACACATGTGCTGAGTTAGCAAGGACCGGTATTTAATCCGACACTATGTGGTTACGAGCGATTATATCATCATATGGATATTTTATATGAATTATATTATATAAAATATAATTTGACAATTTGATTTTGGGCTAGAAAAATTATCTTAGGAGTATTAGTCCATCGCAGGGGATACAGTTGTCGTATTCTAGGTTGTCTATTTTTATGTATTTATAAAAATTAGCAACAGAAGAAAGCACATCATGATTCCTATATTACACTAGCATAGCTATGCAGCGTTGCCCGGGATTATCTAAAAGATAAATGATATATCTATTATTTATATTGATATGTGGGGATTAAAATAAAATTCAAATAAAAAAAATAAACTCCATAAGCCATCACCAGTAGAACCCCCCCCCCCCGAGTATGTGCGGGAAAAAGGACCCACTTCCGGCTCTCTATAGAATCTCTCGGCCATTCGAGTTTAGGCTTTAGACGTGGTGGCTATGACCCGCGAATAAAGCCTAAATCATGAAATTACCTTTCGTCTTTGTCTCTTTCTATCCTTGAAATCTTTCCTTTCCACCGCGACCACCAAATAAGATGGGGTAAAAAAAAGAAAAACCTAGGAACAAACAAAGAGAATAACAAGCCACCTTTTTAACCTAAAACGTTAAACCTCTTGTCACCCCACATAAAACAAAAGAAAACAAACCAAAACATTTTGCCTTTCATTTTCCTGTTAAAGAAAGGAACGTGTTCTTCATAATCTTTTCCTTGTTCTTTTTGTAACCCTTTACCTGCAGTAGACAACTTTTTTGAGAATTTAAAAAAGAGGCAATTTCATTCTTTCATTCTTGTTTTTTTTACTCCTTTTTTTTTTTTTCTTTCTTTCTTTCTTTCATTTTCACTCCCTTTCTTTTTCCTTTCTTTCTGTTATTTTTACTCCCTTTCTTTTTCCTTCCTTTCTTTGTTTCTCACTCCCTTTCTTTTTCCTTCCTTTCTTTGTTTCTCACTCCCTTTCTTTTTCCTTCCTTTCTTTGTTTCTTCTTTCTTTTTCCTTCTCATTCCCTTTATCTCTTTCTTTCTTTCTCACCCTCTTTCTTTCTTCTTCCAATAACTTGTTTTTTCTTCCCTTTCTTTTCCCCCATTCTTTCTTTCTTCCTCCATTTCTTTCTTTCTTTTTCTTTCTTTCTCTATTCCTTTCTTCCTCCATTTCTTTCTTGTAACTATCTCGTAACTTCTCCCACCTTCATATTTGCTTCTTTTTTTTGTCATTCGCTTTTGAATTTTTTCTTTCATTTTTTTCTTTTTGTCTAGTTGAATTTATTCAGTTATTGCATAGAAATTATATTTTGTAATTTTTTTTTATTTTTGTCTCTTTACACACACACACACACACACACACACACACACACTTTTCTATATATTTGTTTTGCTATCTTTTATATTTTTGTTATTTCTATATTCTTGTTTTAAGTTGTTTATTTCTATTATTAACCTTCTCGTATTTTTTTAATTACATTTTTATTATTTATTAATTTGTTTTATTTTTTAAATAACTCTTCAATACATAATTTATTTATACTCTTAATAGAAGCGGTTACTCAGCATCGCCTGGTAGAGGGGAAAAGAACTCTAGCGTATTGATTTGTTTACTTTTTAAGATTTACAAATGCTGGATTCTTTTAAATAGAATCTCAATGCTATTTCTATGTAGGTTTTATTTTTTAAACATCTTTGAATATAAATCAAATCTTCATTTTTGTACAAAAAGCAAGAATATTTAATAAGTATGTATTTGTACTTTATCTTCAATTGTTTTATTTTCGTAGTTTCCGGCATATATTTACACACAACTTCCCTTTATATAAGTATAGATTATATTTTTATTTAGCTTTTTTTGGAAAATAAGATGTAAAATGGTTTTAATCACTTCGAAAAAAAAAAAAAAAATAGAATATGCATTTTATTGAACTTGTATGTCTACTATTTTTTCTTTATAAAAGGACATGGGCTCAGTATTTGTACAAACAGGCCTACATAATATAATATATATATATATATATATATATATACTAGCAAAAGTAAACTGTCCATGACCGGACAAAAAATTATGACAAAAACTCAAATTCATTTCTTAATTGCTTATTGTGTTAAAGTGATAAAAATATTAATTTAATTTATTTTCCTTTTTACCCCTAAAAAATAACAATTAAAAAGAGCTAAGTATTAAACTTGTGTCCTTATCTATTTAACCCTATCGGCTGAGTCGGGGTGAAAGTCTGTATACGGTATTTTTTAATTTTTTTTAATCATTGAATTATATGACTTAATTAGTAAAAATCAAAACCAAATTTTGTGTGTTTCTTAGTTATAAGAATATTAATCTGTATGCAGGATTTTGAATCTGAGTGACATCTCATTTCAGAGTTATAAGTCGACACGTACATACCAAGCCTTCTTTTATATATATAGATAAGGTGAGGTAAAAGGAAGAATGAACAAAAATGATGACTCAAATAAGTCCAAGTGGGGGAGAAATATTTCGTCCTCCTGACGCGAAGGACTTCTTCAGTCGATGTGACTCTTTATTTAAAGCAAAATACGCACATTTGTGTTTTTAGAAGAGAAAGTGAGTTAGTAGTGGAATTGAGGGGTAGTGAGGTTAGGGATCTTCTAAAAGCACAAATGTACGTATTTTTTTTTTAATAAAGAGTCACATCGACTGAGGAAGTCCTTCGCGTCAGAAGGACGAAATATTTCTCCCCCACTTGGACTTATTTGAGTCATGATTTTTGTTATTCTTCCTTTTACCTCACCTCATACTGTCGGATTTTACTCCAACCCTCCAATCTTCATATATGTATATATGAATTTTTGGTAAAGGCAGATTCATGATATATTTAAGGCTATCATGTATAGCAATCTACACAATGATAATGAATAGGAAACAGAAAGGAGGAATAGAGTGGGAAATGTAGTTTTCTATCAATAAAACAACTTTTCCCACTCATTATCATGGTGTAGATTTCTATACACTATAGCCATTATATATATATATATATATATATATATATATATAATCTGAAGAAAGAAAAAGAATAGCCGTAACAGTTAGTAGTTAAACCTTTTTATTTTTCTATTGAAGAATATTTCAATTAACAAAATGTGATAAAATATCTCTTAATAATGGAGATTCGCTTCCGGTTTTTGTCTGTAAAAAATCTACGTCACTGCTCACGTCACATTACCTAAAATCGTCATAACATAGAATAAATACACTCAAAATTCGAACATGCAACACAGTCCTCATTGTTTTTTAAAACAAGTTTTAATAAATACATGCCTGGTATTATATATCTATATATAGTTTGTTTTATTTTAATATATATCTAAAGTTTGCATTTCAAATTATTTTACTTTTTAATCCTTTAATGAATTTGATTATTTTCCTTACTTAGGGTACAAACTCGCTGATATAGAATTTTTAACTCCCATCCCTCAGGCAATATGTTTCAAAAATGTATTTTTACATTGCCCGGAGGGTGTTTCTTATTTTGCTAGTAGTGATTAATACATCAATCGTTATATCTAAAATTTAAAAGATAATTCTTATTAGGTTGGTTGGTTGGTTGGTTGGATTTTTCGTCATGGAAACCCTTGTTGGGTTATTTTATGCTGAAGACATTTTGTTTTATTCATTCTTGATGGTATTCAATATTTAACATTTTAAAACCCATACATGGGTCCCTATAACAGGTACTACGCCTCCAAGACAAAGTGGACCTGGAAGTAATGGTAATAAAGGGGTACTTCCCGCTTCTGAACTGAAACTTGACCAATAGATGCAGTTTAAATTCTTGTTAAGAATTAACCCTTCTTTTTTTTTCTATTAAAAGAATATTATATTCAATTGAACAAATGTGATAAAACTGATTAATACATCAACCGTTATGTCAGCAAATTGAACAGACAGTTCTTGTTAGCCTTTCCTATGAACCTTTACAAATGAGCAGCCCATAGTACTCTGGGTTCGGGGTCTACCACTAAGCACCTATTAACCCTATCAACACAGATTCCTTTTTCTCTCTTCTCCCTCCTCTGTCATTTTGTCTTCACCCAACTAACATCTCATTGTTTACTGACCTAACGATTGTTCTTTCTTTATTCTTCACATCCAGACTAAAGACTAATTGTCTTCCTAATTATTTCCACCTCAGCATTTCCCATTCCCCCCCTCCAAAATGGCTTAACCAATATCACGGCTGGCTGGTTTATCTCGAGTAGTTGCAGGTTTAGCTAAAGTGTTCGTAGAGTGAACCGTCTGTAAGAAGGTTTAGGTTTTTAGATGCTAGGCAGGCCTGGTATGGTTTAGTTTAGTTTAAGGGCATACCAATCTTTGTGGGTTATTTAATGCCAAAGTCATCATCGGAAAAATAATAGCTGTAGATTATTTAACCAATAGCTGTAGATTGATAGTCAGATACCGTATATTAAAATGCATCCCATGGTGAAGTTCCAATTTTGGAGCCCTGGGAAATGTGTACCCCATCATCGATATTATTTCCAGGTCTACTCTGACCTGGAGCGGTAATACGTTAGGATCCCATCTATTAGTTTAAAAATGTTTTAAAAATTAAGTTGAATATACAAATTTTGAATACCCATCATATTTGATACAATTTGGCATAAGATAACCCAACAAAAGTTGACATGCCGTAAAATCCAACAAACCAGATTCCGTATATACTTGTGTCGAATGTAAAGAAAACATTAGCATTGATATATATACAGTCGCACATTGACTTATGAGTGCTCAGAGTTACGAGATGTAACTCGGTTAATTTTTTAATTTTTTTTTTTTGCTTTGTGTTGAGAGCTAAAAGTTTGAGGTAAGAACCGACTTCAGATACGCTTATGCTAAAAAGTTCACTAAAAACATTAAAGTTTAAAAATTTTAACATCAAAGAAAAATATTATTTATAAAGAAATAAACATTAAAACATATTACAGTATAATACATTGCATTCTATTTCATTATGTTTTTTATAAAGTAAATTTTTTTAAATCGACGAACGCCGCATTTCGTAAACAATTTTAAATAGATTTTTCTCTCACATATTTCAAAATCAACCATTAAGGAAAAGAGTCTCGCAGACTTATTTTCAATAATAATTTATTTTTCCTCAATATAACGAAAGCCCTGATGAAGCTTTATCGAAACAGATCGAAACACTGCATCGTAGGCGAAATAAACATTATTCGTTTATAAACTTGTGTTTTTTCAATTTTTCATAATATTATATACTGTCGTATTCACTACCAATTTTCTTCATAATGCTTTTTTTAACAATAATAATAATAATAATAATAATAATAATAATAATAATAAGGGTGCTTTTTGGAGGGATTGGAACGGATTAATGGCATTTCCGTTTATTCCTATAAACAAACGGTTTTGAGTCTTGAATTGATATTTCATACTACAAAATTATATCCGTGTCATGTAGTAGCGCTTACATAAACTCATCCCTGAAAACCTCTGATAACCCTGCACTTTTATTTTGTCTCTTGAGCGACTTATTTTACTCTACTTTTCGTTTATTTGTATTTTGAATCACGCAAAGTTGGAGGTATTAGCGCTATGTGAAATGCAATCAGTCTCGTCCCGAATATCTATTGGAGGCGCGTAGTTTAATGTTTACCGTTGTAGGAAATAGACACGACAAGACTGCTTATATTTCATCTATGGGAAAGGAAAGTATCCAACTATTCTCCCTCAAACTATAGCGAACTAGTAGGCCAGACTGGACTCTTTGGCATTGGTTAGGCAACCACTCTAGGAGAAGGAAGTCTCTGAATTCAAATTTGAATTCAGCTCTGAATTTGAGCTGGTTTGCTGTTAACTCTTTCCACACCGTTACCAAATAACCAATAATTGCTATTCTTGTGTGTATTATCAATTTTTGCTTAAACATAATTACTTCAACATCTGAGGATTTCTTCCTTCGGTTTACTTGCAAGACAACGCCATTTTTAATTATATTTTAATTAAAATTGTTACGGTCATCCGTGAAAAGGTTTTAAACTAAAGTTGGCTAAGATTATTTGATTTTCCACTTCCAAAAATAAAACTAATTTTTGTTCCAATAAAAAGTTAAGTAAGCCTACAAAGTAACGCCATTATTTCCAATTAAACGCCAGACATTCATCCCTCTGTCGGGTGGGGCTGCTGAATACGCAAACTGCACCTCTATGAAAGTAAGTAAAGTCGTTAAAGCGGCCGAATGTCGGTATCAGCCAGACAGCAAGGAATTCTATCCCCTTTTCAATAGCGCTAGCCTAAGAAGATTATTTTAGCACATGAAGTGGGGCGCCACACCTACAACCAGCTCCTCACTTTACCGCACAGATCCATGTGCTACTCATTCGCTGAGTTGGCGATGGCCGTTATCGAACCAGGAACCTTGTGATTCCTAGCCGAACGCTCTACCCACTGATCTAAACCGGTCCTCTCCCTAATGGGTCCACCTGTTGCCCGTGAGTGGAAACCCCTGATGCTTAAGGATGAAATCCGTGTGACTGAGCAGTCCATGACATGCAACACTGTGGTCCTTGCTTGGGATAGACGGTCGGTCGGAGAGGCTCCCTCTGATTAATCGACTGGTCACCTTAAGCCTTATCACCTATATGATTGCCCCTGACCCCATTGGACTTATGGAAAATACCCAACCCTTTTTTATCATTTGCTAGAATACGGTGATTAAGAGTCTTAGTATCAGGGGTATGATGTTAAACATCATCTAATGGTGAAGTTCTAATTCTGGAGCTCTAGGGAATGTGGAGTACCCTTTCATAGCCATCACTCACAGGTGCACCTTGATCCGGAATTGTAGTACTTGATAGGGTCACATCTATGAGCTAAATAGATTTTTTAAAAAATGAGTTTTAAAAGATGCGTTAGAAAAATGGTTAAATACAATTTGAATTCCCAACAAGAACAAATAAAACAAAACTTCTGCATAAAATAACCCAACAAGGGTTGACATGCTGCAAAATCCAACAAACTAACAAGTCATACAATAAGTACTGGCGTCATTTTCTAATATTGTTGAGATTTTTGTAATATAAGGCGTGTGCTAAAAGCCCACCTCTATTTATAGACTCGCCGTGAACTATGTGATCAACCTCTTGGCCAATCACTGGCAGTACTCTGCTGCTGATACAATACTTATACTGGCAGTACTGTCGATACCTGCTCATAACTACTGTGACCTTCGTGGACGACGGACATAGGATTAAATCACTGGACCTTTAACAATACGCAGGATAGGACTTATTCGCTTACCAAAAGATTCCATAACTCAGGACTTACTTACTTTAAGTCCTTTTCAACTGGCTAAGGATGGCATTTAAAAACTTAAATATATATGTGACAAGTAATGGCGTCATTTGTGAGAGTTCTTTTAACAACTATAAAAGGAAAGTGACGATTTATCTGCTTATTATATTTCATCTACTATCATAAAGATGATCACAAATTCAGGGTTCAGTTTAGCATTATACATAAGTTTTGTGTCGTGAGTAAGGTGACCAATTTACTCACACACAAAGAGAAGTAAGATATATGTAAAGCGAATAAGACGCAAGTCAGGGACTTCGTAGTAGTATATTCGCTCATATATGTACAAACTAACTCCTCGTCTCGTCTCGTCTCCGGAATTAGATAACCCAATAAGTGTTGACATGTCATGAAATCCAACAAAACAAACAAACATAGATGTCATATAACTATAAATTATTTGTATTAAGAATAGTTGCTTGAAGTTTTAATTGGTTACTAAGAAGTATTATTAGTTACTTGAAACAATATAAAAATGTGCATTTATCACAGCTATTTATCAGACAGACGTAACCATTATTTTATGGTATAGAGGGGAGGTAGCTAATCGTATACAATAATAAACTAGATGAGAACTACACAAAGATGACCCATGCTGCCTTAAAAATATTCTGGAAATATCCTCCCAGAAAAAAAGAAAATCAACCGTACAGCTACTTAGATCCCATCACACAAAACATCCAAGTTAGATGAACAAGACATGCTGGACATTGTTGGATAATTAAGGTTGAAATCATAAGTGATGTTCTCCTGCACAGGGACACCTCAATGTTAAACACATTTTTATATTGTCAGTAATCAAAGGCCATGATGACAGTCTTGTGAGACATGAAAGGACTCTTCAATATTGATTTCTTTGAAAAGAGTACAGCTGTAAAAAGGGCTTAATAAGCAATATTAACTTTATTTATTGAATAACCTTCATATAAAATTGTGAACACATGGGGAGTCTTTAGATGGGGATAAGCCTTGCTTTTCAGTCTGGAAAAATTGAAAAAGTTATCTTCATGATAATAATCTATTAATAATGGAGATTGTTTGTATTTCTGTCTGTAACAAAAACTACGTCATAGCTCTACGTCACAATATTCTTATGCTATATACACCCAAAATTTGAGTAAGCAATTTTAAAAATTGTTTTTTTACTCTCGTCCTTTTTTTTTACAGAAACAATAAGTTAACTAAAAAGTTTACAAATAAATAAATACCTACGATTTTGTGGAAAATTGATGTGGAAAATATTCAAAATAATTGTTTGATTATTACATGCATGCAAAATTTTATTTGAGAGGGACGGGGCTCAGTTTTCATTTCAAATTGTTTTATTCTATTTTTTACTCCTTTAATAAATATGAGGATTTGTCTTACTTATGATACGAACCCTCTGACATTGAATTTTTAACTCCCACCCTCTCAGGCAATGTCTTTCAAGAATTAATTTTTATGACGCCCGGAGGGTGTTTTCTGTTGCTAATAATAATAATAACAGTATTTGGTAGCTGACTATGGCCCTGGGGCTGATACTGGCGGTTGTGGGAGAGTTTGAGTAAACGTGGGGGCCCGTTTTGACACCTTGACGATTACTTTCCTTTAAAAAACGGTTGAAATAGTTACCAAGACATAAATAAAGTAGCTAAACCCAACTTGACATTGGGGGTGGGTGTTCGTCTCGACGTGGGGGCTTGGGTGATATTTGTGATAGTGGGGGAGTGGAAAGTGGGAGTATTGGGAAATCCTGCGAACGACACAACAAAAGTAATAATTCAAATCCACTGCATGTCCTTACAGCATCCAACGTCCTACACCAAACAAAATACCCACTTGCACCCACATAGTCGCCCCCCACCCCCGGGCGCGCTCGGCTCCATTCCTTGCTGCGACGGTAGGGAAGATACAAGACATTGCTCTGGCTAAATACATGCGCCAGGAGATTCATGGTGACACCTAATGTCAGAAAGAATAATATCGCGACGAACGCCCGCCACGCAACAAACCAACAAAACATAAATGAAGAGGCTGCCATGAAACCCACCCCACCCACCCAGAAACAAATGCCTAAACTCATCCCATCCTTTATGATACCCGAATCAGGGTGATGCTTTTTGCTTCTTTTTCTTTTTTCCTTTTTTTTGGATTGATACTTTCCTCCTGTTTGTACAGTCTGATATATAAAATCTGAACACTCAATTTTATTATTTTTAATCATTACAGTTAAAATTATTTCACATATTTTAGAAATATTTGTATATTTTTTGTTGACATCCTTCCGTCTGCTAGAGAGGATGGCGTAATGTCCATTTGTTTAAAACTGCATCAGCACGTGTGGCTGAACATGACAATTTTTGAATGGCAATCTCTGGTGCAATGACTGCAAATAAATAAAAAAGACATTTGTGTATTTACCTAACTACTCGCATAATACCCGTCATGAATTATAGGATTATCTACTGGTGGAACGGCACCTAATCCCCCTCTCTCTCACATCCACATGTTTTTGTTGTTTCCTTTTGTCTGTATGTGTGTGTGGGGGTTCTTGTGATTTCTTATTTAGAGAGAGAGAGAGAGAGAGAGAGAGAGAGAGAGAGAGAGAGAAATATATTTACCTAAGAAATATAAACGTAAAACTTATCTATACGTTACAAAAATTAAAGTATTTTTATCATTCGTACACTGAAACAGGATAAATACGCAGAAATGTTCACATTAAATGTAAAAGGACATTATATAACTTGATGATCTGTAAATAATTTACTCGTAAAACTCTATACGTAAGATGGCTGAATATATATTAAAATTAAACAAACTATATATAATTCAATAATATTGTATATATTAAAACGTAATTTAACAAACAATATGGACAGTTTAATGTTGAATACTTAATTTCTGAATATATATATATATATATATATATATATATATATATATATATATATATATATATATATGCAGCAGATTCCGTTGTGCACAAATTTTTTTGGGAATCACAGACAAGGATTCCAAGAAAACCTCAGCACAAAGCTAAACCCTACATTCTTTTTTTCTGAATGTTTGAGATGACCGGGTATTATTGCATTAATGCGCACTGGCCTCCTGTCCTAAAAAAAGGCTAAGCGGTGCCTGATGAAAATCCAACCCAAGCTGCAATACAACTCCCTAGCTGTTTGAAGGCGTTTATACCAAAAAGTTAATGAGATATGAAAGTGATATCTACCCCCCCCCCCACACACACACAGACACACACCAAGTCTTTTCTCGACAAGTGAATGTAAATATTTTACCCCAACGTTCTTTAAAAATAGATTTTTGATCGGTTTGAAGGCGTTTTTATCGACAAATAACTTTTTTAATGGTTTGAAGCCGTTAAAAGCCACCACCCAGAGTTGTTTTTTTTTTATCCACAAGTAAATGTAAATATTTTACCCCCATCCACCCACTTTAATTTATTTTTTCGGTATTTTCATTTTATTTTGATATAAAAAGCTGTTTTTAAATAAATACACATTCAACCACCACTGGAGTCGAATAGTACCGCGGGTTGGATTTTCAGCTGGCACCGTTTAGTTTTTTTAGGGCAGGAGGCCAGAATGCATTAATACGATATGCACTCGTTAACCATTACACGACAATCGTCTCCATAAGAGCCACCATTCGCGCAAGATCAACGAAGTTAAGCACCGATGAGCCTGTTCAATACTTAATTGGGTGACCACTTAAGCAACAGCAGATACAGTAAGCAACCCTCTGCTTATCGAAATTATTAGATTAAGTAAAGTGGGTGGAGTGACTTGTTGTCGGTATCAGCCGGACAGCGAGGGGGTATATCTCCTTTTCACTAGCGCTAAACCAGGCAGGCTATTTTTTATTTTTTGCTGAGTTGGAGCGTCACACCTACCGTCAACTCCCCACTTTACTGCACAGACCAGATTACTCAATCTGTGCTACTCATATGCTGAGTTGGCGGGGACCGGTATCGAACTAGGAACCTTGCGATTCCTAAGCTGGTGCTCTACCGGCTGAGTTAACCGAGCCGAAAAGGATTTATAAGCCGAATAAAAAAATAACTGACCAATCACCCATCCATAAGCGCAGAAATTATATACATTCCTAGAAAATCTGTATTAAAGAAGGGCTCGTAAATAGATTTGTCATTGTTGAGAAAAATCGAGAAACTGATTCAACTACGAAGCAATCCACCAGTCTTTTTCAACAGCAGGTAATGTAACCTACCTGAGTTCTTTGTTTATCAAAATAATGTGATTCGGTATTAAATGACCCGAAAAGAGTTGATAAGCCCTAAAACAAAATAACCAACCAACCAACCATCCATAAGTGCAGGAATGGTATAGATTCCTAGAAAATCAGCATTAAAGAAGGGTTCGAAAATAGATTGAGAAATAGTGAGAAAAATTGAGAAATAGATTCTACTACGTATCAATCTACCATTTTCTTTTCAACAGCATATATTGTAAACAATCTGAGTCCATTACTTATTAAAAGGACTTGATTCGGATTTAAATAACCCGAAAAGGGTTGATATGCCGTACAACAAACCAACCAACCATTCTCTCTTTATTTTGTGTTATCTGCCTTTCTTAACGCTTCGGTTTCTTCTTTATTTTGTATCTTTTTTTATTTACCATTTTAAAAACATTTTCTACTTTTTTTCCAGACATCATTTATTTATTTATTTATTTATTTATAGGACCTATTAGCATATTCATTTCTTTCTTTTCTTTTTTTTCTTTTTTTGTTGTTGTTGTCCTTTTTAAGCTTCTGTTAATCTTAACACTCTTCTTCACCTGCTATTTTCTCAGCCACCATTCCAGCCAATAAGAAAAATCCTTGCTGAATGAAACGGCAGGTGAAAAGCAAAGTTAGTTTTTCATTTGTTCATTTTGTTCTCTCTCTCCCAAGGTATCAATGACAACGCACCCAACTGGGTCACGTGGTGCTGTCATGAGACTGACTTTTGTGGGCAAACCGGGGCGGGGCATTTCTCTGTCTGTGTCAGATACTCTCTCTCACGCTGTCTCTGTCTTTCTCTCTCTGTCTGTCTCACTTATACACTTTGCCTTTCAAAAAGGGGATAAGACGAAGTCAAAAAGACCATAAATAAACAGATAAATAAATATTTAAATATTTGTCCTTGCAGTGGGTTAAGTGTTGACAGTTTATTTTGAATTATAGTCGCAGAAGAAGAGCAGAAGATTTCTATGTGCGTTTATGTGACGGCGTGTGCGAAAGTGTTTTTTTGTTTTTTTTTTTTTTTATTTATTTTTATTCATTTTTTTTTTGTTTGTTGTTGTTTTTGTGGACGTGAGAAAAAAGAAAGACGAAGAATGAAAACAAAAAAAAAAAATAAACAAAAAAGGAAGGAGATAAAAATAATGAAATATGGGGAACGAGAAAAGAGAAAGAAAGAAAACAGTGAAAATATCTAACCTGAATGGAAAGACAGAAAGCGTTTTAAAAATATGCTAAAACGCTTCGAGTTGGCACCTTAAAAATTAGATTTTATTTATTTATTTTTTTTATTATAGGGTGAAAAGAAAAAAAATAACGGCTGTTTGTCAATTCGACAGGAGAAAGTTTACTGGGTTTTAAAAAAGAATTTAAATTTATGACGAAAATGTCAGCTGGAAATAATTAAATAACGAATAATAAAAAAAATAAAATTTAAAAGAATAAAATGCACAAAAATTACGAATAATAATAAAAATAATAATAAAAAGCACAAAAATTCAGGCGTAGAAAGAAAGAGTAATAATTAAAATAAAGAAAAATATTTCATTTCTTTTTTTTAATTTTTATTAATTTATTGAAAAGCATTTTCGCATTCTTATCACGAGGAAATATACATTTAAAAAAAAATTTTTAAATGATAAAATTTAGAAACTTATAGTTAAAACGTAAACATAGTAGATTTATATAATATAAAAAGCATAGTTAAAACGTAGCTAGAGTTTAAGTTATATAGTATAAAATGTATAGAAAAAATAGAAAAATACGAAGTATTTCAAAAGATGAGTTTATTCTTGATAGTGAAGTCAATGATATAACGTCTCGGTTTGTGCAACCTTCATCATGACATGTGTGACGTCACCATCAAGAATAAACACATCGTTTGGAATAATTCATGTTTTTCTATTTTCATCTACATACTGTCGGATTTATTTCCCTATTTTACTCCCATCATATAAAATGTGAATATAGTAAAGTTACAGTTTTAAAAAAAGTATTGTTAAAACGTGAATATTGTAAGGTTTCTAGTTATAAACATATTTGATTTTTTTTTTTTCATATTGAGTTGGGCAAGTGAGGATCGAACTCGTTTTTCAGTAGTAATGTATCTACGAGACTAGCTTGATTACCATTACACCATGATGGGACTCCCCGTTTTAAAAAGAGAGTTTGAATAATAAATGATAAGAATAAAATACAGAAAATCAGTTGAAGAAAGAAATATAAATAATTGAAATGAAAAAGAAATTTGCAGTTTTTAAAAAAAATTAGTTTTATCAATCTATTGAAAAGTATTTTTGCATTTTATTCAAAGACTAGCAGAGTTACCCAGCATTGCCAGAATTTAAAGTTCAAAATAAATCCCTGATATCTCTCTCTCCTCTCTCATATATATATATATATATATATATATATATATATATATATATATATATATATATATATTAGAAGCGGCTATCCAGCATCACCTGGGTCTAGAGAGGTGGACAAAAAAAAACAAAAAAACCTCTGGAGTATTGATTTGTTTACTTTTGAGATTTACAAATGCTTGAAATTTTCAAGTAGAATTTCAATGCTATTTCTATGTATATTTTAGTTTTTAAATATATTTGAATATAAATCAAATCTTAATCATTTTTTGCACAAAAAGCAGGAACTGTTAATATTTAATGTGTATATATATTTACTTTGTCGTTAATTGTTTTATTTTCGTAGTTTCATCCGGACATACATGTACACACATACTAACTGACCTTTTTATGAGTATAGATAACATAAGAGGGGATGAGAAAGAATGAGACAATATCACTGATTTTGAGTGTGGTTTTCTCGTGTGTTTCCATAGCTAAATCGATCGACAAGATGTCATCCCATGACAGAGACAGTGAATATGATTTCACTAGGTACTGCCAATTCTTTGCTCATTTTCATTGTAAAAACGAATTTGAATTAATTAAATCGATTATTTAAAGTCAAAGTTTTGTCTAAGTCAAAAAGTAGTTACATAATGAGCATCAATTAAAGAAAAGAAAGCAAAACAATATTACATATGTAAATTATTTTGGGCCGGGTTAGCTCAGTCGGTAGATGTTCGGCTAGAAACCACAAGGTTCCTAGTTCGATACCGGTCCTCGCCAACTCAGCGTATGAGTAGCACAGGGATCTGTACGGTAAAGTAAGGAGCTGATGGTAGGTGTGGCGCTCCACCTCACACGCTAAAATAATCTCCTTAGTCTAGCGCAAAAAAGGGGATAGACTCCCTCACTGATTGGCTGATACCGACTTTAGGCCGCCCCGATGACTTTACTATATCGTAAACATGGCTTGTTTTTATGCATCTCCGAATTAAAAACAAAACAATATTTAGCATCTTAAGCTTATAACAGTTTCTTCTTAAAAATCAATAACGAAAAAAATTAAAAAAAACAAACAATAAATCCACTAAATTACTGAAGAATTGATAATTTTTAAATGATTTTTTTTCTTTTTTGTTCTAACTAAACACGCAGAAAAAAAAAGACAAAACTTCTTGCCCATTTGTTTACAAAAAAGAAATGACCGAGAGAAGATATCACGCGACCTCTTCTTGTATGCAGGTCGTATTTGATGAAAAACACTTATAAAAATTAGGGAATTATTCGATTTTGATAAAATAAATTTGTGTTGACTGATTCAATGGAAATAAATCGTAATTCTTAAAATAAAATTACCATTGTGATTACCATAGCAGAAATAATTATCATACCTAATTAATAGATACAATTCATTTAAAATATGAAACGCCTAATTCTAAATTTCAAATTTTATATTTTTAGATTCTAAAAAAATATCTTGATTTAATAACTACTTTACTTTATTATTGTTATCTTATTTTGTAGAAAAATATTGAAAACTTGAGGCCCCCTGTTAAACAGAACAAATATCGATGTATACTTTTTTCTATTATCAGATAATAACCAATTAAATAACTATCGAAAAGAGTAAAAAAAAAAAAAAAAAGACCTCCAAATATTTTTTTTTTAACTTTTATTTTACATTAATTTTCCGATTTTCGGTACTTATTTTCTACCAGGATACTCCCTTATTTTTTTTCGAATATTAACACTTTCGGGATTTTGTCTTTTTATCTATACCGTAATTTATTTCAACTTTACTTACCCCGCCTGAGTGAAACAAAAATTGCCAAAAAATGAAGAATTTTATAATGCATTAGTTATTTTATTTCAAAACTTTCTGATTTAATTAGGTATTTCTGCTATGAAATTCATTAACAAATCGGAAAATTCATTTAGAATTCATTTAAATAAAATCAGAAAATTTTGAAATAAAATAACTGATGCATTCAAACATTGATATTGATAACCAAGATTGGAAATTTTATTAAATCGGATTATTAGCTGACTTTTGGTAATTTTTTTTTCAATCAGGGGGAGGTGGGGAATTTATTTTGTAAAATACGCATATGACGTAATTTTTGGCAGACCCTACATAGCTAAATCGATAAGATGTCAGAAAGGCACACAAAATAGAGGATACGATTTCTAATTTCTTCGTCAATGATACCACCAAATATAAAATTTTGGTGTCCCATCGTGGTGTAATGGGTAGCAAGCTAGTCTCAGATCCATTACAACTGAAAAGCGAGTTCGATCTTCGGTGGATGCCCCATACTTGCGATCTTGTGTCACATCCTATCCGTGGGGAACGGGTTGTGTAAATACTTACATTAGCTGTCCCTTTGTAGTTTAATGCGACTGAATTATTGACATAATCACACACAATATATATATATATATATATA